>CM061043.1:129725397-130325397 GCA_030762985.1 Adelphocoris suturalis | reverse complement strand
ATGGTTTACTGTTGATTCGTACATCTAATTCTTGTATTGTATTTCAAGCATCTTAAGAAGGTTCTGTTCGCTCTACGAGTATGGATTACTTCCGGACTATCCGCATTCATATGGATTTTCATGGGCAGCACAAAGCGGAGAAGCTGTCAAGGATTATCATATTATCATAACTTTATTTGGGGGTGTAGGGTTGATTTTGGGCTGTAGGGTTGATTTGGGGCTACATAATTCAACAATTCTCTCATACAGTCAACATCATCGGAGCAGGATTTGTTCTTGCTGCAATTGTTACAGTTGACTCATGGCCCATGCACCGCGCGACCCCTGATGTGTCAAAAGCCCCGTCTGACTATGAACAGGGTGATTCCCACCAAAAGCCGAAAAAGAAGGAATGAAAATCATAGATGCCGATCAACTTTCTACAGTATTTGAAAGCATTCATTCCTCCAACGTTTTCTTCTACATTTTCAGATTCTGTATTTAATTAATTTTATTGTAACATTTGGTGTTGTATCTGTGTGGGTTTTCAAGTAAAACGTTGTGTTTCGTTAAAAAAAAAAAAAAAAAAAAAAAAAAAAAAACCGGACGCTCAAGTCAAGAAATCAGATTCAAAGAGCTGTTTAAAAAAATGCGGTTATAATCTAGATGTATGCATCAAAATAATTGATATGCATATGATTGATAGTTTATATGAATTATCTATCTGATTCGCTAAAATATATTAATAAAAACTAAATATATTTTTTTTTAAGATTAAGTCATTTTTGTTCTATGTGATGTTTTAAATACATTCTTGTGTACCAATAATTACAACCGTCAGGTACCCCTTTATTCATTCCTATTATGATAATGGAAGTACACGTATCACACACGTTAAGAAGACTGAAGAATAACCGACAACATGATAATTAGGTACTATCCACCATTAGGTTGGAAACCACTAAAGGCTTACAAATTTAAAGATTTCAACATTATAAGTTAGAAGAATATACATACATTTACGCTCGTTTCTGAGTTTGTACCTAATTAAATGATATACAGCTGGAAATGATTAATTTTTGGTTTTATTGGTTCATTGAGACTCAAAGTCAGGAAGAATGGTGTAAGAGTAAATACTGCGATAAATAAAGTAAGGTAAACAATACTAATTAGTGATGGTATTTAAGAACTTTCATAAGATCATATTTATGTAGGTTACATACCTAATAGAATGGTAGAAAACGTTCGAATCAATAAATTGCCGATAACTTGAAATTTTAGCTACAAAAATCACGATATTAAGTCTAGATTCAAGATTATTCACCTCCGTCTAAAACTGAAAGAGCGAATGCACAAGTAATGGCTAACGTTAGAGATCGAGAGTTCCTTCGTACGAAATAATGTGACGAGAGTACAAATGTTTATGATAATGAATGTTTAGATAGCTTTCTATGGTTGATTTCCAAAAGATTACTTAAAACAAGTAGATTGGAAGGTTGATGTAGGTAGGACCTCTAGAAGTCACGGCTGAGTTTGTAAAATAGCAACCTAGGATAGGATCCACAACTGGGAACGTTCCGCTCTTGCTAGAAACACCGGACATTCGGTTTTCAGAGTGATTTTTGCCCAAAAACAGCGTTAAAAAACCGGACTGTCCGGGCAAAAACGGGACACCTGGCCACCCTGCTGTTGGGTCATATTGATCGAAAGAAGGACAACTGGACTTGCTGGCAAGGCGGCGCATTTTCGTTGATGAAGGTCTCTGAAACGTATTAGTGTGTAATAATGTATAAAACTGCAAATTTGTAGTATATTGACATTACCTATAACGATCTAGTAATTAGAGGGAAAGTTTATAGCGTGACGATATTCTAGGAAGAAAATGACGTTCCTTTAAGATAAAAGACATTCAGTTTATTTAGTTATATTATAATTATTATACACAGAAGCTGAGATTTTCGAGGCTCATTACCTTATAGTTCTAAATGCCGTCCATCACACTTTACGCATTCACTCACTCTTAATAATCTCAGTCACCTCTTAATTGTAAAGTATATGTTGCCAATTCATGCATAATAAGTATATTTATAAGTTTTAATCACTGAAAAAAGTAAAATAAAATAAATAAGGGAAGTACAAATTATTCGAACAACTCCGGAGAAAAAAATTTATGTGAAATGTTGCAATGATTGGATTTAATCAGGAACACAAAAAACATCACTAAATTCAAACGTAACAACTGATTAGGTGTTACTATATCAATGAAATCAAGTAGGTAGGCTCCTCATTTTTCAGCTGAAATTATTGGTTCAGAAAATTTTAAAATTTTTCCTTTTCTAAATATGCGAGTTCATGAAATCATTCTTATTGGATAGTGACTAAACAGTTTGGTGGGAAGAGTAGAAGCTGTGTATATGGCGAACAGCTTCTGCTAGTACTAATGGTAGACAGTTTCAGCCAATACTACTGAAGGACCGATTTATTATATTTTAATAGGTTATTTCTATTTTTTCTTACATTTTGCTGTTTTCTTCTTAAGGACATTACGACCTAGCTGGAACCTTTACGATAGCCAAGTTGAGATACTCGTTTGGGCGGAATATTCATAGACAAAGCCTGGGTGTGCGTGTACACTCACACTTACCTAAATGGAGGGTCACCCTCCATTCACAGGTACAAATGCATGGTGGAGTGGTTGGTTCACTTAGTAGTTAGGGGCACACGCAAATTATGTGAGTTGCACTCAGGGGACGCTAATCGCTTTTTCAACTCAAGTTGGCAGCTCTGAGACATATTGTAGGGGAAGTTTCCCTGGTTGGGGGGACGGGGGTGGGGATTCCTCCTCGGATTCTGCACTGGTCGATTAAAGTTCTGAATCATTACTCTTTTCGTTGTATTTTTTGCTTTTCGTGCTGTTATCTTTGTTCCTCGGGGAAACAGGACATGGGCGTTATCAGGAATAGACGAAAATCATTGGTCCTCTCGACCGGATCAGTCTCCCACAATTGAATTCGACTGAATCCTTGTTCCTTGTCGTTGTCGTGCTGAGAACTAGTGTATGAAGCTGTGACGGAAAAGAAGTAAGAAAATGGTAATGCAAAGATTCCCCAGTTAGTTTTGGAGAACAATTATGTATGAATGATGCTGTGTAAATATGTACGAAGTGTAACGATACTGTTGGACAAAAAGAAGAAGTAATATTTGGGAGAGCATCAAGTAATTACATTGTTTTTGTATTCTCATTGATTGCGATTATTTGAAGAGTCGTAGTTGGATACCTACCACCAACACATTCCACAAGCTAAGGTGAATCGGAAAAACATTTTCTACAAACATGGTACGTAGAGATCGCATGAAATAAAAGAGCGATCAACGATCAATATTTTCAGCTGTGGTGGTTATAAATCCACTCAATTTATTTTAGACTTTCAGGATAGCGTAATCAACGAGCGCCCTCAAAACTATCGCTTTCCCGAATCGGTATTGTATGAGAAATATTTCGATGTTGATTGTATAACATTCGGATGGGATGTGCCACTGTTATACAATTTGATTAATATATTCTTCGCCACTTCGTCCATTGCCAACCATTTATTCAAATCTTCAAAATCCAACGATTAATTTTAAAAAAATTCCGAACGAAATAAACGAGGTATGCTTCACTATATTATCAGCACCTGCGTAAATAATAATATGAGTTATGTTATCAGTTGACGAACTTAAATGACCTCACCTGTCACTGAGGATATTGCACCGTTGAGCTGAGGGGGGGGGGGGGGGGGGATTTTTGCATGGAAGACGCATTTGCCGTTCCTCAAAGTGTAAGATGTCACACAAAAATGTTGTTACGAAAAAACGAGAATAAAGGATCTAATTTCTTTGCTATTCAACCTATGAAGCTGAAATTCGAACCCCTGGGACATTTAGAAACGGATCATGAAGTCTGTAGCCTCCTACATCTGCTGAGTGAGATACGGAGCTATTTTGTTTATGAATCCAGTTGAACGTGCGTTTGGAATGTCCACTTAGTGCACCCGATCTAATTATGAAGACGAATGACTTTCGTCTTTGTCTGATAAGGCTCATATCCTATCTCCATTCAGTCCACCATCAGGGTCCCCTTCAAATCTCGTCTATGAATCGAGCTGTGCATGAATCAATTCTCGTCTATCAATTCCGCTATGACATCGAGTCGCTGAAATCACGATGGAACAGCGCAAAATATAAAAACGCAGGAGCAGCTTGTTCAGACAGCTCTGAAAATCATAATGAGAGATTTAATCTCGTCAAAACCTCAGCCAAGGAAGCAATGAGGAGTTTGCTGGTGAAAGAGTAAGCAATGTGCGGCACATATGTACCGTGCAAAGTAACTCGTCTTATTTGAATGAATTTAGAAAATTTAAAGGGCGAGTAACCCCACGAAGTTGGCTGGTGTCGCAGAGTGCTTTCCACCTAAACCATTGTAGAGGGTGAACCGCAAATAGATGCAAAAAAATGTTTTACACCAAGCTGCATAACCGAACAAATAATTCAAGTAATTAAATTTGTATATTTCTATTGCATAAGTAGGTAAATTATAAGATGATACAGGGTAACCTCCTATATCAAAGGAAAGTCCATGGCACGTACGATATTTTGAGTGAGAACATATCAAGGTTTATGTGATGCTTACCCCCCCGGGTGATGAAGACCCGCAATGCCAAAAATGTGGACATCTAAATAGAACCCTCAAACACGCAATCATGGAATGCCCAAAAGAGGTATCTTCTTTAGTGAATTGGAAAGAAAAACAAACATTATTTCAGAATATGAAGTGGTATTGTTATCTAGAAACATTTTAATTTATAGTGAAATATATAAGTTTATATGAACATGTAACATAACAATATAAAGGAAAAGTCATTATACTATATGTTGTAATGCCACAAAAAAAAACCCCCTCCGATAGATAGAGGGTACAAACTTCATTAAAAATGGCAAAATTTATGGTAATACGTAGCTAACGGTTGCTTTTTAGATAAATCTGGGGTAATTTAAAGGTTAATACATTGGCTAGTAAAACAAAAACTTGTAAGTAGATAACTCGTTGAAATAATATAGAGTGTAAATTCTTTTCATCAGCTCCAGCTAAATATAATGATTTCGAAATTTTCGTTCAATGTTGTTTACTGTTACGACTACTGGGAAAAGGGTGTCTCGCTAGTTATATCGAGCCATGAAGAATGGAGGGCCCTAAAGAGTAGATAAGATGATGGTATAACATTTATCTATCGATCCATAAGACATAGTGTGTCCCACGTTGGTTATCCCCCCCAATGAATCTCTATTTATTAAAAAGAATTGGTCATAGAGATTGTAGGTCAGGCGGGGGATTTGTCGTTGTCACGGCGATATCAGGAGGGCGGTAAGGTTTTTCGGTAGAAGGAAAAGAAGGTCGAGTCGTTACAGTTGATACAACCCGCCAGTGGTGTGGGAAGTATAATACCCAAGATCCCCCCGGTTTAGGTTCGGGGTAGGGTCGAACAGCTGAAACTAGGGCGCTGAGGGTGGTGTTCCGCTAATTTATGGGGCGGGCGCTGATGGTCGGTCGGGGCCCTGGATTATTCTGATTTGTGGCCCAGCAAGCTGATGCGAGAACGGATGTGCCCCTCCTCATCATTCTTGCACTGGGGTAAACGGTTTCGACAAACTGCCTCAACTCTCATCGGGGAGCCCATAAGAATTTAAACCGCCGGCCCTATTTTTCCCCCATTTTATTATTCTCTTCTCTGATGGATGATCATTCGGTGAATGAAAGAGGGTAAGGTTTGCGATCCACTTCCATCAGTGATTCAGCACTCTATGGAACATCGATCTGCACAAGAGGTATCCACATTAATTGAGATTTCAACGAAAAAACCAAATCACACAATTTGAAACCTGTGTTTTTGGACCGATTCTTGTAAACTTTGGCCAAGTTTAATTTCCCTACCCATTTCCATGATTTTTAATGTTTGTTGAGTTTGACGTGCTTGTTTTAACATGTATCATGTTTTAGCCCTGGGGTCCTAGCAATTTTTGCGCGTCAATTTTGCGAGTCAATTTTTTTCCGCGCAGAGGGAGAGGGAGAGGGAGAGGTAGATATTTCTCCCTGGGGTCCTAGCAATTTTTGCGCGTTAATTTTGCGCGTCAATTTTTTCCGCGCAATACATAGTGGAGAGCCGTACGAAATTTCGAGCGTCGATTCCGAGCGTCGATTCATCCGCGCACGAAACATATAGTGGGGAGATATTTATTAACATGTATCATGTTTTAGCCCTGGGGTCCTAGCAATTTTTGCGCGTCAATTTTGCGAGTCAATTTTTTTCCGCGCACGAAACATATAGTGTTACAGTGATTTCCGCCTACAACCGAGTCGTTGCTAGGGAAATGGTACTTCGTCGTTTTTCATCCCACAAAATTCGTTGACCATTCGTTCGAAAGCTCTCGATTTATCCAACAATATTATGTTAACTACTGCGAAGTGCGTGTCCAACAAACTGAGTTATGAGCATGGTTATATAAATAATTGTTTACACACAGTTCATAGAATTTCGAATCAATATCGAGGAGAAAACATGATACATGGTTGAAATTTTTGGTTCTAGAACAGAAATAATTTATTTTTGGGCGCGGTTCTATTCGCTACTCAAGAAATTTCTTACCAATTTCGGAGTAATATATAATAATTGTTCGTTGAAAATCTCAGATATTCTCAGATAGATAGAATAATCTAAAATAGATCCCAAATGCATGTAGACATGTTCTAGTTGTTGGGAGTAAATGACAGAATAACT
Organism: Adelphocoris suturalis; assembly: GCA_030762985.1. Classification (NCBI taxonomy): domain Eukaryota; kingdom Metazoa; phylum Arthropoda; class Insecta; order Hemiptera; family Miridae; genus Adelphocoris; species Adelphocoris suturalis. The sequence goes on along the minus strand of CM061043.1, from coordinate 130,318,603 downwards.
AGTGTTTTTCTTCCTAGAGATTGATAATAAAATTCTCCTCGATATTGATTCGAAATTCTATGAACTTAACAAGCGGTTGCAATCATGTTCACAATATCAATTATTGAGAATGATCACCTGTGTGTAAACAATTATTTATATAACCATGCTCATAACTCAGTTTGTTGGACACGCACTTCGCAGTAGTTAACATAATATTGTTGGATAAATCGAGAGCTTTCGAACGAATGGTCAACGAATTTTGTGGGATGAAAAACGACGAAGTACCATTTCCTTAGCAACGACTCGGTTGTAGGCGGAAATCACTGTAACACTATATGTTTCGTGCGCGGAAAAAAATTGACTCGCAAAATTTGCTAGGACCCCAGGGCTAAAACATGATACATGTTAAAATAAACCGAGGAAAGTCCAATTTCACTTAGACTTTCGTGACCGGTTTTTTATAGCTATTCTGCTCAAAGTCTTGACGTAGCTATTAATTAGTAGCCTGCATTCTCGGTGTCTTTTTTCCTAAAATGTTGACGTTTAATTCAACCTAGACAAATACCTATTTTTTGTGCATTAGATAGATTTTCTGAATTTTCAAAGTTGGAAAAAAAATATGGAAGAATATACTTGGTTTCAGGGCCCTCGTTGGTCGGGGTAAAAACCCACGTTTTTCCGGTATAGATCGTAACAGTTCCTGTCGAAGGAACTGTTACTCGGCACGTTCTCAAAAGAACGCCGAGTCCACCAGCTCCCCCTCTGATTTCAGATTGTACCGCCTTGAAGGTAAGAACTCTCTCTCTCTCTCTCTCTCTCTCTCTCTCTCTCTCTCTCTCTCTCTCTCTCTCTCTCTCTCTCTCTCTCTCTCTCTCTCTCTCTCTCTCGAAATATTATTTACAAATTCGCGAAATTGAGAACGTTCTGAGATGAAGGGAAGGCCACGCGTTAACGCAAAGTTACCCGCCTAAGGCTGTCCGTCCAGTGGACGCGATTTCGCGCGAAGAGACGAAAAGAGGCGAATTCGCGCGAAGGGTTCGCCTCCCTTTCAAACACACTGTTTTAAATGAGAGCCCGTCCACCGCAAGACGCGAAGTGGGGCGAAAAGGGGCGAACGCGAAGAGAATCAAACCAGTTGGTTTTTCAACGCGCCAACAAGCGAAATGGATGTTGACAGTGTGTTTGAAGGAAGGGGAACCGTTCGCCTCTTCGCGCGAAATCGCGTCCACTGGACGGACAGCCTAAGGAGTGTATCCATTGTATGGGACCACCGCTCACGCTACTGCACCTTAAACGTAGGTAGGTATGTACTCGTAAAATTCGTGCTCAATTCCCGAATAAGAAACCAAAATGGTTTAATATTGTTGTTTCGGGGACTGTAAAGTGACAGCCGACCAGTGACAGTAAGACCTGGTTTTTACCTCATAATGACACTTTTTCGATTTCCACAACCATGTGTTGAGTTCCGTCTAATCTTCACTTGACATACATTTGACATCGCGCATCGCTTGTAGTCCCCTGTCACAAATGGTCCGTCTCGTTTTTTAAGAACAATTTGTCTTCCCTAATTCTCAAAAATATGAATTGTTCAGCCGGATGGTAGGCCTGGTAAGTTCAGATATGATTAGGTACAGTTCATATTACTATTGTAGGTCTCATACCTGCGGATATATCGTGATGGTCTCTTTCCAAATCATCACCGCGCTTGTTACAATGTGTAAATGTATGTGTTCCTTCTGGGAACACTCGGGAGTTTCTTCCATCCGGTGACCGGAGTCAAATTTGACTGGCCAATCGATAAATTCCTCCATTTTGATTCCTCAAATAACTTAGACAATACAACGCAGTAGGAAGATAAAACGTAGTCAATTTTTTGTGATTTGCAAGCGCTTTCGGGGAATGCTATGCCCTCTTCCCTAGGCTCTGTAACTTTCTAACCAGTATGAATGAATACAATTATAAACTTCAAAAGACTTGTATCTTATTTTTTAAAAATCTCAAATCATCAACCATATTAGGTACCTAGTTTCTAAAAAAATCTGTTCTGCAAAAACAATCAACAACAACTGAAAAATCTAATAACAATGGGACAAATCAACAGATTGGTATAATAAAATAACAAATCAAACTTACAACAATCAACAGAAAGCTACGTCCTTCCTACTCCAAATCCATTCTGTTCTCTAACCAGTCACTCCCAGACCACCCAAGCAGTCACCTTCATCAGCTAGAACATATCACGCAATATTTTCTTCTTATAAAAACACCTAAATATCAATCCTTATCATCAAACCATACCATTTTTTTCCAGACCTAACTTGTCTCCTCAAGAAAAAATCCCAAATCCATCCTTCCATGATACCCTCAATCAAAGCAATCATCAGACAGCCACACCCAGTCCACGTCTCCAACCAATCAACAGCTGCAATCAGGCATATCATATTACTGCACACCTAAACAAATCCTTACCATCTATCAAATTTACAAACCATATCCTTCCAAGCGCTCGCAAAACGCGAAACAAATGTTTTAAGTAATAAAAACGTAGGTAGTCAAAGATCAAGAATAACTTGACACACACACACAGAAGTTATTATAGCAAATGGAATTGGAACTAGTTGGTTGGTTGATTGTTTCTGCCCGTATGGATCATATAATTATTACCGCTGTCCATAAAAATAGGGCGGGTAATGGTAGGAAACCAATGAAATAGGAGATGGAGGATTGAGAAATATACGTCGGTGCATATCTATCGGCGAAAAAGGTGGGTTTCTGGGTAGGAAAATTTCTTACTCCATGGCTTTGCATCATTTAGAAGTTATTGATCTTGTGGATTTCACAGTCGCGAAAATAAAACCACAATATACCAACGGTTAATAAAACTTCACCGAAGGTTCTCTCAGTCGAGGGTAAATTGAAGGACCAGTTTTATCTAACGAAGCTTTAGTACTGCATGACATTTTGTATAGTTCAGTTTCCTATTCTGAGAATACCATTATTTCTAATAACTAGTCTTTATTTAGGTTAGTATCGTTTTTAATTAGTAATTACGACCAATCTGCCATTCAAATCAATCGGTTTCTGAGGAAGATGTAGGTACCGGGCGTAGTCCTACCGTTTGAGCAGGCTAATGACAAGTGCCTCGAAATTTTTGTTCGTTTTTGAGAAGCAGAGGTGTAAAACTGGGAAATAAAAGGAAATTCTCCGGTCTAAGTCATGAAGATCTCCTGCGTCAGACGTTATAAGGTAGTAGGAAGATTAAACGCAGAGGTAAGAAGATGATAAGCGGGCACACAAGAACGTGAGGTGAAACCACCTAGCGAAGAGCCATTAGGACAAACCCTGCCTCTCACGCGTGACAACGAGTGACCACAAGCGAGAATTTGGGGAACTAGAAACTGTGGAAAGATGTCTGTAAAGAGTTGTGAATACTACCTGGTGGTGAACGAGAGAAACCAGGTTTCTAGAACCAGTCACAACAACAAGCGATTTGACATGTTAAGGTTTGAAAACCAATCATGAAACGGATTATACCTACTAAGTGAATGGGACAAGCTCACTTTTGCTAAAAATGTATATGGAAATGTGAGATTTTATATCGATGGACATCTCAAGTATAGTCGAATAACTCATATTTTGATTGCATTTTTAGGAGGGAAATACTTGATGACGTTTGGTATACAAGTAGATCAGTTCTCACGAAGTGAGGCACATGATAGTGTATTTTTTATAGGGATATCCACGTGAAATAGAAGCTTCCTATGTTGAATAGGAGAAAAATGGTTTAGGAGCCCACTCAGCTCATCGATGACCTCTCAGTCGTCTTTATCATTCACCCTTGAGCCTCTCTCTAAAATTGCAGCTTCCTGCATTGAATAGGAGACAGAATGGCTTTGGAGTTCACTCCGCTGATCTATGACCTCTCATTAAATCGTTGTCTTCACTATGATACAGATTACATCCATACCAAGTTTCATCAAAATCGGACATCGGGAAGTGGCATTTATAATTATTTTAAGACATACGTACATACATCAGCGGACAGAGTGAACACAATACCTAGCTCATTTTTCCTTATTTTTTTTTTTTTTAATTTATATAAAAAATACGCTAAAAAGGAGCTCGCTATGATATGTAGTTCTGAAGAATGAACCTGAATCCGTCAACAAAAGCAATACTGGAAAAAGTGGACATGCTCAGTTTTGGTAGGGAGCTCCTCAACGCTTCTTCTTCAAACACGTCTTAGTTCTCCAAGGAGCCTCTAAAGGGTTGGTAACGTCCCTGATCTCCCATTTTTTCTTCAGTCCCAACTCTAAGGGTCTACTTTCTTCCGTTGTATTACCATCACGAACGGGGGTGGTAGGATCTGCTATGACCCTACTCTGTATGCGTAAGCATTAACACTTCGCCACTTCGTATGCGAGGCATACAAGTCATCTACACTCAACCTGTACTCATTACATCACGTCTCCCTCGAACTACGGGGAAAGCTACGTGGAACACTATTAGCCTCCAATTAGCTCGCCGCTCCTGCATGAGGCGCGAAACAGTCAAAACATTCTCTATAGGTGGGAGGAAAAAGTTTGGAAGCGCAGAAAACAAGGCGTATCTGTAAATGGTTGGCCTGACATCAAGAAGGGTGATGCTATTGGTCGAATCTATACTGTCCATGTCTCTAACTTTGAATGTTTCTGTCTGCGATTACTACTACTTCACGTAGTTGGGCCTACTTCTTTTGATTTTTTGAAAACAGTTAGAGGAACAATACATCCTTCCTTTCAAGATGCCTGCCTTGCTCTTGGCCTCTTGGCCGATGACAACCATTGGAAAGATACCATGGATGAAGCAGTTCTTTGTCGTCTTCCTAGCCAAATTCGTCAACTCTTCTCTATTTTGGTGTCATTTTGTGGTCTTTCTAATCCTGAAGAGATTTTTCATACCTACAAACATGACATGTCAGAGGATATTATCCACAGACATATTCCATTACAAAACCGAATTCCAGATTTTCATGAATTTTGTTACAATGAAGCCTTAATTAACATTGAAGATCAATGTCTGGGAAGAAACTACAAGAATTCAATCTTTGTTCCCCGAATCGCTCAGATGAGACTAACAGTCTTCTAGCAAGAGAGCAAGATTATGATCGTTCAGCTCTACTAGACCAGGTCGAGTCCCACCGTACGACCTTACGCCCTGAGCAAAACATTATCTTCAATACAGTTATGGAAAAACTCAATTCCAGTACCCCCGCTTTAATTTTTGTTCAGGCTCCTTGGAAAATCAACCTTTTACTGGCTTGGGTTCGAAGTAAGGGTGATATTGCTCTGGCTGTTGCTTCCTCAGGAATTGCTGGTACCCTTCTTAGTGGAGGGCGAACTGCACATTCTGTTTTTCATTTGCCCATAGACTTAGAGAAACAGGACACACCTATATGCAATATCAGCAAGCAGAGCGCTACAGCAGCTTTGCTTAGGAAATGCAAGCTCATTGTATGGGATGAAGCTACAATGTCCAACAAGCTAGCATTTGAAGCTGTAGATCGCTCCTTGCGGGATATCCGAAATAACGAAAATATAATGGGTGGATTAGTTGTTGTACTGGCTGGAGATTTCAGGCAAACTCTTCCTATCATTGTAAGAGGCACCCCTGCTAATGAGCTAGATGCCTGTCTGAAGTCATCTGTTCTGTGGGGTTCTATTGAAGTATTTCACTTGACTACAAACATGAGAGTTCATCTCCATGATCACAGTACGCCAGCTGATCACTTTTCTACGGATTTGTTGAAAATTGGAGATGGCAAGGTAGCTGTGGACTCCAAAGGTTTGATTGATCTCTCTAATGTAGGTCACATAGTTAAATCGGAAGAAGAGTTGATAGATTGCGTTTTCCCTGATATCGTCAATCGCTTCAAACTGTTGACGGTACATGGTTGCGGGAAAGAGCTATTTTAGCTCCAACAAACGCTATTGTTGATGAAATCAACCTTCGCATTCTCCACTCTTTGCCAGGAGATCCATTTACATATACTTCTTTCGATTCAGTGGTCAATACTGATGAATCTACTGCTTACCCCACTGAGTTTCTTAACTCATTATCTCACTCTGGTATTCCCTCCCACTCCATTACCCTTAAAATAGGTGTACCAATTTTACTAATGCGCAACTTGGATCCACCACGGTTGTGCAATGGCACCCGACTGCGCGTAACTGGCATGACTAAAAACCTCATTCAAGCTTCTATCTTGACTGGAACTCATTGTGGCGAGGATGCTTACATTCCAAGGATACCCACTATCCAAATGACTTTCCATTCCAATTCAAGAGAGTTCAATTCCCTATAAAACTTGGTTTTGCCATGACTATTAACAAGGCACAAGGTCAATCCCTTTCTGTTGCTGGTATTCACTTGCTGACCGATTGCTTTTCACACGGTCAGCTATATGTTGCATGCTCAAGAGTATCGAACTCACAGAACTTGCACATACTTGCTTCAGAAGGCAAATCTCCTAACGTTGTTTACAAACAGGCCCTCTTATAGTATTTTTCTTTGTACTGATTTCCATGGAAGTCATGTGGGCTTCATTTACTTCATTGTTCGACATTTAAGAGGAGTCGTGCAGCATGACCTCATCAGCGAATTGTTGTATAGTTTCATGGATAACAAATTTGCGTTTTTCGTCCTTTTTTTTTTTTGCAATTTTCAGCTATTTTTAACCATATTTGTGCGCACATTAATGTATATGTTCCAGATTTCCATGGAACAGCTACAGGCCTGCTGCTTCCATGGGCGTGTCTCTTCAGAAGGGCAAGAAGGGACACGCCGTGTTTACAGTATGTGCCTCTTTGTGTATGTTACGGAGGTCATTCTGTAACCACGGCGAGACCCCTTCAATATCCACCATACCGAGTGAGCGAAGCGAGCAACATTCCCTGCATACATCGGATTCCAACGAGTGTTTTCCTACACATCTTTTGCGAGCAAAATATGCCACACTTTGCGAGCGAAGCGAGCAATTTAATGGGGGGTCCGGGGGGCTTGCCCCCCGGCTGGACGTGGAGGCGAGCGTAGCGAGCCGGAGCGGCTAGTATTCTATAAATATAATTTATAGAAGGCCGTCTACGGTCTAAAGCACATGATTCATTAGAATATCGTGCAAATCAATAGAAATTGAAGAAGGAACATACGTGTTTCAGGAATTTCACTTTTGGACTTTTGGAAAAAAGTACTTCGGACCTTGTAAGCGGCTCTGCCCTTTGACCCCGCCAAAGGGGCTTCGTCCTCCTGGACCCCACAATTGCTTTCCGCTTTGAGCCTTCGGTCGGCTAAAATGCTAAAACATGGAACATGCTTTCTTCCCGCTAATTCGGGAATATTTTCTTTGTTTTCTTATAGTTGTGGTATTGAAAAACTAATTAGCTTGCCACCAAGCGGCACAACTATAATGATTACCACCCCAACCAAGTGACAACAAAACAAGGCTTACAAGCGGTACAATAATATTGTTTAATAACTATTTATAACATCGCATCCTTGTTTTCCAGATTAGAAGGAAGATAATATGGAAAATTAATTTTTTTTTTACCATATACTTTTAAGTACATATTTCTTGAATTCAAAGTTCCCGTGAAAGTTGCCGATAAATAACATTAAAACTACGACATAAGTATTTTGCTAATCGAAATTAGAAGGATTACCTAGGTAGGTAATTTCCTGTTATGGTGTGCGTCTACAGTTACCATAACCAAGATTAACTTCTCAACCAGGTGACAACAAAGCGGCATTGTTCACTATATCCATTTACAACATAAATGAATATAAAACTACGACATAAATAGAAGAACAAGAACGAAAGAAATGCGAGATAAATCGAGAGCTTTTCAACGAATGGAGAACGAATTTTATCCGAGGAAAACTAAAAAGTTGCATTTCCCCAGCAACGGCTTGGTTTTACGTGAAAATCATGTTCCTTGCTAAAAAGGGTCTATTTCCGCTATTTACCAATTAAGAGTTCAGGTAGGGATAAAATCCTTGGTTCCAGTTTAGGGGGAACAGAATGTGGAAAATTAATTTTGTTTACTTCATACTTTTAAGCACCTATTTCTTCATTTAAAGTTCGATAATTCCTGTGGAAGTTGTCGATGAGCATTCGAAAGATAGGATTTAAGGGCTTACCTTAATCATTGCGATTTTCTAGATTCACCAAGACGAAGACTCCGTCAAAGCGGTGTGTTGTTCGATTGAAGACGGCGGCAAAGTATATCCAGCCTTCAATACTCCGAGGTCGTGCTGGTTTTGCCTAACTTTAACTAATGGAGAATCGAGACGAGGTTCCTCTAAGGACCTATGGAACGCCGTTCACCAGCAGTTCGTCTTTTTCGAAAACTTGATACACTACGTAACAACTAAGTGTGAGCAGGGAAAAAGGAATGATTTCGTACCCAAATATTTGCGATTCGTTTCTTGACGGCTGTGGTATCGATTAAGAGAACATTACTGCACATTTGGAATTGTTGACTAATGACTATTCAAAAAATGGTACGTAATCCAGTTCACAAAAAATCGAAGAGTTCTGGTGCGAAAGTGCTTTATCGTCACATAAAGACCCAAAAATTCGGGATATTGCACTGAAACTTTTCATTCTGTTATCAACCTACTACCAATATGTGCTATAACTGCAATCTAATGTAAAATCATTTCTGCAGTAAAACCTAATGTGTAAATAACCCAAAAGAAATAATTCCTGTAACAATCATACTATCTGATAAGAATGCTGTGTCATTTGGCAACCCGTATTACCGGGCAGCTCGCCTATTTGTATTTTTGCAAGTAAAGGTTGTTTCTCTCTCAATCTATACTAGCAACATTTTAATTAGTTCGCATGGAGCTGGTTAAGGCTGTCCGTCCAGTGGACGCGATTTCGCGCGAAGAGGCGAAAAGAGGCGAAATTGCGCGAACGGTTCGCCTCCCTTTCAAACACACTGTTTTAACTGAGAGCCCGTCCACTGCAAGACGCGAAGTGGGGCGAACGCGAAGAGAATCAAACCAGTTTGTTTTTCAACGCGCCAACAAGCGAAATGGATGTTGACAGTGTGTTTGAAGGGAGGGGAACCGTTCGCGCGAATTCGCCTCTTTTCGCCTCTTTGCGCGAAATCGCGTTCACTGGACGGACAGCCTAACCGATGAATGAAAATTGCAACAGGTGCTACTCCACATCGATAAAGTGGTCAAAAACATGAAAGCGTAACCGTAAGCGTATTAAAACGTTGTAGTCAACGATTTCAAATGTACTTAAAAACGTTCGCAAATAACAAAAACGTCTGCAAAGTTGGGTGTGGCACATAGCTTCTTCGTTTACTCGTCATCTTCTTTCAACTATCATCCAAATTTAAGCGAAATCGAACGACTAGAGTGTGAAAAAATGGAGCATATTGGAATTTACGTTTGCGCATGCGCAGAATGAAGTATTTATTTGGCAACAATGAAACTGATAAGGGACCATCTACAACCTAACCCGTGCATTCTCTGACAATCTCATCGAAATCGGATGAAAACAGTGAAAATTAAGGTCGTTAAAAGGATTTCACATAGGCGCATGCGCAGTAGCTATTCGATACAATCATGTTGAAATTGAATGGGTCGATCAAATCGTCATCCCACCACTATTATCCAAATTTGTACGAAATCAGACGACTAGGGCGTAAAAAATGGCGCACAATAGAATTTACGTTTGCGCATGCGCGTAGTGGATTATTTATTTTCGCAGCAATGAAACTGACAGGGGACAGTCTACACCTTAGCTCGCACATTCTCTAAAACTTTTATCCAGATCGGATGAAAACTGATGACAAAACTGTCAAAGAAATTTATAGGTAAGTACGTAGGTACCTTCCCAAGTCAATCGTGAGAATGTTTAAGCTTCTCACTATTTATAGATAATATAATTTGTTCCTAAGATTTTATGTTCAGCTCCAGTTGAATACCTACTAACTGAGTTATCAAACCCATGGTTTATGGAGCAAATCTCAAAATAGTGATTTTTATCTATAGATTATCCAAGATTATTGCACTGCATTCCCCTAGTTGAAGGAAGTTGTACAATTTATCGAAAGATCAAATCAATACACATTCACATCAACAAACATGCAACCCTCCGTCTTCCCAGCTTTATGAATATGAGAAAGGGATTAGGTTATGAGCATTTTCCAGCATGAAAGCTCAAAAATGAGCATTCACTTTTACCCACTAGATCCTGTTTCTTAAGTCCCTAAGAAAGTGAACGTGTGGAAAATTAATGGATTATTTACCTGAAGTATGGGTATATTCACCTAGTTTAATTCAATCGATCAATTGGAAAATTTCGACGAGGGTTTTCCAAAAACGTACAATATGAAGGGTATCGGGTGATTGGAAGTGGACCAAACATCAGTGGAATTAAGTTAAATGACTTCGTAGGGGGAAGACCTTAAACTCAGCGCCATCCACCTATAACGAATTCCTTTTTTTTCTCTCTTGTTTTTGTTCAAACCATCTGCAGTTTTGAACAGGAATTTGCAGTTGGAGTTTTCCAAGGCCTCTGAATTCGATTGTTAGATCACAGAATTAAAATAACAACAAACGACATTCGCCCATTACTGAATCTATATTAAAGTAAAGTAAGTAAGCGCTTTGTTTCAATGGTTGGGTAATTTCCATATAACATATTCTGAGAAAGCTTTTGCTGATTTTTCTCTGACTCGCAATATACTGGAAAGGGACAACATTAAAACTTCGCAATAATCGTAGGCAAGTAATCGTTATTTTTATTATTATTACATGACTAAAGATAAACTAAATACAAGTAAGTCTTTCACATGTAAACATACGCAAGTAGAATCTAAGTACATACAGGTCGGGCAAAAAACGTAATCAATCATATTATCTTTAGGTATTATTTATGTTGTGTTCTTTTTAAAATGGAAGGTGGTTTTCTGTAAACCTGAAATCAATCAGTAAACCAAAACGATCGAAATAACGCTTAGAATAAACGAATTCAAGGGGAAGATCCTAATTTCATGTGGTTAATCAACATAGTTTTATACATAAGTTGATCTCTAATAATAATACGATAAACATATCACAAAAAAACAACATACTACAAGAAGGCGCAGCAAAACAATTGTACAAAAACATTAAATATAAATTAAGTAGATGAGATGTACTAAATTACACAATGATTATACGAAACGATAAGGAAATATACATGGTGAAAAATAGGAAAAACACTATCGTTAAGCGAACGGAATGATTTTAATACAATGATCAGCAAGAAAAATACGATTGGCTACCAATCACACGGTAGCGAGTTTTTGGTTTGTTTCATTTTATTTTATTCGTACGGAAAACAATGATAAACGATTTGGTAGGAACCCTAAGAAGACACCTATTGTGAGAAAAGCACAACCGCCGATAAAACATAATACCTCAGCTCGCATTGCCTGGGATGGGGGGGAGGGGGTAAATTGTCAGGAAGGAAGAGAAAAACAGGCCAGCTAACATTTCCGCTCTTAAAAGCGTTTTATTATGCAAAAAAGCTATTTTAATCTCACTTGAACCCCCTTTTTCTTTCCTTTAAAAAAAGGGGGGAAGGGGGGGGGGGGGTTATGAAAAACTGGGACTTTCGTGAAACGGATAGATTAATAAATCATTTCTCACCGGGCTCGTTTTTTTTTTCTTTTTTTTATTATATACTTTCTTTATATCAATCCTCGTGCGCAGGGAACCAAGAATAGGGATCAATAAATACAGATAAATGCGAATGGGTCGGTAAAAGACGTATTGAAGGAGATAAGTCATTTTTATTTAATTTTTGTTTGTCGAGAAGAGACGAATTGACGTCGGCGGAATGGTTGAAGTGGCGACTAGTGGAGATTTTTCAGTTGGAGCTCGATTTTTCGAACTCTGCCCTGCGAACAGAAAATGATAGATACTTATAGTAATAATAATAATCAAGATGATGATGTTTTGAAATAAGGTAAAGTAATATATTTCCAATAGCACTAGGTTTCCATATTACTCGACTCGCAAGGGAGGGACCTTACAGTGATAGGACCGAGTATTGAACTCAAACCTGAACAAATGACCGAGCTTCCTTTAGGACTAGCCGCTCCGGCTCGCTACGCTCGCCTCCACGTCCAGCCGGGGGGCAAGCCCCCCGGACCCCCCATTCAATTGCTCGCTTCGCTCGCAAAGTGTGGCCTGTAGGGAATATTGCTCGCTTCGCTCGCAAAGTGTGGCATGTAGGGAATGTTGCTCGCTTCGCTCGCAAACGATAGATCCCTAAGGGTAGGTTTAACTTCTGTAAGGGATGCTGCTCGCTTCGCTCGCTTGAGGAAGTTATACTGCCCACCCAACTTGGCAGACGTTTTTTTCTGTTGGAAATTCTTACAAACAAATTAAATCTTATGAAACTACGTGGAACCACAAAAAGTTTATTCGGGGATGTTGCTCGCTTCGCTCGCAAGGTATTGCTGTATATTTGTAGGAAAAAATCCGAATTTATTCTGTTGACATGGCTCTCGCTTCGCTCGCAAGGTATACCTGTATACCCTTCAAGACGTAAGTGCGTGTACCTGCTCGCAACCCGTTTTCGTCAGGTGCAAGCCCCGCCTCATCGAACCCCTGACTTCGTAGACCCTTCTCGCGAACACGGCAAAATTAATTTCTGATGTTAAACGCTTCTTCTCGCTTCCGCTCGCGATTTGACCGACTGCCTGTCACTTTTTTCGATATCCGATTTCGGATTCAGATTCAGCGGACCCAAAGCTGTATTTCGCCCGCGAAAACCGTTCCGAAAAACGTACCTTTATGGGGTATATTTTAATCGGAAAAAACCAAGTTTTTCGGCGGACTTTTCGAAAAAACGGGTCCGTACTCTCGCATTTTTTTGACGCATTTCCCGATACTTTTTTCGCGATCCGATCGCGCCGTCGTCTTCCTCGTAGGAAAACCTACGAAACCCGTATTTTTCCGGAATTGTCAACGGCCGTTTAGAGGGGTAGGGGAAGCGGGGAAGTCCAAAAAGCGCACATTAATTATTACTTCGACCCCCCTCCCGCCCTACGGTCCATGGTTCGGGTGGGATTAGAAAATTTTAAATTCGCTTATACACCCTATCGGAAAATCCCAAGAAGATCCCCCCACTCGTAGATCCGGCCCACTCAGCCGTTTGGCCGTGCATAGACACGACAGACAGACAGACAAACAGACAAACAGACGGAGTTTCATTCTTATAAATAGTATAGATGGGCCGTAAGGTCTCGGAAAGCTGACCGACTGGCGCCTTTCCAACCGAAAGAGCAAGAAAGGTGAGTGACTCGAATGAAGTGATACCTGGCGGTAGACGCGCGAACTCTGTCCAATCCAGAAAACGGCTCAAAGTACCCTCCAAATTCAAAATACGACCAAACGGTTTACTCAACTTTTTTCAGCCAATAATTGACCGATTTCAATGATTCTTGCAGCGTTTGTTCTATTTTCGAAACCTCTATGTCCCACATACCTCGAAATTTGAAAGTAAGATTGTTTAATGGTATCCAAATTTGAAAATTTTGGAATTTGAAAGTTCCAGAGGCTTGATCCTATGGGAAATTTCAAAATCAGTAAGTTTTCACAAGAATCATCAAAATCGGTCCACTATTGACCTAGAAAAGTTGAAAAAACCGCATATAAACTATCCGGCACCCTCTTAAGAATCCTCTAAATTAAATAAATTGCGTTTAAATTTGGTTTTTTGGACGAATTTTCCTTGTCGTTTCTAGTCAACTTTTTTTTACGTTTGTATAGTAAAATCGTATTTTTTTCGTAGATTACGTATAAAATACTCACAACTCTAGAAAACAACATCCAACATCAATTAAAAAAAAAAAAAACTCTTGTAATGATTAGAAGCGATTTTCATCTGTCTCTCAGCATGATTGATCTAAAACGAAACAACGTAACTAGCGCTATTATAACCTCTTAATAATAAGCAAATGTCCCTCATACAAGAAGGGGACGAGATGTGTACTTAGCAATAATATTAGAGACGTGATTATTGTAGGTTGTGAAAATAATGTGAATGGTGAAAACCAATCGCCTACAGCTTAACTTATTTAACGAATTCATCTCGTTCGTTCTTCAATCTAATCACATTTAGTGCTAAGAAATTGTGAAAACTCAGATATAAAGAAATGAAACTCTTTCCGAATAACGTTCTGTTATGAACATTACATTTAGGATCGTTAGTAAATTTGGTTCATTATTTTTTCAATAGTCAACCTCTGCAATAAACCAAGAAAAATATGTTATTAATCCCCCCTTCCCCCTCAAAATTTGTTGGTTTACGTTTCAAGATGCGTAGAATCCAAAAATTGAAAAAAAATCCGTTCGTACGCCGTTTCTCCGAAACTACAGGACCAAAGTTTATAAAATTTGGCTCAAAAATCATTCATCGGCCGCGGATGTGCCAGTAAAATTGGCATCAATTTTGATCAACCGTAAAGGGGAGTAATTAGGGGCTTAAATATTGAGAAATTGACATCTCAGAAAATGGAACGGTAACAATAATATTTTTTTGGATCTCATTTATAGACATTGTTATGATCTATTTAGAATTTGAAATTAAATTTCCTCTTGCAATTAAAAAAAACAAATAAATAAAAATAAAATAAGTTGCCTCATCGGGATTTGAACCCCAGCACAGCTCGGTACATTGGGTTGAGAAAGGAGAGCGGGCAAAAGACAGGCAAACAACTAGTGACGGGGCTTCCTTAGACCCAAAATACGTCCTGAGAAGTGGGATAGAAGAGGAGAGGAGAGGCAAAGCGCAGTGGTGGAACGGGGAGGGGGGGGGGGGGGGGTCGCTAGCCCAAGCGGGGCCGCTCCTAAGAAATTTGGTTAGAATTTTTCCGACTTTTTGGTTTATTATTTTCAATAATGAACTTTTCCAATCGACCAAGAAATTTTTTTCTCAGTACCCCCCCCCCCCCCCTCAAAATTTGTTGGTTCACGTTTCAAGATGCATAGAATCTAAAAATCGAATGATTCTTCAATCTACCTAATGATTTGTTTAATAATATAGACAAGTGTTCTGCGAAGAAGAGCTACAGAATACAGAAATAGTAAACTCTGTGTAATAATTTGCAGCGTTCGGTATTTGGAGCCACTGCGCGCCGTCTGCCGACCGAAGCTCTACTCTGAAACTCCTGGACCGAACTTTCTGAAATTTGGCTCAATATTGATACATCGGCTGAGGATGTGCCGGAAACTTGGTATCCCGTTCGATCAACCTTAAAGGGTAATATCGGCTAAAAAGTGAATATACGAGCCCAGATGTACGTAGGATAATGAAATTTTATTACACAGGCGTTCGTAGCTCAGTGGAATCTGTGGCCTACTGGTGGATGCGCCGGGCGACTACTATCAAACAGCCGGAGTTGGAGGCAACACTTTTTTTTAAATTTTTTGTTCCTAGTCACATTCAAAGTTTTTTTTCCTTCTTTTCATTCATTCATTATTTTTATTAGATTCATTTATTTTCTTTTGGTATCTTCTCTGTTTTAGTTATTACATTTTAACTTTTTGCGCAGAAATAAATAATGAGCTCAGTTTTACGACCCGAAACTTTGAAGCAGTATAGCCACTCATTTTAAAATTTACAATTTAAGTACAAGGTTGTTTTTTAATTTTATTATTATTATTATTATTTTAACATGGAATCATGTTTTAGCGATGGATCCCCCGCCGAAAAGTGAGACTATAAAGTGAGATGAAAGTAGCGCCAATAATTGTGATGATTTCCGCTTACAACCGAGTCGTTGCTAGGGATATGATACTTCGTCGTTTTTCATCCCACAAAATTCGTTGACCATTCGTTCGAAAGCTCTCGATTTATCCAACCATACTATATTAACTACTGCGAAGTGCGTGGCCAACAAGCTGAGTTATGAGCATGGTTATATGAATAATTGTTTACACACAGGTGATCATTCTCAATTATTGATATTGTGAACATGATTGCAACCGCTTGTTAATTTCTGATGATTTCATTGAGCTGGTGTTTCGATTATGTGATTCATAGCAGGTGATCAGAATATTACGACAACGGTTTGATTTGTGAAGCGGTGGTTAAATCATTTTAATAGGTAACTTCTATACTTTACACTATAGGAAGCTGTAATTTCGTATGTAGCCTCTTTAGCCTCTTTCTATAATAAAGTGAATGTTTACTCGCGAGTTTATATTAGGAGATCATCACCTCACAAGAGCTCAATCGTCGTGATCATTCCTATAATAAAGTGAGAGCGAGGAGCTAAAACATGATTCCATGTTTTTTTACATTTTAGCAGTCAGGCTCAAAGTAATAACATCCGGGGGGGCCCAGGGGGGCGAAGCCCCACTGGCGGGGTCAAGGGGCGGAGCCGAGTTTTAACGTCAACTCAGCAGTGAAATGTTCAATAGTTGACCAGTTTCATTATTCAACGACGAATTTGTGTTTGATAATGGGACAGTAGTTCCAACTAATCGAAAACAAGGCTCGGGACCTTCAAAGTGGTACGATTTAACCGATAAAGTCTTAACCGAAAAAATTAACGTTATTTGAGATACAAAAAAACAAGGGATCGGCAGTTTCGCACGTTATGCGGGAATACCTCATAAGCAGGAACGACTTAGTCGGGTATTTAAGTATAAGTATTATTATTACCTATTTATTTTTCTTCTTAAAACAAACCATTGCAAATTATGTTTTTTCATAATTTTGGAACCCTTAAATTAGGCCTTTTCTGAGAAAATCCGACGAAAATAAGTGTTTCCTTAGAGAACAGGAGCAATGCATTATAATTTAATAAAATAAAACGATAATTTGTAGATAAGCCCTTACGCGAGTGTTGGAAGGTTAACGAGTGAGCATTCAGTTGACACAAATCAACCCAACTTCCCTGTGAGTTGACGCGAAACGCGACCTAATGTCGGCGTCAGGACAGTAGGTAAAGTCTAATCCATCTCTAGTTCGCAGTTTCTAAACTATGTTAGGATCACCGTTTAGGGCGCAGTTAGTAAGTATGTGGGAACGAGCGGCTCAAGGGATTAGAGAGAACGGATGGACGGTGAGAGGGGGAAATTCACCGACCAGACAATTCCCCCGACGCTGCGAACAAGTAGATGTTCAAACCTTTATACTCCTTGCAACTGACAACTTGACAACAGCCCGTCGGCTCCAGACGGAGATTTTCACGTGGGTTCAGAAACGAAGATTGGGATTCAAATAGAATTCCCGACTCGTGTCTGTCATGAGAACTTTCAGGAAAGAACGGAAGACAGAAACATCGCCGTGGCTCACATAAATGTCTGCACGTTCTCCGTTGAATTATAGTATAGGTACTTCTCCCTTATTCGTCAACCAATGGGCTTGTTACGAGGCAGGGAGTGAATACCTCCGATTATAAATAATCCGGAGAGCGAGGGTGGTAGGAGAGTCGTCAAATCATACGTGCCACTCAGGGTTGGCACGGTTTGAAACAGTTGACCAAAACACTTGTTTCAATCACTGTTTTAAACACCTTTAAAAACAGGTCTGTCTTAAATACGTGCTTTGAACGCTGCTCAAAACACGTGTTAAACGTTCAAAACGACCTCTCAATAAAATAAATAGATTTAAAAAAAAACTTTGTGGGGGGATCTGACATTTTAAAAGGTGTACTGAACCTCGCAGTATTAATTTGTTGTGTCTCGAACAGGGAGGTCGGTATGGTTATATCATTGATAGGCAGACAGAAATACTGAGTGGCAGACTGACAGACACACATCATACTTCTTCATGCTTCATAAATCTATGAGTGTGTCAGATCCCTTTGTTTTTTTTTTGTCGAATACCAACTTACCCCTTTGTTAACTCTTTCGGGTCTATGAGGAAGTAAAAACTTGGTACTATATGTCAGAAATAGAAGGAGATTATTGAGAAATTGATGTAGTAGGTAATCATTTGCAGGTACAAAATGTTTCCCATCAGACACTACATGGAAAGAATATAATGTCCCAGCCGGATTGAAAGAGTTAAGAACGATCTTTTTCGAGGAAACCCTCGCACAAATTCTCGCACACCCTGGTGGAGATCGTGGTTAGGCTATACTGGTAGAATAGTTTTTCTCTGCCACTGCTTCCACAACTGGTTTGGAGCGCCTGCTTCCCACATTCGGCATGCCCACTCCTAGTTAAAAAACTGATGTTGAGTGGATTTGGACAGTTTGGCTAAGGATGATGAAGATCTAGAGTGAACTTTAATTTATCCAGAATCAAAACAGATTGTTGAATGTTCAGGAAGTTTCTTTTTGGGTTGTGGGTTTTGGTTTATTTTAATTTTAAGTACTGAGTAATTTCAAAACTTACTAGAGGGCCACCGCCATTGCGGTCTGACGCCAATCAGTATCCAATAATACTTTTTAATAATAATTCAATATATACTCCCCACTCCATTGGCGAGATTTATGCTGCCCACCTCTTTGGTAGATTTATACCGCCCACCTCTTTGGTAGATTTATACTGCCCACCTCCTTGGCGAGATTTATACTGCCCACCTCTTTGGTAGATTTATACTGCCCACCTCTTTGGTAGATTTATACTGCCCACCTCCTTGGCGAGATTCATAATGCCCACCCTCATTGGCGAAATTTATACTGCCCACCTCATTGGCGAGATTTATACTGCCCACCTCCTTGGCGAAATTTATACTGCCCACCTCCTTGGCGAGATTTATACTGCCCACCTCCTTGGCGAGATTTATGCTGCCCACCTCATTGGCGAGATTTATACTGCCACCTCCTCGGTGAGAGTACAAGGCGGGTGGAGAAGGTTGCGAAAATCCCTATATTCAAACGAAGGGGGCCGCCCTTCGTTTTTTTAAAAGCCGCGTTGTTTTTACACACTTTCGCAATTTAAACGAATATCGTTTAAAATTTTGGAAAACTAAGATTTTTCTGTTGTTCAGGAGATCCAGGAGCTTGAACTTGAGTACCGATTTGTTAAGGTTCTGTTGAGCCGAAATGGGCGATCTTTTTTATCCTCGTCACCATTCTCGCTGCGCAGTTTTATTATATAGAATAATTGGGCCGTAACTTGATAGGTTTTTCGCGCATAAATCCTTTCAAACTCAACTAATCACGTTGAAACTCAACCAAATGAAAGGACATGATTCACTGAGTGTTCATAGACCAAAACGAACAATTTATCTCAATTAGAACCTGAGATATCAAACGACAATGCTTTAAAAATTTGGGTTATCTGATTTTCAATGCTTGATGACAAATCCATGCATAAATAATTTCCATTCAAAAAGAAAAAGAAGAAAGGAAATCGGCCGGATAGAGCGGCTCAACTGTCTTTATATTTCGTAATTTTTTTAAAATATAAGATTCGATATGTTTCATAGTTTTATATTTCATTGTATGACGTATTGCACAGTTCATGTAAAAGGTTTTAACAAGATGAAGTTTAGAAAGTTTAATTTTCCAGATTCCTAACCCCGGAAGTAATTTTCCAATTTCTTAAACCTATTTCTGATGTATATAAATCAAAATCGTTCAAGAAAAATATGAATCGAGTCCAATCAGTCAAATAAAACATGAATTACCTCTTACACTTGACGAATTGAACATGAGAGTTAAGCGAATTGAACATGACAGTTAAGTTTGTAACGGTTTTAAACTGGAAAAAACCCGAACGTATCTTGTTAACAAATAGCTGGGTTTTTTTTTTTTTTTTTTTTTTTTTTTTTTTTTTTTTTTTTTTTTGCAAAGCCTCGTGCCGCTAGCTTCGCACTGTTAAATTACGCGACTTGAAATTCCAGTATTATCTAGAAGGTAGGTAGATATAAAATGGTGTTTTTCGGTTAAAGAGGGTTGTGATTTTGGATTAGACACGTACGTAAAATTTTGGGATATAATAAAATGGTGTAACGGTGGTTAGCGAGCAGGAGACCTCCTTTGTTAGTTTCTTAATGGGTAGCGCTGTTCTTTTCATTTTTAGCCATGGGCAACTGGAAAAGCAGAGCCTAGAAATGTCCTCCCCATATTACCAATGCCCTCCATAAGTAGGTGTAATTGTTTCGAGAGAAAGTGAACGATGAGATACCACTTTGATATTATATTTGAAACGAGCGGGTTCAAGGCGGAACACGCGAAGGGGAACCAGCGCGACGCAAGTGGCACGTATGATTGTGACAGGGAAACAGCAATGAATTCATAGCAATATATTCCTACATATTATTTATACTCGAAGGTTATTCCTAAATGTAGAAAAGATTGGTAAACTTGGTACTGCTTACATGTAAGATACTATGGTATGATAAGATTGATTTCTATCAAACGAAATGGGAAGCGACTTCTTTGCAAAGCCATTCCAAAGAAATCCTATATGTACTAAATGTGCCATCCATGAGAGTAACTGATGCCAAAAAATGTGGAATGTGATGGAGGGTGTAATGGTTTTGAAGGAAAGTGTACCGATTATGCAAAACCACTTGGTTTTTGAACTCAAAATTCAGTTCACATCACCTTAGTGATTTTAAATCACCCTTAGTGACCCACGGTTTTCAATCATTCTACATGTTCCACTCAACAGTAAAGACCATCGGATCTATACAGCCATACTGAGCGAGCGAGAAAACTAAGCTAGTATAAATATAAAGGTAGTTTTCGTAATGTTTTGACATTGAGTACTAAACCCAGTCCCAAAGCAACACTATGTTACCGTCGTTCCTGGGTATTGGAATGCAATAACTATGAGAAAAAGTTCTAGTAACGCAGCATGATCGTGTGAGGGATGATCTGTGAATTGTCGTATTCTGGTTTTGCTTGATTGTTTTAAATTTGGAGTACTTAAAGTGCAAATAAAATGATAACAATTCATTTTATTCAAACAAAAATATTCTTGCTAATTTTCTATTTAAAAATAGATGTCGGGTTTTCAGCTTTTATCGAATGAAATTTAGGAATTGTTCAGTATAATTTTGTGTAAAATTTTTTTAATGTTCTAGTTAATATAGTCGATGAATTTTTTAAAAGTAATATTCTGCTAAAAAACAAAAGTTTAAAAATTTTCAGTCGTTTTCTACAACTTTTAGTGATTTATTCAACACATTTTTTTGAAATTTGACCAATAAAATTGACCGGGCCATTGCAATAGCTCCATTTTTCGCTTAAATCGACACATTAGAGTAGACGCGTCTTTTCAAAAGTTAAAACGCAACGGCGAGTTTTTAGTTTGACTCTAGAATCAATATATGGGGTTCTACACAATAATTTGGCTTCCTCAAGGTGTTGTGAAAGTAATGGGCTAGAATGTTGTTCGGTTGTCGTCAATTACTGATAGGATGAAAATTATAGTACTGTTGAGACGTACACGGAATACGGACTGACTGTTTTATTTTATCAAGACAGGAGAATTATCTTGAAGAAAGTTCGTTGTCAGAGACACGAGACGATTGCGAACAATCAAGTTGAGACACGAGACTCTAGACCCTGACTTGCTCTTTAGTTCGAGCATTCCCAGAGCTCCAGTAACCATGAGATTTTACACAGATCAGGTTTCTACTTAGATTAGTTGTCTGGATGCTCGCTACTCTCGCATCTCAAAAATGCATAACATCAAGTAGTTAGAATTTAGTAAGAATTTAGATTAGTTGGTCAGGGTCTAGAGTCTCGTGTCTCAAATTGATTGTTCGCGAACGTATCGTGTCTCTGACAACAAACTTTCTTTCTAAACAAAACTTACACTAACAACTCTTTTTGCCACTAACATAACACATGTAGTCAACAATGCGAATAATAAAACCCTGGATTGAAGTATCTACTCTACAGTACCTAAGAACTAGAAGCAGCAACATAAGATACTTACTTGAGGGCTTTATACCGGTCCTTCTCGTGGTTCTCAGGAGGTTCGCATTCGAAAGATGCAAGCGCGAGAGCTGAAATCAAATATAGCCATCAAAAAATAGAAAGGTCAACTGTACATTACCTAAATCTAGATAGGAAATGATCCTATACAGTAATTTTCAACTTTTTATATTCTCAATAGGTAGGTATATTACAGGTTCTTGTATATTAACGTCAACTAAGGGTGGCTTTGATCAACTGTAATGGGCACAGTAGAGACACTTCCCCATGCATTATGTTGGCAAAGCGTGTCGATCTATGGATTAAAATATATTTATAACATATCTATGAGAGTAATGAGTGTACGTGAAAGAACTTGGTACTCACCATCTTCGTTGAGAACTGGTGTGGCTTGTAAGTACGTGATCACTTTAGCAGCCTTGGGGAACGGGCAGTGGACCTGTTTCCACGTTATGAACTCCGTCACTTGTTTCGCGAGTTGCCAGAACTTCTCGAAGTTGATGTGGCCGTTCGGAAGCCTGTAACAGATAAATATAAATCATCGTAAAACGTCTGCTAAGTCGGGTGGTAAGTATAGTTCTTCACATATTAAGACATGGATATATAGAATTAGTTAAAGAAAAAAACGAGTCGAAATTATTGTTAGGTCGGCGTTTTAAGAAATTAATGTTTGCGCATGCGCACAGACTACTATTAATCCTACAGCAATAAAATTTATAGGGGAACGTCTAGGTGCTAAACTGCACTATCCTTGGACATTTCATAAAATTGGTCTGTTACTCTCGGAGTTTTGTCTGTGTCGATCAATTTTAGTTTTGCGCATGCGCTATAGTTATTACTTCACCAATCGCGATATAATACAGAGGGATTTTTTTCCGGAATATATACCCATCTACTCCCCGAGTTTGAATGAAATCGGACCAATAAAAAAATAAGAAATCGACGTTATAATAAATTAACGTTAGCGCATCCACACAGACTACTATTTATGTGACGGCAATGCAAGTAATAGGGAACCGTCTAGAAGGTTTCCCACACAATCTCTGAAAATGTCACCAAAATCGTTCCATTATAATTAAAGTTATGCCTGTATGAATCTATATTAGTTTCGCGCATGCGCAACGGTTATTACTCCATCAATCGCAATATAATTTATAGGGCATTTTTCCAGATCAATTGCCAATTACCTACCGAGTTTGAACGAAATCGGACAAACAGATGATGAGGAATCGACTTTAAGTGAAATTCACGTATATGCGCACAGACTACTGTTGATTCAACGGCATTGAAAACTATAGGACCGTCTAGGAGCTAACCCAGACAATCCCTGAAAATTTCATCGGAATCGGACTGAAACTTGATATAGTTTTGGGCGTGACAAGGATTTACCACAGACACGGAACCGAAATTGATCAGCAAGCTGTGAAAAGCAGAAATCAACTGGAGACTTTCATTTTGGAGGAACAAAATTTTTTAGTCTTCAATCACGAACACAAAGCTTCCCTATCTTTGGTAGTGAGAAAGCAAAAGCAATGCATGAACACAGAACATAGAAAAAAACATAGTTGTTTCTATGTTCTAAGTGCATGAATTACAGAGACCTCCCTAAGTCTGGGATATTACGATTTATCGGTATTGCCCCCTCCGCATCGGTATCAAATAAAAATTTACTGATAATAGTTAAAAGAGAGTTCAAATACGTCAAGCAAATTAATAAAATGATCGAAAAAAACTACGCGAATTTGTTGAGAAGAGTTTCAATAACAGTACTGTTAATTTCCTCCTCCTCATCAATCTGTTATCAAAATGAAATTTCCGATCTGTAGCTCATCTAGCCAAAATGTAATAAAATGAATGAATGAATAATAATAACAATAACATTATTGGCAATAAGAACAAAAATATAAAAAAACGGATGGAAAAAATGAAAACATCATGATTCGATCCAACTATTCACCACTACCGATCGTCATTTAAGCTCCCAAGGTTTTTTCGATAACTGAACGGGGGAAAAAATCATCAGTATGAGGCCTCATTATTAACCAACTTCACCCATAATGAAATTGGAAACTATCGAACTATGTTCCAAAACTACACCGAATGATCAATTATTGAATTGATGTAGAACCACAGAGATCGATTATGAGACGAACGTGAATTTTCTCAATATTGATATGGTATTCCTGGATATATGGTATCTATTCAGGTTAATGTCAGACGCTAGCCACGATAACTCAAATTGTAGCATAATCATTATGAGTTACATTGTTTTTGGTACAAAAATCGATACGAATATGCGACAACATGAGATTATTACCACTGGCAAAACTCGGAAAATTAATTTTTATGTAATGATTGTCAGGTAAAGCGTGGTTTGCTTCCAGATGGTTAACATGAAATTCAGTCCATTTGGTAAAATGATAGCATACTTAAGCGCCAAAGTTTCATGAATAATTACCTATAATTTTCATAGGTTTATTTGAGGTAAGACGAGATTGAGTCTTTGATCTTCAAATGACTAACGCGCTAGGGATATAACCGAAGCAACTATCTTTGATGTCCATAATATCCAACAGACCATTATGACGACATAATTCATAAGAGGCATCAAATAAGACCAGCAAATTTTTCCAGGAAAGTAAATAAAACGGGTCAGTGGTATTCGAGGTCCAGCGGACTTCATGGCCCTTAGGACTCCTTGTGTTGGAGCGGAAACTGCCTTTTAAAGTCATATTGTTTGAGTTGGCGACCAATGCTTTTCCAGTTCCCAAAACTTCCAACGTATTCGTGGGATGAATATGAGGGTATAACCGGTTTGGTTTGACTGTGCGGATCAGTTAGGAGTTTCCCTCCCTGACTCTCTGAACTCCAATAATCTCTGCGGAATAACCCTCATGAAAAGGACTCAAGGCCGCACGTCATGCTTTTCTTGTTGAGCTGATCTTCCTCAAGTATTTCCCCCAGGAAAGGTGAGCAGATAGAAAACCATCTCCCGCGAGGGAAACTTTATTCCTTGGCCGACTATACCGACCCTTCTATATCTCTCCCGCTTTTACAACGAAAAACTTTTCGGACCGAAGCTTAATGAAGAAATTGTGCGCCCCCTTTGAAGCCGCCAAAGTTGAAGTGAGTGAGGTAAACTTCTCGGAGGGGTGGAAGGGGTTAGTGGTGGCCCCCCTCCACTCAACCCCCTCCTCCTCACCCCATCGCCTCTCTTTCTTTCAAACGAGTTTTTAAACTCCGCTCAAGAGCTCAAGGTAAGACGCCCGTAGATCTAGGATTGTTTAACTTGCGGTTTGCCCAGCAAAACTGGCGGTAGGGACAGAGGGGGGAATATTCTTCAAAATACAATAACGCCGATTAAGCCCTCCTCTTCTGTCTCGTCCCTTCTAAACCTTTCTTTAGAACACGAAAAGAAAATTAAACGCAGAGGGTTGAAACGAGTGGATTTTCTTATTTGCAAGAGGTATCGCTCCTTCGCTAAATAGCTTCAACAGATTGGAGACCCTCACCATTGTGCCACCCACTTCCACCAACTCTTTTGAATAACAAAACTCCAAAGAATTTTGAGATGCTCTTAGAAATTATTAAACAGGCCTCAGTTAGTTTGCCAGGATAACATTTCATCAATTTATTGTTGATAATGAATTATCTTGTTCACAATTGACAAGAGGACAACTCTTGATTTACTAATAAAAACTATTACTAGACTCTAGACCTTGACTTGCTCTTTATTTCGTCTGGCCACCGCGTGGCATTTCCAGGGCTCTAGACGCCATGAGATTTTACAAAGATCAGCTTTTTGCTGAGATCAGTGGTCTGGATACTCGCTACGCTCGCATCTCAATAATATATAACATCAAGTAGTCAATTCCTCAGCAAAAATCCAGATTAATTGGACAGTGGGGGGCCTGGCGGAAGATAACAGAACGATGGCGCTGGAAGCGCTGGAAAAGCCACGGTAGTCGAACTAAAGAGAAAGCCAGGGTCATTATCGTAAAACTAATTAAATAGGTAAAAACGACATACACAAGAAGGCTAATGTTACCGTACCCTTGTGAGCTCTGGAGCTAATTTCTTTGCTATTCAACCTATGAATTTAAAATTTTAAATTGAGATAAAAAAACGTATTCTACGCTCATCACTCTTTAGCTTTCATAAAGCGGGGTGGGGGGAGGTGTTCAGAGCAGAGAAAAATACTTATGATAGGCAGGACAGAGGTGATAGTGGTAAAAACTTAAATTTAAGTGGTAAGAGTTTATTTTTATTATAACTGTGGGGATAGTTACGTTACGTTGGAAGGAAAGTGAAAGAAGTGAAAGCTTATAGAAAAAGTATTCCTGAAGAAGAGGAAGAGGAGCACTATCATCAACTCCAGTTCTTCTTGGCTCCCAAGCGCTCTTCACTTCTCTCCTCAGATCTCTGGTTTGCAGAGATATTAGCGATAGGGATAGTAGCGAACTACATCTTAGTCTTCATCCAGCCCATGATCTGACTGGGTGGCCGTTTCGATTCATTGGACAGTGGTAAGAGTTAACTATTTATAGCCCATTAATTTTTGACTAGGGAAGCGGTGTGAAGGGAAGGAACGCCAGGCCTTTCAATCTTGGAGGGGAGCAGTGGTTTGAAACCACAGTCGGCTACCATACAACGGAGGTGATGGAATAGAGTAGTTGCACACCTTCCGAAGACTGGGACGATTAGCCAGCAACACTCAGATGATGACCTGAGAGCTAAAATGCTCCAGGCGTAACCACCAGGACGGCAGTATCAGAAAACGGGAAGTGGGAACTATCCATATCTATCATACCCCTGGGGCTATAAGAAAGGGGGTCATAGCAGAGGAAAAGGCTCGCAATATATAGGACAGAGGTAATAGTTGAATTTAAGAGTGAAGCGTTATTTCTTTCTAGCCCATTTGGTCTAGGTAAGAGGGAGGGATGTCAGGACTGTCAATCTAATAGGGAAGGACTGGTTTGAAACCACACTCTGGTATCATGAAACAGATGTGATGGAATGGAGTAGTTACTTTTTAATGTTTTGAAACTAAAACAAACAAAACATTTTCCTACAATATCGAGATGTAAGTGGACGTGATGTAAGAGGAAACAGAGGGGGTCTGTGTAGTTACAGTTAGATGTTCCGTGAAACCCACAAGTTCTTTAGTTCTCCAAACCCACATAAAGAGCAGTTCCATCCATAAAACCTAATGGATCCTCGCAGCTTCCCATTTCTTGCGCGTTCCTGTAATGCACATTGAAGAACATAGTTACAACTTCAACGGATTGAGGCGATCAGCCTGCAACACCCATATGATGACCTTGAAGCTGAAATGCTAACCTCGGGGCGGCAGTTTTAAGAAACGGGAAAAGTATCCTTAACCATCAAGAGCTTCTTCAACAACTTTCCGTTTCCTCCCCCCTGCTCACTTGGACCAGAACAGCTATCCATTCAATGTTTCATTATTTTACGCTGTTCATGTTATTTGTTGACCGAACGAACGAAAATTATCAAATCCTTCATCAACCAGAAATCGTGCGGATAGATCACGGTAGTTCCACAGGAATTTCAATCTATATTGATTAATTTTTAGACTCTGCACAAGCGCAAACATAGATTCTTACAGACACGCCAGCTGTAGTGGGCAATCTCTACAGAATTATCTGTATACATAGCCCTAAGCAGAAGGGCTATCTGATACAGAAATACTAAACCTTTGTGTAATAATCAGCATCCTATTTTCTTTCAAATTCAGTCACCGAACTTTGGAAATAATTTAAAACCGGTTTGGAATCCCCTCCCACAAGCAAAAGCCTGCAAAAAATATTGAAACCTCTAAACTGCAATGTTTCCTTGAATGTCAATTATGTACCTTCTCCCCCGTTTCGGAGGTCCCCGAACTTTCTAAGGAGAAAAGGAAGGTTATTATGAATGTTTGCTCCCCTAAAACCTCGTTTAGCAAAGAAAAACTCTTTTTTCAGCCCTCACACAGCCGCTTAAGAAAACCAGTTATAAAATAAATGCTCCCCTAAATAACGGAAAAATCCTTCCAGTTTAGCTATAGGCCTATTCAGCCCGACGTAATTTGTGCCCCCTCTCCACAACCTTTTTTATTATTTCACCTCTCGCCCTACTTATTATACGTCAAATTAAAGCGGATTAAAATCCCTACTTCCATTCGAGGTACGAAATACTGAATTCTGTATGGAGAGCCGAGGGCAATATTACACCTTTCATACATGGTATACATTCATTTTTTAATCATATCATGCGCTCTGTCGAATAAATTTATATAAAGACCAGACTTCTTTCATGCTTTTTCAGGTTCGGTTGGCTGATTTTAATTCCAGCCATCACACATCGAACACGTTCCTATAATCTGATATTGACAGATTTCCCTTGAGCAATAATAAATCTCGCTTTATAAAATAAACATAAAGTGATGTGACACATGATCTCACTCGTATTGAATGAATGTAACACTTATTTCACAGAAAGGTATTCCTGTCACTGATAAACCATCTATGGGGGGGGGATTTAATTAACTGAAGAGTAAAGTTCGATAATAATAATGAAATAATTCGAGGAGTGCAGCAGAGACGCAGTCCATTTATGAAGTCCCTTATGTGCGCATGCGCCATGCCAGTTGAAGACTCAACACTCAATAACCATGCTCATAACTCAGCTTGTTGGCCACGCACTTCGCAGTAGTTAACATAATATGGTTGGATAAATCGAGAGCTTTCGAACGAATGGTCAACGAATTTTGTGGGATGAAAAACGACGAAGTACCATTTCCCTAGCAACGACTCGGTTGTAAGCGGAAATCATCAGAAAACATCAAGTAGTCAATCCCTTAGTAAACTTCAAGAGAAACTACAACGATTTCATAATTTCTCCCTTGAGAGGGAAAAACATTAAATCATGTTTAATGTTTTTCCCTCGCAAGGGAGAAATTAGATATAGTTTTTTAAGGTCAAGAAAAAAGAAAAGATTCTAATTAACCAAAACAATTTATTATATTTATATACATTTTTATTTTACCATTAGATATTTCCGATGGGACTCATACCAAAGTACGCTTGCATACGAGTCTGCTACACATTGGGACATTTTATGTCTTAAGTTGCAGACTCGTTTGCAAGCTCTAAGAGCCACTCAGCTGATCCGGACCCTGGGCATCGTCAAGTAAATGTCCTAAAGAGGCTACATACAAAATTACAGCTTCCTAGAGTGTAAAGCATAGAAATTAGCTCTAAGAGCCACTCATCTGATCCGGACCCTGGGCATCGTCAATTAAATGTCCTAAAGAGGCTACATATGAAATTACAGCTTCCTAGAGCGTAAAGCATAGAAATTAGCTCTAAGAGCCACTCATCTGATCCGGACCCTGGGCATCGTCAAGTAAATGTCCTGAAGAGGCTACATACGAAATTACAGCTTCCTAGAGTGTAAAGCATAGAAATTAGCTCTAAGAGCCACTCATCTGATCCGGACCCTGGGCATCGTCTAGTAAATGTCCTAAAGAGGCTACATACGAAATTACAGCTTCCTAGATTGTAAAGCATAGAAATTAGCTCTAAGAGCCACTCATCTGATCCGGACCCTGGGCATCGTCAAGTAAATGTCCTAAAGAGGCTACATACGAAATTACAGCTTCCTAGAGTGTAAAGCATAAAAAATAGCTTTAAGAGCCACTCATCTGATCCGGACCCTGGGCATCGTCAAGTAAATGTCCTAAAGAGGCAACATGCGAAATTACAGCTTGCTAGAGTGTAAAGCATAAAAAATAGCTTTAAGAGCCACTCATCTGATCCGGACCCTGGGCATCGTCAAGTAAATTTCCTAAAGAGGCTACATACAAAATTACAGCTTCTTAGAGTGTAAAGCATAAAAAAATAGCTTTAAGAGCCACTCATCTGATCCGGACCCTGGGCATCGTCAAGTAAATGTCCCAAAGAGGTTACACACGAAATTACAGCTTCCTAGAGCGTAATGCATAGAAATTAGCTTTAAGAGCCACTCATCTGATCCGGACCCTGGGCATCGTCAAGTAAATGTCCTAAAGAGGCTACATACGAAATTACAGCTTCCTAGAGTGTAAAGCATAAAAAATAGCTTTAAGAGCCACTCATCTGATCCGGACCCTGGGCATCGTCAAGTAAATGTCCTGAAGAGGCTACATACAAAATTACAGCTTCCTAGAGTGTAAAGTATAGAAATTACCTATTAAAATGATTTAACCACCGCTTCACAAATCAAACCGTTCTCACAATATTCGGATCACCTGCTATGAATCAAATCATCGAAACACCAACTCAATGAAATCATCAGAAATTAACAAGCGGTTGCAATCATGTTCACAATATCAATTATTGAGAATGATCACCTGAGTGTACACAATTATTCAAATAACCATGCTCATAACTCAGCTTGTTGGCCACGCACTTCGCAGTAGTTAACATAATATGGTTGGATAAATCGAGAGCTTTCGAACGAATGGTCAACGAATTTTGTGGGATGAAAAACGACGAAGTACCATTTCCCTAGCAACGACTCGGTTGTAAGCGGAAATCATCAGAAAAAAAAATCGCAAAACTACAACGATTTCATAATTTCTCCCTTGAGAGGGAAAAACATTAAATCATGTTTAATGTTTTTCCCTCGCAAGGGAGAAATTAGATATAGTTTTTTAAGGTCAAGAAAAAAGAAAAGATTCTAATTAACCAAAACAATTTATTATATTTATATACATTTTTATTTTACCATTAGATATTTCCGATGGGACTCATACCAAAGTACGCTTGCATACGAGTCTGCAACACATTGGGACATTTTATGTCTTTAGTTGCAGACTCGTATGCAAGCTCTAAGAGCCACTCAGCTGATACGGACCCTGGGCATCGTCGAGTAAATGTCCTAAAGAGGCTACATACGAAATTACAGCTTCCTAGAGTGTAAAGCATCGAAATTAGCTCTAAGAGCCACTCATCTGATCCGGACCCTGGACATCGTCAATTAAATGTCCTAAAGAGGCTACATACGAAATTACAGCTTCCTAGAGCGTAAAGCATAGAAATTAGCTCTAAGAGCCACTCATCTGATCCGGACCCTGGGCATCGTCAAGTAAATGTCCTAAAGAGGCTACATACGAAATTACAGCTTCCTAGAGTGTAAAGCATAGAAATTAGCTCTAAGAGCCACTCATCTGATCCGGACCCTGGGCATCGTCAAGTAAATGTCCTAAAGAGGCTACATACGAAATTACAGCTTCCTAGAGTGTAAAGCATAGAAATTAGCTCTAAGAGCCACTCATCTGATCCGGACCCTGGGCATCGTCAAGTAAATGTCCTAAAGAGGCTACATACGAAATTACAGCTTCCTAGAGCGTAAAGCATAGAAATTAGCTCTAAGAGCCACTCATCTGATCCGGACCCTGGGCATCGTCAAGTAAATGTCCTAAAGAGGCTACATACGAAATTACAGCTTCCTAGAGTGTAAAGCATAGAAATTAGCTCTAAGAGCCACTCATCTGATCCGGACCCTGGGCATCGTCAAGTAAATGTCCTAAAGAGGCTACATACGAAATTACAGCTTCCTAGAGTGTAAAGCATAGAAATTAGCTCTAAGAGCCA
This sequence comes from Adelphocoris suturalis, assembly GCA_030762985.1. Taxonomy (NCBI): domain Eukaryota; kingdom Metazoa; phylum Arthropoda; class Insecta; order Hemiptera; family Miridae; genus Adelphocoris; species Adelphocoris suturalis. The sequence continues at coordinate 130,287,078 of CM061043.1, read as the reverse complement.
CTCATCTGATCCGGACCCTGGGCATCGTCAAGTAAATGTCCTAAAGAGGCTACATACGAAATTACAGCTTCCTAGAGTGTAAAGCATAAAAAATAGCTTTAAGAGCCACTCATCTGATCCGGACCCTGGGCATCGTCAAGTAAATGTCCTAAAGAGGCTACATACAAAATTACTCAAAAATACTTCAACTTCTCTCCTTCCTTTAGTACAGAATACCCCGCTGAATGAACCTGAATCGACCCTCGATTGTAGTTGAAACTTTGTCTTTGAATAGAAAAATAAAAAATTAATTTTAAATAATTAATTAAAATTAATAAAAAATTAATAAATAAAATAAACGAGGACGTTTAGGATGAGTATTCAAGGAGTATTAGTATACATAAATTCAATAGGATTCACAGTCCAATCCACAAAATCCCGAGAGATATAATAAAAATTGGGTGGAAATAAGAGAAATATATTGCTAACACAAGCAGACAAAAGAATACTGGATTTGGAAGACAATAATATTTTGGTTTATTATTTCCCAAAATGAACCTTCGTGAATGATCTAGAAAAAATACGTCTTGGCCCGTTCCCCACGCTCTCAAGTTCGTTGATTGAAAAAAAAAGAAAAAAAAAAGTTGCGATGCTTCATGCTAGTTAAACCACATACCAAACATTTATGGTTATTTGGTAATTTCGTAAGTAAAACCATGAAAGTAATTTCGAAACCTTAATTTATTGACCCCTTAACACTAGATTAAGGAAATTGAGTGGGTACCTATCTTATATACATTATTTTCTACCACTCCAAAAGTAACTCATCTAAATTTAATATTTTTTTAAAAAGAATTTAAGCTGCGTCTCAACCGGAAGATTCATTAGCGGCAATCAAAAAGGGTGTCAAAGGGACACTGCAACGGGCACGATTCTAAGGGGAGCCTGGCTGACCGTCCGTCACTAAACGGATTGCTATCACGGACTCCACTGGTAGATCGGAGGGGAAGAAATAACAATAATAACCCGCAAAGCGAGGCATCGCCGCACTCTGCCTCAAGGGATACAGCGATGAACACTTTGTAACCCCTACAGCGGATAAAAATACCCCGTAATAAAAACTAAAATACGACTAGATGAGCCTTACAAATACATAAATACTATTGATAAATATATTATGATAAATACTAACACCTCAGTTGAATAAATAATTATATCACATATCAGAATATCACAGTTTGTTGTAAAGCTCAGTGGCTTTCAGATACACCAACAGGGACTGGACCTTGTCTGGTCCTGACAGAACATCCACCCTGAGGTCCATGAGGGCTGGGCTATCCTCCAAAAAGTGGAGGATACAAAAATAACCCCCACATCTCCCACATACAACATCACGAGCTACAGGATCTAGCAGGTGTCTGTGAGTAAGACGGCTAGTGGCTACCCGATTGACCACTATTCGGTCCCTCATTGGAAGGTGGGTCACGAACGGATCAACCGGGCAAAGGTTCTGAAGGACTCCACGCAGACTAGTGACCTCGCCCTGCCATTGCTCGAGCCAGATGAAATTGGCTTTATGCTGCATGTAGGAGATTTGATCCTCAATGCGCATAGGCAACATTTCGATGGAGTCATCACCAATGGCTCCCCTTGCTAGGGCATCAGCACACTCATTGCCGCGAATACATACATGGCTTGGCACCCACATATAAGTTATGTTTGTACCCAATGTTGTGGCTCGGTGTAGTGACAAACACAGGCTATATATTAGGGGTTCATATGAAAATGTATCCCTAATCGTCTCGATGGTAGTTAGTGAGTCACTACATATCACATAATTTCCAACTCTCAATAGCTGGCAATGTCGAACAGCCAGCGTCACTGCCCACAGCTCTGCTGTGAACACAGACGCAACAGGTGGGGAACACAGACACATCTTGCTCTATAGAAGTTGGGGCTCCATAGAGCAAGGCCAACACCATAAGAGAGTGTGCCCAGCCTATTGTTGGATTGCCTCTGAGTAACGACATCTGAGGATATGTGGGGGTGCTTGACCCCAACCCTCAAGCGAAAATCAACGCGCATCCCAGACAAGGTGCAAGGAGGGACCGGGGGGAGGGGGGGGGGCTTCAATGGGAAACAGAAAATATCTCTCTATTTCTTACTATAATTAATTCATGCTAATTAATTAAGTATGTATAATAATTATTATTTATTCCATTCTTTCTTTATTCTTGTTTGTCTCATAAATGTTGAATTGGTAGGGTTGCGTTTGCGTCAATATGTTCAGATTCTGACTTAGATATCAGCAATTGTTGTAATATGGTTTATTCAATCTATCTCATTTTTCCTCGGTTGGTGCCTTCGCTTAGGCAATAATATATCTCTTGGGTAACTTTTGATTTCGAATATGTAACGATACAAAAATAACAATTACCATGTGTGGTACACAAACAAAAAAAGGAAACAAAACGTCTTTACAAAAATAAAAGTTCATCAAATGATGCGCCATCTTGAAGAGTGCCTAGCAGGCTCGCCGCGTTGCCTCTCTGGATTGCAAGGGAGATCCTTTGGATGAGGTAAGCCTTCGCCCGGACGTCACCAGATTTTTCAACCAACACGGCTCCTAATTCCTTGATGAAGCTCTTTGCCTCCTCACACCATAGTCCCAAGGTTTAAAAGGCTTGACCCCTGAAGGTGAAATTTGACTCAATCAGCTGCGAGTAGGTACTTTCACGTTTTTTTTTTTTTTTTCTTTTGACATGCCCATGACATTGCCCCTGCTGTGGTAATCGTTCTGGGCAGGTATGAAGGCGCTAATGTCCACACACGTTCCATCTCATATTAGGCGTCAATGTCCAGACCAGGGCGCTAATGGCACACCATCTGGACGTTTCCCGTCATTACGGCATAGACCACTGGGCTCCAGAGTGGCACAGATGCCTGCGGACGTGAGAGCTCGTTGGATCAATATTAATTTAATTGTGACGTGACCTCCGGCCATTGCTTTTGGTACAACTCAAAACGTCGACCCCAGACTCATCAACCTTAGAACTGGAAACACGATCGTGCTTTTGATATAAATGAAGCCTTCATTTAATAATCGCGTTGCCAGTGGTAGGCGTAGAATGGATATCTATTATGGAAATAATAAACCTTTGTGTAGTAATTTGCTGCGTTCTTACTATGTTCCACCAGTTTCAAGTTAGGAGATAGGACTACTTTTCACCAGTGACTGAAAGAGGGGTGACTACTTTTCATCAACGACTGTAAATTAATTTTTCTCACTCGTGAAGATTATGGTGTCTGTTTACGTGCTTTGCAGGTATTGAATAACACGAGTTTAGGTTCTAGGTAACAATAACGGTTGAATTAGGCACCATGGGGAAGTAATAAAACGAAAAAGACTGTGTGAACAACAAAAATATTAACTTACTTATTGGAACAGCCTTCGTTGAGGAAATACAAGTCTTTGACCAAGAGAGAGAAGAAAGGGATGACGATCCTCTGAGAATCGTCAGTCGCAGCCGCCGAACGCCATACAGCAGCTTTCAACGTCGACCGGTAGCTGCTGAAATTGCTTGACGGGTCCATTTGGTGTTCGAGAACGGAGAATTTGGCACACTGCACCTTGCTCCACTGCAACACAAGACACATCAACAACATGAGAACCATAACTGATAGATGGATTTTTTTGTTTTATTTTGGATGGCGTTATAGAATAATAAAAATGTACAGCATGCAGGATGTATAAGGATCCTTCAGATAATAATCGGGTTATTCTTTATCCCTTCATATTACGAGAAATAACTGCACGCCAAACACATGAGGGTTGTTCAACTTTCCCCATTCTGCTGGCTATCTAGAGAACAGGTTTTTGCAGCTACAATCAGACAGAATTTCAGGGAGGGGTTTTGTTGATACACCAGTGCAATAGGCAGCAGAGCATGATTCCAAACCAACTACCCATTCCGCATCAACGATAACACCTCGCTCAATAGTTAGGATCACATGAACTACATGATCCAGACCCTAGTGTATTGCAGCATGGAAGGAGAAGAAATGGAACATCCACAATCTATAAGCTGGCCAAAAACACACTATACTCCATAACACGTAAATGCGACAAGCTGTTATAATGCAATGCGGGAATTTACAATCCTGCTTGTAGTACCACTGATAAGAAATGTCATGAAATTCTCATGTTTATTCGAAGTATAGCGTAATATAATAACAACAATCGTTATTATTTTACGCTAAACTTCGGATAAACTTAGGAGTACTTCATGTCATCAATTCCTATTAATTATGAATTATTACTTGAGATTTCAGAAACCTGTTCCAAAAGTCGTTCTAGAGAACATATTGCCGGTTTCACCACCATTCAACTAAGCTCAAAATTTCGTGTATATAACAAAGTTTCTGTTTATCATAAGTTATAGTTATATAGGTATTATTAGCAACATCTCTGTAGAACATTTCTCAATTAATGAATTATAAACTTCCCAATTCATCAATTAATTATCATATTTTTTCCTACGCCTCGCGTTTAGTTAGGCAGATTTGTCAGCTTCTCGCGGGCAGCTCGATCAGAAAATAAATTCTCTACCAAGGAGATGCGTCCATGCTGGAAGGGATGTTCTCGAGAGAGGAACAAGTCTGGGTATGAGTTTCGTCCATCTCTCCGACAAGGTAAAGAGGTTATCATAATTATTTAATTGTTCTATTAATTTAAAAATGGACAACCGTTAAACAACTAATTTCAAATTAAATTCTGTCCCAAGGGTTCTTAATGTATACAGAATAACCTCGAGTCTCAAGACAAATTTCAGTGTGAACGGCATCTCACCTGATCTCCACTACTTATCCTACTGTAAGAAAAAAACTCCGATTGTTGTTCATTCTAATCCTTCGTCCATGATCTGCCAAGTCGAGTGGCCAGAGTAGTTCCCTCAATGATAGTAGCTTGGACATGTAGACTTTATTTGTGACAACAATGAGACGAAATTGTTGAAAGATATTGGTATCACGTCTTATTCACACTATCATCGCACAACTGCTCAAACCGTGATGGAACTTATAGAAGCTAGAAGCTGACCCGCTCGTAAACATGTCAAATAGGTACTAAAATTGGCTCAATAATTTGATTTTGTCAACAAACTTCACGTTTATGCATCCGCAAGAGCAATAGCTTAAAACATTCCTTTAATTTTCAGCAAGATGTAAAGGCTACTAGAGTAAGAAATAAGTTTTCCAGTGAATTATTGTTCTTGCACCTGCTAAAAACAGACCCCTAACGACGAAACCTAGAGTTGCTTGCTCCAATCAAATCCAAACAATCATTGATATGTCTTCAAAATAAACCAAATAGATTTGAATTTTTTATTTTATTTTATTATTATTATTTTTTTTTATTTACTACGAATTTCACGTTTGCGCATGCGCAGTTTATGCTAATTTTAGCGCAATGCATTCCATAAACAACCATCTTAGGAACTGCCGACCTCAAATTACCCTCCAATTTCGAAAAATAGGAAATTCCTTCGCAAAAGCGCACGTAATTCTACTGATAATCCAACGAAGGATAAAACTATAAGCCGGCTTTCAACGGGCTAATCCACATTAACCATGACAATTTCATGAAAACTAGTTCTTAATTTGGAACAACTTTACCCAAAATTAGGATTTATCAGAGACTGACAAGGAACCAAAATTATTCATTAAGGTGAAAACCCAAAAATAGGTGGAAACTTTCATTTTGTTAAGGGAAAAATAATTCTCAACTTATAGGAGTACGAATCTACTCTTCCTTGGTAGTGAAGGAAGCAAAGAATGTATAACTGAGATTCCCTTAGAGCCTACAAAGGGCTGAAGGAGAGTTAACCCAGAATCGGAAATAATTCCCCGAAAACATCAGAGAGATAATGGATTCACTCGTTGTTTTCTAAGCTTCAAAGGACTGTAAGAATCAAGTTGGTCTTCAAGACCAATTTTCAAAATTACATTGGGAAAAACCTTAAATTTGTTTATATTCATGAAAAACGACTTATAACGTTTTTGAAATTTTCTAAATAGTTCTTAGGGGTCGCTTCCTTGATTAAAGTTTTGGAAATGAGGAAAGATCCAATATTTCGACGTTTTGAACCTGACCAAAATATTACAGCGCTGCAATGCTATATTTATAGGAATTCCATAAATTCGAAATTAGAACTTCTAGGAAGCTATTAGCAATGGACAATGACCAGAAACAGTTAATCTCAATTCCCCTACAAAAATATTACAAAACTGTAAAAATAGCATTACAATGATTGTAATGCTGCTATAAAAACTTTTTTTCGATTAATTTGGATGCAACTCAATTTTATTAATTTAAAAGAAAATGTATGTTTTTTCCAATTTTGACGCTTAGTAACGACCGTTAAAAATTATTTTAAAATCTGAAAAGAAATTCAATGTTGTTTTTTAATGAGTATGTAAGGAGTGCCCTGATGACATTACGAAAATTCGGTTTTAAGGTCCACCCTAGCGAGCATACATATGATGTACGGTAAGATTCCATATTAGTCTCTGCCAAGTCTGCAAGTTTTTACCTTCTCTAGACGTTCCACAACCGATAGGATTTCTTTTAATTGAGACATTTACGGAGGGACCTATATGTTTTAAATTGTATCTACAAGGAACGTGAGTCTCAAAAGACCCCGTAGGAGTCTTATAACATTTACAACAGGCCTGAAACATAACTTAAGACGCACCATAACAGTTTTGTGTTCGTATGTTCTGAAATATATGTGGCGATTGGGGCCTACGATAAAGTCCAAGGGCTTTTCACGTCTTTAACGTTTTAAGCACTCTCCCATTAGTATCCTCCTCTCCCCACCACCCATTCCTCCTCTTTCTTAAATATTAAACAATGAGAGTTTCGGTAAACTCAGAAGAGTGATTAATGTTTTCCCAGGGCAGATTATTCGGGGAGGCGCGGGGATCTCCCGAAGTTTAGAGTTACTGCATTAACAAAGTATAAATAACAAAAAAGCCTCGGCTCATCTTCTAGTCAGAAAAATATAAAAGAAAGTCAAGTAAGGGGGAAATAATATAAGATTAAATCTTTATTACGATGTGGTATATTAATAATTTGACAGCGATCATAACATAGGCAAGTAAAACTGAAGGAATAGGATCGTTGAGGAGCTGATCTGTAAAGAATTCCAAGATCGCTTTAGTCGACGTAAGTAAAATGTTTAAGTTCATTTGACATGCTGTGAACGTTTGTGCTTATAGGGTATAAGGTGACTTAGACAAAAAACCAATAGGTATGTAGTTTATGGGAAACTAATAGGGAAAAATTGGAGTAACACCAAAAACTTACTCAACGATCTCTTTTCACCAACCTAGATTTTCTTTAACCTCTAATGATGGATATTGTAATGAAATGAATTGATTTATTGTCAAGCCGTAGGTTTGGCATATTCAATGCATGGGGCTACTACTACCTTGCTGGCAATAGAAGAGTATAGGAACCAGACCTAATAGTAATTAATAATTGATCAGTTAATAAATTATTTATTTATAATCAGTATAATATACGACCAGTATTGTATAATAACACTTTTAAAGTGAAATTCACGGACTGAAATACAGCTATATTAATGCAAAAGGAACGAATGAAAGAAACAGACTGAGAAAAACACACTGGATCACTGGATTAGGAATGGATCAGTAAAATTGTTCGGTCACATCCAAGTTACTACGGGTACAAACTCCTACATTAGGCGTATGAATTTGATATAGGTATGATTTTTCTTGTTTGTATGCAAACCAGCTTCTTTAAACTTCTAAACTTACGCTTATATGGGAACATTCAAAAGGAAGAAAGAAGAGACCATCTTAGCTTTACAGTTTCTCCTACCAAACAGTAAACTGTCTACAACATGACATAGATGAAATGATCGATAGTTGAAAAGTAACTCATCGATAAACCAGTTCAGGGAACAAACGGAAATTTCTAATACAAATAATGTACTTGATGTTAATGAGGATAAATATGCTGAGTGCAGATATTTTGTATTTTGCCGTATCAGGTGGAAAATGTGAACGCGAGTTATACAGGATATCGCCAAAGTATCCTGAAATTGAAAAAAAAAAAAAAAAAAAAAAAGTATCGAGAAATCGCAGTGAAACTTGAGCTTCGTTCGCAGTGCGATCTTACTATTCTCGAACTCATAAGATCTGGGACCGAAAATCCCGGGGCGTTCCGGAACTTGTCGAACTTCGTTCTGCACTGCGAACGATTTTAGAACTTGGAAGTGGAATAACCTGTGTTATTGTTTGTGACAAACTTTTCGTCGTCGAAATTTGGCACAATTTCGTCGAAAAAATTCGAGATTCGTGGATGTGGAAGAGATCTAACAGCAACTTCAATCTCGTCCTCATCGTCTACAAACCATGAAACTTCACCACCATCGTCGAAACTATCGCTTTCCGAACTTTACGAGCTAATAGTTGACATTTCGATGAAGAAATTCAAATGAAGAACAGCTAACAACAGAACAAAGCAAAATTTTACAAGGAAAATTACAGGGAACACGCGGCAACCAAAGCCGAAGAGAGCGTATTGTTTACTCCACGAGCTCCGAAAAATTGTGAAATGCGCATGCGTTAACTACATCCTTGCATTTGAGTTCTGACAGTTCCGAAAAAAAATCAGGCACTATTAGAACCGTTCGGATCTGGGTTCGCAAAACACTGCGAACGCCGAACTCGGCGTTCCGGAACTGGACGTTCTGGCACTGCGAACGACAAAACTCGACTGCGCTTGCCCAGAACCGTTCCGAACTGGCAGAACGCACACTGAGAACGAAGCTTTGGAGAGCGATTTTGGGGTACCCGATACCTACTAGTTTTAGAAGAGGAAAAAAATCCACAAGTTTGAGGCTACTCAAAGAGGGGCAAGAGAGGGGAGGGTATTGGGCACCTACGAGTAAATTTTTTCCCCCACTTTTGCCGAGTGACACCGCATTTCAAAGATCGTTTAGCGCTGCATATGATGGTGTAACCACTTGCGATACCCCATTCCGTTCTCAGAGTGGCGCAGATGAATCATGAACAAGTGCAGTTTTTTCTAAAGGATTAATTCAGAACTGAATTATATTATTGAACAATGAGTTTCGAAAGAACATGTTTACTAAAGGTTTGTGGGTCTAAAGAATAACATCAACAACGTAAGAGTATAAAATACAATATTCTAATTGTAAATGTTAGAAAATCCTCCTTCTTACCGAAATACACTGTTGAATTCTTCAAGCGAATTCTTCTCTTACGTGACCAAGTGTTGTATTAGAAATTGCAACAAAAGAAGAGAAGGTTGTATTTCATTACATTAAATTGTTGATGTTATTTGATTAGGCCGCTCCACACATGCGGCATTCTCCGAGCACCGAGCCGATGCTCGACGATTTCCTGGTGGTGTGGAGGTTCGCTCGGTGAGGTTTCATTATTCGGACAGTTCAGATTATAACAAGCTTTATAAAAAAGGCCATCTGTCTGTGATTTGCTGTGAAAATCTGTTGATTTTAAATTTGATTTTCAAAAAACTCGTAACTTTAAATTCGATAGAAAAAAAACTATAAGTAGATATTTTACACTTTTGAATATTAGTCTCCCTAAAGAAGCCCCAGTTCCTGGGGAGAAACGTTGGAGTTTGATAAAAAACCAATTTAAGGACAGAAGGTTTCATATATATATATTAATTGCTATGCAATTCTTAGGCCGACCCCCAATAATTTTTTAAATGTTCACTTTTTGTGTAACGTTTTTTGTCCCGAAATGGGAAGCGAGAGGTCGTGGGTTCGAATCCCGGCCAGGCCTGAAAAATTTTTTTTTTTTTTTCTCGTGAGACGAATTGCATAGGAAATTATCCTCGTTTTCTACACAGTAGAAAAGAGAAAAGATCCGGCGAGGCGCGAAGTGCCGAGTATAGATTAGGGGGGTCCAGGGGGGCGAAGCCCCCCTGGCGGGGTCAAGGGGCGGAGCCCCTTGCGAGGCCCGAAGGGCCGAGTATATATATATATATATATATATATATATATATATATATATATATATATATATATATATATATATATATATATATATATATATATATATGAAAAAGTGCAAACTTCAGGAATCCTTCCAGATCCCCCCCCCCCCCCGAACTTTTTATCAACCATGCCAAAAACCCGAAAACGCCCTACAAGTTTCACTTCGATATCTTATATATGTTATGTATAATAAGTTTTCATGTAACGTATAAATTCCTCTATTTGGAAGGGTACACGTAAAGCTAGTTCCATGTCCTTGCTGAGTCTCAGAAATGTTATCTTCAGAGTGATTCCAAGACATTTCTTTTATGTGAGGAAATTGAAAATGAACGTATCTCAAATTTTCGGACGGTCTGAAACAAGCATGAAAGGAAAAACTGATTTAAAGACCAGCGTTTTCTCCTATTTCTAGCATGAACGAAAACTGGAACTGATCTACCCTTGAAGTGACCTTTGAGGCTCCACGAGGAAGGAGACCGCTGTTTTGTTCTCATTTCTCATTATCGATGTCCTTCTCCCCTCAGAAAGGAAATAAGATTTGACGCTGTCAAAGGAAGAGGCAGAAATACACAAATCGAAAACACGGAAAAGGACAAAATGAAAAAAATGAAATAAAAGAGAGAGAGAGGGAAAGAAAAAATTTCCCGAATCGTTCCGAAGACGCTGAGCGTTTCGCTTTACCCCCCTTCTACAGTACCATTCCAGTTCGCTGTTTTTAATAGATGTTTCACAGGCATCGGGGCAAAAGGTCCTGCGACGGGGGAAAAAAGACTGAAGGCAAACTCAAAACGTCGCCAAAAGATGAAGACGGGGTAAGGGAAGGGGAAAATCAAACAAAATAAAATTCGTTTTATTCATAAACGAGATATTCAGTTGAATGGCGTTCACCTTTCGATTGACGGAGAAAGGAGAAAAGAGGATGAAAGGTCTCAAAAGGTGTTCAACACCAAACACTGTCGCAGTCTATGAGTAGAGAGGCGAAGCGACTGTCTTTCAAGTCTTACTTCTCTAACAGGAGGATGGAAGGAGGAGTGGGGTGTCAATAGTTGAGCAGATTAACACATTTTTTTATTCTCAATGATAAAAAACGATGTTGAAAACCTCTCAGCTCCAGCAGAAGCGGTGGAAAAACCGACATTTCAACATCCAGTATAAAATCAAAGGAAAAATCTGGATTTTTTTTTCTTTTCATTTCAGTTTTTTCCCCCTTCATCTTGAAGGAGAGAAATAAGGGTTGAAAAAGAACGTAAGCTGAGAAGATAACTTGTCTGGAATGGAAGCTTCATTTCGCTCAACATAGGGTTTATACTTTGAAGAAACAAACTTTCCTAACAAAAGTTAAAGTTTGACGGAAACGAACATGATTAGAAAAGTCTCGGTAGGCAGTGTGGAGGTAAAAGCAGACATCACCGCAGGCCGTTTTCTTTTTATGGAGAATCAAATTTCATTTCGGCGAGAAGTGTGAGCTATTGGAGAGGGAATTTGAATATTATTAGTGGATCAGAGTAAATATCCTCACCGGTTTAAATCCTTATGTCCAGGGTTCGAAATGGAGTAATATTTATTTTTTGGAATCGCTCAATATCTGATTTTGACCCTTGTTTTTTCGCTTTTGAGTTCTATTCCGAGGGATATTTTTTCACTATGAAAATAAAAGTCAAATAAAACGCCTTCTGTGCTTCAAAATAGATCAAAATAATCTGAAATTTACCACAACGGCTTAGTTTGGGACCCAGTTAATATCCCATCATCCCACAGCCCGATAACCCCCCCCCCCCCCCCCCCTCCCAGTGTTGGGCATAATCATATCGTCGAATACGAATGTAATTGCTATAATTATTCGTTGATTCTGTGTCTATTGCGATTATATCGTCTAATCGTATTCGTCTGTCGGCGATTACACGAATACAACCCATAAAAATGCGTCACGGTCATCAATTTCAATAGGGCGTCCCTCCTATAATATGCGAAGCCTAGCTGATATTACCTAACTTAAGAGGGACGTCCTATTGAAATAGATTTGAGACAAATAGGCTGGGCTCCAATAGTTGAATTCGCTTTAAGGACGTCCCTCTGAAGCTAGATAATATTAGCAAGGCTTCGCATATTAGGGACGCCCTATTTAAATTGATGACCGTGACCTATTTTTATGGGTTGTATTCGTGTAATCGCCGACAGACGATTACAAGAATACGATTACACGAATGCGAATATAATCCCAGTAGACTCAGAATCAACGAATAACTATCTCGATTACAATCGTATTCGTATTTGACGATAATATTATGCCCGACACCCCCCCCCCCCCCCCCCACCACCACAAACCTTCCTTCCTCCCATAGTGATAACCTGTATACTTAACACTGTTTGTGTTCCAATTCCAAAGAACATTCTCCGAATCGGACTCAACTACCAGTATTTGCTAGAGCAGAATAATTTCGAAGCTACGACGGGTCGTGATGAGCTGTTCTTCGAATGATATATATTTTTTAGCGAGTTTAATTTCTAGGAGAATCCCAGTTATACCGGTCGTTTATCACTGGCGTAATAACAGGACGCAAGGTCGTAACCAACGTTACACGAAGAAATCCCCCTAGAATGAGTAAAATTAATTAATTCGGCGCAGCTCAAACGTGGATAGGGGTCGGAAAGGGGCCCCCTTTTCTTTGGTACCCGTTAATTAATTCTACAATCTGAGAACTCCGCTGGTAACCTCCAGAGGTTGTTTCTGCGAGATGAAAAGGAGTAGCAAAAAATGTTGAAGAGATTAAGGGGAACGGATTTAAGGTACGGGGTTAGCGTTAAGGGGTTAACATCATTGGAAGAGGGGAGAAGGGTCAGGTTTTTGCCTTTTGGGCTCCCTTCAGGGGAGTGAGTTTACCTCGTTGTTTAATCCGGTTTTTTCCGGCGACTTCATTAAAATCGCACACAATCCTCCTCCCGGGGGAAATTGGCATGCGTGGGTGCTCCAGAGTGTGGTGTTGTTTCTACTAATTCCACTCCACTTCCTAAAATTTGCACTCGTTTTAGTTAGTGACGGTTTTCTTTGAAAAACAACGTTCGTTGACCTGGTTGGGCAGTTACTTTCATCATATTAAATAGTGGTTTTCTGAAAATTGACACAGATGTAACTGAATTCCCCTGGATCTCTAAATAAAAAGCGTAAACAGATAAATGGAACGAAGAAAGGCTCGAACAGCGAGTTCTCTAGTTTTTCAGCCATAAGTCTTAAGAGTGACGAAAATCGATTCGACGTTTCTGAGATAGGTCGTCATCAGATAGGACACACCATTTGATAGTCGGAGTATGAAAAAATTCCAATGATTCAGCGTGCATTTTCGTAATTTTTCGCCTCATATTTATTCATGTATTAAATTATTTCAAAATCGGAGTACTTTGTGAACGCAGAAACTTTTAATTATTGAAACATGCCAAAAAGACTTTGTCTAAGTGATGATATGGTATAAAATCCAATATTAGGATTTTTAACAATCTTCTTCAGATGTTACCAACATTTTATTTAAATTTAAGAACTTTTCCAGCACAGTATGGTGCTAAAAATCCTAACTGTTCTAATTTTTAGTGGACAAACGTTTTCCAAGAACCTGATATTCTGCTAACAAAATAAAGTTTCGACAATTTTTAGCCTTTTTTTAGAATCAGTTTAAAATACTTTTTAGCTTATTTTTTAAAATTCGGCCAATTTATTGTGCTGCCCGACGAAATCATTGTTGTTTTCGGAACTCTAGAGTTTTGGCGAACGAGTTTTACCGGACATTCATGGGAAATTGTGGACCAGCCACAAGCCGTGTGGAATTTTTTTGTGAAGCATTGGCTCGAGTAACCCAGGCTCCATTGAAGCCACGTCAGAAGGCGTGCCTCTTTCGTACGTGTTTACTGCCTACGTTAACCTATGGGCTAGTATTTAGTAGGCTGTTTGTGGGAAATAGCTAGAGTACACAGTGCAGGCAGTTCGCTCTGCTGTGCACTCTTGGCTGGGCTTCCTACATGGTGTCCCAAGTGCAAACATCCACTTACAGGTCAAGGCCGGTGGCTCAGTATTGCCTCACTTTCAGCCAGCATTCCATCTCAATGTCGCCAGCGCCTGCTTGCCCCTAGGGAATCGAGCTGGGAGATCGCCCGCACAGGTGCTGCCCTCGACTTTGTGCTTCTGACGAGTTTGCTGCTGCTGAGCATGACTCAGAGGAAGGTAAAAAACTCCGACAGTGCTCTGAATCCCACATTTCCCCCCAAGGAGGCATTGGCTCAGTGACTATACCGATATTTTCATGCCGTCTGGTTGGCTACGTAATCCACCTCGGTGAGGCATTCTGGAGATAATTGGCTCTTTTACTTGGGTTAAAATGAGAACCTGGGTCAGCCACTTTATCCTGGATGCCCAGGTTGTCAGTGGCAGTGTGAACATGGAGCAATCCTGGCGGGCTAAAATTTACATGTTATTAGAAATAATTTGGGAAGCAATATCTCAGCTAATAGGTGTAATGGCAAATGACAACAAAGTCATGGTCGCGACCGTGTCATGGGTGATGTAGTGCACGAAACGTGCCACAGAATTATTCGATTTGAGCGTCTCAGAAGGAGTGGTTCCTTCGAGTCTTTTATCTTAACTGGTGGCTCACCCTCCTCAACTTCCTTAATCCCTAGGGTTGGCGTAGGGTACCTGGGCGTCTTCCCCACCTTTCTGATTTAGTTTTTCCATGTGAAAAGCCTCCAGAAACCATTTCAGAAAGCCTCAAAACAGAATTCCGTGAAGAAAATTTCGGAAAATTTGTATTTTGAAAATTGTGGGGCCATTGCATGCAATAGCTTCATTTTCTACGAAAATCTTTTTTTTCTATTCGGATTATATACAGTGGTTTGATTCGGAAGCAGAATTGCATGCCCTATAATTTCTCCGAGTGAGGTATTCATCATGATACATACATGGCTCAAGATTATAGATGAAAATCTGAAAAAAGTAGCCTGTAGGGCTACTACCTACATACCTTCAGAGAAGTCCTTTACCACTTTCTTGACTTTTTGTTCACATGAGGTATCGAGGCTCGTTTAGGCCAATTATCAGATCCCCGCGATTCTATTTATTAATTTCGGCTCCATTTCCTGGGCATTAGGTAGATTCATCTATTTGGTCCTGTGACAATGATCTGAGAGAACAAACCTACGTCCTATAGATAAAACGAATTTACGATTCCTAGCAACAATGATTTGTACATTCATATGGCAGATCAACCAAACTGAATTTTAAGCAAGAGTAGTCTGCAGAATCGGCAAGTCTGAGAATCAATCGGTACTGGAATGTCTCGTCAATTTATTTTACAAAGGATGGTACGAGAGGCCACTTCTTACATATATATGTAAACATATATATGTTTATATATATATATATATATATATATATATATATATATATATATATATGAAAAAGCGTTAAACTTAAGATTTGTTTTAGAAGGTCTCAAAACGGATTTCAATGAAGACATTTTTCACAAATATTGATTTTAAAATTTTTGGGGCTCTGGAAACGACGCCAAACTGCATTGTTTAATGAAAATGCGACTAATAGGCATAATACTTGAATACTGAACATTCACTCGGGGGAGTTGGTAAAAACCGCTCGACTGTGACGAGCTTGTTCCAGCACTTCTTCAACCACCGACGCCCGACACCATTAAAACCGGCCCTCGACCGCAATAAACACGCGTGTTTTCCGTCCATTAATCTCTTAGTTTTAATTAAATATCCCAAAACTCGTTGTTGGAAAGGGGAGTTGGTTCGTGTCTAATATTGACGCTAATGTGGAGAATAAACGCGTTACAACGAGAGGGGCCCGGTCGTCTGTCAGCGCTCGCCGAATTTTTTCTCTTGTCAGCAGCAGAAGGCCTACATTTATCCACTTTCATCGTCAGGCTCCGAAAGCCTCTTTCTTGTAGAATTAATGTTACCCCTATCCCACGATTATAGTAGGCACTTCAAATATAATGGAGTGTAGTAAACGAAGCACGAATTCGTCGTGATTGATATATAAAAATACGTGCCAGCGGTGCACAGTGTTTCAATCTAAAGGATTATGGAGGAAAAAATTTGAGCAATATTCTGCTAAAAAATATAAATTGAACGATTTTTAGCCGTTTTTAGCCATTTTTAGAGATTTTTTGAGTACATTTATTGAAATTTGACCAATTTAATGTACTCAAAAAGTGTTGTCCAACGAACTCATCCTTTCTTTTGAAATGCTTGATTTTTTGGCGAAAGAACGAAGTTTTTATCTCAATTCTATCGAGAGTTATCGTCTGGAATGACACATATATATATATATATATATATATATATATATATATATATATATATAAAAGCGTTAAAATCCAGGAATCATTTCAGAATGCCTCAAAACAGATTTCGATAAAGAAAATTTTTGAAAATTTTTATTTTAAAATTTTTGGAGCCATTGCAATAGCTTCATTTTCTAAGAAAATTCGCTAAAAGACCGAACTACAGAAATTGATAGTAATGCGTATCGCAGTTTTATTAACCAATCCAAAAGTGGAGACTAATAGAATTTAGCTTAAGATAATGGAGAAAGTAACCATTTTGAGACGAAATATTTATTATTGCTGGAGTAAGCTAAAAATAATAAAAGGGCTATTTTGGAAATTATATTCTAATTGATTTTATTAAAATTCCCAAAATATCATGTTCCAGGTTATACATATTTTGAATAGAATTGACTACGAATGACATGAAAAGGGTAGTTTTACAGAAGAGTTGCATGTAATCAATAGGCACTTATAGACAATAGATATTTACTGTAGGTAGCAGGTATAATTTATAAGCGATACTACAAATTTTCTTCTTTTTAATTCCCTTTTGAATTTACAAAGAAAACAGGAGAGAATGTAGCTTACTCAGCCGATAAGGGATGAGCCAGTCATTTCAATCGTCTCCTAATGTCCCAGGGAGTCCCCCTATCAAATCTTTTCAGGATAAATAAGAGAGATTTTAGCTCACACAACTGATTAGGAAAGAGCCAATAACTGCAATCGTCACTTAGTGTCCCTGAGAGTATTCCTACCAAATTTCAACTTCCTAGGGTTAATAGCATAAAATTTCGATAACTCGGCTGTTTGGGAAAGATCCAATAATTGCAATAGTCTAGAACCTGCTGCTTACGATTACCTACTACTCAATAGTATGCTTACCATGTACCTAGTGCCTTCTTTTCACGTTATTAGTTCATTATGGTTACTTAACAATATTTGTTTAGAACTTAGTGTAATAAATCACCTTTTGTTGACACTACAATAGCTGAGGGATGTTGTGATTAAATGAAAGCATTCCAAAAAGTGGCGAACAATTTTCCTGCTATGAAAACTATGGGAGTTATACTTCGCTTGTAACGCATTGATTGTACGTGAAAATCAATAGAAATAGAAAAACCTAAGTATGAGGGAAGATATGAGTACCTACCTAGGTAGGTAATTTTCTATTAAGGTGCGCGTCTAAAATTACTATAACCAAGATTAACTTCTCAACCAAGTGAAAAATCGTTAAAATCCAGAAACTCGTAAACGAGTTCGACTATCCGTTTTACAAGCAGATACCATGTTACATGGATATGTATTTGATTGGGGATTTCATACCTAACTGTTGTCAAGAGGATGAAAATGTTTCCTATGGAGTGGAGTAAATGATGTTATTGCTTTACGTTAAGAATATTGTAACCGGCTTATTGAAATTGTTTATAGTCCAATCAACTTAGTTTTGGAATGTAGCCAGGTACGTAAGGAGGGGGAAATTGGTAGCTTGAGATGAGAACATTTATCACATAAATCAAGCGCTTGACAATAACAAGCGGCATTGTTTACTATATCCATTTATATCATAAATAAATATAAAACTACGACATGAATCGAAGAACAAGTACGAAAGAAATGCGTGATAAATCGAGACCTTTCCAAAGAGTCTAGAACGATTTTTGTCCGGTGATAACTAAAGAACATTCATTTCCCCAGCGACGACTTGGTTGTAAGTGAAAATCAAAAGAAATTTTCATCCCTCGCTCTCCTAGTCTTTGTTTACATTTCACCAAAAAACATAAAGTACGCACAATCATCTTGAAAACGATAAGGTTGTATTCGATAATCATCAGAAACGCTTGCATACGAGTCTGCAACACATTGGGACATTTTATGTCTTTAATTGCAGACTCGTATGCAAGCTCTAAGAGCCACTCAGCTGATCCGGACCCTGGGCATCGTCAAGTAAATGTCCTAAAGAGGCAACATACGAAATTACAGCTTCCTAGAGTGTGAAGTATAGAAATTACCTATTAAAATGACTTAACCACCTCTTCACAAATCAAACCGTTCTCGCAATAGACGGTTCAACAGCTACGAATCCAACCATCGAAACACCAGCTCAGTGCCATCATCAGAAATTAACAAGCGGTTATCCATCTATCAATTATTGAGAATGATCACCTGAGTGTACACAATCATTCAAATAGGCTTGCTCAAATCTGATCTTGTTTGTCACGCACTAATCTGTATTTTGCATAAAAGGATTGGATAAATTGAGAGCTTTCGAACGAATGGTCAACGAATTTCGTGGGATAAAAAACGACGAAGTAGGTACCATTTCCCTAGCAACGACTCGGTTGTTAGCGGAAATCATCAGAAAAACAAACCGTAACGCATGTTTTTCAACGCTTTTTTCGTTTATGTGCCAAAGTAAAGACATAAAATGTCGAAAATTTAGTGACACATCCGCCACGGCTTAAGCATGTTCCATGCTAAAAACCAGTTTTTGGCTCATAGCATTGATGAGTGTGAATCGATCGGGCTGGCCAGATTCTAGAACCAACTAGACCCCAAGTGGAGTCCATGTGGGAAAGGACGGATTTTTTTTCATCAAGGCCTCCAATGGCCTGGACGGCGGACGGACGTCTCAGTTTTGGAATCTACACACCTTGAAACGCAAAGTGACAAAGTTTGAGATAAAATAATTGTTTTTTTCTTATACGATTAGAAAGGCTTATTATTGGAAATCATAAACCAAAATAAGCTATTTAGATGGGTTCCAAACGTTAAAAGCGGGTTAAAAGGATCGGGGACCCCCCAACGAATCCGTTTCATACTCGTACATCAAAGAACGCAATTCTAGATTTTAACGTCGTATGTATATAATTATTGGGTGTATTTCCATTCGATAACTCCCTTTAAAAATAGCGTGAAAAATTCAAGTATTCCCAAAATGTCCAAGTATTTCTTAGCGCTCAGACTATTGCAACCACTTCCGGATCTCACATAAATTAGTGAGAAAAATCGATTTTTTTAGGAGAAAAATTCCCATAATTCACCAAATTTTTCGAGTTCGGCTGGGTATTCTAACATTTTTTTGTGATCCTGTCACATCGCTGTCCCCTCAGTTTTATTCTGGATACGGCTGGCCTCAATGATCAAAATTTAAGTGTCTAATTTAGACACCAAATAAATAGAGACAAATCTGGATCTCTGGATCTGCGGTCTCTGGATTTGTGTCTGGTTATCCAGACTATTTTTTGAAAATCTTCCCCCTCACTATTTTTATCTAGCGACGCCCATGATTAGAACCATAGATAGTGAGAAGTACGAGCTTCAGGAAGTCGTGTTTGCGGATGCGAAAATGCTTCGATTGATCAGGCGGCGATGAAGTTAATAATAGGGATGTCTAAACCTGAAGTCGGATTGTAATAATTACTGGCTGGGTAGAATAGTATAGGTGCAAGTATTGATCAAAGAAAGACGAGAGAAATAAACAGACGCGGAACCAAACCTGTACAGAAAGACGCGAATCGCCAATAGCAGCAAGTGAATCATTTTATAGAACTTGAAAATTTGAGAAAAAAGCTTCGGGACTTATCCAATACCCTAAGTAAGCTCATGGTCATCGGATTCTGCAGTGATCTCTAGATTCGAACAAATATGAAAAAGTACATCTTCACTCGTAAATCAGAAATAGTAAACTCGAAAATCGGCAGGGCAAGGGAACTCTAAAATATAAAGGAAAATCACATTAAGTTCACCCGTCAAATTTTGTCAAAGCTGTGGTACTTAAAGTAATTTTCCTTCACAGCTTATTGTAAGCCTTACTCACAGCTTACTCATAGCCTGGCTAATTCCTCGCTTATTTTCAGTAATCTGACACATTAAAGCCCTTGTGTGCAGATGCTGAATGAAAAATACCTTAGTGTGTAAGTCGAGAACGTTGACTTTAATGTATACTTTAACTTTCATTAGAGTTCTTTGCTTAAATATAGAGATAACCGTGTTTTATTACTCATTCTTAATTGGGCCAGCATTCTTTTTTGTATAATAGGTACATCAAGTTCTAAGTAGTGTCCTGGTTTGAATATGTTCGTAGTCAAATGTTAGTAATAGTCCCTATAAGAAGAATACAGTATACGTTCGTAATCGTTGTATTTTGACCTCGTAACATAAGTTTGAATAATAGCTGAACGTTTTTCTTTTATTTCGTTTGGGTTTTGATTTTCCCAAATTTCTTGCCAACCCGCAAATCTGTAGGGCAAGGAACCTCCAAGATATAACGGAAAGTCACATTAAGTTCTGCAGTAGAACTTTACGTAATTTTCCATTACAGCTTACAGTTCCTTTGCTCTATCTGTACGTTGGGGTGTTTTCCGATTCCTCGGACACCCACCGACTCTCCCTCGCCCTGCAGTGCATCCATCTGAATTGCAGATACTTCCCAAACCCGCTTCGCCTCTTGTTTCCGAGTCACCTAGCAACGGGATAATTTCCCCTTTCTGTCGGCAAGGGACAAGAGACACTTTCCCAGCCTTCCCCGCCTGATTCTAACTGGAAGCCAACTTTTCGGACCTTCCTTCGGAACAGGCCCAAGTATTAACATAGGAAGCGTGTTACGTCCCTTCTCAGCCAGCCTCGCAACTAACACATGTTAGACATTCGAGCTGGGTCCCCCACAATATGGATCACCCATGCAGATGAGCCCTGGGCGCCACATTTCCAAGTTTTCTTTGCCCATCTCATTTATGCAGAACGCTTTTCAACTGCCGTAATAACTAATGAATCGCTGGTTCTACTACATTCACGTTAGACGTTGCACGACATGTATCTTCGTGGTACAATAATATGGTTCACTAACCAAGTAATAGAACCTAACCCTAAACTACATCCTAGGTATATTTGTCTCCATTACCATCCCAACACTCTGGAAAGAAGGAAAGTTTCACTTACAACTTGCTCAACAAGGTAATGTTTTACGCATGCGCACAGGCTACCAGTGTTGCGGTACCAATGAAAGATGATCATTCTATATTGATATGGGTTTGCCAACAGTCAGTGCCCAATACCGTAAGTTTCAATCAATCGAAATCCTCGAAATCTCACTCACATAACGTGGAAAAATAAAAATCGGACTTCCGCAAAAAGTGGAATAGGTAACTCAGAAACGAAGCCCCAATAAGAAAATTTCAACGAGGCATTTTCTGTTCCAACTTCAACCTAGAACCGAAAAAAGCAATAAAAAAGGGGGGTCAAGAGGAAACCGTAAGTTTCAATCAATGATTTGAGACCCTAAAACATGGAAAAATAAAATTCGGACTTCCGCATCGTGAAGCTGAGTTGAAATACTATAAAAAAGGTCCAGTTCAATTTTTCGATAGCTCGCACCGTAAGGCTGTAATTTCCCGATGGGCCCGTTTAGATGGGACACCCTGTATATTGATATGGGTTTGCCAACAGGCAGTCAGTGCCCCCCCCCCCCCTCCCATAAATCTCGAAATCCTTGAAATCTCACTCACATAAGTAAAACAGAATTATTTATTTTTTCTTTTTTGTTTATAATTATTTTGTATAAAATAATATGTAAATTTGTGATATTAGTGATCTTTCGTAGAAACGAAGCTATTGCAATGGGCCCAAACATTTAAAACGATTTTTTTTCCTAAACTTTCTTCACGGAAATCCGTTTTGAGGCATACTGAAACGATTCCTGGAGTGCAACACGATTTTTCATAAATATGTATATAGTATTTTCCAATCAATAATTCAACCTTTTTTCAATTGAATTCACCTTTTTTTTTCAATTGAATTAAACCTTTTTCCAATTAAATTCACCTTTTTTCCAAATGAATTAAATCTTTTTCCTATTGAATTCAACTTTTTTCTAATCAAATTAGATTTAGACTTTATTACTCACTTTAGACCTTTATTAGACCTTAGAAAACAAGGTAAATTTAATTGGGAACAGGTTTGATTCCAGTGAAAAAGGTGAATTCAATTGAAAAAAGGTTGAATTAGATTGGAAAATACTAGACAGAGCCTTCCCGGATGGATCAGTATTCCGTCGAAATTTGGTTTATTATTTAATAAAAAACAGTGGCAATTAATACGAAAACGACGATTCTTTTTTGTTGATTGTATTCAAGAACATAAAATCCTGATGTGCTGAGTTCGAATTTTACCAGGAATTCATGATTTCTGGAGCCCAACTATTGTTACCTTTGGTGTAATTTTGATAAAATCAACGTGGTTCTCGTTGATTAGGTTTTGAGGAACAATCACTAGAAGCCTTCCTTCTAATTGTTATTGGTTAATTGGTTTATGAAGGGAACTATAGAGTAAACAGGAGGTTCGAAGGGGTGGACGGAGAAAGAGGGGAGGAGAGAAAATGGTGAAGGAGGACGGATGTGGAGGGAGAAAATGGACGAAGGGAGAAGACGAGGGAGAAAACGGTCGGGTGAGGTTTAGTTTGAGGGTCTAGGGGGATCGCCTGTAGAACGGTCGGCGTCTACAACCGAACGTTGTAACAAATTGGGTTGAACCCGTCCGCTGATTGCCTTGCGGCCGACGTCGATCTCACCTCAACAGCCCTCCCACCCACGGGGGCACCGACGGTTTCAACTTGGGAAGTCCGGACGCCACCCCCCCCCCCCCCCCCCCCCCTCCCGGTACCCCTCCGCTGATCGGGTCTCCTCCTCCATCACCCGCGGGTAATTGAATTTAGGGAGCCCAACTAATTTATCGAGTAATTACCCGAGGAGTACGAGTTATGTCGTGTGCGGCGGAAGTAATTTCGGTGGATGTGAATTACAACTGAGGCAGCGGATCTGATCGGGCTGATTGACGTTTGACGATGGAACATCAATAATTAATAACTATGATCTTGTAATAATTGTAGATACAAACTTAGATTTGCTTGGAAAACCCGACCCGAAATATCAAAATCCAAAAATGATTGTTAGCGAACCAGAATATTATTTCGAAAGTGTTTTTCTGAAATGCAAAAAGCCAGAAAATAATTTTCGCTGAAATTATTCTGGTCTTTCTAGTCTTAGTTCAATATCTGATAATTATAAACCGAATAGTTCCATTCACGCAGCTTGACCGTGTGAGCGAATTTTCGTAAATTGTCATATTAATTTTTGTAAATTGTTTTGAAATTGAGTGCAATGAAATAGTCAACTATCGGCATTTTATGGCCACAAAACTCGTTACTTTGGTTTTGATTGATGGTCCTACATGAAAAGACGGATTTGGGATTTTTTCCTTGAGGAGGCAAGGTAGGTGTGGAATAAGATGGTATGGTTTGATGGTAAGGATTGATAAATAGATAGTTTTTTGAAGAATGAAATGTTGCGTAATATGTTGTTGCTGATGAAGGAGACTGCCAGGAGTACCTGGTTGGAGGACAGAATAAATGGAGAGTAGGAAGGACATAGCTTTCTGTTGATTTTCTAAGTTTGTTTTGCTATTTGATTATATATTTTGATTTGACCCATTGTTTTTAGATTTTCAGTTGTTGATTGTTTTTGCAAAAAAAAAAAAAGTTTTTTTTTTTTTTTTGAGTAATTAGGTACCTACTATTGTTGGTGTTATAATATCTTTGTTTAAATGTGAGATACAAACCACTTGTTGGTAGGGGGATTGTTTTTTGAAATTTACAATAGTATTCATTCATTAATAAATTGCAGAGTCTGAGGAAGGGGGCAAAGTATTCCCCAAAAGCACTCGAAAAAACTGATCTGCGTTTTCTCTTTCTACTTCCTTATAATGATTGACGCAAGAGATGATCTTGATAACAAACGAGCATATCAAGGCTTTCCACATTGCAAAAAAACTCCCCCATAGTAAAATCCTTCAAAATCAACTGTTTCAAAATCAAGAAATACAACGATGGAGACATTAAGTTTAATGTTATGTGGACATTAAGTTTTTTAGCGGGCAGCTTCCAAAGCGGAACAATATTGGGTGCACATTGAAACCAGGGAAAGTTATTGGGTGGTTTTATGTTAGTTTATTACGTTAATTGGGGTATAGTTGAAAAGTTAAACACAAATAAGTACAAACAAATAATAATATGTGAGCGCTTTTTAATTTATCGGGCTTGTGTTTATAAGTACTTGGGTTGTTCAGAATGAATTGGTTCGGGATGATCGAATTAGAGGGGAATTACTTTGCGGTGCTCGCGGAGAGGCGGTTGATAGAAAGTAAACAGCTCATTAACAGTGAAACCCAATTAAGAGTTTCGACTAATTATGTTGAGTTACGTAATTTAGAGTTAATCTAAACACTTCTCATCATCTGCGCCGGTTCCGCTTGCCGGTTCGAGAGTAAACAAACTCAACGCACGGGGTCGTGTCCATCATTTGCGAGGATGACTTTCCAAACTTCAAGCAGGCTTAATTTTTGAATTGATGAAACTTCAACGAATAATTTAGGTAATATAATATTAATTCATTAGCCACGTCATATAATTCAGTAGTATCGGCGAATATCGCGGGAAAACCGCCGATTCTATTCTGATTCTATCGCAGGAAAAATGTATGAGTCTGTTTTGGTTTTGATTGAGCCCGATAATCAGCTGTTTTGTTGCTTTCGTAGACAATACTTTGCTTGGTCATTGTTTAATCGATAACATGGATCTTCGGTAGGTAACAAAAGTTTGTTCACTGAGGCGATTGGCAGTGACTTGCAAATCATTTCAAGCAGATTGGAGACTGCTCAAGTGCGCATGCGCGACTTCAGCCAACTTTCAAATTTATTTCAAACCGGTTGGGGATTGGAGTCTGTGCGAACGATTCTGACGGTTTTGTAAACGTGGAGCAAACTTCCGAGTGAAAAAACAACAAACCACCGCTTTGGCGCTTTCCATACTTTATTTCCACCCTTTCTGCCTTGCTCTCCCATTCATTGGTTAGGTATTTGAAATTTACTGTTATAATTTGTACTGTTCTATTTAACTTGTAGGTACCTACTAATCAAAGACACCTTTAAAAACATAGGGTAAAAAAAATATTGCAATCGTACACAAAAACTGTTGGGAATTACAAATAGAACCAATCCTCCAAGTTTTGTACCATGGGTTATTCATCCTTCACTCCCCTATAGCTTTTTGTCACGTAGGTCGGTCCCCATTTCTAAAAGCTTCACGTCTAGGTACGTTTATTTACTTACTTGGTATGTAAATGCTTTCGAAGTTTCGTAACTCGCCACCAACCCTTCCACGATTTTCCGGCTCACTCGAAAGTGGCTCAGGAACGTTTCATCGTTATACTTCGGTACAACTTCACCTAAATAATTCTGCACCTTGTGCGCAGAATGGTCTAAAACGTAAAATGCGAGTGGAAATTCTGATTTTGGAGACCTAAAATTGTTTTCCTCCCGAAAGTGAAAACAATACTTCCGCTACCTTTAGGTAGACTCGGAAGAATCACACACCATCATGCTGATCATGCTCACATAAATAATATGAACAGAAGGATGAGGTACAGAAAACCTCCTTTTCCCATCCATATCGTAGAAAAACAGGACTTTGGAGGGCTAAGCTCAATTGAGACCGAAAGCGGGAAATTCGGCACTGTTAGAATATTCCCGGCACTGTTGAATATTAGAGAGTTCCTGGTCACAACGGTGTTCTAATACGGTGAACGTGAATCTAGGGAAAATCAAAATTTAGCTAACACGCTGGCTGTTACTACGGTGCAAGCTCGATGTTTCATGCGTCGTCTCTTATCGAATCTTTTGTAACCTGAAGCTGATTCCGACATCTTGTATTTCTCCGACTCTGTTTCCCTTCAACCAGATCCCAGTTCCCATCATCCATCATCGTGTTGTTTTATTTTGTTTTTAATTCGTAGTGATATTTGTAAAGTGAACCTTTGTAATCGGCCAAGAAATTTGTTCATCCCCTCTCTCAAAATTTGTTGGTTACGTTTCAAGATAGGTAGAATTCAAAAACCGAATCAGTCCGTCGTCCGTTCATCCGGCGTTTTATTTGTACTATGAAATTCAGCGAGAAGTATTAGACTTTGTAGGCTTATATATTTTATATTATATATATCACGCTAGTTTATTCAGCAGAGACGAGCCCTACAATGCGTTCCAGGTTTATCTTGAAGTCAAATCTGTCAGCAACACTGGCGATCGTTCAAGTAAGTTCGCTCAACTTTGTTAGTAGTAATATTGGTGTATGAAAATGTAGAGGTTGGTATAAGGGATTTTATGCATTTTGTGGGGAAACTCAGTAAAATAATACATGTTGGTATCTTCGTAGTTTAATGTTTTCATCTTTAAAAAGGTAGATATGATTGGAATGAAAAGATTTTATCAGTTTTTCGGCAACCCTTCGTCCTCCGTTTCGTTGACTAAGTTTTTTTTGGGCACTCGATGATTGGACTGCTTCGAGTGAAAATAAGATGAATATAAATGAAATTACCTAGTATATTTTAATATAATTATATATTCAATCCATATTTTAAATAATATACCACTAATAAGTTTAGTATAAAAATATGAACTGGACATTCTTATCACAGAAACCTTCCTCGGGTTTATACATTTACGGGCATAGTGTTGAAGACGTGGTAACGAGGACGTACTAAGACTCGATCTTGCGTTGTCAATCAAGCAGTCTCCTACTCACGTCGCGCAATTATAGTTTTCCCAAGAGAGGCGCACAATTGGAACATTGTAGCTCCACACCCTTCCGATACCCACATACTGATTTGAAAGGACAATTTAAACTGAATATGATCACTTAGTGGCAAAAACTATTCGACACGTATCCATCTGATCGGGGTTATCGATCGAACTTTCCTTTGATCAGGGGATTGCAGTGGTTTAATTTTGTAAAAGAAAAATCCAAATGTTTTTATAAAACAATCACGAGATTGCGTATTGGTCATGCAGTAACTAATGAATATCTCTATAGAATTGGAAAGCTGCAAACTGCCACTTGTAACCACTGTGAAGGAGTCGAAACAATCGAGCATATCATTTTGACATGTAATGCCTATGATTGCGAGAGAACAGAGCTTTTCACCAAGATAACCCTTGAGTAAATTCTCCCTTCAACCTATGTCACCTCATAGCTTTGAATAACCTAGAAATTTCTGAATATTTGTATATATTTCTTCAAAAAAAATATATATATAGGAGTATTTAAGCTGAATATTATCTTAAACTTTAATTTCTTAGAACCTGAGTATTATTAGCCTGATTTATTTTAATGATATTAATCGTTAAATTATATTTGAAATTGCATAATTTGATTTCACTGTTGTAATCACTCCAACATGACATGGCTGTATAGTTTTCTTTGCTAAAGCCGAATAAAAATAAAAATTCCTTTTTACTTAAAGACCTGAATTTTCAAAACAATTTAACATAATATAGTACCATAATTTACGAAAATTCGCTCACACGACCGTGCTGCATGGCTGAATCTCTGACCGAAATAGAAATAAATAAATAACAGGAACGAAATAGAAAGGTTCATTCAGGGCTTAGTCTTACAAATATCAATTATTGAGAATGATCACCTGAATGTACACAATTATTCAAATAACCATGCTCATAACTCAGCTTGTTGGCCACGTACTTCGCAGTAGTTAACATAATATGGTTGGATAAATCGAGAGCTTTCGAACGAATGGTCAACGAATTTCGTGGGATGAAAAACGACGAAGTAGGTACCATTTCCCTAGCAACGACTCGGTTGTAAGCGGAAATCATCAGAATATTTTACTGAGCAATTTTCGTCAATCAATTTTCATTACTCAATTTTTGTGACTTTTTTTACTTCATGTGCCATACCAAAGACATAGAATGAATGTCAACAAATAAAAAATATTATCGGGACATGGATGAAACCAGCTTTCAACATCGACACGATGTATACAAACGGGACGTGTATAGGTCGAGCAAGAGGACAACTTGGACGGCTTCGCTCTCAGAGTGTTGGCTATTGGACGGAGGACTGAGCTTCCGGGGGATTTTCACATTGGATACCTACAGCCTTTCTCCTCTCACCGGCCCATCCATTGTCCTCCGATAACAATAGCGCCTACCCCACACAATGCCCCGATCAGGAACAATCCAACAATGAATGGACCCATTTAAAGTTTGCTATTACATTAAACCGTAACTAATGTGTTTCCATACAATCTTATATCAAAATCGTTATTCTGTTTCACATTCAGGATTTTCAAGGCTCACGTAGCCTAACTACATGCTTCTGCGGCCACGGGTTTTGTTTACACAGGGTGTCATCACCTCTTTTATTTTATACTATTCTCGTAGCATTTATAGCATAGTATAAATATCATAGCACAGCATATTTATCAGTAACTTACCATCTCTTCTTTTGCCGCTATTTCTCTGCTACACTTGGCAACGAAAGAGATAAAATCCCTTTAAGAATTCAACAATATACTTCAGCAGGAGTTGAATTTTTGAACATTTACGATTTTATTTCATACTTACATTGTTGATATGACTCGTTAGACCAGCGGTACTCAACGTGTTTTGGTGCTGGGGCACACGAGACAGTTTTAGAGAGCGAAGAGGGCACCAAATAAAATGTTCATCCCTGATGATATTCTGGCCATCGCTTGGCGATATTACTTCACGAGTTAACGCCAGCCCGTAAGAATAAACGCCCTTTCATAAAGAAGATCTAGAAGATGGATCGAGATTGAAAAAAATAAAGCTTTTGCTTTGTGTTTCGAAAAAAACGGTTAAAGAGTAGTTGTCGTCGCTCAAGAGCAATTAGGTTCGACAATCGTAATTCTCATTGTTATTGTTTTTTTATTTTCCTCGTTCAAGCAACGAATTTCCGAAGTCACTACAGACGCTCACGAGTAATTAGGATTTGGTAGAAGTAATTCTTCTTTTTATCTTGGTCCCAAAGCAACCGTTCTCACTAGCAGTACCAGCGCTTACGAGCAACTAGGGTAGGTCGGCGATCTGGACTGTCTAAAGAAACCTTTTGTCTTTGCAACCCTTCCTGGAATACAACCTTTGGATATCTCTAGAATAAACTTGTTTAACTCGCCATTGTAATGTTTAACTTGGTCATCAAAAGCAATCCATTTCTTCTCAACCATATAACCGTGCAGGTTTTCATCAGCAATCCATTTCTTGTTCAATAACTATCATATTCTATACCAAGTAATTCATTCTTTCTCGTGTGAAGGCAAATCTTTCATCTAGCAACTAGCCTACTATCTTCTAAGAAAGCCAAGCATTCGAAAGCAACGTTTCGAAAACAAATCATACTTTTGTGAAGAAACTAATATCGTAAGTAATTCATCTTATTCTAAAGAAACCTTTCTATGTACTAACTTTCTCGTCAGAGTCCCGTTGCTTTCCATCCCTTAAGGTACCCCTGAATCTTCCGGCTTATAGTGTGTGTATGTGTTTTTTCTGTGAAGAACACTTAATTCAAGAACAAGGTAGATCACGAAAGGACGATTCAGTTCATATTCCAGAATGGACGGAGGTTTTCAATGAGTTTATATAGGTGCTTGGAAATCAATCAGCAGTTATTTCCTATTTCTTTCAAACAGTTCCTTTCTCTACTATTTTTTGAGAATTTTCTTGATGGAGCCTGGCGGAAAACCTCAGAAGGGTCTTTTGAGAAGCTGGATTTTCATGATTGCTATATACCAGAGGTTACTGCAACCGAACAAGTAGGCTCTGCAAGTACAAGGTCCATGTTAAAGAGGCTCTTGGAGTTTTTCTCATCGTTTTTACAGCTATGGGGAATTCAAACAGGTAGGTAAGCCATGAAAACTGGTTGAACGAGCCCATTCCGAGCATAAACCACTACTTACAGGCACGAAACACTTGAGGGGTGAGCGCTCTAGCATTGCTATTGGGAGAAGCGGAGAGGAGTTTTGAGGGTTAAAGTGTCTATGACGACGTCGTTGGTCGTAAGACGAGAGGGGTCGTAAGGGGATGGGTCGTCAACTGAGCGTTATAGAGACGCGAGCGGAAGGGATAAAAGTGGAGGGAAGTTAGGGCCCTTGAAGGGCATGTCAGGGATTCGAGTGCCCTATACGAGGCCCTACAACCTCCATACGACCCCCGCGAACCCATCGCACTTTAATGACAACCGCGAACTCGACGACCGTTTTGTGACACATTCAATGCCACCACTTCAAGTGACGTCCGAGTAGGGGCATTTACATCAGTTTTCCGCGGAGGCCTGTATCCCCACTCTTTGAAGTACTGCCGGGTTTACGAATCGTCGGCCCACGATTGTAAACTTGATCAAAGTTATGGCGGAGTTGAATCGTACAGTTACAATCGTCGGAAGTGTTGGGATATTCATTCCATTTGTCGTATCTTCAGCGCTCCCTTCTCTAAAACCTGAAGACGTCAACCTTAAAATGATAGTTTACGTGGGAATCAAGGATATTCGAACGTTAATCCGAGAGGACTCTCTCATATTGTGTTCGTAATGATGATCGTAACCACAACTACCTAGTCGTGTTGTAATCGTCGTGATAATATAATAAAATTGCTCTGGAACCATGTACTTCAACAAACGTATCGGTACACCACATTCATGTTTTCCCTGGGGAAGCCGATTATGGAGCAACCAGTCGTACGATGTAATATAAATCTTGAAGAACACAAGTAAATAAAGGTTAAAGTCATGCAGCATGATCGTATGTGCGAATTTTCGTCAATTATCGTATTGTATAATGTTAAATTGTTTTGAAATTTGAGTTATTTGAGTGCAAGAAAATTGTTAACTATCACTTTTATGGTAAAAAACGTATTCTAAATAATAATCTACTATGCAAATAGAGGTTTTGAATTGTTAGCTTTTTTTGCATGTTTTATCGATTTTTTAGCAAATTTTAATGACAGTTGAGGACATTTTTCAGTACAGTTTCGTACGTACATACGTATTTGAATATTCTGTTATATAGTTTATAAACATTACTTGAGCAATATTTAGCCAAAAAATATAAATTGAACGACTTTTAGCCATTTTTAGTGTTTTTTAAGAACATTTTTGAAATTTGACCAATTTAATGTACTCAAAACGTATTGGCCAACGAACTCATACTTTCGTATGGAAAGCTTTACTTTTTGACACAATCTTAAATACAGTCCCAAGCTGCAACATCACAAATTAATTATTTGGTCTTTTATGTCATTTACATCAACTTCCAGGCACCTATTAGCAATGTTATATATTATGGTAGATATGTCTATTTATCTAGTTCATTACATCACCAATTTATTGTAGGTAAACAGCAGTTAGACGTTTTGAAGTTCGAGATATTTGCTCAAGTTAGACTCGAAACGTTGGACCAACTAATTATAATAGTAATGCGAATTTAATTACAGCGAAGTAATAATAATATTCAACAATATCCTGCCTTTAATGCTACCCCAGTAAACCCAGCTATATAAGAGCCAAGAGGAATGTGTAGTTCTTGCTTCATTCAATTTATATCCCTGGTATAAGTGCGTCTCCTGCTGTATAATTATTATTCTACACGTGGAGTGAATACATTTACGCAGAGACTCAGCACTTCACAATTCGAAGAAACAGTTATATAAAGTGTAGGAATCTTGAAACGAAATTTCAACCTCGTTCTCTCCACAACTACGACCATCGTCACATATCTGCTCCAGAAGGGTTCTTACCTGCAACCCCCAGCTATCTCTCCCAGTTGGTATTACCCACACCTGGTCGCTCTCTAGTCAATTATCCTCGGATATCCTCCCCCATTGGCAAGAAGGATTTTCCACATGGGAAAGAAGAACCGCGTAAGAGGATTGTCATTTCCGCCGCGAAGCGTTATTCACAGCTTCTACAACCCCCATCACTGCTTCCTGTCAATTCACCCCCCTTCTTTTTTCCTTTTTCTTCCAAGAATTTTCGAGGAAATCCAATCCCGTCGATATAGAGGAAGAGGTCTGTCAACGGACAACGTATTTCAACCCTAAATTCGATCCTTTCACCATTTTCTCGGAATGTTTCCGTGATTCTCCGCCACGATAAATTTAAGATAGAACGGTCGAACGAGCAGAAGAGAATTTAAGAGAACGTTGTTAAATTGGATGACGACTGCTCAACGCTAACAAGTCGATGCAACGCATGCAGTACGCTAAAGGTACTTTAAATATTTTTAAATGGAAGGAGATTCCATGCTAAGAAGTTCGGCATCAACCGCACTCTCCTACGATGAGTAGTTTTCCTTCTATAATTTTTTGCACTGGAACACCCCTCCTACCTTGTCGGAACCCTCGTCATCCAGTGTGACGTCACTAGAGCAAACTTTGGAAAAACCGTAGAAAGAAAACTACTCAACGCAGGAGGGCGCGAGTGGTATCAAATGTCTTACAATTGAATATATCTTCATTCAAAAATATAAAATGAATACATGGGTGACGCTCATTTGGTCTAGTATCAATTTGCAGGCTAGCAGCAAATACAAAGGCATCAAGCGATCCAAACTGCCCCTTTTTATTTTAAGAGAGTGAATATGCTTGAATCTAAGCGTAGTCATTCACTGTCGTATCTCCTATTCGAAGTAGCTCATACGACCTCTCCTCTCGAACATCGATTGTGCACAATTTAGCAGAAGATGGGCTGAGACAATGGAAGACACGCTGGAATTTGACAACAGGAGAACACACCAATAAATCTTTCCCTTCAATAGAGTCGCGGCAAGCAGTTGTCTTTCCTGACGATTTCCGCCACTCACAGATTTTAACGGGACAAGGTCGTTGCAGACAATATACCTACACCGGTTTGGTATCCTGTCATCACCAGCGTGCTTGTGCGACAGTTCAGTACCACAGACACTGCTCTTTGATTGTCGGCTGATGGAGCAGCATCGAAAGCAGTTCCTCAGAGATGTTGTCGCGATCAAGGAAATGTGACCACCCCCGTTTGATCGGAACCTGCGTTGGATACCACGATCATGAAATCTCTCCGAATGTTTATTGTTCATTTTGATAATTTAGAAATACCAAATGAACTTTTGATCAATTCATGAATTGTTGAGTAACATTTTGTTTGTTTTTTGTCCTTTTACTATTTATAAGAAACTTTACTTTTAGTTTTTAGAGCGAAATTTGTAATACATGACATGTAGTACAACTATGTGGAGCATGTTGAGTTTGACTAAATAAAAAAATATAATAAAATAAAATAACAACTCTCCTATCTGTAATAGGTATACTTTGTTGATCTGCGAGTGTTTCACCACTCACGCTCTAACTTGCCCAACTTGAGGTCCTACTTCCGATTTTCCATGTTCTCCCTCCCGATGGAATCACCAACCATGGTCCAAATATCGTATTTGAGGAATAACTACAAGAAAACATGGATATAGCGGCATTTTGTCTTTTGGCCACATCGTCGCGTAAAAATACAACTGAAAAATGTTTGGCTAATAAAGTTATTCGTTGATCGTGTGAAATATTTGATACGAAATCACACAGCCAAATTGATTAAGATCACAAAAATTGCCCGAGAATGGGCAAATTAACTTTCACTTTTCCGATAAACATCAATGAACTCCCAAATACGTCTTGAACTCATTTTTCGAAAGAAAAAAGTGTTCACATGAAAAGTGGAAGACAGACACGATTAGTAATCGATGAAATCAACGTTCGAACTGACAATGAATTGGCCGGTGCCCTCTTCCACGTTCTAACGATGGATCAGCCGATGCTCCTACGAAAGATCATACATTGAAGATAGAAGAAAGAGTAAGAACGACTACGTAGGACTGCAAATTGGAGCGTGAAGCTTTACACCTGTTGTATCTACAATTAATCAAGAACTGATTGAGCTGAATACCTGGTGTAACAACCATGATATGATAATTAATGCGAGCAAATCACAAGTGATGGTCTTGGGCAATCGTCGTCTCATATCGCAAGTAGATTTCTCCGGTCTTCCTGATGTACTGATAGGTAGAGACAAACTCCCATTCGTACTTGAGACAAAAAATTTGGGGATACAAATATCCAACTCACTGTCATGGTCTTCGCAGGTCACTCGCCTCTGCAATAGGGTATATGGATCCTTATACCAACTACGCAGATTAGCCATTGACATGCCGTTTGGAGTGAGGAAACGCCTAGCAGAGAGCCTAGTGATGCACAATTTTGATTATGCACTACTTGCTTTCTGCGATATTAACAATGAGCAGTCAACCAGAATGCAAAAGGCTATGAACGCGGTTGTACGATTCATTTTTAGGCTTAAAGTAGATGAACATGTCACGCCTTATTTCAAACGGCTCGGTTGGCTTAAGATGAACGAAAAGATAAAGTTAGCAACGGCATCATTGCTTTTTAAACTGCTTAAGTTTGGGTGCCCCGAATACCTGCGTGATCAATTCATTTTTTCAAGCAATATTCATGGTCATGGAACGAGAGGTAACGTCCTGCAAGTACCAAGACATAGGACCTCTGTATACGGACGATCCTTTCGCGTTCAGGCCATCAAAATATTTAATTTAAATCCCGACATATATGACCTGAAACTGAATGTAAAAACCTTTGTAGGTAAATATACAGAAACACTGCTCAAAGTATACGATAATTAGTGTGCGTGTGATGCAACGAATGATTATGACAATAAATATGTGACAATAAATAACAATATTATGACAATAAAGATGTGACTTAATTACCTATAACAATGTGTAAATACAGTAAGGAAGTGAGAGTAAACAATATTTATTTAGATATTTATATAGAGTTTTATTTAAAGATTTATTTTTTTGTAATTGAGTAGGAGGTGAATATTTATTTTACTTATTTTCTTTTAGAATATACATTTATTGATTTGATATTATATTTGTTTACCAAAAGCTGATAGAGGCTTAAAAACATGTTTTATATTGTTTCCTGGGAACAGGGAAGAGAGGGCCTTAAGGCCCTACTGTTACCCAGGTTTGTTAAATAAACGCTTCATTCATTCATTCTAAGGAATGCTTTGCTGATGAAGCGAACCCATACAATAACTATTACAAGTGACCTTGAGGCATTAGGAAAGATACCGCATTAATTTTCGAAAGGTATCTATTGCTAGAATAGCAGCAGATGGATTTCAGACGATGACCATTGTGGACAGGCATCTGTCTGATTGAAAGTATCTAATCATATAGTACGCTCCACTTCATCAGACGAGTGATTCACCTCAACCAATGCGTTTTATTTATTTATTTTTCTAATCGCAGAATGATGAACTCTGCACCATGTCATAACGGATAATCACATGAGTACCGTAGGTTGTGAGGCTCTCTAATACCCACGATATCCTCAAAATGCAAGTGTTTGGACATCACCCTTCTAAACCAACAGATGAAAATAGATACGTTACCTACTCTTTATAGGATGATTTCAAAATAGTATGTACCCCAAGTTTCCAGTTGACCAATAACGCCAACATTTGACGCGGGCGATCTCAATCAACAATTTACTCGTCCTAATTCCTTATTATCTGGGCTGGATATTTAAAAGTCAGATCATAATCGAGATGAACTACAGAGGTGGAGGATGGGGTAACAGGTTACGTATCCCTCTTATACTACTCCTCATAGAACACATTTTGTGTGCTTTTCGATCACTCTTTTATTTCACTTTCTCTATATATTTCGAATAGCCAATTATCCATTTTTCAATTATCAACACTCCTCAGTACAAGTCTTCCATTGTTCAAATGAAGCTGCTTTGAGGATTAACCACCGATGATTCGCTAATGCCTGGTGGAGAGTTGAAAAGCACGGTATCGGTTATGATGAAGAATAACGACAGCGGAGAAGGATGAGGTTACCATGACTTACTATTTCTTTCAGAGGACTTCTTAGAAAAGCACTATTCTAGATATTTGGATCAAACAATTAAAACGGCCGTTTATCTCATTCTTTGGTTATATATCCAACAGCCGCAGATGCTTGAATTCGGCCAAATACTTGCTCAGAAGACTGAACCAACGATTTACTCATGAGAGATTCACTATTACCTGTTGTAGAGTGAAAAATCGCAGTATTGGTTATGATGGAAATGAACTATAGCGGTGAAAGACGGGTTAGGGTTTCAGTACCCATTTCTTGTCGTTTCTGGTAGTTCATCGCCTAGTTCATTATCCGTGGGAGGCAGACTTGGGCCTGACACCTCCCTCGGGTCCTGTTCCTGACACCGACCCATTTAGTCCATCACGGCCTTGTCCTAGCTCAACCCTTCCCCTCACATCCTCGCCTACCCAACATCCTACCGCTTCTTTACACCCGTGTTCCATTACCCCAGTCTCCGCGGTGCTCGTGTTTTTACACCCAGAACCGGCCGTCCCGGATACAGAGGATGAGGCCAGAAGAGGTTTCGCCATGAATTCTATATCACCCCCCAGCCGTCCTAACGTTCACGCTGCCCTTCATCTTGTGTATATTCATAGGTGGTTGTCAGGTTCCGCTAGAACGCTCGTTCCAAAAAAGATCCGTGTCCCCATGTATCATCCTAACCACTTTTTATACACAGGTTCCCACCAACCTATCTCAATCTCCACAACCTCACTTCTTTATCGCAACCCCATATCGGGTTTCTCAACCTGGAAGACTGTTCAATATTAACTGATCTTAGGTCAGGTATCAAGTGAACGTAGCACTCCAACACATAAGTCTCTCGAAAGTCCTACATTGATAAATCCCTAGTATCCATGGAACGATTAGAGCGAGAATCGTTGAGTACGCATCGTTGAACGCTGAGTACAATCGTTCAACATTGATTACGGAGAGTACATAATCATTCGTTTCCAATCTTCTCTCTTTTTTACGCTTTCAAGTATTCCATGGATTGTGTGTTCTCCAAAATCCGCTATTCCTCGTATTCAGCTTTTTAGATAAACTTGATGTTGTGCCTCAATTTTGTTCTGTTTATCTGACGTTATATAGGATCTTTACGCTCCAGCCGAGATAACTCCTACAAATGTCACAGAACAGGAACTAGTGACCTTCTGCACATGAAAAAAGGTCGAATTCTAAATGAATCCGTAGCTCTTTGAATTATCGATCGATTTGAGATGATTTCATAAAGACAGTGAAGATTAGCTAGTAGATAATTCTCTTTGACTTTCATTTAGACATATGCTCGATGCTTAAATTAAGCCTTAAATCATATTACATCATTCATTTTCACCCGATAGGTAATGACGATATTTCCTAGGTAATCCATTTCCTTCATGCACCCTAATGCATAAGGCTTGAGTTTGTTCAGTGAGAATAAAACACCTAACGAAATGTACGGCTCTATTTCAATAACATAAACGTCATTGAGTATTACCACACGTGAAATTCCTGAAACGCGCGTACCTTCCACTGTTGGAAGTTATAGTAATAGTAAGTAACTGTTGGGAATTATCAACAGAACCAATCCTCTAAGTTATGAACCATGGCGAATCTATTCTTCGACCTCCTATGGCTTTTTGTGAAGTAGGTCGGTCCCCATTTCTAAAATCTTCACGTCTAGGTACACTTATTTACTTACTTGGTATGTAAATGCTTCTGAAGTTCGTACCTCGACGCCAACCCTTCCATAATTTTCCGGCTCACTCGAAAGTACCTCAGGAACGTTTCATCGTCATAATTCGGTACAACTTCACTTAAATAATTCTGCTTCAGGTACACCTCCATTTCGTCTTCGTTGACGAAAACGTTGGTAAAGGAGAAACTCCTCAAGGTGAGTCAGAATCAAAAAGTTGGTCATACATTTCATGAATGTTTGAGATAACAAATGCTAAAATTCGAATGATTTCATTGGCTGCCGTGAGTTTGGAATGGAGGGGGTAAACAATCAGAAAGTGGTCTGCGGAAAAACGCTCAGATCGACTTGAAGATCCCCAACCGGTTGGAAACTAGTTTGAAAACCTCTGCGAACGGACCAAGACCAAGAGTGGTGGGGGGGGGGGGGGGGGGGGGGCACACGGTTGTGCGCGCTCTAATAGTCAGAGAACTCAGCGAACGCCACAAGTCGGTTTCAAACTGGCTTGGTGGTCTCAGAGAACAAATCTATAATCGTCAGAAAACGTCCGCTTTTGACGAGACGATTCCAGCGGTATCAAAAACTCATTTTCAGCCAAAATGTCGCTTAGGCCATTGTTGCATAACTGCGTGCAATTGTTGGAGCGATAAACAAGTCGTTACGTGAGAGAATGTAAAATATAGAGCAAGGGAAGAAGGAAACTGCATTTTCAGCACCACAGAATATGGTAAACAACCACTCATTTATACGGCAACCATTTTCACAGTTTTTTCTGATTATAAATTCAAATTAATTCTGACGTTAACTAACGTTTGTTTGATGTGGTGGAAACGTACATTCTTGTTGATGTGGAAGCTTGGGAAATCAACGAAAAGAAAAACCGAAGTGAAGCAAATAAGAAGTGAAAGATACGTGGGGCTAAGGCCGAAAGAAGGTCAGCTTAATATAAACAAGTGATGAAGATGAAAGATGGAGGCGGGGGAAGTATCCTTGGAGCACGTCACACGCGAAAGCATAAAAGAGCCCGAGCTACTGTTAACCCTCTCGCTCGGGACAGGAATTAAAAAGGCGGTAGCGAGCTGCGGCGAGAAAGCCTTCATTTATAAGTCAAGGGATCGATGGTGGTCTCGAGGTTTACCGTCGTCCTACAAGGCTGAGAGGGTTTTCCCTTAAGAGTTACAAGGGTGGAAAAGGAAACATACGCTGACTAACCGTTTTTCACGGGGTTTCTCAAAACTTCCGGCTCAAGCCAGCGCAATAAAAGCCGGAGCGTGGATACTGCAGTGTGAGTAATCGGAAGCGATTCGAGTACGTTGACACATTTATTACAGAGAGCCCATAATCATTTGTTTTCAATATTCTCTATTTTTTACAAGCTAAATCTGGGAACAAAGTTCATGATCGGCCACTCTCTCCAAGAATTGGAGTTTTGACTCTTCCCTCGTTAGTCTTGGCAGGCATTATGGACACAAAGAGATATGAGGAAATTATGACATTCCTTGAGTATATACGGAACGCTCCTATTTCACTAGAGGATACAAGAACTAAGATATTTTCAAGCAACGCACAGCAAGAACTCAGCGTCACTGGCATTGGAGGGAAGATGTTTAACGTAGAAATATGTGTAATATGTTATTTATCATCTATGCAGATAAGTACAGTTCTATATTTTTTCAGCATTGTACTGACTATTTAATGCCTCCATAGGTGTGACTACTGTAATTAAAAAATATTTTTTTAAAATTAAGTTACCATAAGTTTGTAGGGTAAACTTTAAGGCGATTAGAGAATGCTGAGTTCTATGTAGGCCATGATGCAAGAAAACAAAAATAAATTTCACGTGCAAATCGATTTGAATTCAAACGGTTATAACCTTTGAAGTCGACACCATGTATTTAGATCGAGAACCTGACGCTGGTTCTTAACGTTCATCCACGCTTGATTTGGAAGCCAGTATTATGTAGGATAATTGAAGCTCCCTCAAATGCTATTTTGGTTTTAACCAAAACCTAGCAACGTACAACCAACATTCACTAATATTCACAGGTCATGATATTCACTGAGGGCCTTCGCTACCCTCCTTTGAATCCCATTCACAAGATAGTGGTAGCACATTGTATGGGCTTGTTTCCAGTCACAGCCTTTGGAATCCACAGGGAATCCAAACTGATAGGGAATTGGGTACCCTTCCCCGTCCTCGCACATTCAAAATGAATGGGCTGTGGGACTCCTCAGGCGAGGACAAGCGGTAGGCGCAAAGACATATTCGCTGTGTCGGGCTAGCGACCATTCTGGCCTTAATGGAGAGGCTGTGTATGGCGCCTCCTTCAGTAAATGGTACTGCGGGCAAGGGGAGCCCCAGGCTAAAGGTGCATAGACTTTGTCAAAGCACCTACTGCCTGTCGTCCAGTTGAGGTTAGATTCGCGGAGGTTTCATCACTCCTAACATGCAATCCATTCAACAGAAGTGGGGTGGAGATCTGTGGGAATTGACTCGTGGGGGTGGGTCTCTTTCCATGGACCTCAGCATTTAGAGTTTTTGCCGATATAAAAAAACACGAGCACCAATCAGCATAGTTCGTACAACAACGCATGCCTCAACCCGTAGGTTAAGACGGGTACTTGGCGTCTGTGAAAGACATTGACTGTGCAAGCAGTCTCCTCTCAGGAGGATCTTCTCAGGTTTTGTCTGGGGGAAGACCACAAGGCACATTGCCGCAGGACTCCCAAACACGACTTCCATTACCTACCTGGAAGATAGAGTGGATTCCTCTGCCTAATTGAACGATTCAGACATTTTAGGCTCCATCCTAATTCTTCTTTAACCCCTCTGTTACCATTACATGACCTCGATTTTGTAGAGATCAGTGGAACATAATAAAGAAATATGGGGCTCCAGTTTAATTGAAAGAAATGTAAATTATGTACTATTTCGTCATTGTCACAAAAAAAGAACGAAATAGCACCTGAACAAAACATAACTCCAAAATCCGTACTCATTCGTTCTACCATCACCATTCGATCTACAATCAACGTTGACCATAGGGATTGTTAACAGCTTCACTTGCCACCCTGCACAGCTCAGAGAGCTCTGAGTACATTATCGTACCGCATGCTTAAACGCTGAATCAAGATGGAGAGCCTTTTTGGAACAACTAGGTACCTCTGAAGAATAACTCGGTAAAGTTTGCGAGGGTCATCCATCCACGAACCTCCTACTTGAACCGGATTGCAACCCTTGGATTTAGGGAGCGGCACAAGTGATTGTAGAGGGGAGGAGTCGGTGGTTAAAGGCGGTAAATCAGTCTTACAGCGCTGTTTTATGTACTAAACCAACGCAATTTGATTAAGATATGCTAATAAACATAAAATACCTACCCGTGACTTGACATAAGGACGGCTGGAAGAGTTTAACCATGTTTACGATCTATATCGCCTTAATAAAGGGGCCCTGCTCTCCAAACTAGTGCGGCGTTCGAAATTCTTCCATGGCCTCGATCTTCAGCCCATTTATGTAAGTTCAAGAAGAACAAGAGTGGGTAGCTTCTACTTCCGATCCGACACGTTTTCGTGAGAATGGCGCATACACAAGAGGAGAAAATAAGTCAAAGATAGAAAAGTTCCGCAGGCCGACGCTTCAGTGTTATTATTGGGTTGAATGAGTTATTCACATATTAAATATTCTCATACATCAATGGATTATCGCTGGATTTATTGTGATTTTCCCACAAGTGTAATCGGAATGTGA
Source organism: Adelphocoris suturalis (assembly GCA_030762985.1). NCBI lineage: Eukaryota > Metazoa > Arthropoda > Insecta > Hemiptera > Miridae > Adelphocoris > Adelphocoris suturalis. Next base: position 130,245,430 of record CM061043.1, on the reverse strand, counting down.
ATCAGTTTGGATTTCACTAACAACAAATTCACACACACACACGTTTCAACTTTATTTTATTTCGTTCGTTGATCGCAATAAAACTCTTGTTGAGCCAAAAACAGTCAACAGATTGTGTCAGTGCATTCAGTATAAATAATATCTCCCGTAATTCTCACTGTGGGCGATATATTCGCAGTTCAACCACAGCGAATAAACCGGATCGGGATGCGGAATGCGAGCGGGTCGACAATTCACTCTAGCGATAACTTTATGGGTTGTGGATCGCATTTCGGCTTGAGCCGCGGGGTCGCAATAACATCGGAATACCAGGCGACGGGCCGAGCGGGGGGCGGAGACCACACGTTTGCCCGTAATCCCTCTCTGGAATCACCTTTCGCCGGAGATCGGTCGTCTCAACCGCGAGCCTCATTGTTGAGCGCGATCCGATTATGAATTTATTGATGCCAGCTCCCTCACCGGGTGGTTAAACAGTTAACAACACACTACTGATGTCAACATGGAATGTAGGGATGAGTGATTTGAAAAGAGCGACACCTCATTAGTTTAGATTTATTTATTTATTATTAATGAGGGCAACCCCAATACAAATATATAATGTAAGTAATTGAAATAAAACAATACTAGTAGGAAAAAGAAAGAGAATCTACAATGTAAGTTGTCAATTTATCAACAATATTTAGCTATCAAGCTTAATTTTCGGAGCGTGAGTCTTGTCGTGGAACAAAGCAGTTTGAAAGAGTAGCTCAGGAGTGTCCATCTCCCCCAGGACCAACCTATGTAGGAATCCGACATCCGCCAGAAGCCTCCACGATGCTGGATTTAAAAGGCCACAACTCTCATTCAGGATGTCGTCACTGACATGGAGATTATAGGCTATGTAGCTGATGAACCTGCGGGAGTCGTTCAATCTGGGCTATATGACATTGATAATATGGGTCCCAAGAAACCGAGGCGTACTCCAAGATTGGGAGTACAAGGGCCTTATAGAGGGTCGTTATTGCTGTGCTTGATGAAGCCCAAAAGGCGCATTGCTCAACTTGAAATTGTGGAGATGTGGTCGGCAAATGCGAGAAGGCAGACGAGAAGCACACCCAAGTCACGTAGAATGTAACCCGCTTCAGAGAAGCTTCTCCAATACTATATAGGTGATAGTAAGGATCACGGGAATGGTGAAAGGTCATAACCGAGCACTTTGAAGGGTTGAGGATTGAGGATTACTTCAACAAATAATAATATTTATACAGGGTGGACACGAGGAACCACATAGTTTGAACACGAATATCACCGACAAGCCAAGCTCGTTTTCAACAGGTTTGTGCCCTTCAAATTTTGATGAAAAATCCCAAAGATTTTGTGGTTTTGTTAACTTAATTACATAGGTATCAAATCTGGCCTCAAATTGCTGTTGAAATCAATGCAATATTCCCATGTACTCCGCAATATTCATCAAATTGTAAAAGGAGTAATTTCGGAAATTTTCACGATGTACCACAAAACGCATAGGAACTGCGGTATAGTTGGTTAGCATATACTCCTAAATTCAGCATACGCCAACTTATTGCAGGTCAGTCGTCTGATATCAGCGGTTTCTATTTTGTTACCATCTTGAACTGTGGTTGTCACGCATCGCCGGAGATCGGTCTTCTCAACCGCGAGCCTCATACTTGAGCGCGAACTGATTACAAATAGATCCCAGCTCCCTCACCAGGTCCCTAAACAGTTAAAAAATTGCTGCTGATATCAACATGGACTGAATGGATTGGCCGTTCGAAGATAGTGGCACCTCATCAGTCTAGATTTCAAAAAATAAAAAATAAATAAATAATAATAATAATACAGAATGGGCACGTGGAACCACAGTTTTCTGTCACGAATAAAGTATCATCGCCGAGCAAAGCACGAACGCTTTTGACAGGGTTGTTTCCCTTAAAATATTTGTGAACAGTCCCAACGATTGTGCTGATTAGTCGAAGGCAAATTATAATCATCGCATTTGTATCGAAATTTTCCTCCGATCGTTGTTGAAATCGTAGCATCATACATACGTATACACCCTCAATTTTGATCCCAACTTAAGAGATTTTGTGAATTTTAGTGTGCATGTGAACTGAAATGGGTACTATTATCTAAAACCATAGGGCTTTGGCTTTAATGTTACCGATTCGTCAAGCTTGAAAGTTTCAGAGTTTCATTACCTACTTTCTCATTTCCTTCCAATAATGACAGCAATCCGAATAAGCTCTAGACGATCTTCTTCAAACGTCATTCCAATCCGTAAAAAATCTAACCTATTACTGCTGAAATATTCCTGCCGTAAACACCCACAAATAAAACCATCGTTGACGAGCTCTTGGAGATAGGCTCTTAAACAATAAAATGACATAATATTCCAATAATCATATACAACAAGATTTACCACTCATCAACGCAATGTATTTAATGAGGGACGAAAGGGAAGCTTGTGTACAGAATAAATATACACCTCAGATAAATATACAGCTGAGAGAAAATTACGATTCTTGTATCAGAATTAAGAAGAGTATAAAAGAGGTGAAAAAACTCCAATCAACAGAGAAAAACTGGAAATATTAAAATGCCAGTTACTTAAGAATAAAGGTAACAAATGTCGTGCAAAAAGGCAATCTCAACCGAAAATTATCTCAGTAGTTGATATTTATATTAATTATAAAAATCTAATCCTGGAACGTAATTGGACCTGCTTTGTGCCGAATTTTCTTACGAGCTATCCTACTTGATAGGAATATTTGGAAATAGCATTCCAAGAAGCTGGCTTTCTCTATCAAAGAAATCAGATTGTCACCCGGAGATTAATACCTATTTCAATAGCTTGCGTACCTAGTTATCTCAGATCTGAGGACTGCCAAGGAGCGGTTTTCCTAAGAAGGAAAAACGATTTTTCTTTCGGGGCACCTTTTTCAACGCGACGAGGGCAATATTTCGTGTTTTCTCCTTTCACGAGCCCTTTCTCGCCGTGTAAGGGCCTTCGAAGAAGAAAAATCGTCGCCAGAAACGACGTCGGTGAGCGAGCAGATAGCTTTTCAGCGACGTCGGCCAGAGATTCCGCTCCGTTCCTATTGACGTCAATAACGGCGCCGTTACGTTGACGCCAATAACATCGGGTTTGATTTATTGGGCTTTTTGAACAAGGAATGAGCCCAAGCTGCTTGGACCTTGGAAGCGAGACATTGAATGCCTCGAGTTCAGAATGTGAGGATAAAAAATCCGCGTTGTCCTAAGTGACCCTCACCGCAATTTTTCGCATGAAATTAAATTCATTTGGGAACTACTTACTTATAACGTCAAATTTTTTATATATTTCGGTAGAATGATAAACCAAGAAAAACATTTTTCAACCCCCCTCCTCCTAACGACTTTGTTATTCTACCGCAATTTAAATACGAAGATTCCAAAAATCGAAGAGTGTACGCCGAACCGGTAATCATCATGTTTCGATGGGATTTTGAGAGTTTGGCAGGTTGGGCTACTCATCCACGTAGTCCCGATTCTGTGTATGACATCCAAAATGCCATACGATTTCCTATGAAATCCTTGTAACAAGCTTAATTTCTACAGTTTTCATCCGATCTGAATGAAATTTTCAGGGAATATGCGAGCTAGAGAGTTGACGGACCCCTGTCAGTTTCATTGTTGCTTAATCAATACTTCACTGTAAGCATGCGCAAACTTAAATTCTAGTATGCACCATTTTTTCCGTGCCCTAGTCGAGAGTGCAACGAGTAGCGCCAATAATTGTGATGATCCGCTAACAACCAAGTTGCTAGGGATATGATACTTCGTCGTTTTTCATCCCACAATATCGTTGACCATTCGTTCGAAAGCTCTCGATTTATCCAACCATACTATATTAACTACTGCGAAGTGCGTGGCCAACAAGCTGAGTTATGAGCATGGTTATATGAATAATTGTTTACACACAGGTGATCATCTCAATTATTGATATTGTGAACATGATTGCAACCGCTTGTTAATTTCTGATGATTTCATTGAGCTGGTGTTTCGATTATGTGATTCATAGCAGATGATCCGAATATTGCGAGAACGGTTTGATTTGTGAAGCGGTGGTTAAATCATTTTAATAGGTAATTTCTATACTTCACACTAAAGGAAGCTGTAATTTCGTTGTAGCCTCTTTAGCCTCTTTCTATAATAAAGTGAATGTTTACTCGCAGTTTCATTGTTGCACAAATCAATACTTCATTTCTGTGAGAGCGAGGATGCGCAAATTGTAAATTCCATTAGGCCGATGGGGGGTCCATTTTTTCACATGTTTTTTAATTTTAGCCGTCAGGCTCAAAGGAATTTTCACGCCCTTGTCGTCCGATCTCGCTCAAATTTGGATGACAGTTGGGGGATGACGATTTGATCATCCCTTATCAATTTCAACATGATTTTATCATTAATAGCTACTGCGCATACGCCATGTGAAATCCTTGTAACGACCTTAACTTTCACTATTTTCATCTTATTTCGATGAAATTGTCAGAAAATGCGCGGGTTAGGTTGTAGATGGTCCCCTATATGTTTCATTGTTGCCATTCAATACTTCATTCTGCGCATGCGCAATTGTAAATTCCATTATGCCCCATTTTTTCACACTTTAGTCGCCCGGTTTGGATCAAATTTGGATGATAGTTGAAAGAAGATGGCTTGATTAGGTACCTCATATCAATTCCAACACAACTAATCATTAATAGCTACTGCGCTTGCGCCAATGTGAAATACTTGTAATCACTTTAATTGCCACAGTTGTCATCCGATTTGATGAAAGCCGTTTAGGCTGTAGATGGTCACGTACCTATTTCATTGTTATCAACTCATCAGTTCATTCTTCGCTTGCACAAACGTAAATTACATTGAGTGTCTTTTTTTTCGTTTCTTAATTGACCAATTTCATGCTTCTTCTTGATTCCGCTGAGCTGATTGACGCTTCTCTTTTCCGCTATGGAATTTTTCAAGGGCATTTAAAACTTTTCAATGATTCATACATTTATATGTAAACGAGGAAGTTATGTGCCACACCCAACTTGGCAGACTTTTTTTTTTTTTTTTTTTTTTTTTAATGAAAAACAAACCATCTATTGATTTTAAACACCCGGAAGTTATTGAAACTTTATAAGAATTCTTCTTATTGCTGAATTCCAAGTAAAATCTCATTTTACATTGCCTCCAATTTCGCAGGCGAAATGCGTAAGTCAAGTTCTATATTCAGAGGAAGTGTTAAATGTTTGAATGTTGTTTCAGAACATCTACCCCCTCATACGTCCTCCCGAGGAGATTGTATCAACGTTGAACACATTAAAACACAACGAGAAGAGAAGAGGAAACTTGAGCGTTACAACTGCCATTGTCCCAAGGTGGCGGATGTTCTTTGTATTGTCTAAACGCAAATTGAAAACAACTGCCTTCTAGAAAAGTTTCCACTCCAGCCTACGGGGGTCGTGGATGGATCCCTAAAGGCCGTTTTTTGTTTGAAGTCGCAATAACTCGAGAACTGTGAGCAGATACGGAAAAAGAACAAGAGAAGTACTGATGAGAGGAGTGGGGGGCATTAATGGAAAGACGTTAAATGGAAGGGCGTGCAATAGCAGACACAAGTGAATCTGATGCCTTTTTATTGAGTCTAAAGAATTCTTTCTCTTTTCGAGAGTTGAGAGGGAAAGAATAAAAATATGTCGTTGGGAAAGAAGAAACGAGATGCACTCCGATGGAACGAAAGGTTGGGAGTGCCGCGGCGGGGAAATTCTTGGAACGTAAATAACAAGACGATTATTAATTATTACGGTGTTTCTCGTGCCCATCAATTGCCCTTATTACGAAGTTCTGCACCTCATCAGGCAGTACAAAAAATGCATTTCGTATGAAAAGTGTACAAGGAAGCAATTTTATAACTCAGTGAGGGCGGATTTGCATCTATTCCATATATGCCGTCTTCACTAAAGGCTGTGCTTTATTGATATACCAAAGGCTGATGCTGGGTAATGTTTTATATAATATATTTATGTCGACGCCTTGTGTTGAAAAGACTTCATGTTGGAAGAATTCAAATTGGAAAGAGCCTGGAACTGCTTGATTGCCTGCACTGAATTCTAGCGGATGCCCATTCACTGCCATCTGCGAGAGTTTCGTAGTATATTTTTCCACAAAACTATCATAGGACATTGGAGGAAAGGACAAGACAACAACGCTCAAGTCCAAGATCGACTAGATGGTCATGTATTATGTAGTTTGGTGAAACTATACTCTCAAAATCGAATTATTAGGCACTTATGTACCCGAGTCTTATCTCGAACCGAAAGTTGACGATAAAATGTATCTGTTCCAATCTTGCGTACACGTATCTGGCATTGAATGGAGGCATCTGTCATCTTCAACTTCTGCTCGTAATTATAATGATTCCCGGATTATCCTTCCTAATACGAATATCGGGTTCTGCAAGATAAATTCTTATGTAACTGCTCTAAGAACTCTATCATAGGGAATTCAATATTTTTTCGCTCTCCAGCCTCTCACATTTCAAGAAACTGTTAAATGAATATTTATAACTTTGCTTTTTGTTAGTTTTGTAGCAATTCAATGTTTATTTATTACGAATACTTTGAAATTTATTGGTACATTATATTTATCAATAGTGAACTATTTTTATTATCAACTTTATGTAATTTGAACTACTCCGAGGAGCACAAGTTCCCTGGAACTTATTCCTCGGTGGACAATTTTTTTTTGTATGAAGAAAATCGATTATTTTTGTTTAAAGTGATACAAATTTTTGTGATAACGATTTGTATTTATTTATATTGTCAATAGGTATCATTAGTAGCTACTGCGCATGCGTCAATATGAAATTCTTATAACAAGCTTATTTTCCACAGTTTTCCTCCTATCTGGATGAAATTTTCAGGGAATGTGCGGGCTAGGGTGTAGACGGTTCCCTGTCAGTTTCATTGTTGCCAAATCAATGCTTCTTCCCTCTGCGCATGCGCAAACGTAAATTCCAATATGATCCATTTTTTGACGCCCTAGTCGTTCGAATTCGCTTGAATTTTGATGATAGTTGGAAGAAGATGGAAGGTAAACGAGGAAGCTATGTGCCACAACCAACTTGGCAGACGCTACAATTTAAAGTTGGGGGATGACGTTTTCATCATCCCATATAATTTTCAACACGACTGTATCATTGTTAGCTACAGCGTATGCGCCAATGTGAAATCCTTGCAACCACCTTACTTTCCACAGTTTTCATCCGAATTCGATGAAATTATCAAGGAAAGCGCGTGTTAGGCTGTAAATGGCCTCCCTATCAGTTTCATTGTTGCCAAATGAATACTTCATTCTACGCATGCACAAACGTAACTTCCATTAAATTCCATTATTTCACACTAGTCTGATTTCACTGAAATTTGGATGATAGTTGGAAGAAGAAGACTTGATTAGCCCATATCAATTTCAACATGATTAAATCAGTAATAGCTACTGTGCATGCGCCAATGTGTAACGACCTTAATTTCTACAGTTTCCATCCGATTTTGATGAAATTATCAGTGAATGCGCGGTTCAGTGCAGTGTATGGTCCCGCCCCTATTTCATTGTTCTCAACTCATTAGCAAATTCTTGCGCTAACATAAATTACCCTGAGTATCATTATCATTATAATCCTATCTAAGAATGACGAACGAGAAGAAAGGAGTTTCGGTATCGTAACCACGTTTTAAGTTTTAACTACGTAAAATGCAATCAAAGAGAAGAGAATTGAGCTGGAAATGATACGTTAAAGCGCGTATGTTATCAATCAACTGAAAAGAATCTTGAAAATTGAGTTTTGAACGTTTTTTGACCTCCTGAAAAGTTGCGAAAAATAGCATACGCCCTTCCTCTAGACATCCATTCAATCGACTTCCTTTCAATAATGGTTTGAGCCCTTCATCATTCAATATTTTTGCCGTAGACGGTGGCGACCACCAATCCTGGTTGCTGCCGGAGCTCTTGCTCGCTGCGCGAGTTTTAGTTGGAGTTATGGGATTAAACGCTCGGCGGAGCTCGTAATCCGCAGTGACGCGGCCGAGGGGCAGCTTTGTTAGCCTCGTGTATGTTATGTGACCCCCAGGTGGGCGTTCATACGGATCACTCCGATGGTGTGCGAGGGGGGAAGGGGACTCCACCGCTGCAACTCTCAGCTGCTCCGGGGGTTTCCATAGTCTTTGCCTCGTATAGTCTCCCAACCCCCGATCTCTCCCAACCCCTCTCCGACACCCCGTTTTCTCCCAACCTGTCCCGACGTCGGGCTCGATTTTCTCCAGACAACTCGTAACACGGCGGATTACCGCGGCTCAGTCCACACACGAAGAGGATTACCCGTCGTTTACCTTCAGTACACTTCTGACCCCCTAATACCCGTCACAGCCTCCTTCTGGAGATCAGCGTAAAACTAACGGTTTACTCTCCCCCAGATTATTTCTGAAGTTTGTTGAATTAACTTGAATATTTGTTTTTCTTACTAAGATTACACAGTTGTTTACATTGTATTTTCTCTCATTAGAAATTACGAGTAGCAGGTAACTACCAAACTAGATAGGCTAATCAGCGGAATACATTCCATAGTTGCTGTTTGGTCAATTTCGTTACAATTTCACACGCTGTTAATCGATCAATTAATTTTATTTCTCGCTCTCAACTCTTCTCTCTCCTTTTTTACTAAATTAATTTTCTTTCTCGCTCTCAACTCTTCTCCCTCCTTTTTTACTTGCCAGTTATTGAGCATTCTTGCCAATTAATGGATAGTCTTGCCGGTTATTGGACCTTGCCGGTTATTGGGCATCGCCTTTGTATTCCATGGCGTCGCTTCTTAATGCTCAAAAATACTCAGTCATGCAGCAAGACTAATAGAGCGAACTTTCAAATAAAATATGTGGATAACATTAAATTAGGCACCTAAACTCTGATCTTTGAGGCCAACCATGTCCTAAATGAAACAGAAAGGTCAGCCCTGTGACGATATCGTGAAGAAAATTTTAAAACACGCAGCTGAACTGGACGATTTGGTCAATTATGGACATTTTTTACCTAAAAATCGATTTGTCTCACTTATTATGAATTTTATAGAGCTAGGAATAGTCGTAATCGATTAAGCTCTGAAAAATACTTCGACTAAGACACACAACACGCCCTTTTGACAGAAAACCAATTTTTTATCATTTTTTTGGTTCATTAAATTGTAAATTTGAGCCTGAAATTCTAGAGCGATCGGACTGGCCAACGAACTCGACCTGTCTTTTGCCAAGACGAATTTTTCTGCTTGGAACGAATATTTTACGCCGTTTTTAATGGGAGTTATCGTCTGGAAATACACCCTATAAATGTATACATACGCCGTTAATATCTAGGATTGTTTTCTTTGATGTATGAAACGGATTCGTTGGGGGTCCCCGATCCTTCTAACCCACTTTTAAAATTTTCAAGTCATAAATAGCTCATTTTTTCTTTGAAAATTTGCTAATAAACGCATCATCCAAAACAATGTAGAATATGTTCAAACGAGAGGGGAAATACGACTGTAGTTCTTGTGAAATTAAGTAAAGGCGATAATTAGTTAAATTGCAATTAGTAAAATATTTTCTTCTGTAATTGTGGAATAAATTGATTTTCATTCATTCGTGCATTCGATTCGACCCATTCCTAATAACTTCGCCATCGATTTTTATGAAAAATCCGAATCCAGCTTACAGCGAAGACCAGTTTTTGTATAGAATTGGAAGGAACATATTCTACAAGCAGTTAGACGCGTCTGAACAATTTGTGTTTCTTTATTCGTTAGCATTATGTTAAGGGAAGGAGCGCTCCGTAAAAAGGATGTTTCTCAATATTCTTGACCACAGTAAAAACATATAGATCAGTGCTCACGTGACAGCGCATTTTCTTGTATGGAGATCCGCGTGAAATAGATGCTTCTTGCGTTAAATAGGACACAAAATGTCTTTGGAGCTCACTCAGCTGATCGATGACCTCTCAGTCGTCTTCAGCATTCTCCCATCAGCCTCCCTCTTGAATTTCAGCTTCCTGCGACGAATAGGAGACTAAATGACTTTGGAGGCCGACCGCCTGGCTAAACAGGGGTCGGAGTCTTACCCTGTTGGCCCGGAACCCCTTTTGGGGATCACCAAGAGCTTTATTACTCTACAGGTAAACAAATGGGAAGATAGCAAAAGAGCTGAATATTGGCAAAACACTCCTAAGCAGAGGAAAGCCAAGCGACTAATAACCATCTCAAGAAAAAGAGCTACAGCTCTTCTGTCACTGAGGCGTAAAGACCTTCGCATTATTGTCGGTCTCCTCACTGGCCATTGTCCGCTGAGATACCATCTCAACAAGATGGGCAAAGCCAGGACAACAGATTGTCGCCTCTGCTGCGAAGAGGTCGAAACAGCGGAGCATATCCTCTGTGATTGCCCTGCTGTTGCATCTTTAAGATTCCGACACTTCGGGAAGGGTACCCTCTCCCCTACCGACATTGCTCAGGAAATGCCCGAAAAACTCCTCCACTTTGTGAGAGAAGAGGCAATAAAACGGATTGTTGAATTATAACAGGGACTTTTTGCCGCAATAGACAATAGAGTGGTCTCCGTGACCAGGGGCTCGTACCTGTCCAAAAAAAAAAGAAGCTTTGGAGCTCACTCCGCTGATCAATGACCTCTCATACGTCAGCGGCCCCTGTTACATCCATACCAAGTTTCATCAATATCGGACTTCGGGAAGTGGTATTTGGAAGGATATTAAGAGGACATACATAAATTCATATTAACATAAATACATACATCAACGGACAAAGTAAACACAATAGCTCATTTTTCCTTATTTTAAAGATAATGCTCTTGCAAGATACGTCGCTTTTGGTTTATTATTTCCAATAATAAGCCTATGTGATCGTATAGCAAAACATTTTTATAACCCCCCTCAAACTTTGTCACTTTACGTTTCAAGGTGCGTAGAATCCAAATTTGAAATGTCCGTCCGCCGTCCGGGCCATAAAAGGCCTAAGAATTGACTTGAAAAACCCGTTCTTTCGCACATTGACTCCATTTGGGGTCTAGTTGGTCCTAACGTTTAACCATCCCGATCGCTTTACTCGCATAGATGCTATGGGCCAAAAACGGGCGAAAAAGTGTCTTTTTCGAGGTTTGAGTGTTAGACTCACGCACGCGCGCACGCCTGGCACGCTTGGCAGGGGGTCACGGTGAGGAGGCGAAGCGGCACCCAAGTAATTTTGGACGCACAATCGACGGGGAAAGGTCTCAGATGCTTTTGGAATCCAGTGTACCCACGGTTTTAGTTCGATTCCTATAGAAATTAGCTCCGAGGATTGAATGAGACCACTCGGGTGGCTGTACGATCATCCATTTGCTCTTCATCGGGAGCGCAGCCTGCAACGCGAGAAAAGAGGCTGGCGAAAGTCCCAGAGCATGCTGGTTACTATAGCTGGCCATCTGATTCAGAAATAATAAACCATTATGTAATAATTTGCAGCGTTTTTTCACATTCTAGAGCCCTTAATATCGTATAAGCTTCAAAAATGAATTTCTGAATTGAATCCGTTAGGAGAAGATCGTATAGGGTCCATTTCTATTTAGCCATACGGATGATAGCGAACTAATACGTTGTTCAGGGTTGGTAGGATGAAATTGATTCGATACCTCACTCTCCTTTCACGGAACTCCATCCCCACCTAACCACGTTGTCCCTGTGGCTCACAGTGATTAGAGGTGAGGCGCGCTATGGTGTTGTCGAACACGAGATTTCGTCGTTTGATGTCCTTTGGTGGGATGTTTCAGAACATGCAGGGACGTTATAACAAAGGAGTGTAATAAGCATGTTTTCCCCCTCAATCATCAATCACGTTCAGGCTGTCATAATCAGCTTCGTGGAGGGAAACATGGAGTTTGTAGGCTACATATTTAATGTCCCTGCGGTGAACTCTTTCTCAATCCTTGTGGTATGGCATTGGTAATATGGGTTTCTCACAACGGCGGCATAATCCGAAAACGGGTAAAATCGATTGAGACGACTTCAAGACCGATATTATCGTCGACAGACGACAAATTTTTTATTTGGGGGTAGCGGATATTGAATCCAATGGTTTAATCTTTGTTAAGGCTTGAACCGGAAAGGCGCACCAGTTTTTAGGTTTGATCTGAAAGGTTAAAGATCAAATGAAACGCGTTCAATTTGTGTTTGTAAATAAAAGGGCAAGGTTCAAGGTACCACTGTCCGGTCCTGAAAGATCCGTAGCAGTGGCCCTCCTGGATGTATGACCGTCCGGAACTGAGAGCTTCGTAGGAGAAGTACGAAATGAAGTGCTATCGTCTGAAACTCAAAGCTCAGAAGGCATAATATTGAAGGTAGTATTTCGATCCAGAATTCACACCACCGTAGGGGATAATAGTGAAGGGAAAGAATTACTGTTTGGAAATGAGAGCTCCGCAGAAGTAGCACTAGAGGAAGTGTTATCGTCTATAACTCACAGCTCCGTAGGGATAGCACAGGAAAAAGGAGAAGATGAGCTTTACAGATGTGCTAATGGACAGCATGAAGTATGAGAATAGAATGGCTGGAGACATCTGGTCCGTAATGGAGTTTTCCAGGACCATGTGTAGTCAAACCGAGTTGGAAAGCGCACTTATTCGAAAATCTACAATAATATATGTACATGCTGCTGTTTTGTGCACTGCTATCCTTTATCAAAGCTCAATTTATCATTCCCCACAAAAATATTGACCAAGTATCAATTTTACCTCGGAAATATTGTACATTCACTCAAGCATCGTGAGGGTTGCGATTTCTTGGAATGACGAGATGATTAATTTTTATTCTCGGGAATACCTACTCTCTAGCGATCGAGAAATGAAATTTTCAACTAGCATAATATTATTATAAAAATGGATAAAGAATAAATTTCAAAACGTAGTCATAGGTTTATTTATAACTAATAAGAATATATAAAATGATATTTTCGGCTTAGAAGCCAAAACAATGACATGTAGAGAACGACTTACCGTTCGCTTTAGCCTGGAGATCGGAGACATGTTTAGGCCGGCGATGATGGCCATCAGCGAATTGAAGTTGCCGATGTTGAAGCATTCTCTGGCAGTCTCAACCCAGAACTCCACCACTCTCACCCTCTGTTTTTTACTTTTGATATGCTGCAACAAAAAAACCAAAAACTATACAATTCACCCCAACAGTCAATTGGGAATCCCCAAGTTTTGTTGCACAACTAGACTAAATAAAAATCGCAAAATAGGTTGAGAATTGTGGCCTAGGCAGCGTCGACAAAATTTGTCACACACACACACAGACTCACACATACACACACAGACCTACACCTATCTGCTTTCACGGATTCAGTCTTGGAATGGTCTGAAATGGATTTGTATGTGGTTATTTCTTCTCTCATGCTTGGGTTCTCCCCTACCCTCCTGGATCAATTTCAATAGGTCGTCCCTCTTAAATAAGAAGCCTTACCTGTATGATCTAGCTTCTGAAGGACGTCCTAAAAACTGATAATTATTAGTTAAATGGTTTAAGCTGGAGTAAAAGCTCTGACATCAAGTTGCTGTCACTGTTACATTTTTTTTTTTTCTCTCTAAATTCAATTCTTTGTCTTAATATTGTAAACATGCACAGCTATATGTACATTCGTCGGAGCAATTTAAATATAACAGAAAACAACAAAAGTTTCACAACAATAATGCCTACAGCCTGGGTAGATGCATCTAGGAGGCTAAGCACATATGACTGTCCCAATCCCGAACACTGCTGAGGAACTCCTGCATAGTATAAGACGCCGTTCGCTTCAGGAATGCTTTCACCCGCACATCGTGTTTCTAGTCAGTTTTTGACAACTTATTTTTCCTCGGTAAGTATATATTCCCAAGAAACACGTTTTACGGTTGTTGAAAAATCGCAAAAATCAATTATCACACCTCCAGCTAGTGGTGGTCCCATTCGACGCAGAAATAGTCCAATAACAGCACTATTTTTGTCAGGTCGCCGAGTGGTGTAATTTTTACAAAAACTATCAAAAAACTGTAGGAAAATCGTCAAAAATCGGAGAAAAACCACGTTTTTTCGCAGTTATTAGGTAAAAGACACGTTAAGGAGGCATTTCAGACCAATCGTAATATATGTGATATATAGGCGTGTACAGCGTTAAATGTCCAACAAGAATATCGACTTTTAATAGAACATAAATTATCTTGGAATTAAAGATAATTTTTCAAAAATGCAGGTGCCGTACCTCAAAAATTAGACGTCTACGTGAAAAAACGGCTTCGGATTCAGATTCAGCATCCTTGAAAAACCCCTAGTAGACTAGTACCAGTTTCGTGAGGGCACAACTTTTTTTTTCTTTTTTTTTACGTGGACTTTATCCCCAATTTGGTATATTGAATGGGTTTGTAGCTCAGATGACTGCAGAGGTTAGAAACTAATTTCTGAATAATATCAACAAATTAGTAATTAACATTGATAGCCCTGAGAAAGGGTATATAGTAGCTCAAAAACTTGCCAAGCGATATAAAATAAAACAATAAATTAATGAGATCGCTTGATCCCTTTTCGAATATAGTTGTTCAGAATAAGTACAATAAAACCTTATAGCGCTAGCGCGAAATCACGTGGGCGAGACGTGCTCTCACAACGCCAAGGAAATATAATATAAGGAAACAACGGATTTCCACTCACCTTGCAAACCTCGGTAGCAACGAAGTAACTCAATCTGTTGAACCAGGAGACGTAACTCTCGAGGTTGCGGGTCTGCTTCATATCTTTAAAGGAAGTTTCGAGGGCGGGACTCTCCTTGGCGAAGGCCTGCACAAACTCTTCGGGCCCGATGTAACTCAGTCTTTCCAACTCAATATGAGTTAGTTGTTGAGCGAGGGACTCCGCTGAGCCGCACAGCTCGTTCACGTCCGTCTGCGGTCAGAAATAATAAAAGGAATTCATTCTTTACTTTTTATTTTATTTTATATATTTTAACAAACAAAAACATTGGTTTATCAAATACTAGCTGACCCAGCGGACTTTCTCCCGCCAAACATATTATTCGTATAGTCATGGCTACATATAACAATAATTTTCAACAATGCGCAAAAACATTCGACTACTTATAGAGTACTTAAAGAGATATATAAAAGATACTAACAATTTTTGGAAAACTGGCTGATTCGGTATGGTAATCTTCTCACCCTAACTTCAACGTTACTTAGAGCCTTTTCGAAATCGGTTGGTTCTGCTATTGTCAGACAAAGCAGAGATAACTAGTTTCTAAGGACTAACCACCAGCCAGACTCAACGGTTTTCAGCTCAGACTTTTTCTCATTTACTTGAAGCGTTCAACTCGCAATTTATTTTTTGGGTGAGCTTTGGAAGACTTCAATCAGATAGTAATTAAGGCCCCTAGATGATCTTGAAAAGGCCAAAGTCTTGTGAATAGGAATATTAATGAAACAATAAATGAGTAAGAATGTTAAAAAACACAAAGGGGAACGTTCAAGGTTATTTCTCATTTCCTCAATGGAAATATCTGAGCTAGACTTTCCCGAAAAGGTGCCATATGATGGGTACCTTCTACTTGCTATTTGGGGGTTTCAAGAGCTCTGAATCTGAGGTCAAAACTGTGAAATTTCAACAGATGAAAGTTCCCCACGTCTTCTGAAACCCAATGGAATTATTTTGATTTTTGTCGATGATGTTTCAATGTCTAGACTAGGTACTACTTCACGTGGAAAACGAGGAAGTGCATGGATTCGTCATCCAGAATAGCCTAGTGTGGCCAAAACGAATGTACACCTATTGAGGCTGAAAGTCTTAATCTCCTACCAAGTCATCGGAATAGGGCACTAAGTTTCATCTTAAATTTGTATTAGGCAGGAAATTGTAACAGAGATTGTCTAGAAATGTTTCAACACTAAACCTAGTAGAAATTACGGAATTGGCGGACTTGGTTAAGTTTTCTCGAATGCCTACGCAACCCCAAGGCTTTGGTGGACGAAGAACAAGTTTCTTGCCTTTCCACCGTCTCGGTTGAACAAGACAATGAAGATCGCCTCCGTCAATCCGATCCGAAAGGGAATGAATCAAGTAGGTGAAGCATCAGTCTGTTTCCTCGAATTTATTCGTCAGCGGGTAACCGGTCCGTTAAAATCTGTGGCGCGGATGACTCGGCCGAGAGTGGAAACTTGCTCTTGAGATAACAACCGCGTCACTTTGAGTTCCGAGTTGTGAGAGGGGCCTTTCAGATCCATCCGACAACTTCTAGCTCAAATGATAGGCTGGAAGACCGATATTCAATCTCCAGCAGCCACCGTTCTCCCACCCACGAAACTTATAACAAAGGGCTACGACTCCCAGAACTTGTGCATTTCCTTCGATCTTCTTCGACTTTCGGGACAACGGTCCGACTTGTGGTTCTGAATCGCCCAAGGAAATTTTCTACTTGCCTCTTCAGAAGTAAAACAAATTAAGTTAGCAAATCGTTTGGAACGTTTAAAAGTTCTAGTCAACAACAGGGAAAGTACCTGTCACCTGATTTGTTCTTCGTGTTTCCAAAAGATTTAAATAGGTCTGGCAGCATGACGGTATGAGCGAATTTTCGAAACATATCGTATTAAAAGTTACATTATTTTGAAATATGAGCACTTTGAGAGCAACGAAAAGGTTAACTACCAATTTTATGGCAAAAAATACGTTTGAAATAATTTTCTGCAATTCAAAATAGATTTTTGGATGTTTTTCTTTTTTTTTTTTTTTTTTTTCTTTCTTTTTCTTTTTTTTTAATAAATATTAATGGAATTTAAGCTCATTTTCCAGCCTAAATTCTAGTACATCGTTGAAGAACTTCTTTTGACAAAAAATCTGTTGAAAAGAAAAATTAAACAATTTTTAGTGATTTTTAGCACATTTTTTCAACTTGGTCTATTTATTGTACTCAAAAAGAGCTGGCCAACGAACTCATCCTTTCTGCTGGAAACCTTGAGTCTTTGGCGCATGAAAGAAAATTTTATCTCAATCCAAAGGAGAGTTATCGTATATAAAATATGAAAAAGCGTTCAACTCTGGAAACGATTGCAACACATTCATTCTCTACGAATATACGCTAAAAGGAGGTTAACTGGGAATGTCTATTCTATAATTATTAATGTATTTTATACGTAATAGGTAGGTGTAATAATCTTCGTACCTATGGGTTCTGGCAAGAGAGCCCTATTAGTCCTGAGCGAGATCTATTAGAAATTACACATTAAAAAGTAAGTAAGACAAACTGTCCCTTACATGCAGTGTTGCAGGTATTTCAATATTTTTCACGAGGATATGATTTAGGGCTGGGAGTCAAATGAACATTAGAGTCACGCTTTATTGAATTGGTAACAAGTTATAAACATTCAGAAGATACTACCAAGAAAAATAGCTATTTTGTTACCGTCTATTTCTCAAGGAAATGCAATTCATCCCCCAACCTACAATTTGTATAAATGCTAAGCGAAGCATTATCTCCGAAAAGTTGAGGGAGTTGAGTGGCATCAAGTACCTTCGTTGTTTATGCATAACAATAATTCCGCCAATCAAACTAGTTTGTCCATTTTTTCCTGGTAGAGTTAGGGCTAAAACTACTTGATAGGTATTCTAGGCCAATGAGAAAACTTCTTCGTGAAACTTGTCAATAAGTATATAAATGAGGAATTCGTGTATATCGAGTTTTTATTCAACAACCGAGAACCTCACTCACCCGATTCCGAAAAATATTAGGTAATGAGAAAATTATGCTCACGTTTGCACATGCGCAAAAGCGATCAGAGGGTCAGGGGCCATTATTTTCATTGAGAACCTTCAACAGCCTAAACCGTAAACTGGCTGAAAATTTCTTCGAAATCGGATGAAAATCTGTTAAAAGCAATGCATTTTCCAAGGATTTGCGTTTGCGCATATGCAGCAGTTAATGATACAATCGTGCTGAAACTCATGAGGGATGATTTAATCGTATTTTACCAAAGACCCTTCGAATTTGATTGAAATCGAACAACTGCGTCATAAAAATTACGCTTGATAAATTTTACGTTTGCGCATGCGCACAGTGAAGTATTGAATAGTAAGAAATTCAACTGCTGGGCTCCATTCGCAGCCCAACCCCACGTTCCATGATGCTCCCATCAAAATCTGATTGAAACTGACACGGACACAAACAGACAATGAGAGACGAATTAAAAGTTATTCATTATGGCCTAATCTATATATAAATGTTACCGTTAAAGTGTGTAATTCAGTTAATGTATAAAATAACTAGTTATTATATAGAGTAACGAACGGTTGTAGGTAGTGTGTATAATTCAAAGTTTTCTCTATATGCTTTCCCTAGGGAATATAAATATGAAATAACTAGGAATTATGTGAAGTAACCAATCGTTAAAGTGTAGAATCGACTGCTTTTCTTGGGAAGTCACTACTACAATGATATTATTCAGGGGAAATGAAAGGATTGGAGAATTTACATGCATTTTCATTACTAATAGGTAATTCCTCGAAATAATCGATTCTACAAGTAATATACACGTCAGAAGTCAAAAATTGTGAAATCTTATTTGAACATGGGTTTCTTTGAGGGGCATTTCGAGTTGCACAGAACCTTATTTTTGACACACTTGCATCTGTTTGAGGTGCATTTTGTCAAACAGTGGCCCCGGAAAAATCCTTGCCCGTCCCCAAGAGCTTGGGCTGTCGCCACCGATCGAACGGATGCTTCGTTTGGAGGTATTTCACTGGCATCGAAGAATCTTTCTTCGCAAACGCTGAACTGCGATCTAGCATAGAGCTGTCGAAGAATTCATACTTGAACCAAATAATATTATTATACACTTTCACGGCTGGCCTCCCGTTATTTTATATAATAACTAGTTAAAGTGTCTAATTCGAGAAATTGCACTACTAACTGATTTCACACTTTAACGGTAATGTAATTACATCAATTGCTGTTCGTTTTTCTTGCTAAAACTCAGAACGGCTGGACCGATTTCAACAATTTTGGTCTTAAATTATTTGTGGAAGTCCAGAGAAGGTTTAAAAGGTTTTAAAATTTCAAAAATGCCCCATAGGGGGTGTTTTGAGGAGGAGGGGGAATAATCTTTGTCATCACTGAAAAAACGGGATTTGTTGTCGAGTATGTTTGGATTACTCCAATTCAAGTCAAAGACTACTTTTTTCAAATCTGACCCACAATGGTGGGGAAGGGGGTGGAGGAGTTAAAGCGTTTCCAACGTCACTGAATGAACTGGGAATCTGAGTTGTCGAATATGTTTGGAATATTCTAACTTAAATCACAGGCTACTTGACATTTTTCAAATCTAACCCATAGAAGGGCGTGTTTTAGAGGAAGGGGGAAGGGAGAAATAGGGTATCTTTGTCATCAGTGAACGAACTGGGGATTCGATTGTCGAATATGCTTGGATTACTCTAATTCAAGTCAAATACTACTTTTTTCAAATTTTTTATATCTGACCCAGTGGTGAGGGGAGGGGGTGGAGGATGTTAAAGCGTTTTGAACGTCACTGAACCAACTGGGGACCTGAGAGGGCGAATCTATCAGAATTACTTTAACTTGGGTCACAGGCTATTTGATAATGTTCAAGTCAACCTGTACAACGCACGGGTGAACTAGCTAGTTCGTATATAAAATGTGAGAGAAAATTTTAGTTTTAGAGGAAAAACTATTTTTCACCTCCCAAAAGTTAATTCCTAATTTACACACAGAATTCACCATCCGACTCCGTAATACCATGCGACTCAACGTTAGAACTTCTTGACTCTTGTTCCAGATTATCCAATCTCTGCTGAAGCAATGTTCTTAAGGTTGATATTCCCCTTCGACAACTCAGCGACGTAGATTTCAGACCCAACATTTCGTCGGCAAACTAGTCAAACTGAACTCTCACGAAACTGACCGAATCTTCAAGTTCACGTACATCCCCTATTAATGTATACAGCTAATCCAGTTTACGATTCATTCAGATATCGTAAGTCCAGCCGATTTATTTTTTGATGAGTTATTAGCAGATCCTGCAATATCTTCTTCATCAGAGCTCTCAGACTCCACCATCACCTGCTTCTTTGCAAATTCTCTACATCCGTCGCATTCCCAACTGTCTTTCTCCTACTCCCTCAATTAAACAAAATACAAAAAACACAAATTAAATGAAACGCGGAAGGAAATAGAAGTAAAAATAAGCATCAGAAACAGGAATGCTATCGAACACCCCGGTCATGATAGAGGAGTTGATACAAGTGATCAACAAGAATTACAGGGATCAATCGATAATACCTCCACCGGATTCAAAAACTGGACATACCTTAATGCCGAACTTTTGGACATGCAAATGGAACTTTGAAGCACTTAGGACCGGTTTATCAATCACATTTATCCAATGAATAAGGTGGATTTATCTGAGGGATAGCGTTAACCACCATATAACACAATAAGGGGTGTTTATCCATCCCTAGTTAAACCTTATCTGGCGTTTCAATTTATCTGGTCCCTGGACGGCTGGATAACTATTGGAGACGGACTATTGGTCCGGATTCGGTGGCTGGATAAGATTGTCTTCAAGCTTCGGATACTTAACGTTCATTTGAGTAGGTAGGTACCTAATAATACGGGGTGGGTTGGCAATGAAAATGCTGTTTTATCGCTCGTGTTATACAAAAATCTTATTTGAATCAAGTTTGATTGTCTTTATTTTTGTACCTTCCTGGATAAGTATTGGAGGTTTAATAAGATATCTAGAGCTTTCTAACCTCAAACAAGTTTTTTTATTCACAAAAACCTGAATCAAGTTTGATTGTC
The DNA here is from genome assembly GCA_030762985.1 of Adelphocoris suturalis. Lineage (NCBI taxonomy): Eukaryota > Metazoa > Arthropoda > Insecta > Hemiptera > Miridae > Adelphocoris > Adelphocoris suturalis. Next base: position 130,224,507 of record CM061043.1, on the reverse strand, counting down.
TTTATTTTTGTAATTTCCGATGGATATATTTGGGGATTTGTCTTCAAACAGCAGCACCGGCGAAGATTCTATCGCGGTATAATTAATTGAATGGAAAAGAAGACCGGATATAGACCGTATTGACGTATCGGTTCGACAAAGACACCGTTCTCTACTTTATAACACAGATCGAAGATAGAATTAAATACACAACTTACTGATCACAAAAATTCAATCATAATAATTAGGTTGCAATATCGCAATTCGTATATGTATTTCTTTCTCTAGAAATAAAGCAAACAGCAAATGGCAAAATTGTGGTGGTTTCTTATTTTCCGAGCTCGATAGCAAGATGACACATGTTGTTTTGTGGAGGTCAGACCCGACTTTTTTCAAAAGTCGATCCATGAAGAAAATGTAGCTCCTACTCTACTATGTGATAACTCCATGTGTAAATCGCCCTTATTTTGTCGCCTACGGACACCAATGAGGATGCTAACGGCGCTATCTGCCAGACAGAATTTATCACATTCTTTATCAGAAGTATAGCGCTATACTCAGTATAGCTATCCTGCAGTTAATGTAGATAATAGATAAACCGGCCCTTAGTAATGATATGTGAGGAACTAGAGAGTAATAACCGATTAGAATTTTTTAGTGCAGTGCAAAGAAGTACGGCAGTTAAGTTAAATTACAATTGGATTTTACCATCAAAAAATATATTTGTACATAAAGAATTGCACAAGTTCTAAAAAATAACTGTAGTATAATGCCGCTAATACCCTTATGGTTGAGGTGTTGCTTAAACCACTAAATTTAAAAAAAACTGTAATATAAAAGTGTAAGCTAATGTTATGCGAACCACATAGATGTATACTAACTTGTAAGGCCAAATAAAATTCATAAAAAGAAAAAAATTATAAGGTTTTTTCAGGAGTTTTTATAATCAAAGCTCATTATTCATTTGTTTTGTGCAACTCAATGAAACAAACAACAAAGCGCTAAATGATCGTTGTGCGGGAATAATGCAAAGGGCACAGAAGAGGGTGCTTGGGAAGCGTAATAACGTCCGAACATTAGCATAATGCTGATAGTTTGGGCCTCTACTCTAGCCCGCAAAAACTTTATGAGCTCACCCTTTCATTAGTTTCTGTTAGCTGAGCTCGCTGGTCCGTGTCGGGCGCAGATCGTGTGGACGCACAGCTCTGAATCCCGCGGTTTTCTCTGTTAAAGGGGTCGGGTTTGTTGGGAGGGAAACACGGGGAGGCGTAGATTTAACCGGATGACAATGGAACTGCTCGTTGGGAGAGAAAATGCAATTGGCGGTTAACTATTGTCAATCTCATTTCCATAAACACCCCGCTCTCCCGCGCTACTCGCGTCGTGCCCCGGGAACGGAATTAACTCTGAGGTAACAGCAGGACGCGCCATGTCGTTTGAAGACTGGAAATGGGATGGCGAGGCGGCGGAATGTAGCTTAGGAACAAGAGATTTCCTAATGACCGATGGTAGACGCAGCTTCCTGTCGTACTACCCACAATAGCACGCTCGTCACGTTACACAGCGGGGTAGTAAGGAAAGTAATTTAATACTTCCGTAAGGAATGAGATGTAGCCCTGGGGACGAGTTGAAAAACGAAGTTACCCAATTGGATGATCACGGGTTGAAGTGGTGAGAAAAACAATGTTACGCAGCTTTGAACTTACTACAGACTATAATGGGATTTACTGTAAGGAAACAACTCGCATCACATCATTGTTTTAAATTGGAAATACCGGTTATTAGCAAAAAATGAAAAATTACAATACATTCATATATCAAAATTAAATAGCCTACCGACCAAAAGTTCAAAATGAACTTGAGAATTGTAGGTAATTTAAATGGTAGAGGAAGGTGAATATTTCAATAGAACGTTATTAATTATATATTTTTGTACAATACAACAGTTTCCAAGAATTTCAACTGTTTCAATACCATCGTATAGTCCTTGTATATGTAGATTGTCCCGACTTATGTTCATCAAACTCTGATGGTTGATTCTAGAGCTCATTTCTGATCAAAAGTTCCTCTTAGAGATTTTTTTAAACACTTATTTTTCGAGTGATTCAATTTTTATGATTTGTTTCGTGTTTGTACCTTACGAAATTAAAACGGCCGTAACTTAGAATCACTTTAAACTCAAAAATAAGGGCATCGTTGGAAAGAGCGTTCAATTTCCTATCCACCTGATGCCAAATCAATATTTTTTGAGCTGTCATTGTATGAAGAAAAGAGGCCAAAAAGCAAATTTTGAAAATTTCTCAGAATTTGACTTTTTTTCCATTTGTCTTTTAGCTTTTAATACAGACTATTTTGAAGAGACACTCCAAGGGGAAAACTTCCTCAGAACCTGAGCTTTTCGACGGTAAAGTCAATTTTACTTCTACTTTACTAATTAGTTGAGAAAATTATGCTTTAACGTTGAAAAACATGAGTTTTAGGGTCTTAGTGAAAAATTGCCCTCGCTGAAAATACAAGTTTGGGGTCGGTTTCCTTGTATGTTTTCACTCTTAATCGAATGGTAACACTTGCAGTTTTCTCCATCTCTGTTGTACCGAGTTTTACACTTTAACTAGTTTTACCCGTAAAACACATTAAAAAATTAAGCATAACAAACACATTAACCCTCGGATAGGCGCGGTATCAAATTGATACATGGCTTTGAAGGGTTGCAACGCCCGCTATCGCATGCGGAGGGGGGCCCCTTCCCACTACCTTCCTAACTTCAATCCGTCTTCAGAATCAGTTGACCTTCACGCGTCGCAGGAGTGAGCTACAGAGGTTAAGGCTGCTTTTAATCAAATTGATACACCGCGCCCATCCTGGTAATTTACAGATTACGAGATTGAAAATGTCAATGGCAATGATGAAGATCACCCTCAGGAACAGCCGATGAAACTGCTTTTCCACAACCCACATCAGGGAAAAAACGAAAGAGATGCGACCCCTGTAAAACTTCAAAAAAGTAGATTGACGACTGACAATCGCGTACTTTGTGAAAATTTTCTGAGTTCAGAGCACTTTAAACCTATTTGTAAAGATTTTTAGCAAAAAGTAAATTTAGCTCAATAAGAAAATTGGTACCTAAAAATTTCGCCTAACACGTTTGTTACCACAAATTATGTGCCTTACTTAGAATTTTCGTTCTTTTTTCTAGTTTATTATTTCGTTCATTTGAGTTTACGAGTATAATTCCTATCTATAGACTTGTCTTTTTTCCATAAAACGTTTGCTGTAAACGTAGGTAAAGATTTAAACTCATCTGTGAAGAATGTTGCCAAAAAATTGTTTACTGAATAAGGGAATACGTAACAATTATGCCTAGCTCAAATTATTAGTTGCCTAATTTTTCAACCTCATAATTTAATTTCTTGAATTTTTCTATAATGTTATAGTAGTTTCTCTACCTATCAGCTCATTTGCTAGTCCAATAAAACTATTGATTTGAACAATGGTTAACTTTATACTATTTCCCTTAACCCATTTACCATCCTCCTAACACCCATTGTATCAAAATGATACACCGCGCCTATCGCCGTTTTTTTTAGACCGCGCTCATCCGAGGGTTAAACATTCGTTAATCGAAGTGTAAAATACGGTAATGGGGAGATCTGCAAGTGTTAACATTTGATTCAGTGTGAAAAAATACCTACATAGTAACCGGCGACAAACTTGTATTTCCACATAGAGTGTCGCTTCTTACGAAAACCCTCGATTTCATTGAAAAACCCATGTACTCATCATTAAACCATAATTTTCTCCCCTAATTAGCAAAGTAAAAATAAAATTTACTATACCGTTGAATGAAATTTTGAGAATGTTTTCCCCGCAGAGTGGATTACCAAAATAGCCTGTATTAGGAGCAAGTCAAATTCTGAGAAGTTTTTAAATTTCGCTTTTTAGCGTATTTTATTAATACAAATACAGCTCCATAAATACTGGTTTTGAATCAGATGGATAGGAAAGTGAAAGGTCTTTCTTCATGTCCTCATTTTTGAGTTTCAAATCATTCTAAGGGGAGTTGAGGTAGTTTTAATGTCATAAGGTACAAAAACGAAAAAAATGTTAAAAATTTAATTACTCGAAAACTAAGAACTTAAAAAAATTCTAGGAAGAACTGTTGATCAGAAATGAGCTCTAAAATCAACCCTCAGAGTTTGATGAACTGAAGTCGGGACACACTGTATATCGATTAATGAGCTTGCGATGGGTTAAAAAGAGAGAAGATAAGGTTTTTCTTACGGACATGTTTAGTTTTGTTCGGGCTAAGTGACTTGTTTGTTTTTGCTTAATTCTCCCATAGATTTGTTTGTTTTTGATGTTTAATGAAGTTGACTGATTACGCGATTCGGTTCTGTCAATCTTAGAGTCAGACCAGGGTCATGAGCTCTCATAGGCCTGACGGGACATTGTTTATTATATTTATTTATAGACCCAATTACATAACTGCAGATAATTAAACAGAAAGAATTAATTTGCGTAAATACAAAATAACATAGATTAACAGATAGTTGAGTAAATTATACAGTTATAAATACATTCCTTGTACTTAAGGAAATTCACAACCAACAAAACAACAGACTTTTACTTAAGATCAGCGCTTACTTACAGTTCTCGCTTCACTATCCAGCGCCGAACCTTCTCTTTAATGCCGTCACAGAGTCTGTAAGTAAATCCAATTCCGAATCGCCAAAACCGACCAGACGATTACAGAATTCCAAAATGCGAAACATGGGACTATTTCTGGGATAGTTCGTGGATGCTCGCCTCAAATAAAATGACTATTCTAGCCTCGTGCAGTAAGGACGAGCGTATATGTTCACATATGAGATGAAAAGAGAGCTATCTGTCGTCCCAGACAAATAGCCCATGAAGAAATAGGGCATCGAGCATCTTTCGGCGGTATTCCATAGTATCAAGACATGTTTGTGGGGCCACTATTTTGCAACCCACGAGTGCCTAGATCATGTTCACTCGGAACAAATTTCATGATGTAATCTTCAATGAGCGTCAACCACGATTGCGAAAAAGGTATTTTAACTATTTTTAAATGGAAGAAGATCCCACCCTAAGAAGTTTTGCATCAACCGCACTCTCCAACGATGAGTAGTTTTATTTTTAAATGTTTCGCAGGCTGGTGACGTCAAACCACCGCCAGGGTAGGACCCCCTGCCAACCAGTGTGACGTCATCAAACTTTAAAAAATCATAGAAAGAAAATTACTCAAAGTAGTAGAGTGCGTATGGTATCAAATTTCCTAGAATGGAATCTATTTTCATTACAAAATATATTTGAAAAAAATTTAATAATATAAAATGAATACGTTGCTAGTGCTCATTGTCTCTATACCTACGAACATTCAGTTCGGCCTCGGTTTCAGTTCTAGGGGCTATAATGGGAAAACTACACTACCTAATCCTAGACGGCATGACGCCTAGATAACTAGGAGGAAATAGCCCGTTTTCCCACCCTTATCTCTCTAGGGACCTAAAGAGCATTGACCTATTCGACGAATTGACTACCAAGGTTAACTAAGGCTTAAGTCGGATTGGTACTTAGTGACGGCAACATCATACAAATCATCTAACTTCACCCCTCGTACAAGGAACAATTCAAACTAAGTACCCGAGTTTAATTTTAAAATATAAAATGAATACGAGGCTAGCGCTCATCGTCTCAATACCTATGAACATTGAGTTCGGCCTCGGTTCCAGTTTTAGGGGCCACAATAGACAAATTGTACTACCTAATCCTAGACGGCATGGCGCCTAGACAACTAGGAGGGAATAGCCTATTTTCCTACCCTAACTTCTCTAAGGACCTTAAGAGCATTGAGCCATTGGACGAATCGAATACTAGGATTAACTAAGGCTCAAGTCGGATCGGCACTTGTGGACGGCAACGGGCTTCAATCGACTCGGCACGATTTATTGTTCGGAAGCCAATTAAGTGCACATCAACTCGGCACACCTTTCCTCGGTTGCATATGCATCAAGTCGGCATGTCATTGCCGTTGGGACTGTAGCGATGCTGATTTGAGGCCCTGAGGCAGTCATGGTTCCGGAAGCTCAATGGGGTGACAAGACTCAGAAGAGAATATTCAAGCTCCACTGGAGCTGATACTGGTTGGGGTAGTTTTTTGTCTCTCGTTCATCCAGCCAGCATCAGTTGAAACGTCGATCTCGTCAGCAATGCGTTTCCCAACAACCAAACGCCACAGCAAACTGTTAGACTGAAGGATTTTCTCAAATTCGCTGATTATGTATTCAGCAATTAGATTAGTCAGGACACCAAGTTTCCTCCCGAGATATGGCCACCGACAATGACAACGACGTGTAGGCGACGAATGGAGCCAAATCGTTCCATGCTCACTACAATCAGCAGTTTCGTCATATACATCCGTGCATTCATAAAGCCCATCTTAACCGAAATCCAAATGGAAGATTAGTGAACTAGGTACGCGAAAAGCACCACCGAAATGATATATCACTCACATCTTTACTTATCAACATTTCACAAAACAAAAAAAAAGCCAAGGTATTTTTATAATTTTTGTACTTATAACTTTTATGTATCTAAAGATTTTTTGATGGCCACTAATACTTGGCTGTGAGCACTCAGTAACTCTTGACTTATTTTACTTACGACTTTAACTTATTCTTCGAGTAAATACAGATATGAAAGTTGTTGTACGGTCACGTTAGAATTTTTTTTGGGGATTTGCCGAGTGGATTGAAAAAGATACTAATCATCAAACAACACCACGTGTACAAGCAACAATTCAAACCAAGTACCCGAGTTTATTTGAAGACAACGCTTGAGGTCCGAATTAAGTTCGGGTAGATTTTAGCTCTGAGCATTAAGGAGATGGAGAAGGATAATGCGGGTCACCATTAAGGAACGCTGGCGATTGACCGTCCGACCGCCAAATCTCCGGCGCCATCTCCCCGACCGCTAATCAAGATCATCCAATAGGGCGAAACCGAATCAACGGATACAATGCAGGAATCAATGCACGCGGATTGCGCTCGTCAGCCATTAGCGATCTCGTCAAGGGTGACAGGGAAGGGAGAGGCTCATTAATTCCGCTTTGAACCAGTAAAATGCTTACAGCTGAAGGGCTAATGAATATTGAGATCGTCTCCTTGAAGGGCTCTCCCTTCACCTTCCACGGAAGGATTAAGATTCGGCTGTGCAGGAGGAGATAAGAGGGAGAGGGGGCGACCCTAATCGTGTTGATGTTGAACCGATAAAACGGGAAGACTCCAAATTAGCCGTAATTCTAACGAGCATCGATGGAAGGGGAAAGATGGCTAAAAGAAGCAATTTTTCGAAAAGCCTCCACTTAAAGCGGATCGGCATGAAAGAAACGTTAACTTACAATCACGTTCCGCTTCAACTTCTTGAGTTGGTTTATCGTTTTTGTAATTCACAGAAAGAGAAAGCGAGGGCGAGTAAAAAAAAGACATTTTTTAATCTCCTTTTTCTCTTTAATCATTCGTATATTTAAACAAACGAAATTTACAAAAATGAAAGCTAAGCTATTGAGTATTGGAATGAAAAATGAGAAAGATAGAGTTCCACGTATAGTGCATGTGTGTGAACAAATCTTCGTAAGTTGTTGCACCAGAAAGTGGGTTGACGTTTTATCTGGAACAGACAAGATCGAGTCCCTGTTGTCATACCCCTGTTGTCGAGTCCCTGAAAGACACTGACCTCTACTACGAACTGTGAAATCTGACCTGAGATATATGTTTGTACAATCTAGTCATAGTATTTCACTTTGCCGGTTATACAGGCTGTCTACAGAAATTATGGGACAAACTCAAGGGATCGATTTTAGAGCTCATTTCTGATCAAAAGTTGCTCGTTAAGAGTATTTCTTTTTAAACGCTTTGTTTTCAAGTTATTGAATTTTTAATATTTTCTTCGTGTTTTGTAGCTTATGACATTTAGGCGGCCATAACTCCTCTTAGAATCACAGTAAACTAAAAACTAAGAAAACCTTTAGGATGACCGTTAAATTTCCTATAACCCTGATATAAAGAGAAGTTGGTTTTGTTAATTTTAATTGGTTAAAGTACAAAATTAGAAGAAAAAAATATTTTAAATCTACGTTTTTCCTCCTGTTTTTCTGAACCAGTTTGAGGGTTTTTCGGCGTGCAGTCTTTGGAAAAAACTTTCTCAAACTGTCAGCTTTTGAACAGTACAATCAATTTTACTTTTACTTTACTAATTGGGGAAGAAAAGTATGTTCGTATGTTGAAAAACTTGTTTTTTTTTTTCCTGTGAAATCGAGGGTTTTAGTGAAAAATGACCATCTATGAAAATGCAAGTTTGAGGTCGGTTTCTACATAATTTTTCACTCAGAATCGAATGATAACACCGAAACACACACACAACATGAGATCGAATGACATCGAATGATGTCTCCATATCTCCGTTATAACCGATTTTTCAAACTTTAACTAACTATTTTTACCCTTGAAAACACATGAAATTGGGCATACAAAATAAACTAAAAATTCGTGTGTTGAAGAGTAAAACTCGGTTATAACTGAGTTGAGGAGATTCGCACGTGTCACCATTCGATTCAGCGAGAATAAATACGTTGAAACTAGCCACAAACTCGCATTTTCATTGATGGTCATTTTTCACTAAAACCCCAGATTTCGTAGAAAAAACAATGTTTTCTGACATACTAACAGACTTTTCTACCCCAATTAGCAAAGTAAAATTGACTATACCGATCAAAAGCTGACAGTTAGAGAAAGTTTATTTCGAAGAGTGCGAAGAATCCCAAAACCTGTAGCAAAAAAAAAAAAAAAAAAAAAAAAAAAAAAAAAAAAAAAAAAAAAAAAAAAAAAAAAAAAAAAAAAAAAAAAAAAAAAAAAAAAAAAAAAACGGGAGGAAGAACGTTTACTGTGATTCTAGAGAGAGTTATGGCCGCCTTAATGTCATTACGTACAAAACATGAAAAAAATCTTAGAAATTCAATAACTTGAAAACAAAGCGTTTAAAAACAAATCTCTATGAGCAACTATTGATCAAGAATGAGCGCTAGAATCTATTCCTTGAGTTTTTCCAATAATTTCTGTAGACGCCATGCATACAGGGTGTCTACACTTCAGCGGGGCAGAAATCCAGGAAATATCCCCTTAGATGTGACATCTGCAAGAATCGAGAAGGAGGAACTACTCCTATCCATCACAATGCTAACAGCCGCGGCAAGATCACTACTATGATAAAATAAGGCGCAACCGGACGAAGGTTATTGTGATTCATTAGTTATCCCAATATGTTGATGTTAACGTTTATTTTGGACCAATTGAGAGGAGGACACCTGGGTTATTGGTTTGGGATTCACCGCGGTTCCGAACTTGGAACCGTCTGATATCTAAAGCCATCGACTAGAAAACCCCCCACTTATACCGACCGAGAGCAACTACCGCCAAATCGGATTTAACTACCCGGACACTCGTCTAATAGGTCAATAAGCCAACCGAAATCCAAACATTAATATTCCCGTATAGCCAACTATCGGATCGAGAGTAATTAGAGTGAGGGCTTCCGATAGAATGAAACTCGGTTGCGGGTGGTAGAGAGGGGTGCGGATGGCGGATGGTCTCTTTCTCACTCAGCCTTTATCTCTCTCTTTCTCTTGCACACAAACCCCACTCTGCCGCCATAATTCAACAATTTTGAAGGGTCGGATTAGTCCGGCTGGCAAATACACCGTCATCGCTAACCGCGCCGATATGGATTTATCGCTAACCCTCGTCCGAGTCGTTGGCTCTGCAGGAGAGGCCGTTAGACGTGATAAAGGGACTCGGTGGGACGTGGGAAGGTGGAGCGGGCCCAGGAGGGTCCCCACATCGGTCATCGACCGACCTTTGTCGACGGACTTTCCACTCGTGACGAGAAATGTCGGCGACAGCCACGAGGAACGATTCATCGACAAACGTCTTCAAGACGGAGGGAGTAAGAACAAGTGTTCCCCAAACCCCTTGACTCCACGGACCCCCACTTAAAACGAAACCGCCCTCGAAGACTCCCCTATTCATTCCCCCACTCCTCCAGCCACACCCCATATTCTCAACCCTCCCGTGGTGAGTAGAAACAAGGGTGTGCCGACGCGCAGGTCGGCTGTAAGGATTTTCAGAGAGCCAAAGGGCCCGACGTCACGCTTGTAACAACGAGAGGTGATGGATATAGAGTAATTACTCCTTCAAAGGGGAGAGGCGATTAACCTGCTACAACCACAGGATATCCTGTAAGCTAAGAGCCCAGGAAATATCCCCTTAGATGTAACATTTGCAAGAATAGAGAAGGAGGAACTACTCCTATCCATCACACGCTCGAGATGGGTAGCACATATAGCCCATTTTGCTGGTGATGAAAAATAAGTTAGTTTCCTGCCAGTATCTGTCTATATGCGGCTCTGTATTCAAGCCTAGTCACATAATGCCTAATTGTGTAGTTTTTGCTGCAACAGAAATATCAGAAATTCTAGGTAAGTACATACCTATTAAATGTTACAGCTCTCCCAAGAATAAGTGCCTCAGCGAGCAGTGGAAAAACTTGTGCCGAAGGAAATATGACATTATTGTGCAAGCTGCAACTATTTTATCAATGGCTACTTTTTCTTATTTCCGTAACGGGAAGAACTTCCCCAAAACATCAACTTACCACCGGTATAATTAATTTTATTTTTAATTTGCCAATTAGAGGAGACAATTATTTTAATGTTATAAAACGTCGTTTTTCGAAACAAATTAAGGGTTTTATTGAAACCTCCCCGCCCCCCCCCCCCCCCGACTTTGGTGATATTAGCTAATTACCAAAGAACACTAACTTGATTTTCATACATTGTTATTAATTAATTATTTATCCTAAATTTTTATCCGACTAGATACAAACAATTACTTTTCGAATGTTTAAATTTTTAATTGCTCGCAACCCCTGGGGTAGGCTTGTGGACCGCACTTTGCAAACTACTACTGCCCTAGAAGTAATCACAACCTACTCCAGTCATTCAGCATGCTCGCAGATCTTTCAACAAATTAGAGCATAAGTAAATTAAATGATTGGTAGCTAGTCATTTGATTCTGTTCCCAACTGATATTGGTACAGTTTATTGTTTTGATTGGTAGCAGTGGAAACTTACTTTCTTCGAAATCACTAAGAAACTAACGTAAATGAACATTTAATACTTTTGTTTTGTATAGGAGCTTACGTTGTTTATGGGTCTACTATAATCATGGATGTCCAGGTTGTCAGTGGCAGCGTTGACATGGAGCAGAACTGGAGGACTAAGATAAATATGTATGGAAGAAATGACTTGCGGTAGGCAATTTCCGAGGTAAGAGGAGTGGCGACCAATAACATCAAAGTAGTGGCCGTGACCATGTGACAGCACGGGACACAGTAGACGGAACAGTCCAAAAACCTCAAAAAATGAAATTGCGGAAATAATTTTTATTTTGTTTTTATATTGTTCCTAGATACCTACTGAAGCAAACCTAGCACACCGTTTTTTTTTTTTTTTTTTTTTTTTTTTTTTTTTTTTTTTTTTTTTTTTTTTTTTTAATCAAACGGATGCTTTTGGGAGGCAATAATCTGGGCCAATTTCTACCCGATGGGTTTCAGCGCTTGGCTAGGCAGTGTTAAATTTTACATTGTAAATTTGAAATACTGGGGAAATTTAGCAGAACCTGAAATTCACGTGTTTAGTTTGATATAGATGAGATTTTTAATCATTTCGGACCGTAGTATGAGTCACCCGCGAATTATGAATAGTGTCTTGAAAAATATAGTGATTTCTCATCTTTGGGAGACTGCGAAAAGTTAAGGTCGTCTCCGGTCGTCCAGGGACTTGTATACTCCGGTCGGACACATATTCAAGTGTTTTTCCTGTAAATTTGGTCGCCGCCCACCACCGCCGCCGGTGTTGGGTATGTACTTTGGAACCTGTTGAGACTCGGTATGATCAAAAACTGCGGATTAGTTAGTTGTTTTGTAATCAGAGACGTACAGTGTGATATTTGAATTTCTGGTACGATACACAAATTTAAACCCTGTTTGTGTAACTGTTCACTTCTTCCCTTTTCGGAGAAATCCCGTTTTTTTTTTAAATCACATTTCCTGTAGTCCATGGATTAAATAGGTAGGACTTAATACCTATGTGACTTGACATGCCATAACATACCCATAAATATGAAATCCGTACTCGTGACCCAATCGTTCTATATAAGTTTTGACCACAGGAAACCCTTGTAAAGTGATGGAACTCAATATTATGGTGAACCAGCATGACCTTAGGAGCAAATGTTTGCGCAAAACAACGACTTTTGTTCAAAGTTCAAATTCGAACAAGTTTTTGAGCGTTAACATGTTTAAAGTTCAAACTTAGGACGCGACGTTGAAACTTTAATGTAATTAATATTGAGTTAATATTCAAACAGAATTTCACGTTTTTTGTTATTTTTTCGGTTTAGGTAAGAAGGGATCAGTTTTTTCGAGCACGTATATATGCGCCAACATGTCTACCGTTCGTAAATAAGATTCAAGCTTTTTCCATGTGGCCCAATATTGTTTAATTACGAAAATTTCAATTTATATTACTTTTTTTTAGGGATGAGTCGATTCCCGATACCGATTCTCGAGACCACCGATTCTTAGGCATTTGTATCGGTATAGAGAATCGATCGCCTAAAGCCGATACCGATACAGCCCGGTGATGGGCGTTTTATTACACTACGGAACTATTGCAACCATCTAACAACGAAGATGGTTGTACCGTGCAACCGTTGTGTGAAGTTAGCAGTTGCGAAACATGAATTGTCCAAAACACAACTTACAATTATAACTTTGTTTACAAGTAGGCTTGTGTTATTTTGTTTGTGACAACAGAAGCATTAGACAAAGCTATGTTTTCCAAGTATAAAAGCCTAGAGCCAGTCTTATTTGGAAAGTAGAACAGATGGAGAATAAAGGTTTTATTATCCATGTTTTGTTTTTATTTAAAAATTACCTCATTTGCAAATATATTGGGATCAATTTTTTGTAAGTATAAGTTATATGTTGTACAAAAAATTTGAATATATTACTAGTTCAAAAGGAATTTTTGTTTTTCACCTACAGGTAAGTTAGGTATTATGCGCCGATGGTATCGGTATCGAGAATCAGGAATCGATTTTTTAGGTATCGGTATCGGGAATCGATAAATTTTGGTATCGATTCATATCTACTTTTTTTAAGCATTCATTCGATTTTTCATTATTATTTTTTTTTTTTTTTTCCGCTCTCTTCGCGATCATTTAAGCTAATGACTATCTCCCTCTCTGTAGGCAATGTGAATGATGAATTTTGGATTGTGTTCAGAATGTTAACCGATCTCAATTATTTACCATAAATTATTATAGTAGTCATTGATTTTTTTTAAACACAAAGTACTTAAATTGCAGAAAATTTGTCAATCACAATAAAATGCAAAAAAAAAAAATAGTTCTCTTAGTCATTCTAGATGACTGAAACTTCTTAATTAATCAATAAAATGTTTTATAATTCAAGTTGGTAGGATGGCGAATTCTGCAAAATATCTACACTTCCTCTTGAATATCAGCCAATTGCTATATAGGCCGATATAACGTCCGTGACGCGAAATCAATTGCTGTTCGTCGAATCCCAGCCAGTCTCGCTAAAACTCGACGGAACGGCTAAGAATTGGACCGATTTCCAGGGGGGCGAAGCCCCCCGGCGAGGAGCGAAGCGCTAATTTTATATCTTAAATTATTTGTGGAAGTCGAGAACGACCTGAGAGAAGGTTTAAAAGGTTTAAAATGTCCAATCTGCCCCATAGGGGGTGTTTTAAAAGAGGAGGGGGGAATGGGTTATCTTTGTCATCACTGAACAAACTGGGGATTTGATTGTCGAGTATGATTGGATTACTCCAATTCAAGTCAAAGACTACTTTTTCCAAATTTTTCAAATCTGACCCACAATGAAGGGGGAGGGGGTGGGGGAATTAAAGCGTTTCGAACGTCACTGAACGGACTGGGGATCTGAGTTGTCGAATATGTTTTGAGTATTCTAACTTAAATCACAGGCTACTTGAAAATTTTCAAATTTAACCCATAGAAGGGGGTGTTTTAGGGGAGGGGGGGAGGGAGCAATAAGGTATCTATGTCATCACAGAACGAACTGGGGATTTGATTGTCCAATATGTTCAGATTACTCTAATTTAAGTCAGAGACTACTTTTTTCAAATTTTTGAAATCTGACCTAATGGGGAGGGGAGGATGTTGAAGCGTTTTGAACGTCACTGAACCAACTGGGGATCTGAGTGGGCGAATCTATCAGAATTACTGTAACTTGGGTCACAGGCTATTTTATAATGTTAAAGTCAACCTGTGCAACGCACGGGTGAATGAACTAGTTGCTTGATAAATTTGTCATGATAGGGTGGTAAACAAGTTGAGTTCATAAGGTATTACGGCGAGAGAGGTGAGTTCGTGAGTTTAGCTTGAGTGGGGAGCGGATGGGATTCTTGTCTGTTCGACGCTAGAGAACAATCAATACGCCATTGTGAGCGCATCGAGGCACCAACGCTCGTCGATGGATCTCCAAATAAACGAGGCACTCGAACTCCGCCCGGCGGGAAAACTCCGGAAGAAGACGAACAAAACGGAGTCAACAAGAACCGGCGGAGTCACAACAACACCGGAAAACGACGGGAAGGCGGCGTCGTCAGATACACCGGGCTAAACTGTCGGTTACCCTCCTCCCGCCCCCTCCAAATGGGCCCACTCGTAGCCGGAAGTGTGGGGGGGGGGGGACACTCGGGGGGGTAAATGGAAGACAGGAAGTGCAGCGGGAGAAAAACGGTAAAGAGGGAAAATAGAGGCCGGAAGCCCGGAAGTGAAAGACGTGAAGAGGGCCAGGACCGTCTTCGAGTGGTCACAACTGCCGGCGAAAGGCCTCCTGACGAGGCGGCACGAAGTTTTATGAGTTTTTTTTTTCTTTTTTCACGGCACTTTGATTCAACCTCGGGAATACAGACGTTCCTGTCCTTGGAACACCAACTTGTTCCTTCCTTGGAACGCTTTCGGAACACGTTCCCGTGAGGAGGAGGGGGAATATTGCGGCGGTCCCGCCCCGTCCGAAGTGCCACTTACAACTTTTGCAATCCAACTTTTTTTTCCGAGAGGAGACCAATCCGCCGTTAAGTTAGCGGGGACGACTGCAAGTGTTGTTGTGCAAGCGACTCGTCATTAAATATTCATTATCGTTCTCTTCAGCTTCGTTTTTAGCGGAAGTTCTACCAGTCACAAACGGTTCGGCACATGTGCAGTTGAGTTTGCTATTCTTAGGGCCAGTTTATCTACCGCATTTACCTGATTAAAGAATGACTAAATCAAATCTCTGACTATCTTCGACATACCTATTTATCAATTCAGTTCTAATGCTCAGTTATCCTATCATTAATGGTATCAATATACAGGGTGATTCCCTCGCAGATGCAAAAAAAAAATTTGGGTGAAACTACACCAAAAATGAAATAAAATGCCGCCAACTGCATATTTTTATCTCAATTTGAGATTATCTTGTTTCTTCGTTGAAAAATTTAAGTTTAAATGCAAGAAAACTTTAGGCACTTAAAAATGGGGGGGGGGGGGGGGTTGATCAGAGGGTGGATAAAAATGTAAAATTTTCTTAAAATGTTTTTATTTGAAAGGATTGTGACAACAATGTCCGATTACAAATTGAAATTAGGTTTCCCTACATTTTACACTGTAATGCGTTAATTTTGAACCTTAGACCTATTTACTGTTCAGGGTCACTCTTCCCTCTGATGACAAAACAACTTGAAACCGCCTAACGTTTTCTTGCATTTAAACTTAAATTTCTCAACGAAGAAACAAGATAATCTCAAATTTGACCATACCGTTGAAAAGCGTATCAAATGAAGAAGTTGTCGTGAGATTTTCCAGTCTCCAGGATTTTTTTTTTTTTTTTTTTTTTTTTTTTTTTTTTTTTTAAAGAGAAGTAACGTTTCAAAGATTTTCAGAAATTTCATTTTATAGAATTTGTCTACGTTTGAGCAGTTGTTATGGTCTTTAGACAGTACTTTTAAAGAATCAAAGTACACTATTCTTATAGACAATTTAACGCTAATTCCGAAAATGTGGTCAAAAGTTAAAATTGAATGAAGTATAGTGGAGAAATTTGAGTTTAAAAGGAAAAAAACACGGTTTTCCTGAAAAAACCTTTAAAAAATCATATCTCGAGAACGGATTGAGATAAAAATATGCAGCTGGCGGCATTTTACTCCTTTTTGGATGTAGTTTTAACCCTTTTTTTTTTTTTTTTTTTTTTTTTTTTTTGCATCTGCGAGGGAATTACCCTGTATATATTATATTTATTACATTAGGTACATCATTATATATATATATATATATATATATATATATATATATATATATATATACATATACATATATATAACTTAAGTGTCCTTTAATCGGGGATCGGAATCGGTTTTTAAAAAACAATCGTTTAATTCCCGAATACAATTTATTAAAATATGAGAAGAAACACTCACGACTATGTACAGAGAGGGAACGTACCGCACGAGAGATTGTCCAACAACGACTGCCCCGAGCTTCGGGAGGTCCGAAGCGAGGTGCTTCCACTAAGAGGGGAGAACTGCTGAAGGCATTAGTTTTATTATTTTTCCTCCCTATGTTAGAGGATCACATAATTCCTCCCTCCTTAAGCTGAAAATTTAGAAAATTAAAAATAAACTAAATTTTCACAAGAAAAGACTTGAATAAATAGCAAGGCCTTCATGTTCTCGTTGCGGTTAGCTTACTCTTCTGTTTACAATACGCAATTATGGTATAAGTAATAAACATGATAATAAGAAGATACAAAATTATAGTCCAAAAGCTTGGAACAAAATATTCAATTATATTTAATGGCTCTAGACGTGTTACTCTGTTTAGTTTGACATTTTTGAAACTGAGTTCTTTTAGAGTAAGCGTTGTATTTGACATTTGTGAGTCTTTAATTTCAAAATTTAAGTCGGTTAATAATTTAGGTTGGCCTAATGATTCACTTTCTGAATGAAGGGGTTGTCCCTTGTAATACATCCTACTGTTACCTTCCGAAATTAAAAATATACCTTTTAATTCCACTATTTCCGAACCATGCCTATTATTTATTTCTATTTTGTCTCCAAAGGGGAAGACTGCTAGATGCTGATTTGATTCTGGAATTGATTCAATCCAATTATCCTCAATGTTTACTGTTACGTATTCACAATGTTCTGCAGTACTGGAACTAAGTATTTCTTCTTCACATTTAACATTCTGGTTTGATATTAATTTTTTACTACAATGAATGATACTACCCCTTTGACAATTATCTGACAGGGGTATTGTTGTATTATTTGACTTAGACTTGAGAAGATAATTTATCTTAGGAAATATAGAAACATACTGATTTTGCCTAAGTGTGGGTATTGGTCGTAAAAAGTACAAGTGGTATTGTAACCCATCGGACAACGGTAGATTGAGAAAATACATTATTTTCATTGTCCTTGATTGCACAAGTAACTTGAATAGTGGATTCTATTTCTAGAATATTTTCGTACTTTATTTCTAAAGGTAATTTGGAACCGTAAGTATTTGACAATTTTTGGAGTTCTACAAACAGCTGATGCGTTCCAATTATACTAGGATGTAATGTTCTCAATTTGCAAAATGTTATTGAATTCTCAATATCTTGGAATATTGTCAGTATCACATTAAATACTAGTTGTTGAAGGTTGAGTATTTCCTTTATGGAATCAGCGAGAGCCTGATTAGAACTAATTTTCATGAAATTATCAATTTCTAACAGTTTGTTTTTTATTTGCTCATTATTGAAACGAATGTCTTGAATGGTCGAATTAAAATCGGACATCAGATCTGCAATGAGTGAGAATTGAGAATCCAATTGATCCTGAACAGTTATTTCATTATTCTTAATTTGAGTAAACAGCTTTTCATAACGTTTACCGTCAGAGGCGTCTAGATTGCCAGTTATAAATTTAATTATATTACCTAACCCATTTACTAATCCCCTTTTTTTTCTACCTTGATTAACATTAATGTGGGTAATTTTTTCCTTAATAATACTAATAGTATAATTTAATAATTTACAATATTCGTCTGTCTGTCTGACCTGGAATTGATTTACTTTGATCTTATTCAACAGATTTTCGTACTGTGAGGTTAGTTCGTAAAATTCATCTATTAAGCTGTCAATTTTATAATGGTGAACCAGAGTATGTTGGGAGTTTATAAGTCGGGCTGGTCCTAATAGAATAGGCAGTATCCCTTGATTAGTTGTTATATTTCTCACCTCGGAGCTTCCGATTGAGAAGAGGAGGGTCCTGGAACAGGTTCACGAGGTGAAGTGTCAGTGGGTAAGTCACTCGTAGTTTGTTTACGTGGTCTTTTTATATTAGACGTATGAATTTTTCCTTGTGTGTTATGGTGTCGAGGAACTATTTGAGCGGTTTTTAATTCGGGATTGGTTGATTGTAAGGTTTCCTTATGATATTTTTGTTTAGTTTTATCTTGAATTTGTCTAGTTCTTACAAATATTTCTGTGGGTAATTCTGGAACTTCCTCTCTATCCTGATTCCTTCTTTCAGCAATACGTTCCTTTTGGGCTTGAGTTCTTTCTTTGATTATGTCATAAATTAGTTTTACTTTGTCTCGATGTTTGTCTATAAAATTCGTCATTAAGTTTTTCTCTAAGTCGGCTTCTAGTAAAGGGTCGTTCTCTACATGACCATTTATTACTTCGAATGGCGTTAGTTTTGTAACAGAGTGGATACTACTGTTATAAGCTATTAGTGCATAGTTAACTTTATTTTTTATGCTTTCATTTTTGAATTCGTCTCTATTTGACAGTATTCTAACGTGTTCAATTAGAGTCGAGTAAAAACTTTCTATTAATCCATTCGAATTTGGGTTTTGAGAACAAATGTAATGAACTTTAATTCTGTGGGTCTCTAGTAACTCTTTGACCAATGAGCTACCGAATTCTGCTCCATTATCGGCCACGATCATTTTTGGTATCCCATGGTGGGAAAAGAATTTTAGAAGGGCTCCGACTGTGTCAATACTATTAGATGATTTTAGAATGTAGGCTTGGGCATACTTTGAAAATGAATCGATGATTGTTAAAAACTTGGATTTCTCCAAAGACAATTTGTCGATATGTAGGATTTCGAATGGTCTAGAAGGCGTGGGGGTAACGTTTAATTTTGGTTTAATGGGATGTCTGTCATATTTGCAGGCAAGACATATTTCGCATTTATTAATATAATTTTGGATTGTGGTTTTCATATTCGGCCAAAAATATTTCCTCTTAAGTTTCTCTAAGGTCTCAGTAATGCCTCGATGATTGGTTTTTCCTATATGTTGTTGTTGGATATATTCCCTAGCTGTTTCTGGATCTGTGACATCTTCTAGCCTAGCGGAACACTTGACGAAACTTATTTCAGAATGTTTGAAATTTCTTATCATTATTCGGCTGAATTCTTCATAGATATCATTGACAAAAAATAAGGAATATTTTCTCTTCGGAACTATGTAGGTTTTCACGAAGTGAATTATATCTGATTCAAGATTATTTTTCCTAAGCGTTACTGTTATTCTAGTGATTCTTTCAAAAATATTTTCAATCCTAGGGTTTCTGATTTCTTCTCTGTCGGCTACTACAATGATGATTTGGTTAGTTCCATAATTAACAGGTTTTTTTCGGTTATAGGAATATTCAGTATTGTGTTTCCCTCGTAATTAGAATGAACAGTGGGAGCTAAAGACGCTGAATCACTGGCGTTCTCGTCCACATTGACGACCATTGATTCCGATGAATTATTTACGGCATCATTTAGTTCTCCCAGTACTTCATTCATGAGTGGAGTTGGAGGACTATCCCCGGTGAGAGCATCTTGAACAATTTGCTCAACATCAGGTGAATTTTCGTTGATGTTAATTTCCACTCGGGAAAGGGCATCGGCATTTTGATTAGTGGATCCTTTTTTGTAGTGGATCTCATAATCATATTGCTCTAATTTAAGCCTCCATCTGAACAATTTAGAATTGGGTTTCCTTCAGTGAAAATAACCACTGAAGAGGCTTATGGTCAGTAAAAATTTTGAATTTTCGGCCAAAAAGGTATGGTCTGAAGTATTGTGTAGCCCTGACGCATGCAAGGCATTCCTTCTCGATGGTAGAGAGGTTGCGTTCATGGTCATTCAGAGTCCGGCTAGCGTACGCTATAGGTAAGTCAGCACCGTTAGTGCACTGGCTTAAAACCGCGCCTAACGCAATGTTCGAAGCATCAGTTGTAAGGTTAAAGGGCTTCGAGAAGTCGGGATATTGTAAAATCGGATCATTTATGAGCAGAGTTTTACATTTCTCAAAACACTCTTTATACTCGGGGTTTTGAGGATCGATCGTCGCTCCCTTCTTCAAACATTGGGTTAATGGTTTGGTTATTTGGGGCAAAATTTTTAATAAATTTTCTATAATAACCCAGTAGTCCGAGAAAACCCTTAATTTGTTTTGGAGTTGTGGGAATCGGATATTTGGATATAGCTTCGGTTTTGAGGGGGTTTGGCTTAACTCCTTCAGGGGTGATAAGATGTCCTAAATAGACACATTCTCTTTTGAGGAACTCCGTTTTATCCAATTGTATTTTCAAATTAGCTTCACGGAGTCTGTCAAAAACTTTTCTGAGACTATTTATATGTTCTTCGAGACTTTGTACTATAGATGATAACATCGTCAATAAAAACAGTGCAAATTTCATTCTGCAAACCGCGTAATACATTGTCGAGCAACCGTTGGAAACTAGGAGGTCCGTTTTTTAAACCCATCGGCATTCTACTAAATTCCCAATGACCATTTTCCGAAGAGAAAGCAGTTTTGGCAATACTATCCGGATGCATTGGAATTTGATGAAAACCGCTTTTGAGGTCAAGGCAAGTGAAGTACATACACCTACCAAGTTTGTCGAGCAAATCATTTATGACTGGAAGTGGGTATTTATCGTCTATTGTCTTGTTGTTAAGTCCGCGGTAATCAATAACCAGTCTATACTTTTGTTTGCCGGATGCATCTAATTTTTTGGGTACGAGCCAGAGTGGACTATTCCAAGGTGAAGAGCTGGGTTGAATAATTCCCTGTTTGAGCATATCTTGTATTTGGTTATCAATTTCCTTTTTATATACCTCGGGATATCGGTAATTGCGGTATACACGGGGATCTCGTCAATGGTACGGATTACATGTTGGACTTTATTAGTACACGTTAAGGTGTTTCCTTCACAATGAAACAAATCTTTGTACTGATATACTAAGTTCAAAATTTGTCTCTTTTCTTCTTCGTTCATATGATCCGTTCGAATATTAGTGGGGTCAAATACATAATTTTGCGTATCATAATAATTCACATTTGGACTTTTCACTTTGTCTAAAATGGGGATTTCTTCAACTTGGATGGGTTCAAACAGTTTGAAATTACATTCAGAATCACTATTATTTAAAATTCCTACGTAACATTCCTTATCTTGAATTTTGACCAGGCATTCAGGAATTTCTAGTGAATTTTGTTTCAGATATGGAATTACTCCTTCCTTTTTTGTTGAATCACAACGTACGGGAATTTTAATCTGCGAAATTGCCCTAGGTGGTATTTTTTGTTCATAGATCGGTTTTTTATTTATTTCTTGATCAACGTAGTGATATTTAAAAGGGATTTTGACATTTTTTATTATTAGTAACTTGTTCTCATAATCAATATGAGCGCCAAGTAACTCAAGGTTATCTGTACCTAATAGCAATCCGAATCGGCTATGGAATTTGTGAATTCTAAAAAGGAGATTTAGGTTTTTAATTTTGAACATTTCGCCACATGGGATCCTTGCACTATTGCTCCCATATGATAATCCGTGGATTGACCTAACTTGAAATTTCTCTGTTATGATTTTGTCGGGGAAAAAATTTTTAATGACCTCTGGATGCACAAAACTTGAAGTGCTTCCGGAGTCCAACAGGATTCTAATTTTATGCTTCGGAAACACTATGTATGGCAGTTTTTGTCCAGCTTTTGGTTTCAAATGTATTAGGGAGAATGTAGCGATTCGGACTCCTCCTCTAAAAAAGAGTCCTCATCGGCCGGATTTTCCGCGTTGTATTCGGGGTCAGAACTTCCCATACTTTCTTCCTCGGGAATTTCCACATTGTTCAAATCTAAATTCGGTCGAGTTGTTTGCCAAGACATTGGAGTCGACTTTGCAAAATTGGACGTTCCTTGACTTGGAACTTGAGTCTGTGGGGGCCTTGTGATTTGTGAAGTGTTATTTTTATTGGGGATAAAGGGCTTAGATGGCACTTGATTTTGGGTTTTATTTGGGAATGTTTTGGGCTTAAATCCTTGGCCATAATATGACGGTTTGGTTGCCGGAGTCGTATTTTTATTTTCCGGTTTTATCGCCGGTTTGTGTTGGGGTTCCGATCGAGTCTACCCTTTTGATACTGCATGATTTGATAATCGTTTGTTAGTATCGAAAGGGCTTCGCCCATCGTTTTCGGTTTCCTACTCCGAAGTTGACTTCCGAGCGGTTCCCGTAGGTGCAAGAGTAACGTCCGTAGACTAATATCTTGGTAGTGCTCGATCAATACCTCTTGTTTCGTTTCAGTTTCATGGTTTTTAATCCAAGCAATAGCCAAATTTAGTTTTGCTTTAATTTTATTATGAAACTGAAAAGGATCTTCGCTCTCCCTATGTCTCAGTCCAGTTAGTTCGTGACATAAAGTAAATATGTCCCGTTTGTCGGAGTACGTCTCTAGCAATGCAGTTTTAATACTAGGAAAGTCCGTAAGTGAGTAATTATCTAGCATATCCGAGGCTGGTCCCTGTATTTTGGACATAATGGTCTTAAGGACCTCTTCATTTTGATAATTTGTGGGATCTTCATCATCTATGAACCTATTAGCTATAGATTCACACGTGTCCAAAAATTTCCGGAGCTTTCCTGGGTTTCCCTCAAAGGTCGGGATCATGTCCGCATGTTTCTTTTTAAATTCGGGGACTTGGTCCCTAGTATTTTGATTGACATTTAAGTTTCTGAGGGACTCCTGGATTCTTTGAGAAATAAAATAATCTACAAAGTTAGGATCATTAAAAGGGTTGCTCGGGATCGGGTTTGCCGCCCCAGGTTGTGACTGTCCCTCAGACATATCAGAATCTTCCTCTATTACAGGTAGTCTTTCGAAAGGTGAGCGAACCTTCCTTAAGAAATATTTTCTGTAGTTTTTTGGAATTTTGACAGGAAAGTATGTACTGTTCAGTGTCTACTCCAAGTATTCGTTTGTGTCAGTGTGTAAATGTACAAAAACACAAGTTTATAATATTCAATTATAAAAATGAAATCAAGTATCTTAAATTAAGACAATAAAATTGATTAATTATGAAATTAACGTCAGATGACGGGTGGCTTGAAACGCAATTTCAATAATTAAATACAAATAAAATAAAGTGTCTTTAAATTAAGACAATAAAAATTGGTTAATTATGAAATTAACGTCAGATGACGGGTGGCTTGAAACGCAATTTCAATAATTAAATACAAATAAAATAAAGTGTCTTTAAATTAAGACAATAAAAATTGGTTATTATTTTTTTTTCTGCAATACCGCGCCAGATGACGGGTGGCTTGAAACGCGGTTGCAATAAAACTTGATCGTTCCTTCCCACCAGGTAACGGGTGGTATGAAATGGGGAGGTTTAACGATTATTAGAATAAAATTGAATTGTTCCTTCCCACCAGGTAACGGGTGGTATGAAATGGGGAGGTTTAACAATTATAAAAAATCAAATGAAGTTGAATTAGAAGTTTGAATCTTCCTTCAAAGTTTGCCGGCGATCTCGCTACTCTTGAAGAATTAAGATGAAGCTGGTTTGGTACTTACAAAACGACGAGAGTCAACATCTGTGTTTCCTTATCTCTTTAGGTGAAGGTCGACAGTCGACAGAATAGATACCTCGGGTCCGGTTGCGGCCAGCCGTTTCTGAGAAGAGATTAGCGAAGGAGAGAGAGCACGGCGATCTTCCGTCTCACGGGCGGAAATCCACTTCTATTTTATTTAACGAGCCAAGTGTCTTTGCTCGGGCGTCCTGTTTTTGGCGAATTCGCGTAGTTTCCTCTTGTGGAGCGTGTGATGTTCTCTCGAAGTCACAGAGTGAGTAGAGGTGATAGATTTTCTTCTTGGTGAACAGCAGGTTCCCTTTGGGTCAGAATGCAATCGATTTTGATTGATTGATTTGCCCAAAGTTAATTGATTTGTCCACGAGACTGCGCCACTTAAATGTCCTTTAATCGGGAATCGGTTTTTAAAAAACAATCGTTTAATTCCCGAATACAATTTATTAAAATATGAGAAGAAACACACACGACTATGTACAGAGAGGGAACGTACCGCACGAGAGATTGCCCAACAACGACTGCCCCGAGCTTCGGAATATATATATATATATATATATATATATATATATATAAATATATATATATACATATATATGTATATACGTGTGTGTGTGTGTGTTATCATTAAATATTCATTATCGTTCTCTTCAGCTTCGTTTTTATAGGAAGTTCAACCAGTTACAAACGGTTCGGCGCAAGTGCAGTTGAGTTTGCTATTCTTAGGGCCGGTTTACCTATCTCATTTGCTAGCCTGATTAAAGAATGACTAAATCAAATCTCTGACTATCTTCGACATACCTATCTGTTTATCAATTCAATTTCACTGCTCAGTTCAGTTATCCTAGAATCGCTGATTATTTTAATCGAGCGCTTGGGGTTTGGTTACCGTTTTAGCTGCTCAGTTTCATTTTATTTTATTTATTATACACGGGCATGTGCCCAATTACAATGTAAATTACATACCGTGAAATATACAATTGAAAATAAATTCAGATGGAAAAGTTGAAGAACTAAAATTAATAAACTATATTTATATCTTGAAACAAGAGACAGGGAAAAAAAAAAAAAAAAAAAATTGGCTATATTGTAAAGAGATAGAAAGATAGAAAATTTCAATTGAGTGCCCGCTTAATTGCAACTAATGAATCATAAAATAAATCAAAACTACCACTCTTTATGCGATGAAATGATATTTGAGCTCGCATTTTTGACGTATAATTATAAAATAAAACGTTACTTCTAGTACTATAGGGAGGTAGATGAAAATTAAGCTTTTGGAGTAACTAGGGACAATCAATTTTGTTATGAAATAACTTGAAAACAAATACACTCAGTTAAATACACAGTTGAATAAGTAATGGAATCATTCGTAACAGTTTATCGTGATAAACTTATATCTCATATCGTTCATGTTTCTTTTCTTCGAGCTTGAAAATTATGGACTGGGAGGATTTTGATTTCTCAGATGAAAAAATCATGGACTTTCTCGTAAGAGCAAGGCCTAGTCCAGATTTGTGCTTGGTAGTAGACGATGTGGATTCCGTCCTGGACGAAGGTACGTTATCTGTTCTGTTTTAGAAAATTAAAAATGTACCATAGGCAGGAAAGCAAAGGTTATAGAGCGTTGAGGGGTTGAATAAGGTAGGTTCTACGAACCTACTTTCCCAACGTGTGGCGTTCTTTGTAGGGTCAAGGAGGTAGGTACCTACGCAGTTTTCAATTTCCCAACGCTTCGAAAGCCAATGAAGAAGCTTGTAGTTAGCCTAAAAAACATTTTCTAGAACTGCTGAAAAGTTTGGGCAGCATTAAAAGGGGGAGGGAGGGGGATATATGAAGTTCGTATGAAGAGTGTAAAAAAGCTCGGCACTCCGCGCCTCACCAGGGGGCAAGCCCCCTGGACCCCTGCTTACCTCTATTTACATACTTCGGACGAAATTATTGAAACAGAATGTGTTTCAGCTCACGCATTTCACATAAGCCCGACTTCAATCTTAGGTTGAAGATTGGTTAACTTCCAACAGTGAGAAAATAACTTAAAATATTTATAACTCATTAACCGCGTCATAACAAAATATTGCATAGGTTACACCAGGTTACACGATCCTTAGTTCCGTATTCTTCCACATTCCATGTCTTTGGAATTCACTCAGCTGATCAGTGATCACCCAGGCGTCTTCAGATTCTCCCTTGACCCTCCCTCTCAAATTTCAGCTTCCTGCTTTGAGTAGGAAATGGCTCAGGAGCTCACTCAGCTGATCAGTGATCACCCAGGCGTCTTCAGCATTCTCCCTTGAGCCTCCCTCCCGAATTTCAGCTTCAGTTACATAGGTTACATCAGGTTACACGATCCAAAAAATAAAGTCTCTACGCCAATTTATTCAATCAAAATGTTGGGAAAGTACAGTGAAGTATTGCATTAAACGTCATGAGTTCATTTTGAAGCTGAGAGGTTGTATGTCTTTCCTCATTTGTAGAAAAAAATTGAGAGATAACTTCTGTGATTCACGAAAGAAAAGATTCACCATTGATACAATGATGCAAAAGAAAGAGGTTATGGAAGGGAAATTGCGCAAGAAACCTGAGGCCCGAAAGTTGCTATGGAAACATCTAAATAGTGAGCAGTGTTCCAACCTAATTTTTTGGGAATATTTTGCTGTTGTAGCACCCATTTTGTCCCCGAGATAAAATCTAATTAGTTAGTCAGCAGTCATTTCAAGATTGATAAACGGTATCTGAAATTCCAACACATTTTAACCTCTGCCTAACTATAATCCATAGTTAGTTAGTCTGAGATTTGGTTGAGCATTGTTAAATCAGTCCTTAATCCGCCAGTTCCCAAAAGCACCTACAGGTTCACTTCATTTATGTGAAAGGACACTTTTTTTTCTCCTATAAGGAATCAAAATGTTTAATAGCCTTCCGAATAACTTTAAACTTGGTCTTGGTAGTCAGCATTTTAAAAAGGTCATTAAAAAGTTCATTTTCACGGATTTTATTAGAAGTTTAAATGAAAATTAAAAAGTAATGGCTCCCTCTGCGGTTCCCATACCCCTCTGCACACCAAATCCCTCTTGAGCCCCGAAGATTGTCCATTCGTCTCAGAGATAATTAGCTCTTTTATTCAGCTGCCCAATGCAATCGTCATCATCTCATCTAAGATGCCTCTTACGACGACGAACATGCAGGCCGATGGACGAAAAACGTGGAGAAAATAATTCATTGAATTTGGATAGCGAAAAAATTATCTTTGAACATAAATATCGTGGTTACAAGTTATTTTACTCAATGTTTACATAGTTTTAAACGATTTTCTCAACTCAGCATCTCGAAACTCTGATGGGGCAAGATCGAATTCGTGTTTCCTAAAGAGGTAGCACAGAGGGAAAATCCGATGTTTGGGACCCAGAAAGATGAACTTCTGATAGCAGTATTCTACTTCAAGTAGAGAATTTGACTATACCATGCGATAATTTTACAGGTTATATGAACACTTATTTCATGTTAAAAATGTGTTAATTCAAAACCCAAAGTCTTTAACACGTACTGTTGCACAGTAAAAGGTGAAAGTTATTTTTAGCAATACAACTTTGTACCTTCAGAATCTACAACAATGCCCTTATTCCGAAAACCGAGGAGCGGTTCGTTCTGAGACATGAGAATCAACAATATTTGATCAACGGGCTGAAATATTTGAGGAGTTGATTAAATTTGAAAGCGACGGAGGGAAAGCAAATATTATCAGTTCAAGGTACACACTCATACCCACCTCCAACGCTCTTGTGACTCGTACAATGTAAATCGTACCACTTTTCTCGGCTCGGCAACTCAATTTTAACGTTAACCACCCAAAAAGCCCATCTGTGAATTATTATTATTCATGTTATTTCTAATTAAACAGAACATTGTTAAAGAACTGACGTCAATATTGGGTCATCAACAACAGATAATAATTTAGCGTCGCTGGACAAATATTGTAGAGTTAGAAATTTTTGGAATGATCCCCGGAATGATTTTAGGAAAATACAAATTAATTTCCTTCATTTCACATGTTTTTCTTCCTAATATCTGTTTTTCACAAATTTTCAAAGGAATCTTATAAAACCTTTTTTTTTTTTTTTTTTTGGATTTTCAATAATGAACATTTGTAATTGACACAACAACAAAAATCAACCCCACAAAAATGAGTTCGGTTACGTTTTAAGATGTTTAGAATCCAAAAATCTAATTTAAACGAAATCCTACCAACCGTATGCTGCGGTCCGAAGTATTTCTTCGACACTGCAGGACCATACTTCAAAAAATCTGTTCCAAAAGACATAAATCGGCGGGGGATGTGCCAGTAACATCATCACTTTTGATCAACCCTATAGGGTAGGATTTGAGAGCTGTCATATTTAAAATTCGAGATCTCTTAAACTTTCAAGTTTACAGTATTGTTTTTGAGTTATATTCATATAGCAATCAAATTAATCCTTTTCCAAACAAAATTAATCCTTTCCAATCCAAATGAAACCTATTCCAAACCAAACGAAATCATTTGCGAAAGTCAGCCAAATAGAGTGAATGAAACCTTTGCGAATCGCAGGTGTTCACAGACAAATAGTTAACGAACTGGAAATTCTATGAATTAGTTTATCCTTAAGTAGTTTATAATTTCTGAGTAGATCTCGACTTAGTAGGGATCATGCTAATTTGAGAAATTTTTAGCTGTAGAATGTGAAATAGGTGCCTACCTACTCGCCACACCGCACAGCCGCTTCAAGCACATGATGGGAATGGACAAAATTCCGTTTTCTATGGATTCTTAAGGGAAATTTGACGCTGATCACGAATATACAACGTAATAATGGCCTCAATGGTTATTTACACCAAAAAAAAAAAAAAAAAAAAGAGAAAAAAAGAAAAAGTTTTTAAAGACTGTTTTAGTGTTTTCGACCAAAACGCTATACGGAAGGCTAAAAATCAAGAACCAACTCGAAAGAAACATTGAAGAAATTTATTTCCAAAACAAGTAATAAAAAGCAAAGTGGAAAAATGAACTTTCATTCATCATAGCATAAGCTAAACTCATGAAAATCAATAATAAAATTCATCAAATCTTCATAAAATTCATTTGAAATACATATAACATCACAGCATTTGACGCTGAAAATATAGGATGCAGTGCATTCATAGAGCAGTGCCTAGGTGCTTATGAATGTTCCAAAACTTAATCTGATTCTGAGAAACCGGAGTATGGCGAATCTGATTATAGGTATTTCGAACTCCTCCTATTACCCAGGACAGCTTTGTCAATAAATTTGATAAGTTAGTCGGGAAAAATAAGAGATTTATGAAGATATGTCGGATTTTTTGTTTGAAATTAGCACCGATATCCTTTACAGGCATTCCACACCCTTCTGAGGGTTGAGATGGTCAATTTTGACAATTTATTCAGGGCATTAGCAACGTCTTCGTTTTCGTCTGAATAATACCTTTCTTCAATAAATTTTGATAGGTCTTTATGATGTTTCCTCTCCATCCATTTTTCGTATAAATCTCTCATGAGGAGTTGTATTCTGAGAAAATTAAAAAAGGGCCATTGAGGGAGATTTTGGAATCCCCCCCCCCCCCCTCCCTTTCGATTCAGGAGGGTTCAACGAAGATTTCAAAAACTAAATCCCAGGAACGATTTTAGCTTTTTGGAGAAAATGCTTTTGGAGAAAATGCTTTCTGAAGTTGACTAATCGTGTTTTCGTAAGCTAGGGTAAGGGCACCAGTCATTGGCCACTTAGCAATGTTTATCACCCTATCCGCTTTATTTTTTAAGATATTTGTTTCTTTCTTAGGGTTTTAGGAAGCTAATCATCCAAACAATCAAATACAATAGCAATTTTAAAGAAATAAAAGATCTACCAAGTATTTTTTTCAATGAGTTTCGAAAAATCTGTTTTCCACCAGTCATTGGCCGGGAGTTCCTAATATTGGCCACCTTGTCACCAGTCATTGGCCACCCTAAGTTCATTGTTTTCTGATCCACTGTGTCGGTAAACTTTCCATAAGAACTGATGATTTGTGGCTGTAACTATGAGAAATCAAATTAATCATCTCACATTTATCTGAAAAAGGTGAATAAAACCTCATTAACGTTTTAACATTTTTTATTATTAACGAAGAATACTTTATATTTACTAGGTAGGTACTTTTGCAGTTTTTTACAAGCTGAATAGGTAACATTGGTTCTTGAAACATTGGAATAGGTAACATTGAACTTAAAAAGGGTACCTGTACGTAGCATTTCCTCGGTCTCATAGTTGGCCGCCAGCTGCGGTGGACCCAGCATATTGAGTACTTGCGCCAAGCTGCCATGCGGGGTGTACAGTTGCTCAAGTCCCTTCCCAACTATAGTTGGGGTGCCCAGCGGGATGTCCTCTTGAGGATTTTCCATGCAGTGATATGATCCCGAATTGATTATGGGTCTGCAGTTTATGGCTCAGCAAGGAAGTCTTTGCTGCGTAAGCTGGAATCTTTATTAAACAAGGGTCTTCGTTCGGCTACTGGGGCCTTCCGTGCTACCCCGACAGCCTCCCCTCAGGTGCTTGGGCACAGTCAGCCGCTCATAATTCGGCAAAATCTGCTAGCACTTCGCTATGCAGAACGCCTGCGCTATTTCCCAGGACACCCCCTGCATGAAGTGGTCATCATACCCTTCGTAGAAGAGACGTATTCCAGGCATCAAACACGAACTCGCCCATTGGGTATTCGTGTTCAGGAGCTCACAAGGTGGGATAGCATAAAGAGATACCCTTTAGTGTCATATGAGGTGCCCCCTGTCCCTCGCTGGACCTTGTCTGGGATGCGTGTTAACCTTCATATGAAAGTCGGGGACAAGGGCAATGCAGCCCCACATATCCTCAGACGTCGCTACACTGAGGCAATCCAGCAATATGCTGGACACACCCTTATATTCACTGATGGCTCAAAGACACCTGATGGTGTTGGCCTTGCTCTATGGAGACCCAACATCCAAGTCACTAGGTGCATAGGTCACAGATGCCTACTGAAGTGAAAAACTGAAC
The DNA here is from genome assembly GCA_030762985.1 of Adelphocoris suturalis. NCBI lineage: Eukaryota > Metazoa > Arthropoda > Insecta > Hemiptera > Miridae > Adelphocoris > Adelphocoris suturalis. The sequence goes on along the minus strand of CM061043.1, from coordinate 130,193,380 downwards.
ATCAAACTCCAAAGAAAAACTGAAAAGAAGAACAAAACGTCAAACTCTAAGAATATTGAACGCACTTTTTGACTCGTGCTATTCGCTAAAAAAAAAAAAAAAAAAAAAAAAAAAAAAACTATCAGCTAATCATCATGAAGGTCATATGGGAGTAGAAAAAAGTAAGGCTAGGATATTAATTTTTTGGCCTGGCATGTCGGTTTATATCAATGACTAATATCATCATTTCAGGTTTGTCATGATTTCATTGGTTTCATGACTATATTTCATCATTTCAGCTTTATCAAGAAAGTCGGATTGTCCTTTCTGGAGATCCTGATGAATTATTAATGGATAACAACCCATTTAGCAGTGCAAAATTCAAAAAATGTTTAGCAAAAATGGAATAAGTTTGACCATTAGTATCCCCCTTTATGCACAAGGTCATTAGCAGAAACGGGAATGAGGATAGTGAAACAAATTATGCAAAAATTTGAGAAAATGGGACAAAATATGCTATTGGTTATAGATAGCCCTAGCCGAATTATGTTAGACCCACCCATCCCTAACCATCTCTAGACGTCCCTAATCATAATTTCCCAATGGTTAACAAATCCAACATGACATCTACCGCCCCTGAAACTATATGGCCTACCCAGTACAGGTGCAAGTGTTAAAATGTGCGATAACAAGAAAAAAGATAGTGCAGTCCCACGGAATCAAACCTAGAAACTCATACATGTGCACCGAATGCGGTATCTCCCGAACTAAGAAGGCGCTTGATAATATGAGGCGAAACGAGGGCTAGTCACCATTCAGGGAGCCCTGGTATCTTACAATTTTCTCTACACTTTTATTCATTACGATCGGAAAACCCATTTTCGTGCAATAAAACTTGAATGGGACCTATATGAACCATTTAAATAAGCAATTTTGGCAGTTTTGGCCATCTGGCCAATGATTGGGGTAGGAAAAATTTGCATCATTCAAGTTATTAGCCACCCGGCCAATGACTGGAGGAATCATTCTTTTTGTCATCCACTTATTGGCCGGCCTTATATTTTCTACAATTTATGAGAATTTTATGTTCTGGTGGCAGCAGTTGATTAATAATAAACTAGAGATCATGCAAACACACAAAAAAGTTCACCTAATTTGAAAAGCACCACATCAAACCCTTAAGAATGAGTTGAGGTATGCTTACCGTTTTCACAAGAAACAGGGGTGCTCATCCTTCTTCTTGGACCTTCACCACGTAAAATGAGTTTGGGAGGTTTCTATGAGGTTTCACTATAACGTTCAACATCCCACTGCCTTCTATAACTACACACTTTGATGGAAAAAAAAACATTTAAAACGATCCAAGAGACATCTGTGTTGTAAAAAAAACTAACTTTTTTACATCTGCTTATTGCACGTTTAATAATGAAAAAAAAATTCAGTGGTAATGGCTCAAATTTCATCAAATATGTTTGTACATACCTCTCACAGGCTCGGCCATCTTTTTCTTTTTTAAGTGGAGAACCATACCCCAAGCGAGAGAACTCACTACGGTCTTTCGACTGTATAGTCTAGCATTCCTTTTCTTTACAGGTAACATCGTGATTAAGTGATCATTGTAGGTTCAACTAGTGGTGTTTTTCTCACCTTTAGACCTCTCCGAATAAGCCCGCATAGGTAGTTTCGGTTAACGAAAATGTTGATTTTTTTTTTTTTTTTTTTTTTTTTTCCATTTCTCGAAGCACTGTGGCGCCGCGCCGCATGGACAAACCACGGCCAATAATAGGAGAGTCACTAAGTCCTTTTTAGTGGCAAACGGATATTTGTTTTCCTTCCTTGAAAATAGTCTCTAATTCTGACTGAAATATGTTGTAATTAATTAATACCTACTAATTTATATATTCACTGCTTATTTTACAGAGATATACTATTTGGTTCGGAAAAGGATTCATTTGATTTGGAAAAGGTTTCGTTTAGTTTGGAAAAGGTATCATTTGATTCAAAATAGGTTTTAATTGACTTGGAAAAGGTTTCTTTTGACTTAGAAATTTTATAGAAGATACTATTCCAAAGATCCAGGATCAGTGAACGATCACCAGTTTGTTCTCTCTAACCTTCACTCTAAAAAAGAACATCATCGCGGGAATGAATCGCAATCAGGATGGTACAAATGGTACAACATGGGACGAATTGCCTCATACACTACGACGACCTTATAAGCTGTTATAATACCAATAGAATTTCCCGGACGAAATAGAGCTTATTTTAACTTTTGCTATACTAGATGGGCTTGTGAAGTGAAGGTACCTAAATTATTTCACTTCATTAATTTCCAGTCGGTAAGTCTGCTCTTGTTAAATAAACAACAACTATTTCAATGCGGTTTTTTTCATTTAATTGTATTTAGTTGTAGATAAGTGTTTTCCTTTGTTGTATTCAGAAAGGGTTATCCAATACAAAATAACAAATCTTTGTGTTTTTTCCTTCAAATTAAGAAAAACTTTCTTAAATTCCAAAATTGATGAATCGATGTTCTGTTTCAGTTATTGGGAATGTATTCCGTTATTGGAAGGAGTAAAACAGTGGTGCAGTCCTTTGTATTTTTAACAATGGGCGTTGAAAATTATGGCAAATTCATTAAGGTTTTGTTTTGGTGTTCAAACTCGTTCTTTGGGCGTTGGACGGGAGTTATTAAAAGTAATAAAAATAAATTGATACCTGGGAGTAAAAAAAAATTGAGAGTCGAATTTCAACAAAAAAAAAAAAAAGGGTTATCGTTCATTTTGAATGAGACGTCGATTGATTCACGAGAAAAAGTATATCGCGACGGGTTTGAAAGGGTTTTCCCTCGCAAGTTTGTTATGGTAATGTTTCGACCCCCCTCCACACTTTTCCCATTACCCTACCGATCCTTCCGTCCCTCATCCGTAAAGGTCAGTTTCCGGGGTTTTAAACGATTCAGCAGAGACCAGGTGATTGATTGAAAGATAGGTACTTTCAACGATGCCTCCCTTCCCTTCCCTACCCTGCCGTAATTCCCCATCCGCGTTTCGGGAATTTCGCCTACGAGATCGAAAAACAATATCCAAACACAGGGTTCCCCGGGAAAAGCGTGTTTTTTTCCCAGATGTTGTTAATCTCGTTACAATAGGGCGGGGAGGGTCGTAATCCGTCCGCGTAGCAAGATTGGTACAGCGTGATAGGAGAATGATTCGTTCAACTAAAAATAACACCAGAAAACTTAGAAACTATTCCGGGTACTGTTTTTCCATTGATATAGAATAGACAGAGGAGTTCCTCAAATCGAGTAATAGGGTTTATGTAAAAAATGCCTGATATAAATGGTGTCCTGGATAACGAAGACCCCCCCCCCCCCACCTAATTTGGAATTGTCAGGTGATATAGTTCCATTTGAATTTATTATGACGATGTGAAATCGAGTTTATTAACTATTTATTAACTCTTAAATTGCCCCCAAGTCTACCTATAGGTAGCGGAAGCATTGTTCTCTTTCGAGAGATTTAAAAGTTGTGGTCTCCACTAAAATCAAACGGCTGTTGTGTTTTTAAAGTGGTAAAATTTTCACACGTATTTCACGTTTTAGAATATTCTGAACAACTTTCGTACCGTGTCTTTCTCTATCGCTGTGTGTGTATCTGTGTATGTCCGCAAATCCTTGTAACAAGCTTAATTTCCACAATATTCAACCGGTTCTTATTAAATTTTCATGGTATGTGCGGGTTAGGGTGAAGATGGTCCCGCAAGAGTTTCGTTGTTCCCAAATCAATACTTCACACGGTGCATGCGCAAACGTAAATTACATTAACCATAATTTTCTCACGCCCCCGTTGTCCGACCTCGCTTAAATTTGGAGGATAGGTGGAAGAGGTTAATTTGAGCATTCCGTAACAATTTCAACATAATCCTATCATTAGTAGCTATTGCGCAAGCGCAAATATGTATTATTTTTTTAACGATCCTGATTTCAACAGTTTTCATCTGATTTTGATTAAATTTTCTGGGAATGTGTGGGTTATGCTGTAAATGGCCCACTTTTACTTCCATACTTCTCAAATCATTACTCCGTTTTGGGTATGCGCAAACGTAAATTCCTCCAAGCATCATTTTTTTACGCCCTAGTCGTCCAATCTCGTTCAAATTCGGTACTTAGTTGGGGCAACTTGGGACAACATGGGTTAATTCCATGTCCATGTTAATTTCAACCTGATTGTATCATTATTAGATCCAGCGCAAGGTCGAGTTTTCATCAGATTTTGATTACATTTTCTGGGAATTTGTGGGTTAGGCTGTAGATTGTACCCAACCAATTCCATTTTCCCAAACCATTGCTCCATTCTGTGAAAACGCTAACTTCAAGCATCATTTCCCGTTTTTTTTTAAACATCTTTACTGTGAAGTGTAAAATTTTGGGGTCTTGGAACTGTAAAAGTGTGAACCCTTCTCTGACGCACGATGCGCCACATTCTGATCATATATTACATAAGGGGGTTTAATAATTACAGATCAATGATCTGCGTAGAAGGGCTAACACATGAATAATAAACCATTGTGTAATAATTTGCAGCGTTTTTTCATAGTAGGTAACACCTCCATTTGTGATAACATTTTTCCCTGATTATTCATACGTGGGATGAGCACGAGCAATTAATGAATAATAATTTCATGATTCTGAATTATTTATCTTAATATTAGGGTTATGGCAATATATGGAGTGGTCCGGGAGAATAAATTAACTCTGAATGACAGATGGGCAAACACAAGGAGTTGGAAATTTGTGGAGGCAATACGTTTACCAGTGAGCAGGCAAAATATTTATTTTGTTTTTCACTTCAAAAACTCTTTGAAAGCTTATATACCTAATAGTTACTTCCGCTTGAAGAGAAAAGAAAAGTTGGGCCAACATGGGTTCGGGAAGACGAATTGATGAATCGTGCGGTGTTGGTAGAGTGAGTTTCCATTTCCGCAAGTCGTTGCCTCGACGTCGATTAATGGTCTGAAGGTAACGTAGTAACCGGTAAGGTAGTTCTGACGTGACTTGAACGCTTTCCGCCATCGAGTTTCCTGGACGTCTGAAAAGTTACATTTTTCACGAGTTGGCAGCTTTTAAGAGTTCTCACTTTGAGAGGTAGAATGAAACCGAAATCAATGACTGAAATGGTCAGATTTCGAATTGAAGAATTTTAAGTTGATTTGTTATGGGTTCCATGTTTAACTAGGTATCACAATCATCGTGATTATTTTTGGGACAGAAGACGATTCTTGAAAGGAAGATGTGGACGAAAGATGGAAATTACCACTAGAAACCATGTTTCAGATTGCCCTTAACCATTGGTTTCGTGTCTGTCAGCAAATAATACTAACGAGCATAACTACAGTCATTAATAGTCCTTTTTCGATGAAAAGGTCAGAGATGTGCGGGTTGGGTCCAAGACAGCTCCCTATGAATTCCATCGCTAAAAGGATCAATAGTAGCCGCTGCGCGTACACAAAAGTAAAATCCTCATAATAATATGATTTCCATCCCATTAGATCCACCCAAACTGGATACTAAAATACAGGACCAAAAAAGTTACGTAAAGCTGTTTTTTGTAGCTAACATTAAGATGACTTGATATTACTCTTATTCAACAGGAAATTAGGTTCATTCTAAATAGAGAATTTCAGTCTGCTGAATGGAAACTAGAGGTCCAGGGTCATCTACCCACACATGGAGACCCCAAAAACCACAGGATATCGGGCAGAATGAACAGGTACCTTCAGAACAAACTGATCAGCTGTGTTAGCTTAGAGTCTAATTTGTCTCGACTTGAATAAAAGAAGCTGATATGTTAAACGAAACCAGTTTCTAACTGCTACGTAAGATTAACTGAATATAAATAAAACCAATCTGGTAGATAAGTGACCTTTGGAACATAGTTGACTGACATCATAACATATCTATAAGCAATACAAGGACTGCTCTCCACTTTTTAACAAATTCTGGAAATACTAACCAGACGGTGGCAGAGGAAGGAGCCCCTCGCCAAGGCATAGCGCAAGCGTAATGATGGCTAAATCCGTAAACTAGTAAAGTAAATTAAACTGTTGTTGCTGCTAAGCGCTGGAATTTGAACATATTGACTGAATGAAATTATTGAATCCCACCTAACTCCCAATCAGCCAGATTTGGAAGTACCACAGCTTGAATCAAACAATTTGGATGGAAAACTGAGTAAATTGTACATCGAGAATGTCGGAACAAAAATACCACAGCATGAATATCATAAAAGGAAACTTGGTTATGAGGTTTTGAAAAGAATGGAATGAGAAGGCCAGTTGTTGACAGTTGATTTAAAGGTTTACGAGCAGAGGTACCTATTTAAGTGGTCTTCCCCACTGGAGCTCTTCCTTTTCCAGTAGCCTGTCTCCCCTCTCAATACTCTGCTCCTCAGATAGGCTCTGATATTGTTTATTGGAGAAAAGAACAAGTAACAAAGGTCAGGCAGATCTAACGGTAAACTGTAACACGAATGCTAATTTTTTTGGGAATTATGGTAATAATCTTCCTCCTATAAATGTAACAACGTGTTTGATTAAGTTGCATATTGATGTAATGTGATTTTGATAAAGCTGATTGTTAATGTACTGCGTCAATATGCACTGTTTGCCCGAAACACAAAGTCTATTGTTAAAAATAAAGAGGAAAAGACGATGAGAAGAAGAAATTATTTTTCTTTGCACGTAGCATAACGCCTGACACTTTATCTTGGCCGGCCAAATGACAGACAATCTGAAAGTCTATGTATGGATTTGCCATGTTTTTCTCCCAGACAAAGGGATCTAGTAAGGTTGGATAAGACAATATACAAATTTATTGACAATTGGTGGCAAATAGTTACGGCGCACTTCAATTATTAGGGATCTGGGTGCCCTGTTTGACGTAGAATTTACTTTTTCTTGTCACAGATAGAAAAAATTAGATCGAAAGTTTTAGAACATTGGGATACAGGAAAAGAAACACCAGAAAGTTTAGTGACCCCATACACTAAAGCTGTTCTATACGTTCAAATGCAAATCGAGTTCTCCTAGGTTTGGTCGCCCATCATGGTATGCCAAATGTCTATGGAGAGTGTTGAGAGGAGGGTGTTGATATATCGGTCATATAAGAAAGGAACGATGTGAGAGGATTTCAAGTATGAGGACGCACAGCAAGAAGCTCATCTCGAATCTCTGGAACCCTGCCGTAGGATGCTCGAAGCTTTATTCCTTTATGGTCTGATATCTGGAACGACAGATAGCCCTATTCTCCTGTCCACCATTAATCTATGCTCTTCCTTACCGCACAAGACTGGAACAACCATCTATTTGCGGCAAGCTCCTACCAACCACCTGAGAAACAGTTCTACCCTGACTGATCATATAATTTTTATGTGGTCGTTTCGGTTATGGTATATTCTTTACTGTTTTGTCACTTGCAAATGGCAAAGCTATATAAATATTGATCATTCCTATAGACAATGGATTGTATTGATCTCACTTTGCGGAATACGCTATAATATTTGTACTTATTTTTCACCATACATAGTGTAACAAACACACCTCTGAATAAATTACAGAATAGAGTAATGAAAATAATGGTGCATTTTTAATAGTATTAGTTGGTTCCATTTGAATGTTGCCGATGATTCTATGGCCCAACACGGAGTTGAATCTTACTGATTATGTATATCAACAAAAAGAATATAAATAAATAAATTATACTCATATTATTGCAATAGCGGAGTTATAAATTTCTCTCCGTTTTCTCCTGAATCCAAGATTTAGCTACTAGAGGTACTCAATTATAACTTTAAAAAACTAATTTTTTATTGGGATATAGTACTTAATTCTTTTTATTGTTTTCATTCATCCATTTATATTATTCTTTGAATCTACTTTTAGATTATGAAGTACTATGAGTAGATTAAGAATCTGCTTTTAGATCGATCGCTTACTATGTTAGTAATTTCATTTTTAAATAGGTTATTTTTCGTTATTAATCTTCATCAGATTCTCAATGTTTTTCGGAAACTTTGTAAACTATTTACAATCCCTTGTACCTAGTTATCATTTGGGAATATATATTTTCAACTTGAGGTAATTTTAAGTATATAGATCTCCACTGACGCTGACAAACATCAACTAAAAGGTCACCTTCTGTATTTTAAACATTTTGAAATTGTGCATTTAAAATACAGACATGCGGTTAGGCCCATATGAAGAAGCAACAGAACAATTCAAACAACAAATTTCTTGAAATTGTAGGCGTAATGCCGAGTACTTAACCTAACTATGTCTTGACTGGTTCACAGTAGTTGAGTTGTGCTGATATACTATTTCCAACCCAAATCCGACTTTTAATAAATTCAATGAACCGAATTCGACATGTTAGTGAAATATAAAATTCAATTTAAAAAATAAATAATAAAATTTATTAAAAAATAAATTGACTGAAAGGCAAAATTGATTATACACACCTACCTTGTTACTTGAAAAAATAATGTTTTTAAGAGATTTAATTAAATATTTTATTGAGGTTTTTGAGAAACCTAATTTCCTATTTGTTTTACCATGTGGTCTCCCACCAGCATTTTATAATTATTGTAAGAAAATGGAAACATCAACATAGCCTGATGAGGATGAGAAGTCGAGAGGCAGAGTGAGAGTGGGGAGAAAGACAGAGGAACGATTCAAGATTCCAAGAACGGAAGGAAGATTGTTTCCATCTTCCAAGGAACGGATCGATGGGTCCAGTCCCGCCGCTCTACACCTCTGAGGGAAAAACCTGACTTAGGTTTGGAGGTGGGGATCGATACCGGGATCGTAACGGAAAAAATACCCGATCCCGCCCTGGATCGGAACGGCTAGTTATCCTGGTGTTATCCCTAGGTTTACGTTCACCGGCACGGCCGAACGGGAGACACCGTGGAAAGCAAAAACTCTCTACTATCATCTAAAGCTTGCCACTGACGATCGTTCCAAATGGAGTGGCGCGGCGCGAAATCAGGCAATATTGGAATGACGGAAAGAAGAGTCGAAAGTGGGTGTCATTCACGATCACTCCACTCCAATCCACCAGTGCCGTTCTGTCTTTTGAACTGGAAGTGTGTGTCTGCGATCAAAATTGCCTATTATAAATAATTTGATTTATTAATAATAGTTTGAAAAGAGTCTTCTCGCAAGATGGACGAAGAAGAATTTCTCCTTTTGGCCACAGTTGTATGCTTGTACGCCAAACAAAGAAGACCCAAACAGAAGTGGGTGAAACAGTGGTTTCTCAACAGAGGACAGTACACACACGTAAATTTACTTCAAGAGCTACGGTCAGAACCATCTGACTGGAGAAATTACTTGCGAATGAATGAAGAGGCCTACTGTCAATTACTCTGTTTGGTCACTCCAATGATAAAAAAAAGATACAGTGATGAGACTGTGCATTTCTCCCCATGCACTCATTTTGCGGCGAGAAAACGTAGTACCTATATTGGGGAAAGAACCGACAGACAAGACAATGAGACCTGTACGACTGTAGATCACAGGAAAGTGCACGGTTTCCAAACTCACGTTCGTTCCGTCGCGCCATCTGTCCGTACTTCCCGGTCGCGTTTCCCCATTCACGAGCAGTTGGAGTGATGATGTTTTGGCGCGGCGCGATGGCTTTTGGACTGGTTGGATTTCCATCACGCCCCGTCACTCCACTCCATACCCGACGAGTTTCGCCATTCACGCCATTCCATTGGCGCGCTAACTCGCCATTTGGCTTGTTGGAACGATCGTCAGTGGCCAGCTTAACAACGACATACACAAGATAGCTAGTGTTACCGTTGCCTTATGATCTCCGGAGCCAATTTCTATGGTATTAAACCTATGAAGCTAAAATTTGAAATGGAGGTGAAAAACGCTTTCACCGCTTTATAGTCTTTGGGTGACCTTTTTCCCCTTTTTTCGGTTGTCTGATTCTGTTAGGAAAAGTGTACATGTAGGTTTGAGAAGGCTAACAGTTTGGCTTGGAGGATGGACTCACCTGGCTCAGTGATTCGAGGGAAGAAGTCGTGGCCTCCGTATGAATAGAGTGGAGGAAGGCCTCGTACTGCTCGAGCTTCTTGAGGCGGTAGAGGAGGTTGTGGAGGAGGAGGGAGACCTCCTGGCGGACGGGGCCCTCGACGGAGACGCAGCGGTGGGCCACGTCCCGGACGTGGGACATGACGCGCTCGTCCCGAAAATCGTACGGAAACGTCTCGGACCACTCGCCGAGAAGCTGGACCATCCTGGGTAGCAGCGCAGCCCGCTCCTGCAAACAGTTGACAAGACGATGCTGACTGAACAAAAACAAAAGTAATTCCACAAAACAAAGGAATTTTAGCAAGGAACATACTTTAGCCTTGAGCTAACTGCCTGAAAACGTTACACGGAAGCTGTTGTTTATATAATGAATAAATATAGTCAACAATGGCGCTTGTTTTGTAGTCACTTGGTTGAGAAGATAATCTTGGTTATAGTAATTGTAGACGCGCACCATAACAGAAAATTACCTACCTAGGTACTTCCATCGAACATCGATTAGTAAAACATTTATGTCGTAGTTTTAAATTTATTTACATTTACGAATTAGCAAGAATAAAGCATGTTCCATGTTTTAGCATTTTAGCCGAAGGCTCAAAGCAGAAAGTAACAGGGGGTCCAGGGGGGCGAAGCTCCTCTGGCGGGGTCAAAGGGCGGAGCCCCTTGCTAGTTCCGAAGGGCCGAGTTTCTATGTTTTTTGTTTCTTAAAGTATGCATTTCTTTATCAGTTGAATTATACGGCACCAAGAAAAATGTTGGATGATATGTTATCATCAATATATGCAACTAGTGTATTAAAGATTGCAGATACCTGACAGCTTAGTTAATCAAGTACCAATACAAATAATGCTACTAACCCCGAAGAGTAAATCCCGAAAAGTAAACCCTCGTGATGGGGTTAGGAATTTCAGGAGTTGTTATATGCAGTTCAATTAAACGCTAATATGTACCTAATTAAATAGGTGCACCAGTAGAACATTTTATACATAATTATTAAATTTTGTCACACAAGGTTTTATTCGATATATAATTATTTACTATGTTTCTATCAGCTCTTATTACATCATCTTTCGAATTGGGTTTTACAAAATACAATATAGATGTGAAACTTTGTTTGCAGAGTTGGGAGACAATGTATTTTTAGTTATGTTTTACTAAATTTGAGTTGAACATTTTAAATTTTTGTGTGTGTGCGTGTAGATGTGTGAAAATATGTAATACCGGTGCCAGTTTATAAAAGTGGTGCCGGTTTATAATACCGATGTCCTTCCGGAAGTTTATTACAGCGTTTTACTCTGAAGTATCGGAACGTGCATGGAAACTCAACCTCCCGAATAAGCAGTTCGAGAGCGATCCGGCCGACAAAGAACAACGTTCTATTCACTCACGGTTGCCCAATCGAGTTTCCTCTGTTGACGACAACATGCCCATGCGAACTCCCGTGAACACCAGACTACAGGACTATTTGTGAGACAAAATGTTTCCCAAAAATTTAGTACTGGAAACATTAGCGTTAATGATGCGGAGCAAAGATGAAAAAGCAACAACGAAAAAAGTGTCATATCTCATACAGCATGATCGAATGAGCAAATTTTCGTAACCCTTTGTTATGATGAGTTGGAACTAAAATAGTTTTGTCAAGATCTAAATACACAGTAAGCATGCTTTCATAAAGATGTTCAACTACCGGGCGAATTAAATGTCAAAATCTGATAGAAATTACCTTAGGCGATTGTTTGGACTTGAGCTGAGCATCGGAGAGCGCCAAGATCTGGCCAAGGAGGTCGTGGGGTTTGATGAAGAGGCGGGAGGTGAGGAGGAAGGCGAAGAGGAAGGCGCGGTCGGGGTAGTAGTCAGCTGTCGGCACGAGGTGCGTCACCAGCGCCTCAAGCCGCCCCGACACCAGGTTACCTTCTCGGAACATCATCGCCTGCAACCAAAAAAATTACAAAGTTGTAGTTTCGTCCTTAATATATGTATTTATTTTATTTTGCATCTTACACAATAAGACAAATTAGCAATAACAAGATCACAGTGATGGAGTAGTTCCTCCTTTTCGATTCTTGCAAATGTTACATCTAGGGGGATAGTTCCTGCTGAGCTATGAGCCTTCAGGATATCCTCTGGGTGAAGTAGGTCCCTTTTCTCCCTCCCCCTCCCTCCCCCCCCCCCGTTGAAGGGAGAACTACTCCATTTCCATCACCTCCTTGAAACATCTATATTATTTTATAAGAATGAACTCTGTCTGAAAGTCTGCCTGTTAGTCTGTGCCGCATTCACGGCCGGACAGACGAAGGGATCCAAACGGTTTTTTTTTTTTTTATCGTGGCTGGAAATCTCCCGGGCAGAATATAGGCTATGTTTTATTCGTTTTCCCCCACTCTTTCGACATTAAAATTCCGTTTTTTACCTAAATTTTGACGTTTTTCGGGCATTTTTTCCCGTTCTTTTCTACTTCGAATAGACCTATGAGCAATAAGAGGCTTCGGCATCACCTAAACTCGGGATTACATACATCGTACAGCGAATGGTTACCAGCCTGTTTCACCCAGCTGCCACTTCTATTGCGAGCGCAATTAAATCGTAAAATGCATGGCAATAATTTTGGTATGCCTAAATAGAACTTGAAGCAACAACAAGATTCTGCAAGTATGTAATTGGTTTGTGCGGGCGGAGATAAGTGTCGAGAGGAATCTGACATGAGAACTTTGCCTGTATCCAACAGATTGTAAGAGTAATTCTGTTAAAGCCGGTGAAAGGCGGGAAGACGCGGTAATACTCGCCAGTACGCAGGTTCGGAAAGGTGAGATAAGTGTTGAAACTTCCGCCGACATCGCACTTGTCTGCGGGGTTAACTCGAAATCCCTTAACTGACGACTCAGCCTTTACGTATCTACTTCCTCCCCCTTGTGTTTGAGGTTTTGCGGTCCCCTGGAGGGTCTGGCCGATCCGAGATTATGGACTCGATAGATTAAAGCGATTTCAGCGGAAAGGATTCCAAAGGTGCACAAAGCGGCAAAGCAAGCAAATTGCGTTAAAACCGCAGCTGTTCATACCCCTTTAGTAACTTAATAAGTTACTCAGTTCCAGGGAACGACAAAATACTCAAGTTGCTAATAATGTAACAGTTAACAAACTGTGAAATCTTAGAACTGATGGCAACCCTGGCTATAAAACTATAAGAACAACTGCCAAGTTGGGTGGACAGTATGGCTTCCTCACGTTTTTAAACATTGATTTACATTTGAACATCAAAGTAAAAGTCGGAATGATTCAATGCAATATTCAACTGTACCTAATATATATGTATGTCACATGGTAATATGCGATAACAATGCTATAATATGGAATATGCAGGCCCCATATGATCACCATTCGAGGAGGTGCATAAGGACCGTCTGGGAGGTCTGCAGCTTTACAAACTTACAATTAACACACACCAATAGACCAGGTGAATTATACACGACACTTGGTGCTACCTACAACATTCCCAGGCTGGAGGACTGGCGCTTTGTGGTTGGTGTGGTAGATATTTAATTATTTTAGCTTCATAAAGTGGCAAATAGCGACCTCTAGTGTCTCTCACTAAAGTCCAAAGTGAAGTCCCAAGCTATACAGTCTTTTGTGTCATGGCTCCTTCGTTACATTCAACTATCAATTGCATCGTTCTCTCTACCGAACGCCATGCACGTAGGCGCACATTCCTCTAAAACACGGATTTTGATGTCTTCTACGATATATAGACTTGCCTGAAACGCCAACTGAAAATCTAACCTAATTTAATTTTACTATTCGCGAAATCAGAACTTTCCTATTTTCGTTTATTTTATTTTGATTATTTAATTTTATTATTATTTTCTTGAATACTAGTCTAATAAATTCTTAATAACATTTTTCTTACCAATTCACTCACGGGGTTTCTGTTCTTTCCTACTTCTTGGTTTTAAATATTGCCGTTTATTCTTATTATTTCGATTGGCATTTTTCAAACTACAATTCTTGTAATTGGCGTAAGTAGTAAGTGAATAAACAATGTTACTAAAATTAATGTCTGCGCATGACCTCACCCTACCATAAATTCAATAGGATTCGTCATCTAAGGTAATAAGTATATAGGAAGCCAAAAAGTAACCAACAAACACAATTCCTAACCATTTTATTAAAATCAGTTTATTAATCTTGAAGTTTCACCAGAAATATCCGATATCAGGTCCACGCAAGTGCAATGGTAAGGTTCTTCAACCAATCGTAACGAAATTCATAGGCCACTTCATTGTCGACCCGACAAAACTTTCGAATAAAAATTGCCGAGTATAAGGAAGAAGCATAAAGTGGTGCCGCCAGATCAGAGGGCAGGAGTAGATACCTCACCGCACGACAGAACTGAATTGAAGGTGAGGTATACTCTGCCCCTACTAGATCCTCAGAACTTTTCAGTACGTACAAATCTATGCAACTTTCTATTTTATTTGTCTGTTAAATTAATATTTCTATTTTTCTAAATTATCTTTCTTGACTAGTTATTCCCTGGAGAGATGTACGATCCTCGTACATAATAGTGGTAAAGTTTATTATAACACAGATAGCAAAAACGTTGATATCTCTATCTCTATCTTTACTATTTATAAGAATGAAACTCCGTCTGTTTGTCTGTTTGTTTGTTTGTCTGTCTGTCGTGTCTATGCACGGCCAAACGGCTGAGTGGGGGAGTCTACGTGTGGGGGGATCTTCTTGGGATTTTCCGAAAGGGCGAACGAGCGAATTTAAAATTTTCTAATCCCAGCCGAACCATGGGCCGTAGGGCGGGAGGGGGGTCGAAGTAAGAATTAATGTGCGCTTTTTGGATTTCCCCGCTTCCTCTACCCCTCTAAACGGCCGTAGAAAATTCCGGAAAAATACCGGTTTCGTAGGTTTTTGAACGAGGAAGACGACGGCGCGATCGGATCGCGAAAAAAGTATCGGGAAATGCGTCAAAAAAATGCGAGAGTACGGACCCGTTTTCTCGAAAAGTCCGCCGAAAAACTTGGTTTTTTCCAATTAAAATATAACCCATAAAGGTACGTTTTTCGGAACGGTTTTCGCGGGCGAAATACAGCTTTGGGTCCGCCGAATCTGAATCCGAAATCGGATATCGAAAAAAGTGACGAGAATTCGGTCAAATTGCGAGCGGAAGCGAGACGAAGCTAATAAAATGAGAAATTATATGTGCCGTGGACGCGAGAAGGCTCTGGGAAGACGTGTTTGGGGTTCGATGACTCAGGTGTTACACAATGTTGCGAGGCGAGCAGGTACACATAGGTACCTTGCGAGGGAAGCGAGAGCCATTTCACCAGAATAAATACGGATTTTTTCATACACACATACAGCAATACCTTGCGAGCGAAGCGAGCAACATCCCCGAATAAAGTTTTCGAGGTCCCACGTAGTTTTATAAGATTTAATTTGTTTGTAAGAATTTCCAACAGAAAAAAACGTCTGCCAAGTTGGGTGGGCAGTATAACTTCATCATGCGAGCGAAGCGAGCAGCATCCCCTTCAGACTTTAAACCTACCCTTAGGGATCTACCGTTTGTGAGCGAAGCGAGCAACATCCCCGACACACGTTAAACCTACCCTTAGGGATCTACCTTTTGCGAGCAAAGCGAGCAACATTCCCTACATGCCACATTTTGCGAGCGAAGCGAGTAATTTAATGAGGGGTCCGGGGGGCTTGCTTATATAGTTATTTATAAGAATGAAACTCTGTCTGTTTGTTTGTTTGTTTGTTTGTCTGTCTGTCGTGTCTATGCATGGCCAAACGGCTGAGTGGGCCGGATCTACGAGTGGGGGGATCTTCATGGGATTTTCCGATAGGGTGTATAAGCGAATTTAAAATTTTCTAATCCCACCCGAACCATGGGCCGTAGGGCGGGAGGGGGGTCGAAGTTCGCGTTAATGTGCGCTTTTTGGACTTCCCCGCTTCCCCTACCCCTCTAAACGGCTGTCGAAAATTCCGGAAAAATACCGGTTTCGTAGGTTTTGAAACGAGAAAGACGACGGCGCGATCGGATCGCGAAAAAAGTATCGGGAAATGCGTCAAAAAAATGCGAGAGTACGGACCCGTTTTCTCGAAAAGTCCGACGAAAAACTACGTTTTTTCCGAATAAAATATACCCCATAAAGGTACGTTTTTCGGAACGGTTTTCGCGGGCGAAATACAGCTTTGGGTCCGCCGAATCTGAATCCGAAATCGGATATCGAAAAAAGTGACGGGAAGTCGGTCGAATTGCGAGCGGAAGCAAGGAGAAGCGTTTAACATCAGAAATTAATCGACCACGGGCCGCCGTTACACAACGTTGCTTACCTGAAAGGGACGCGATGACTCACAGGGGACTCACTACGCACTTGACTCATTTCAACGGAATTTCATAACTTCATAATGGGCAGTATAACTTCCTCATGCGAGCGAAGCGAGCAGCATCCCCTTCAGACTTTAAACCTTCCCTTAGGGATCTATCGTTTGTGAGCGAAGCGAGCAACATCCCCGACACACGTTAAACCTACCCTTAGGGATCTACCGTTTGCGAGCAAAGCGAGCAACATTCCCTACATGGCACACTTTGCGAGCGAAGCGAGCAACTTAATGGGGGGTCCGGGGGGCTTGCCCCCCGGTTGGACGTGGAGGCGAGCGTAGCGAGCCGGAGCGGCTAGTATATCTATAAAAGGTAATGATACTCAAAAGGAACTTGGATGACTGGATTTCGCTGCAAAAATATGAATAAATGAAAATAGTAAATAAGATGAATACAACAGTAATAATAGTATTAACAATTCCAAACGTTAGAAATGGCTTTTTTTTTTTCTTTTAAGTCAGAATTTGATTAAGTATTTTCAGTATCAAAATCTAACTGAATAATCGTATCAGGTGAAGAAAGAATGCGTGACATGGTATATTCTTGTCACTCTGCCGCCATGTTCATATGAAAAGCCAACACATACAATATTATGTCACTTGCGTTTTAAGTCCCAGTTATCACCCTCTCCCAACCATTTCAGATCTCGCATGTTTCACTTTTTTGGAAAACACTTCTAGAAAAAAAAAAAACACACACGCACAGGTAAATATATATATATATATCTAATATATAAAATTCTCGTGTCACAGTTTTCGTTGCCATACTCCTCCGAAACGGCTTGACCGATTTTGGTGAAATTTTTTGTGCTTATCCGGTATCTATGAGAATCGGCCAACATCTATTTTTCATCCCCCTAAATGTTAGGGGTAGTCCACCCCTAAATTTTTTTTTTTTTATTTTTTAGACAAAATTTTTAATTTCTATTTTTTATGATACAACATTTGCCCTTCTACGCACATTTCAACAGAATAAAAACGTCTGCCAAGTTGGGTGGGCAGTATAACTTCCTCAAGCGAGCGAAGCGAGCAGCATCCTTTATAGAAGTTAAACCTACCCTTAGGGATCAACCGTTTGCGAGCGAAGCGAGCAACATTCCTTACATGCCATTACATTTCCTACATGCGACACTACGAGCGAAGCGAGCCACATTCCCTACATACCACACTTTGCGAGTGAAGCGAGCAACATTCCCTACATCCCACACTTTGCGAGCGAAGCAAGCAACTTAATGGGGGGTCCGGGGGGCTTGCCCCCCGGCTGGAGGTGGAGGCGAGCGAAGCGAGCCGGAGCGGCTAGTATATATATATATATATATATATATGTGTGTGTGTGTGTGTGTGTGTGTGTGTGTGTGTGTGTGTGTGTGTGTGTGTGTATTATAATCTAAGAATTTAGATAGATTTTCGGAGCCATTTAACAGCTTCAAAGCTTTTCTTCGAAAATTCGCTGAAACATCTCTCACTTGTTGACAATGAACCATCTGGAATATGAATCATAAACCCAAGACGGTTGGAAGAACGATTAAATAGGAGGACGTGTGGTGGTGGGAGAGGGTGGTGATGGGCGGGGTGTCTTTAAACTTTATTCCTACTAACTCCTCTTCTCTCACACTCCATTAATAACAGGGGAGCGAAAGATGAGGTTTCGTGATATAGCTTTTTTCGAGGGGGGAGGTAGAACTCTGAAAACCCACTTTCCCAACGGAGAGCCTAATCATTTAACCTATAAGACTTGGCCCGACTCCAAATATCCCGGCCCATAACCGCTCCATGAGACACAGGGACTCCATCCAAACCGTTCCACCGCAGAAGCGTATTTCCCTTTCCCTTTCTCCTCCAGTTGAGCACTCCGGAGGCTAATGCATTTCCCGTATTTTGTTTCGGGTTCAATCCGCTTCCCACTTCAGAAACAGACGAGCTGTTCTGATGCTTCTTCTTCCACTGAAGAGTAGATGGCGGGGGTGAAGTGAATACAGTGATTTCGTTGACAACCAAAACAATTACGTAAACTGTTATGTTCAAAATGAATTTCCATTTGACCCTCTTTTTGTGGTAATTGGTACAAATCTTCATGACAGAAGTATTAAAACTAGAAAAAATCCAATGACCTCTCAGCTAACGACTTTAGGCTAGGGTCTCTTAACGATGCCTAGCGGCCTGCAAGACCCAAGTCATTTACATGCTGTTTATCTATCACGCGACGAGTATGCGAAGTATTACAAGGTTACGAAATGTGACAAGAACGAGAACATAAGCTCTATTGCTGCTACTATCGCAATGCTCCTTGTAATTTGATTTCAGGCGAATCCCAGAAAACTTGAAAATGGCTGTAGAAATACAGCCAACATACACCATGGGTAGATTATAGCCAGAGATAAGTCGTCCAAGAGACATAGGTGGATTGCAACCCGCATTTCAAGCAGCTCCAACGTAGAGCACTTGAGCAATTCGAGGGATAATTCATTTTCCGTATTTTGTGTCGGGTTCAGTTCAATCCAGTTCCCACTCTAGCAACAGACGTGCTGTTATGATGTTCTTCTTCCACTTAGAGAGCTGATGGAAGGTGTGATTTTGTTGAAAACCAAAAACAATTAGGTAAACTGTTAGAAATATTATGTTCAAACTGAAATTTTGCATAATTTGTGCTCTTTTTGCGGTTATTAGCACAACTCTTCATGAGAGAAGCATTAAAACTAGAAAAATTCCAAAGACCGCTCAGCTAACGACTTACGGCAAATGTTTATTAACGACCTGCAAGACACAAGTCATTTACAAGCCGTTGGTCTACCACCCGATGAGTATGCGAAGTAATGCAACAATACTAAATATAACTAAAATTACAACGCAAGCACAATTGCATCTTCTATTGCAAGTTGATTTCAGGCTACTGCCAGGTGACTTGAAAACGGCGGTGCAAACACTGCGAACACACCACCATGGACAGACTATAGACAGAGAAGACCAAAGGGACACCTCAAACGTCCAAGAGACTTGAATTTGAAGTCGCATTTCGGGAAGCTCCAACGTTTAGCAGTTGAGTACGTCGAGGGCTTATTCGTTTTCCGTATTATCAAGTTTAATACGCTTACCCCTTCAGAAACAAACGTACTGTTTTGATGGTCTTCTCTCACTGAAAAAGCTTCTAGCAGAGGTGTAATATGTACAGTGATTTCGTTTAAAACCAGATACAATTAGATATACGATTAAAAACATTGTGTTCTCACTAATGGTTCTGTGTTCATAATCATCAACATGATCCTATGATCTCTCAGCTAACGATGACTATTGACCTGCAAGACACTTACAAGCCGTTATCTCCCGTTTGTCTATCACGCGATGAACATTGCAACAATACGAAGTCAAGAATAAGAACTATTACAGTTCCCTTGTAATTTGGTTTAAAGGAACTTTCAAGCTACTTGAAAATGTCTGTAAATCACCTCGATCAGAGCCATCGATATTTCGATAATGATTGACATGAATTTTCGTCATTTTCCATGAGACACGACATGCTTTTAATGACGTCACTTCGATCTCCTGTCGTTCTTCCTAGAACGCGAGAACTTTGAAACAGTATATCCTCTTGGACGCAACTGAAAGAGTTTAGGAGAAATTCAAGAAAGTCCGATTCAGCTGTGTGAGCAATAAAATTTACTTCTTTCTTGGCCATCCTAGAGCACTGAGAGTTGGTACACAGCTTTTCGGAGATCAGATGGGTGAGCAATATGAAATTGGGTACACAGCTTCAAGACATTAGGTGGATATTGAGGGAAGTCAGATCGGCTGTGTGAGCAACATAGTATACAATCAATATAGATTAGATAGGAGAATACAAATATTTATAATCTCGATTTACTTTAGCCACCGTCGACTTACTTTGTCAGGCCATAGTTGTCTTAGCTTAACTAAAACATGAACATTGCCACAGCGAAGCAACGATTCCTGTAGTGTTTTACGTTCTACTTGAGTTTAGTTTTTTCGAAAATGAGAATCGTTGGGAGGATAAATAAATTAATAATGAATAGTTTGACAGCATGCTTCTCGCTTACTGCCGATTTTGTTTGTTCAATGACGGTCATACTCCGCTGCACCCTGAACTGCGAGATTAGGCGGAAATTATTCAGTGACCTAGATGAAAATTGGAAAATATGTAATTGGGAATAGAAGGTCAACCACATGTGATTGGTTATAATTAGTAAATTGGTTCTAGACCGCTCGATCTCAATTTCCTCTGGCGAGTGGGAGAGTCCCAAAGAGAAGAAGCATCTGTGGGGGGAAGTTGAAAGGTTACCGAAAGGTCAGCAGATCGTACATTATATAATAATCAATTTATTACATTAATATAAGTAACAATATAAGCAACATGATGAGCGAACAGAGGTGTATTCGGCTGACGTCCTGCTTTGAAAACGTGTGGGAATGCAAGTAATGTTAGTCTGGGATTGTAAGGGAACAGAACGATTGGAAGTGAAAAAAAAAAAAAAAAAAAAAAAAAAAAAAAAAAAAAAAAAAAAAAACGGTAGAAAGAAAGCTGAATGACGTCATTGTGGAACCATTACCGCACGCTGGCGTCTACTATGACGTCAATTCTTCTTCTTTCAATCTGGGTTCTTTTTTCTTTTTTTTTTTTCACGAATACGTTGGAGGTTTGAGCTGATAATATGATGTTGGTGTTTTCAAGGGCGTAGAATCCTAGGGTACTAGGGAACTCATCAAAAGGAAACTCATCAGAAAAGTCGAGACGTTTTGATGAGTTTCCCGTCCGAGATGGAAACCCATGGGTTTTCAAGGGCGTAGAATCGTAGGGTACTAGGGAACTCATCGAAAGGAAACTCATCAGAAAAGTCGAGACGTTTTGATGAGTTTCCCGTCCGAGATGGAAACTCGTCGAAACTCCATAGACGAAAAACTCATCGAAAACCTGAGTCAAAATCAATTTATCCGCTTAAAATTACTGAGTTTGCATTCATTTGTTTATTATTTTCAATAATAAACATTCGTAATCGACCAAGATTAAAAAAAAAGTCAACCCCCTCTCAAAATATGTTAGTTTAGGTTTCGAGATGCGTAGAATTCAAAAATCAAATTTAAGAAAATCCGTCCGTCCGCCGTACGGCGTCCGAAGCTGTTCACAAAAAGTAATGGAAGAAGTTTGGCTTAAAAATCATTTATCGGCCGGGGATGAGCCTGTAACATCGGCATCGCGTTTGATCAACACTAAAGGGTAGAATCTAAGAGCTGAAATATTCAAAAATCGAGATCTTGAAATCTTTCTATGTGACAGCAATGATTTTTTTAGTTTAATTTATAAGTATCCGCCCAAAGAATCGAACGAAGCCTCCCCGGTCGCTAAGCGTTTATTCGTTTGCTTTCCCTAAGGGCTAAAGCATCGGAAAAAAAAAAAAAATTGTGACGGGCGTGATCGTAACCAGTAAAACATATCAAAAATCACCTGGAAAACTATGACAATTGTATCAGCTGATAATATAATTCCAATGGAATCGTGTTAATTATAACCTCTGTATCCTATTGGGCTTGTGAAGCGTAGGTTACATTAATTTATTAAACTATTGATTAGTAAATAATTAGGAACTACTCTTAATTAAATCATAATAGTTTAAATTATTATTCCAACATCAGAAGATCAATTACATCCGTGTCTACCAAAGTCGAAACATTTTGGCCAATTTCCTAAGAAAATTAAGCTATTGCAATCAATTCAAAATTTCGTTCATGGAAATTCATTTTGAATTTGCGCGCAAACAGAGGGTCGTTGAAACTTCTCGGTGTTCTACGCGTTACTCTCTCTGAGTCACCTGGTTATTTTATATTTCTGTAATACTCTCAGTTCTCGTGTTATTCTTATCGGCTTTGGAACCTCCGAAACTAATTTCTTTTTTAATCGACTCACGTTTCTGAAATGTAATGGAGCTCGTTCGGTACACCTCAACACCAATTACGAGGTTCGGGGGATCACTGAATAGCTGATGAGGCTTCTGAGGCTAATTCCTTTCCTTTTTAACCAGTCGTTTTACTAAGTTTTTTGTTTTGTTGATTTGACATTTTTGGAAAAATTTTCAACATTCACCAACTATAAACCGTAAACTTTGGGGTCCTTAGCTAGAAAGGTGTGAACCCTTTTGGGAGGCACGATGCGCCAAGTTTTGATCATTTACTAGATATAGATGGGGCTTAATAATAATTATTGACCAATGTTCTGTGTGGAAGGGCTATCTAACACAGAAATAACAAACCTTTGTGTAATAATTTGTAGCGTTTTCTTTCGACTGATGTCCAGCAAACTCGCCACCTTCGTGTCAACCAACCCTGAACTACCAACTACTATTACAACTCAAGGCCACCATGAATACCAGGCCTAACCCCTTATTTTCCATAGAACAAACATATATATAGCTTATTTCGGATGGCGTACTGGTTCTTTGGGGTTCATCTACTCACTAGTACCTAGTCTCTCTGATTCCATACAACATTACTGAGCAGAACAACCCATGATATGCTTTGAGGAGTACACATTGAGGAACATTTAAAGGGAGACGTCTTAGAAAAAGGTTCGTTGAAGCTTTGAGTGAACACAATCCAAATATGCATTCCAACGCAAATTTGAGCCTTGAGATTATATTTTTCTCAATTTTTCTCATATAAGATTTTACTATCTCATATTTTTCTCTGGAAAATATCTCAATCTGGTTCGGAAGAAATTGAAAATCAATGCGGGAGATCGTGCCGCTTCATTGCATTTCTTACGGGATGGTCGGCAACTCTGCCTATAAGCATGGGTAATTTTTGAAGTAAGGCCTTAGTAGCGCAGTTCCCGGTAGGTACAATGAGGTAGTAAAGGCCTTTTGAAAGTTTGGTTGACTTTCCTTTCAATGACTTTCAAGTTACCAGTTTTTAATCGAAAAACGAAAGCTATCAATCGAAATACGAAAGCTAACCATTACAGGTGCAGCTGCGTACATAAAAATGAGATATCAAAATTTCATTCATTCCTTCTAATACCTACTCGTAATGCCAACCCACCAGTTTTTAATTAAAACAATGAACTTGATTTGTATTTCATTAGTTCAGCAATGCAAGATAACCCTAGTAAGGTACAAAGAACATTCATTTTCATTTAGATCTGCCCAACATCTGTAGTACAACAACAAAACGGCGCATATGGTCTGCGGTACAAACGCCGTTCCGGGAATTTGAAACGCCGCTTTGCAGGACTCGCCAAAAGGTCAACCTTTGGTCGTTTGGTGGTCTACCGCTCAACGTCTCTCAACTCTCAGCGACGTTGTACCGAGGGTTTGATCAAAGGAAACGAATGTAACAACGGGAACTCATAGGAGAGTCAATCGTACAGAATGCAGCTTACTGAGAGATAGACGTAGACAAGGGAACCACTGTAGGTGACAACCTAAAGGAGAAACCGCTTCATCTGAGTAAGCGAGTATTGTATATGTAGCGTGCAATGTATTTGACAATAGTGCATGCTCCAGACTTCAGAACCCTCTCTTTGAATGATAATTCAATCATTCCAACTGCCCTCAAAGGACCAGTAGAGAATGCAGTACCGACGATTGAGTCATAACGTTCACCTCTCTGAACAGTTGTCACTAAGGTAAGCATAAAACAGAAAACATCAAAATCTAATAGAACTACTATGGAACTCGAAGGGTACAATATAAGACCTAATCATAGGACCCCTAAACATTCATTGGAACCAAGTTAAAAAGTACACGTACAATGAATTATTTGCACAACAATTGACGGAAGTGGGGAGATCTACAAGAAGCTCTATATTGCCGCTGAAATTTACACTTTCCGGACAAAGATATTGCCCCGGGTTTATTATTTTCAGTAGTGAACCTAAGCTTCAAGATGGTGTGTAAAATCCAAAAAAGAAAAAAATTATAATAATAATAATAAACGAATAAGAGATATCGGGCCGTCAGTTCCAGAATTGTCGTCCTAAAATACTGGACCAAATTTATGAAACTTGGATAAAAATCACTTTCACATAACATCATGGATGCAAATCTATGGAAAGTGTCACAAATGAATTTGTACGGTGATAAATGCCGAAAATCTTGCATGCAACTCTGCAAGACATTGAGACATTTTGTCTTAACCTCTCAGTCCAATAGTGGTTGCAATCATGTTTACAAATTTAACTGAGAAGGATCACCTGCATGTAAACAATTCGGACAACCAAGCACATACCTCAGATTGTTAGCAACGCAGTGCTCAGCGGTTAACATAATACGGATAGATAAATCGAGAGGTTTCCAACGACTGGCGGACGATTTTTGTACGATGATAAATGCCTAAGATACAGTTCAGTAGCAACAATTTGGTTGTAAGCAATAACCATCAGAAAATCAAAAATAAAACTTTTCGGTAACGTAAAGTAGCGTAACACTTTTCGATTCTATGTGACAAAGTAAATACATAAAATATCAAAAACCACTCATTTGCCCTAGTTCGTACTGAATCATATGCATTACTTTCGATTAGCCCTAAAGGGTAACATTGAATGTCAAAATAGTGACAAATCTGGATCTCAAATATTCCCAAAACAATAATAGTGATTTAATGTTAGTTACTGATTAATTGCGTTCATTCATTTGCTCTCCCTGAGGCAGGAAAAAATCGACAACATGAATGTGAATGATACCATGTGTTATTATTAATATCTGGAATGAATGTAGCAATCCTCCGTCTAAATTAAGACGAATAAACCAACTGATAGAATAACATTGGTATTGTATTTTCAAAAACCGAGTACTAAATAACGGTGTTTTGTTTAATTAATTTTCTTTCTGTCCAATTATAACTAGTTATTTTTGTCAAAAGTTATGAGTTATTACATTCGATGAGCGACCTATGTCCATTCGAAAGTGAAGTTCCAGTCATGCAGCGTGATCGTAGGAGAAAGTTTTGGGGTTATTCAATTTTTAAGAATTTTTTCGTGTTTTCGATCTTAAGACAGTAAAATGACCATAACCACCTTGATTTCAGAGTAAACAAAAAATTGAGGCTGAAGTTGGAAAGAACTATAAATTTATTTTCGGATAGGCCATCTAAGCAGCTAGATTATGTAGGTAACATAGACAGGAATCTACACCTAAGTAAAAAAAATTCAAAAATTAAAAACTACGAATTTTTTATCCCGCTAGATGAAATGGATAATCCCACGGAATTCTAGTTCCTGCTACTGCAAAAACTTCCGGAAACCATGAGCTTTTGAACGGTCTAGTCAATATTCCTTTTACTTTGCTAATTCGGGAGAAAAGTATGGTTGTATGTTGAAATGTTCTAAGTATTTTTTCACACAGAATCGAATGGTCACACTCGCAGATCTCCCCAACTCCGTTATGACCGTGTTTTACACTTTAACCAACTAGTTTTAACCCTAAAAATACTTAAAATCGAGCATAAAAAAATAAACCAAAAACGCGTGAGCTAGAGTGTAGAAGGTAGAAACCGGCCCCAAACTCATATTTTTGTAGGGGGTAATTTTCAACGAAAACCCTCGATTTCATAGAGAGAAAAAAAACCATGTTTTCCAACATAAAAAACTTAATTTTCTCCCCCAATCAGCAAAGTAAAAGTAAACTAGATTAACCATTCTAAAGCTGATAGTTTGCGGACGTTTCTTCAGTAGCGGGCACGAGAATTCCGCTGGGTATGCCGTCTAGCGGGTTAACAAATACGTGGTTTTTCATTTTTGAAAATTTTTTTGCGTTCGGGGTAAATTCCTGAATGAGGCCACCTAACCTGCATAATCTAGCACGTTAGGTGGCCTATCTAAAAGGATGTTTACCGCTCTTCCCAACGGCATCCTCGATTTCTTGTTTACTAAATTTCCTTGTTTATTAAATTTGACCGAAGCAGCCATTCGAATCTCGATAAACTTGACGGCCCTAACTCCGCCGCGTTTTATCAAATCGCTCTCCATTAATCTCATTTTCTCAGGAACTTTTTATTCGACTGGGATCAAATTTACAGAGCATGGTCTACTAGTAATTACTTCCGATTATGGCAGGGGGTTTGGTGCAATAACCTCATGGAACATGGCGATGAGTATGTCAAAATTCAAAATATTGCTTAAATTGAAAACTCTCATAATTTTCTATCTGTATATTCCATAAAAAAGGTTTGCAGCCTTATTTGCTTCACTAGGTTTACTGAGAGTGCTGTCAAAATTTCCGATCGATAGATTGAGTATTTTGAGAGAAAACGGGGCATTTATTGCAAAAAATTAGGTTAAGAACGGAACACGTTCGGAGAAGTAACTTTTTTGATTGGTCGGATTGAGCTCAGATTTTTACCATTCAACCAAAAGATTTTGAGGATTAGTCCCTGAAAATTTCATCAAAACCGGAAAAACCATTGAGAAACCGTTGGAGAAACTGCTGCCACCCCACGCCCCATTAAATTGTCTATGATAATTAAGGTAAATAGTTTTAAAATTTGAGCATTTTGAGTACACGAAAATTGCTAACTATGAACTTTATGGCAAAAAAAATTTGTTGTCAATATAACCTGCTTTTCAAACAAGGTGACACGAGGACCTGTAATATAAAATATGCATTTCACAGTGACACCTTCTATAGGTAAAGTGATACAACATTAAATACAACATTGAAATATGAAAGGAATGAAATATACTGAACACAATTGAAAATGACAAAAGGAAACTTACGTTATCCTGGGAAGGAGAGGTCTCTTGAGGGATAGGAACATCCGAGCCATTGGACACCCCAGGCGGCGTCGATTGGGATAAACTCTGCAACAATGAAAAATTTAATATTATTATATTGGTAAGCGCAAATAATATTTTATACCGTGATGAGTAAAGAAATATTTAAACGGAAATACATTTCATAATTATAGGAGTGTATTTGAACCTCAAATAAATTTAATTGAGTTGGGCGTGTTGTTTGCCAACAGCGACAAATCCCTCTCGATAGGCTTCTAACGAATTTTCGTAACAAATATGTAGATGTAAATGTATATTGCAATGGCTCGAAAATTTTTGCAGTAAACATTTTCAAAAATTTTCTCCATTGGGATCCGTTTGGAGACATTCTGAGACGATTATATACATTTATGATTATATGTGACCTTGCAGACGATAATTCTCCTTAAGATTGAGATAAAAATTCTGTTCTTGCGTCAAAAAATCGAGCTTTCCAAACGCAAGGACAGAGTTGAATATAGTCGGGATATATAACTGTGAACAACATCACGGCTGACAACACTTCTATCAAAAACGCAAGGACGAGCATTTTTCGACCACATTAAATTGGTCAAATTTCAAAAAACGTGGTGAAAAAAATCACTAAAAATAGCAAAAATCGGCTAAGAATCTTTAAACTTTAAAATGCGCTAAAAAATTGATTAAAACTTCAAAAACGTTAAAAATCCAAAATCTTCTTTTGAATCGCAGAATATTATTTAGAATGAGTTTTTGCCATAGAACTCTTTTCCCTCAAAGTCATTAATTTTCAAAAAAATGTAACATAGTCAAGTACGATAATTTATGAAAATTCGCTCATACGATCATGCTGCAGGACTGAAACTTTTTGTTATAATGGAGGGATATTCAATGCCATGTAGGGATATAAACCATTTGTACATCACATAATTTCACAACTGAAATACATAGACTGTTTTGAGCGCGGGCACTTCACTCAAAATCCGGGACTTGATCAAACTAATCGAATCAATTAATCGGTGATAAACCCTGTCTTTGTGTAAAGTTAATGAACTACTGTTGGTGCTCCTATTACATGTAATTGTCTATGTAACGAGCCACTGGATGAGGAGGGGCGGTTGGGGAGCCCGTTGCGTATAGGAACTTGGGCGAACATGGATTCGAATCTGCACGTAAATAGGCGCATACACTATAGGATGGAGATGAATGGAAATTAATACGAAGAACGAAGAAGAGCACAGTCGTTGCGTACTGCATGTGACCACAATCCAATATATTTACAGCTATTACCACTCTACTCGTACACAAGCTACAGTAGCTTCTATGTCAGATAATAAATTATATAATGAAGAAAACCAGTAATAATTCCATCCCTAACGTTTTCAATAACGATTTAGGAACAAAGAAATCGTGAATATACCATCTGTTTGTATGCAAAGGAAATGGTTGAAAGTAATGTATTATACAGGAAGTTGAAAGTAGATAACGATAAGGCGTCTTACTCTTACTAAAACATAATTTGTAATGCATCAACCATTGTGGGGAGGGAAGGAAGGGGGGAGTATAAATTTCTAAAACAGGGAATATAATAAATGGAAAAAAAATGGTCCAAGATAGGAATCGAACCCACACCCTTCGGTTCAAAGTATCAACACCTCTACGCCAGACACACTTCTTACACACATAAAAACCGATCAACATTAAAGTATATTGTGTAGTTTAGTTGCGAAATGCATGGTAGCCTCGTCGATGTTTGATGCCATGGGTCGTCAATCGTAGAGCCATCAACATAAATAAATCTTTTTGGAGGACTGCCTAACCCTTATGGACTTCCAGGTCCAGCTTGAATTCCCAGTGGGTAGACGTTCTCGCCGACCAGTCCCTGGTAGAAACAAGGTCCACTCGCTGTTGACTATTGAAGTTTCCAATTTATTTTTGGATATTTTCGTCCGTCACAGGGGTTTCAGAGTGGGCCCCATGTGGCAGTGCGACACTCTGCGCGATATTATTATTATTTATCTCCCTATAATGTGATGGAGAGTCAACATAGCACCACTTAGAAATGTGCCCCTACAATGTCCCTTTAGACACCTTGCATAATGCCTCTAATGACCCTTCCGGATAAAATTCGTATTATCTAATTTTAAAAAAAAGGACTTGACTGATTGAGGTGTTGAAATTGGTCTTGTATTTAAAGGAGATGTAATAGGAGAAGTATAATTCATCAATTCCAGCTGAGAAATTTACAAGATTTTTGAAATCCTCACGGTGGAAATCCTGAAAAAAAAAGAAAGAAAAAGCATAGTGATCAATCCTCTAACTGTTTCTCTAAGGCCACGAATTCAAGTCTTCAAACGAATACCAGTGAATTTGACTTGAATGGGGGTGCTTGTTCGGCGAACAGTAGAGGGGAGGGAAGATAAGAATGGAGTACTACAAAGGAATAAAACGAAGAATCCGAGGAAAAGATCAATACAAGACACAGAGAAAAAAGGGAATTCATCGGGGTATTTGATAGGATCGTGTTGTCGGAAATGCGATGCCTTTACTTGCCTTACTAAGAGCCCGGGCTCATTTCTGAGCTCCCAAAGACTTGCGGTATTTGAAGAAGAAGTGGCCTCCGATATTGTCTAGCGTTTCGTTTGTTCGGAGGTTTCCGAGCGCTCTTTGGGCTCCTACTGAAAACAATCTGATATTCGATATTCTCCCTTCCCGTGCGAGTGACGCGGAAGAGCTTATATCCCCGATTCGCAGTTATCTCCAGGGCGCGGAAGGGGGGGTAAAAGCCAGGAAATTCGTTCTTTACAATATTTCCGGGTGCGGAACAACCACTGGATTAATATGAGTTACCCTTACAACTGGGATTTATAATGACTTTCCACGATTCTCTACCCCCATTATCTCGAAGATTACAGAATTTGAGATGATAGTCTCTCACTTCCAACAAAAAACTTAAAAGAGTTTAAACTAAAAAAGGTTATACATTAACGAACATTACAGCTCACCGTCTTTCACCAGATCGTTTGGCGAGTTTAAACTCCTACTGAGGGGGCTTAAGTTAAAACTCCCAAAATCTGGACAGTCACACGAATTTCTGTTAGCCGTGATGTCAAGATATAAATACGGCCGCATAGCTTTCATTTGTGGTTATGTTACGGTTCAAAAATGACCCAAGTAGTGACGAATATGACAGGGATGATATCGAGTCAGAAGACAATATACCTACCATTTAAAAACGGGGAAACCCAATTACCGGAGATTCAGATTAATTTGGAGTCCATACTCAACTGAAACAATATATCATAATTACTGTTTAAGTTTATGACTATTGATGGATATATTATATTCCTCAATATTATTTTAGTAAGGACCAGAGAACCGTTCACTTCCAGGACACACCGTGTTAATGAGAGATGTATCAGGGAACATGCAAAAACGGGCCTAAGTGATGATTTGAGAAGAACAATTTTGATTCTTCCGTGAACCATTAAGCCTACTAAACATATTTATAATCAAATTAATTGGTTCCGCTTGGTTGCAGTTTTTTGCCTAAGGTGGAATTAATAAAACGGTGCAAGACCAGAGTGTGAAACACTATAACTCCCTCATTTTTCGTTGCATTTTTTGTGTTTCGTGTTCAATTGGTGCAGAACTAAATTATCTTCAATTTTTATTCTATGAGAAATTTGGTTATTTGAGTTTTCCCCTACAAATCAGCAAGCATCGTTTTTTTTTTTTTCCCCCATTTGATTAGGGCTAAAGAAAGCTTCTTCTTGTTCTTGTTTTTTTTTTTTTTTTTTTTCTTGCTATGGAGGCACCAAGGGCACCATCTTCAAGTCCTAGGCATCTCACCTTCCTTCTACATCCTCTTAGGCGCATGGAGACTGCCCGGATTACACTAAGAATCGGTAGTTTTCTCTACATAAAAAAACTTGAAAATTCCGTATTTGCCATATTTTTCAAAAATTTTCAGAAAAAAGTCGTTCAATTGACGCAGAATTTACTATTCAACAAACAAACAATTTATAAGTCAGTCTTTTATAGCTACTTAACAAAATATGTTTAAAAAAAACGAATTTTTTTTTTTTTTTTTTTATTTTTATGAAAACCACTTTAATGAGTGATTTAAGGTATAGAGACATGGGGTATATTCTGAATCAGCGCAGACTTTCCTATAAGAATAGCTCATAACATAATTTTGTACACCTAGAATCGGTTTCCCGCCCACTTGCGGTGTGTGTTTTGGTTCAAGTGAGTGAGGAAGTGAAAGATGCTACGTCAAGAAATGTGATGTTTACAGTATTTTGGGGGATTTAATTAATAATTGTTCCTTATTATTTCGGGTTCTTACTGACGTGCCCTAACTGTTGCGGCCCAAAAATAAACAAATGAAAAATCGCTCTAGTGAAAAAATTCTCTCTAGTTGCAACACTCCAACGGATTGACCTATGAGGCCGATTCAATCAAACCTCTTCGAATGTGAGAGTTTTCCTGGAACGTAACAGTTATTCCTACTTATAAAATGAATCCGCACAAGTTGGTATTTAGAATAAATCATAACTGTTCGAAACTAGAAGGTATAACACCTAGTACGTACCTAATATTTTTCGTGGTATGTATTCGTTTATAGTATGTATCTCTCCAGAAAGATGGCAACAATTGGTAATTAATCATGGGAAATTTTTGAGAGATCAATGAAATTGTATATTACTTACATCAATCGGTTATTGATCACAGAAATCTGTGATTAATTATGGGAAAATTGTATCACTGGACTCAGAAACCATTGTATAACCATCGGGAAATCGTGAGAAATCCCAGAAATCATGGATTTCTGTGATTAAGAATTTATTCTTCACCATACTCAGTAATTAAGAATTTATTCATAATCTACTCTGTGATTATGATTTTAATCATACAGAAACGTGTTCCAGTGATTAAAAATCGTTATCATATTCATGAGTAAGATTTTGCCCAATTCTGGTTTTATGTGTGAGTGGCGGAACTGCATAAATTTCGGCGAGAGAGACTGATAAACATAAAACATAAATTTCCCGGATTTTTATGTATTAAAACAATGGTAAAATCCATATTTGTTAAGTTAGGTACATGAATTGGGAGACTCAGAATAAATTTAGGACAAATACATAAAAACTTTGTCGAGGGAATTTGTGAGTAGGCATTTATTTTTATTGTCACTTTATTTTAATTTGTTTCTTATATCTCTATAGTACGAATGGAAAGAATGTCGCTCATTCCTCAACGAACGGGTAATTGGAGGCTGAATAAATAACCGAATCCCTTGAATGTGCGATCAATTTTCGAGGTTGAGCATCTTGAGCTTGCCACTGTAGTCGAATCATCCGGATCAGATCGACACGTGGAGACCATTTATCCGGAGACGCAATAGATAAAGAGGAGATATTAGAAATGGAGAAGTAGGTGACGGTGGGGTAGGAAAGTCCTATTCTCAGGGGCGCGGTGAGCTCTTACATCTTGAAAGCTCATGGACCGTCTCTGGAGAAATCTTCCTTGTGCTCACGTCGTTGATTAAAACTTTTCTCAGGATAACCTCGACCAACTCCCGACTCCCTAACCCCAGCCACCCGCGTCACACCGCCCTGTCCCAACTCAACTTCACTCCTACGATATCAACTTCTGCCAATAACTAGCTTCCGCGACGTCTGTTGACCCCACGTTCTTCATAAACCCTACGAAACTGTCAAACGTTCAGTTTAACACCTTTAAGGTTTGGTGGTTCACGTCTCAAACTAACGAGTGCGTTCACCTCATGACCTATCGCCAAGTACTATCGCGTAACTTCTGGAGCCTAGTAGAAGTAGAGAATAAACGCTTTGCATTATTTTATATCAACCCTAAATACTTAATTGATTGGCATATGAACAAATCAGTGACTCGAGAAATTTCAAATTAAAAACAAGTATCTAAATTTTGTCGACATGTTTCATGTCTTTAGGAGGGCTCACCTGAACTGGGCACGAGCGGCAACTAAACCCCCAGGACAAAGCACTTTCCAAATCTCAGGTAGGCAGGGTCTGCTCCAGAATTTTTGCAAAGGGATTGAATACTTTATGTTATGTATTTTTGAGATGCGAGCTTGCGTGTATCCATACCATCAAACTACACTCAGGTGCAAAAAATTTGGCCCACTCTCCAAAATGAAAGATTTTATGAAGTTGCGACTAATATTCTCTTGTTTTCGACTGGGTTACTGTCTGAACTCATTTAGAGGCTTCGTTTGTTGTTTTTCAGCCAGGTGGATGATTTTTTTTTTTTTTTTTTTTTTTAATCTCCCAAAGATGGGGAATCGTGACGAGACGAGATCGTGTTTCATTATCTCCCACTTTCACGTTAACTTCCAAACTGCGATTATGTTGTTCATCTCTTCCACAGTAGTTCTCAGCCGAGGGGCGAGTGTTTTCCTGTACATTGAGTGCATTTCTCCCAAAATAATCGCTTTAAAAGAACAAAAATGTCTTTCCCTCCTGGAATGGTCGCCCAAACTGTAGCTCTCAATAATGATGGAAGGTCACTAGGATATGCCGCTCGAATGCTTGGACGGTGAGCTCTCTTCCAGTCATTGTGGCAGGAACAAACCTTTCTCCAGGCCTTCTCCACTCTCTTTCACGACCAACTGGGTCCCGCAGGCTGAACCTAGACTCATCGCTAAAAAATGACATCCCTCCACTCTTCAAGTTCCCAAGCACTGTGATTTCGAGCAAAATGAAGGCACAACATCCTGTGCTGACGGATTTAACTTGGAACGCGAGCGGGTCTTCTGGCAGACAAATGCCGATCCCACCATCGTCTCCGAACTGTCCAAACACCTGAATCCACTCCCGTTGCATTTTCAAGAGAGTTACGACCTTGTGAAGCAGTTAACCGTCGATTTCTTAAAGCTAAGGCGTACAAGTACCTGTCTTGAGCGGCTGTTGTTTTTCATGGGCGGCCAGAACCCTGCCTTCTAGAGTACGAGCTCGTCTCTAACAGCAGCACGGACGGTTTCATTAGGCCATCCTAGCATTTGAGTGGCATATCTCAGTGACTTCCCTTCATTAATGAGAGCTACAGTACCGCTACCATTTCCGGTGGAAAAGAATTTTTTTTTCTCTTAATTTTTTTTAATACACTCAACCTACAGGAAAACACTCGCTCCTCAGCTGAGGACTACTGTGAAAGAGATGAACAACATAATCGCAGGATGGAAGTTAACGTGAAAGTAGGAGGCAGTGAAACATGATCACGTTTCGATACGATTCCCTATCGTTGAGAGATCAAAACAATTTTATCCCTGGCTAGAAAACAACAAACAATGCCTCTGAATGAGTTCAGACAGTAACCCAGTCGAAAACAAGAGAATATTAGTCGTAACTTCATAAAATCTTCCATTTTAGAGAGCGGGCCAAATTTTTTGCACCTGAGTGTATACACATCATTATAAAAGGTGCGATCAACCGTGCATAATTGATCTTAGGGTCTGCCTAAGCGGATAGGGAGTGAGGGCCAACCTAGAACAGGCCGGTTGCAGTGAACCCTTTTTTGCTGGTGCCCAGTTTGAGTGCGCCCCTTCAGGATGGCCCGTTATTCAAATTTTCGCAGGATCGGATTTTTTGACATGTTTCATAGGGCGCACTCGAATCGGGCACCAACCAAAAAGGGTTCACATTGACACTAATCCTTACCTGATATGGGCACTGGCCTGCGCCCCCTGCTCGCCCTGGTAGACACTATTGTCATTTATGCACGGTTGATCGCACCTTTTAGAATGGTGAATGTAGTTTGGTGGTCTGCTGAATGCTCGGAAGCTCGCAGTTCAAATATATATAACATCAAGCAGTCAATCCTTTTGTAAAAATTCAGATAAGTTGAACATAATATATAGGTCAGAAGGATGTCTATAGTTTGGTGGTCTGGATGCTCGCAAGCTCGCATCTCAAAACTACATGACATCAAGTAGTAAAAGAAGAAAATCGAGTGGTCTCAATCAAATAATTGAACTATTTATACTTCGATATTGATCATTTTATATTAAGGAACCAAATCAGCATTTGGGTAAGTACGTGCTTCCATGCATGAATTTCTGTATACCTACAACCACACCCATGAAATTGCGAAGGGTATGGACATTTACGGAGCCATAAGACAAATCCATATCAAAGTCGTGAGGGTGTCATACACCAAAGACGGGTAAGGTAAGTGGTGTGAGTGTGGTACACCAAAGATGGGTAAGTTATGTCGTGTGAGTGTCATATACCAAAGGTGGGAAAGTTAAGTCGTGTGAGCGTCATAGGCCAAAGGTGGGAAAGTTAAGTCGTGTGAGTGTCATACACCAAAGATGGGTAATGTATGTCGCGTGTGCGCCATACACCAAAGATGAGTAAGGTGCGTCGTGTGAGTGTCATACACCAAAGGTGGGAAAGTTAAGTCGTGTGAGCGTCATAAGCCAAAGGTGGGTAAGGTAAGTCGTGTGACTCTCATATACCAACGATGGGTAATAGGTTCTGTTACAATTTTTCATGGGTCCATTATAACGCAAGCGAAGAGTGCTGCTTCATTATTGTTGCTGCATTGTTACCGAATCTGTTTATCGGTTGTAGCGTTACATTTTTTTTCGGTCACTAATTTTAGAATAACCCCCATTCCAAAAACATATCCATGTTAAACATTTAAGCGCGTAGCGTAGATACTTGAGAACGTTCTTTTATAAAACCACAGAAATATTCATTGTTTTATCCGCTGAACTGGGTTCGCAATAATAATAAATAAATAAGAACTGGTCATCATGATGCAAGATACAAGTTTTTATGTAGTTGGCTAGCGTAATCGGGTCAATTTTTCGTCAGTTATACTTCAGTATACTCTTACCCAAAGGGGTCGGAACGCTGAGCAGGGCTCCCAACTAGAAGGGAAATACCAAGCTCCGGGAATTGTAAATATGAGGGAAGAGCGGAAATAAATAGGTGATTTTCCTGCGGGCTCGGGTAGCCCTAGCGAAGGGAACTTGCCTATTTTATGAGCGGACGGGGAGCAGCGGTGCTGTCTGGGTCTGTGCCAATATTCCCCAAGCTAATTATCTCCTGATCCTCCGCGCCCTTCTTTTCCACGTGGCCTCGTGCTCCCACTGTCAGCGTACTTATGGATGCCGTCCTGCGAACTGTATATCTGTATATTTCTATTTCCCTATACACCTACACTGCTTACTTCTCCGGTTCTATCCCTTCTAGAAACACGAGTGTTGAATTGTACCACGGGGCTTACAAGAAGTTATTTCTTTGGGTTTTATTATCTGGTGATTTTCAGTGGAGATGTAGGCAATGGGAATTTACTGGAGGATTAAATTTGCACTTCCCAAAGAAAATTAAGACCCAACTCCACTCAACAGTAAGTCGCGCTAACCACGTCCGACCTACCAAACTCTGTTATCATGCCTCTTTTTTATAAACTTCAATGTAAAAAATGAAACTCATAGGGCACCACCCTGAAACTTATCTAAGTTAGAAATCGTGAGAAATCGATGTTATAAAAAAATCATGCGCATGTACACACGAAATTATTAATCCAACGGCAATGAAATTCGTAGGGGGCTATCAAGGAGCCTACCCGCGCAATCCCTGAAAATGTCATCAAAATCCGACTTAAACATAGTATAGTTATGCCCGGAACAAGGAATTAGCGCAGACGCACAGAAAGACAGACAGACATGGAACCAAATTTGTTCAGCAAGTTCGGAGACATTTTGATTTTGGGGAAAACAATGTATTTTCGACTTCATGCACGAACACAAAGCTCCTCTACCTTAAGTAGTGAGAATGCTAAATTATTACGTAGAACCTAAATTAATACATATAGATAGGCTGTGCTGGGTCTGTGCCAATATTCCTCGAGCTAATTATCCCCTAATCCTCCGCACCCTTCTTTTCCATGTGGCCTCTAGCTCCCACTGTCAGTATACTTATGGATGCCGTCCAGTGAACTGTACGAGGTCTGTCCGGAAAGTTCGCATAAATATTTTCTGTAGGGCCTAAGGGCTAGGGGGAGGAGCAGCTGACCGGTTTCTCCTCTCTAGACAACCCAAAGAATGTTTAGAGTATTAATAAGATGCAGGGCTATTAGTGATGTTTCAGGCAGTCAAACCATACGTGCCATTACTGTCGTTTGGCTTTTGAATTGACCAGGGGCTAAATGGCCGAACACTGATCAGCTGATGTAAGGTGTGATGTTGAGTTTTGTGAATGAATGGGGATCGTATACCTAGGACATATTTCTTATTTAAGATTTACATCCTAATTGTGCACCGTACATGTACACCGCTATTTAACACCGTTAATATATTTTTATATATATAATATTTTTTTCACTGTAGGAATGAGTGTGGAAATGATGCCAGTACACTCTAGTGGATGTTTGATGAAGGTAGATCAGCTGTTCTGTGTGTCCCAAAAAAAAAAAAAAAAAAAATGAAATAGGAGGCACCAAGATTTGGGCATGGGAACCAAAGTATGAACATACTAACATCTAGACAGTTATGTCTACATACATAAATTAATACTAAAATGTAACAATAATAAGTAATATCAAACAAAACTTAAATTACAATAAACAGCTTTGTCATTTGAATTTGAAAAAAGCGTGGCGGGAACGGGTCAATTGCAAAGCCAACTCGACTGTAGTGGCACGTATGCCTTGACAGGGAAATAGCGTTGAATTCAGAGCAATAGCCCTCCATCTCATTAATACTCAACGAGTGAGCCCAGCAGCTCTTGGAGAACTTTCGACTCTTGATCAAATTTTTGAACGTAACCTACTTCTCACGTGCTGTCGGAAGGAAGGCGGCATTCTGTAGACTGGTAGTTAGCTGAAGGGAGTGGGCGACTTTTTGAACCACGTCATCCCCGGAGAACCGTGTCATTCGTAGAACTATGGCACATCTCTAGGAATGAAACGGTTCAAAAAGTAGCCCAACCTCTTCAGCTTCCTACCAGCCTTCACAGCATGCCGCCTTCCTTCCGACTGGAGGTGATAAGTACGTTAGGTTCAAAAATTCGATCAAGACTCGAACGTTCTCCAAGAGCTACTGGGCTCACTCTAAACATTCTGTGGGTTGTCTAGAGAGGAGAAACCGGTCAGTTACTCCTCCAACTAGCCCTTAGGCCCCTCTTATATCTGTATATTTCCATATACACCTACACTGCTTACTTCTCCGGTTCTATCCCTTCTAGAAACACGAGTGCTGAATTGTACTGCGGGGCTTATAAGAATTTCTTTCCCTGGGTTTTATTATCTGAATATTTCCATTGGAGATGTAGACGATGGAGATTTACTGATGGATTAAATTTGCACTTCCCAAAGAAAAGTAAGATACAATTCAACTTAACAGTAAGACTAACCACTTCTGACCTAACTAACTTTGTTAACATGCTTTTTTTTCTCTAAAATGCAATGTGAAAAACAATGATTTGCCACAGACCAATCTTATTTGTAGAAACACCAGTTTTATCTACAAGACCAACTTTATCAGCAAAAATACAAACCTTATCTGCAAATGCTATAATACTTGTTTTCAGTGTCTTTTATGTAACGTTTAGCCAGGTTACAGCTCTGTTATAATTGTATTTACAACAGATGTACATAAATCGCGATTGTTAGGTTTCTGATTTCAGCTTGAGTCCATGCACAGGGTGAGCTCCAAAAAACATTTGTCTAATATATACTTAATCAGCCCTGTTCGAACGCACCTTTGAACACAGTGTTAATTAACACGGAGTTCAATCCACTCCTTCTTTTCAACCCCTAATCTTCTGTCCTACCTTTGCCTGTTGGTTTTCCCAAATCTTTCCAATACCGTAAGAACATGCACTTACTCGTAGTCCCAAATATTAACTGTTGACCTATCAATAGTAAAATCCCTCTTGGAAATGTATAAACCGTAAAGAACTTCAGCATTAGCCTTGTTAGCTGGCTGTGTGTTTTTCCCTCCATTGTCCACATACCAAATGGAGGTAAGTGCAGTTATATTTTCCTACCTCATTCCTTTTGTAATGCATTGTGTATTTCTATTGGATCCCCACCTTGTCAATCTAACCCCCACTAGTTTCTTGGTGTCTTTTGAATTTTATGTGTGTTCAGTGTCTTACTATTGATTTTACCAAACAGAGCAACTTATCCGTGATTTTTACTCTTGCTCTTGAAGTAACAAACCTTCAGGTTCATAAGTACATACACCAAATATTAACCATTTATTTTGCTTACCAATGCGTATATTGAAAATATTACTTGTTAACTGTAAATATATCAAATCTCGGCTGCACTTCGTGGGTGCATTAATTTAATAATCTACCCGATTTCCCGGGCAAGAACAATCCCCTTACGTAGTAAAGCACCTGTTTTTAACTGATTTAATGAGATTCCAGAGTTGATTGGAATTTCATGAAAAAACCTCAAAACCGCGACTCGTCGCATTGATGTGTTTCAATGAGCCCTTCAGTAATATAATACAGTACAAAGAGCTTGAAGTGGCCGAGGAGGTTAGTGTAGGTAGGATGTGTTATGTGTTATTGTGTGGTTGAGTCTGTGTTAACTTCAGCGGTTGGACCTCTGTAAATCTGCGGGATATCTGACAGCAACGCGATATCAGGGGGCGTGGGAAGTATCATTAGCGCGGACAATTGATCCTCAATGGGGTGGTCGGAGGGCGTCACTGAGTGACGGGCCGGGGAGGGGAACTCGTCACTGAGCGACGAAGGGGGAAAGGGAGCCCGTCACTGAGTGAAGGGCGCCTCCGGCGCCGGGTCACGCGGTCCCGCCGCGCGTCACGCGTCGCGGAAGAGGAGAGGACTTCAGTAGATTAATAGTTCACCTTCCCTGACCACGTTCCCCCCTTCGGCCGTCGTTCCACATTTCAGGCCCCCGGCCAGCCCGCTCTGTGCGGATTGAAACCCGTCCAGCGCTAATGGGCCTCGGAGGAAGTCTGAAAAATTGATGGTTCCCCGTTACGAGACACCGATTGCTCTCCTGTTACAATAATCAGTTATGCACAATAAACTGATCATGCTAAATATTTCAGGTTACCGCTTACAAATCCCGATTGATTTTGCAACAGCGATGCCACTGCTTCCTCGTTGTAATCTTTCACACACAGACACAATGTGCACTATTCGTTACACCACTAGAACGACTTAGGCCTGTTTCACACGTATACGGTTTGATTCGGTTCGGTCCCTTTTCGATTAGGTTCCTGCCGCCGTTCGTTCGTTTATAGCATTTCCAAGTCAAATTCAACCTTTTCCAAGTCAAATTCAACCTTTTCCAAGTCAAATTCAACCTTTTCCAACTCAAATTCAACCTTTTCCAAGTCAAATTCAACCTTTTCCAACTCAAATTCAACCTTTTCCAAAACAAATTCAACCTTTTCCAAAACAAATTCAACCTTTTCTATGTCAAATTCATCCTTTTCACCATTATTAGGGAAATGACGAAAAATACGCACAAGCCAAAGTACCAAATGCTTGTCTGTGATTGAGGACTGGGCTGAAAACAATACTCCAAACGCAGTAGGTAGGTACCTATACATAAAACAAAATCATGTTTTATTAAAAGAGAAATCAATAAAAAATATAATTTTTAAAAAAATCATCATTTCTTTGAAAGAAAAACTCTTCTCTCTTCTTTTAATTAATATTTTAAAAGTCTTAAAATTAAAAATCTTACTTGTAGAAAGTCTATCTTCGATTTTTTTTTTTTCACTTAAAAAAATGTACAG
Source organism: Adelphocoris suturalis (assembly GCA_030762985.1). Taxonomy (NCBI): domain Eukaryota; kingdom Metazoa; phylum Arthropoda; class Insecta; order Hemiptera; family Miridae; genus Adelphocoris; species Adelphocoris suturalis. Next base: position 130,152,398 of record CM061043.1, on the reverse strand, counting down.
GTAGGTACTTTTGTGAAATACGAGTAGGTAATTGTAATGAATTGACAAAAAATATGACATCAGTGGAGAGGCTGTCCAACTGACGCTTGAGAGAGCAGGAGCATCATATCCATAAAATAGTTGGTACAATCTGTAGCTGTAATTGATGACACAGCCCGTGGAATCACATCGCACAGATCATGAGTTTGGCGTGGTTCACTCAGAATACCACGAGCAGCGGTTTTTATTTCCGAGAGCGCATGTTCCACCGGGTTGAGGGTAGGCGAATACGGTTTTTTGTTAATTTCTTTTTTAATAAAACATGATTTTGTTTTATGCATAGGTACCTACCTACTGCGTTTGGAGTATTGTTTTCAGCCCAGTCCCCAATCACAGACAAGCATTTGGTACTTTGGCTTGTGCGTATTTTTCGTCATTTCCCTAATAATGGTGAAAAGGTTGAATTTGACTTGGAAAAGGTTGAATTTGTTTTGGAAAAGGTTGAATTTGAGTTGGAAAAGGTTGAATTTGACTTGGAAAAGGTTGAATTTGAGTTGGAAAAGGTTGGATTTGGCTTGGAAAAGGTTGAATTTGACTTGGAAAAGGTTGAATTTGACTTGGAAAAGGTTGAATTTGACTTGGAAATGCTATACATGCATGAGGTTCCTACCAGGAGAAGAAATCAGGCACCCCTTTCAGCAAAAAAAAGTGAGATGTGTTGAGTGACTACTTCATGACTGAAGCTAGCTCAGTGGGGTGGCAATTTTCGAAAATCTAATTATTTTCTATTAATAAATTAATTTAATTTTTTCAACTAAGTAACATTTTAAGTTAAATACTAAGTAACACTTACCAAACTTTTTTTTTTTTTTTTTTTTTTTTTTTTTTTTTTTTTTTTTTTTTTTTTTTTTTTTTTTTTTTTTTTGGTCATATCCTTCAAAAGTGTTATTGAGTTCAATAAAAACGTCTTTTTACGCTTCCTGCGTCTTGAATATAGTAACAACAGATTACCATTTTCTACAGTCCTACAATAAGGCTCCTCCTTATCGCACATGACTAAAACAAACATTTATTTGCAATGAGCTCCTACCACAGGACATAGAAACAACATAAAGTTTTTTCTATGTTCTGTGGCTCCTAACAACAATACACCTAAAAGAACAGGCTGGTCGGTTCGGACAATTCTGAAATATACTCGCGCCGCTGCCGAGCAGTCGTGCACATTAGGTGTCTCCATTCCTCGTCCTGCCAATAGTTGGCAACGTGTTGGTCAGGGAACAGACCCAATCTGTAAACTCGTAAACGACGTAAACTCTCAAGTCATGGGAGATATGATTAAAAGAGAGTGATTGCTCGAAAGCAATTCCTTGCGAGTAAAGCATTCTCTCTGGTTTGGGGTGATCAAGAGTTTGCTTTTCACCTGGTCCCGCGAGTAAACACACGAAAAATGCTACCGATAAGCTAGTACGTTCCAACCTTCCCCAATCCTCTCCACACTTTGAGTACGTTTCGTTTTACTTGTTTACTTCAAACAGTAAGTACATACCTTAATTATTATTGTAATATAGTATTGAAAGTGCTCATTATAGTGAAAAAGAAACATGAGAAGTTCTGACTGTTGGTCAGCCTCAGATCAGCGCCGGCAGAATGTTTGTAGTGAGTTTGTTCTCGGGGTACGGGAAAAACCCTCTGGTATTGTGGTCTTCCCGGACAGATGTCAATTTACAGTCCCCGAAAAAACAATGTTTAACCATTGGTTTATTATTCGAGAATCTAACACGAATTGTACGACGGTATTACATCCGAGTAGGTACATACGTTTAAAGCAAAGTAACGTGAGCGGTGGTTCTTACACAATGGATACCCCGTTTAGACGGGTAACCTTCCGTTCACGCGTTGCCTTCCCTTCATCTCAGCAAGTTCTCTATTAATAACGAATGGGAGGAATTTATAGAACTCCACATTCACTGTAGGGAACTGATTCGGAAGTGTTTATCGTCAACTGAGCTCCTACTGGATCGGATGCCATCCCGTGAGAAAACACGGCGTGTTTATTATGAGACCATCTTGCTCCTTCGCGTTCCTGCTTCCCATTTCTCGAGCTTATCGATCGAAGCTGTCAACCCTGAAGGAAGATAAGGGAGACCTGCTGTCACCACTGAGGGTCCCTCTTCAATCTTAGAGGATTCCAATGTCACTAGAGAGCTCCTTTACACACTTATATATATATATATATATATATATATATATATATATATATATATATATATATATATATATATATATATATATATATATGTATATACGATGGACAGGTAGGTCCTTACATAAACCATCTCTTGTGTCCACCACGGCTCATTCCCATTCATTTGGACAGTACTCGCCGATGCAGAAGACGTAGTAGAGGACTTGAATTGTGAAGTATATACATTTGATCCTAAATTTATCAACCATGTTACAATGTTGCTCCCAAACAATTTAAATTAAACGGAAAAAGAAGAAGGGTTTATTTTCAGGGTTCAATAATTTCTGATTGAATTCCGAATGCGCCATATTCTATGTTTCATCATGATGCAGCTTACATTTCATAATCTATCCTCAGCGATATCTTAATTAACTAACACAAGCGCTAATCACTTTGTTTATAATTTACGAAACATATTTTTACTTGGTTAATATCTAAAGATCACGAAGAATTCGAAAATTTATTTTCCAGCTAATATAGCATTTCTCAATGAAATTAATAATTTCTCCATTCAAATCAATAATTTTTCCAGTGAAATGAATAACTTTCCCATTCAATTTAATAACTTTCCCATTCAATTTAATAATTTTCCCATTCAAATTGATAATTTTCCAACGAAATTAATAATAGATGTAGGCGTAATAAAGAACAAAAAATGGGAAAGTAAGTATCGTTTTATTTTTATAATTTTGATTTTTCCAAGAAATGTTTTATTATAATAATTTTGAAAAAGTCAACAACTTCAACTAGCAATTAAAGTACATATAAATATAAATATTGTTGTCCACTTGCAACGATGAATTCTTTCAGCATAACTTCCAACAGGTAGATCGAGCAGTCGGTGGAGAACAGCTGAATCGTATGTTCAACGAGTATTTCTGTTATTTCTTTTGTTCGGATGTTGATTTTCATATTGTTTATATTTATATTTATAATAATTGCTAGCTAAAATTGTTGACTTTTTTTCAAAATTATTATAACAAAATGTTACATAAAAAATTCAAAATTATTATAATAAAATTTCCGTTTTTTGGTTCTTCATTACGCCTACATCCATCATTAATTTGGTTGGGAAAATTATTATTTTGAATGGGAAAATCGTTAATTTGGTTGGGAAAAATATTAATTTCACTGGGAAATTATTAATTTCACTGAGAAATGCTATATATCATGTAGATCTCTGTACTCTTGTCTAACGACGATGGATCTAACTTACTTTTACATAACCACAGTGCACCAGGAACACCATTCCAGGTGTTCACACCACTAGGAACACCATTCCAGTGCACCAGGAACACCATTCCGCACCACCAGGTGCACCAGGAACACCATTTCCGCACTTTTTCAATAATTGTGTGTCTTGCTGAACCCCTCACTCAGCGCAGTACCTCGTTCCTTGTTGTGGGGTTGTTCCACTATGGTTAAGTTGATATTCCTAATTGAACCCCACAAAAGACGCCCTGGGTATAAAAGATGTTTCATTTTGATCCGATTTCTGTTTAATACTTCGAATAATTCACTGAAGATATTCTTGTTTTCCATTTCATTTCACCGACAACATTCTAGTAATTAAGTCGTTATCACTAAATATGATATCCGCCCCAACCACCAATTCCTGATCCTTATGATTGCTGGCCGCAATCATAAGGAATACCACATCCATGTTTGGATCAAAAACGTACCTTGGCTTAATAAATTATTATTCTAATGTTACTTTGTTCATAAAATTGTTAGATTTATATAGTTATAGCTCCTGAAATTAATATGAAATTAATCTAGAATGGTTTGAGCAGAACAGGGAGTTTAAAGTGGGGTGAAGTGCCGAATTTTGTGTAAATCTTCAAGGAGAGGCTCAGAACAGTACAGTACAGCTGTACACTGGACACGTCCGAAATTAATAACAGCTGGTCAATTTTTACTTTTCTGTACACTATAACCTATCACCCTTTCATTGCCTATCCGTCTAATTTGCGGAGTTTAAATCATTAAATACAGGGTGAACTGCTCGTAGATGAAAATCATTTTTTGCATAAAACAATCAAACTAGGTGCCAAACATTCTGCCAACCGCATACTTTTATCGCAATCCGTTCTCGAGACATGATTTTTAACGGGTTTTAAAAGAAAACCGTGTTTTCGTCCTCTTAAACTCAAATTTCTCCACTTTAATTCAATTTATTTTAACTTTTGACTACATTTTCGAAATCAGCGTTAAATTTTTCTATAAAGCATAGTGCTTGGAATGTGGTATCTCCAACTACAGAATACAACAACAGCTCGAACATACACAAATTTGAAAAAAAGAAATGTCTGAAAATCTTTAAAATGTTACAATTCAATTTGTTACAATGTAACAAATGTTACGAAAATTCCAGGAAACAGGCAAATCTCATGAAAACTGCTTCATTTAATACTCTTTCTAACAGTAGAGACAATTTTACTTTTACTTTGCTATATAGGGGAGAAACTTTTGATTACATGTTAGAAAACGAGGCTTTTTCAGTGAAATCGAGTGTTCTTTTGGAACATGACCTTCTATATGAACCTAAAAGTTCGGGGTAAGTTTCTATATGTATTTCATCCTGAATCGAATGGTAACACTTGCAGATCTCTCCAACTCCATCATAACCGAATTTTTCACTTTATTTAACTAGTTGCTGACTCCTGTTTAAGTGAATACCCAAGTAGCGAATAGGACATCTCGGAGGTCAATTCTTCGCCTACTATTAGTGAATAAGATTACGAAGGACTTGGCGGAATTCATTTTGTGGGGCACACCAACTCCCTAAACTGTTTTTTACCCCAAGCACCAGAAAATGTTGGCGTCGTCATAACTCATACCTACTTCACAAATCAAAAATCTGATAGGAAACAGGTGTTTCACAATATAAGTGAAAATTGGTTTCATAAGATGGAAAAGTAGGACACACACAGGAACATGTAATTTTCGCTTCGTTTTTTGATAAGTGGGATATAAGGTTAGGCAGTATTTATTTTCCTAATCGGCTAACGATGCTGAAGTCGCCAGTGATTTACTTCGTTTTGTTAAAAAAAAGTAAGCACGACCCATGGAATAAGTGATGCCATAATTAAAACTTCTCACAGTTGGAATTAGAAAGGTAGGTAAGTCATGTTGGATAAATGCGAATAGTATTCGCCAACTACTTTAATCAAGCCGGTGACTAATATAATAAGAAGAAACGAGAAAGATGATAAGAAGCGTAATTGCCAATTTTTTGTTCAACTTCTCTCCTGTCAAACTTTTTCACCCCCATTAATTATGATAATGAGGGGGCACATCAAATTTCCAAATGAGGGTGGGAGTTGCGAAGCGGATAAAAAAAAAAAAAATAAAAAATAGAAAATAAAAAAATAAGCTGAAAAACTCGGGGAGCGATAGGCCGTTGGATTGGGGATAGCGAAGCGAGAAGCGAAATGACGTGATGGGAGGAGAGTGAAAGTGAGTGAGACGAGCGAAATGTTTGAGGGATGAGCGTGAAAGTGGGAGAAAGGGGGTGGAGAGAGGGTGAAAGGGGGTGGAGAGAATGGCCGAGAATCGGTGAGAGGGGGAGAAAGGAAAAGCGAAAAGTTTCGCGAGAAATGACAGCGGAAAAAAGGGACACTGATGGGTGAGTGTATGGTTGTGGGGGGCGGGGAGAGGGTGAAAGGGGGAAGGTTGGTGGATCAAATACATTTCACAATGGACACCCCCTCGTCGTGTCGCTGACTCCGGTGTCTCTGACTCGCTCATCCTCTCCCCCTCTTAAGGGGAGGCCACTCCGTGAGGCTCTCACCCGGCTAAAAGCGTCCGAATAATCGATGACTCGTGAGGAGGACAGGGAGAGGGGGTGGGGGGAGAGAAAACTCGAACCCTTCAATAACCCCCTCCGGCCGATACCGTGATCTCCCTCCTGCGAGTTACTTTGCAAAGTAAATTTGTTGCCGTAGTGCCACAGGACACCCTTTCCCTCCTCCACGACCCCTCACGCCACTCCACAATCCCAACTCGTGACACCAATCCTTCCCACCTCCTAGGACCCCCCCAGACACAAAACTCTCATAGAAGTTAACTTTGAGCTGAAGCACTTGAAAACTACTCGTTTAAAACTCGGGAGCCAGATGGGGTTTTTGAGCTAATCGGATCCGCCTTCGAAAATTTCCCTTGGCTTAACCCGACGAAAGAATAACATATGGCGAAAGAATAACAATGGGCGAGCTTCAAACTTTATTATTGAAACTAAATAAAAGTTTCCTCTAAGAAGAACAGTAACTTTTAAGGTACATCCAACATTGCTAAAGGTAACAGAAAATTCTAAACATCGTTAGCAGAATCCTTGGGGATTCTTCCATGCTACGTAGACGTACTGCATCTAGCTCACAAGTGAACACTTAGTAGTAGGGTGGGATAATATCTGCAAAATAAAATTGATAACGCAATAATTGATAAAAGTTCCAGTCCAGTACAATAGGGAAATGTACAACTCTAATTTGGTATGAAAATATATGATAGAAAAGGAGCTATAAGGGTTGTGATTGAATGAAAGATCGTAATTAAAACTATTAAGAAGAAAGAAATTTACTCTACAAGCAGACACCTCGTGACATGGATATGTAAATGGGCTGGGGGTCATATTTATTTTCGATGGTCTACGATAGGAAGATAGGTAATGAGAGAAAGATTATTGTCCGACGTGAAAACAAAAAATTTGTTTAATGTAAAAAAAAAAAAAAAAAAAACACACACAAGCATCCAAAACTGTTGATCTGTATCGCGTTACAATTTTTGACGTGAAAAGCTGGTTGAATTTCGTTTCTAAGTTTATCAGGGAGTCTCTCTATCAAACCTTAACATCTGAGGATGAACATGAGAGAATTAAGCTCACTCAGTTGATTAGGAATGAGTCAATCATTTTTTTTTTCCCTTTGTTGGCATGGTTTCAGAAACGTACAGCCATGAGAAATATAAAAATCGTTCATAATATAAATCAGCAAAACGAAATCATAATATCAAATCAAGATCTAAAATATAAAATCATAATATACATAAACATAATATAAAATACTAGTTAAATCCAATTCAGTCTGTTAACTCAAATCAAATTCACACAATCAGACTGTTTTCTGCAATAAATTGGAACAAATCATCCCATACATCAATATTTCGACTTAACAGTGAGAAGCAGTAATTGAAGGGGCTGGTTATTTTTGCCCTGATATTATTGAACATAGTATCCCTCGATCTTTGGAACAACGGACAATCCATAAAAATGTGCTCTGAATTACCTCTCAAATAACCACAATCACAATCTGCAGCATCTCGACGGTTAATTCTATGAAAATATAATGGGCAGATAGCATGGTTCGTTCGCAACCTGCATAACATTCGTATAAACAGTTTTGATCTCTAAACCCCTTTGAACTACGGTGTTCTCTTTAGTGTAGGATTCAATTGCTTATAAAATGATCCCGCGTCGCCTTGTTCATAACGTTTTTGCCACTTGTCTTCCTGTTCTCCCTTAGTAATTACATACAATTCCTCTTTCGGCCTCGGATAATCCAAATTTGAACCCAAACGTAACGCTCATTTGGCCGCCTCATCGACTCGTTCATTGCAGGCTATACCAACATGAGACTTTACCAATAAAAATGAAACATTAATGTCATTGTGTCTTAGCCTGGTCACTAGTTTGATTGTTTCAGTGATTAAATGATTGCCAATCATTTCAATCATCTCTTACTGTCCCAGAGAGTCTCCCAATCGAATCTGATTAGGAATGACCCTATCATTTAGGTCGTCTCCTAGTGTCCCAAGGGGTCGCCCTCTCAAATTTCAACTTCCTTGGACGAAAAGGAGAGAATGTTGCTCTCTCAGCTGATTAGGAAAGATCCAATAAATGTAATCGTCTCTTAGTGTCCCAAGGAGTCTCCCTATCAAATTTCAACTACCTATGATGAACAGAATAGAATTTAAGCCCACTAACAAAAAGACTTCAAACAGCCATGCAATTTGGGAAGTTCCCAAAAAATTAGTAATAATTTCTGATTTCATTCTTGCAGTATAGTTAACGAATTTGTTTATCGGTATCGCGTTACAACTTTTGATCGGAAAATTGGGTAGAACTTAGAAAACACATGACCCCCAGCCCATAGATATGTTTATGTCAAAAGGGTTTCCCGCGAAAATCACCATATTACGTGAGAATCTACACGACTATTCGTTAAATACATGATTACCTTGCAAGAGGCTGTAGTGAACGATATTCTTGCGATAGGTATACATGATGGAATAAAACGGATGTATTAAGGTAAATCTATAAGTAAATTGCTGTATTAGGAGTTAGAGGATGATATTATGGAGACTAGTATTACTTCAATAAATTAAGCAAATTTTCTCGGTCCACAATGAATATTCGCCGACTATATTTTGATTCCGATTTACCATTTACCAAGTAAATATAAGTACATAGATTAAATTTATTGTAGTCTGCGACATAACGACTCGTGGATATATGCTCAAAAATAAAACTCGCTATAGGCTGGAGAGGCGAGGCTTGACTCTTTCCTGCATTCACCACAAAAATATTCCGATGCCAAAGATTAACCTCACGAAGAATTGTATGGGACAAGATAAGTTAACGGTAGACAAGGATAAGAATAATGTAGTATACAGATAAGTCATATCGTGATACGAGTATATATATCGTCATACCGGCGACCCCCGAATGTTTTACTCTGCAGACAGATGATAATGACATCAGGTGCTGGATTACATTATGATTATGAGCGGCAATCATTGTACATTTCCACATTTCCGATCACTATCACACACTCGAGATCACAGCCCAAAAAATTTGTTTTGGTAGCTATACACGAATACTAGTCGCCAAACTATCAGTGAGATAAGGTGATGATAGTGTGATAAGAATAATAAGTCCCTTATGTTGGATTTTAACGGAAAAGCCCAAGATGCTCCGATCATTGCGAATCCAAGGTAGCTTGAACTGTTTCAGATCCCCAAGCTTCATGCGCTTCCCGCAGAGAGCATGGAGCAGCACCTGTCCTATCTCGTCGGCCACCTGACCAGCTGCATCTTTCGTTTGGTTACGAAATTAATATATGGCAGAAAGTAGCAGTGGTATTATCTCTACCAAAGTCAAGAACTAATGGCATCTCCATGTTAGTGGGAATTCGATTATTGGATGGACATTATCGTGCGTCGAAAAACAGCACTTCAATTGGTAATCGGCTATTACCAATAATGGGCGATTAAACATCAACACAAAACGATTGATAAAGGCCCTGAATGTAATGTTTGTAAGTTGTGTTGTAATGTTTCTAAAGTTCCCATTTTCTAGGCGAAATAGGTAGGGCTCATAGAAAGAACATAGGTACCTAAATATACGTTCAGCAACACATGAGTTCCGGATTAATTCTATGATATCGTTGCATATAATTAAATATAGGTCGGTTCATTGTTTCACTTTCCTAATGAAGGAGGACGAAATCGACAAGAAACAGTATTATCGCCCTCAAACGCAATTCCGTGATTAATTACAAAGTAATTATTGATCAATGCCGCAATTACTGCGGCCATTAACGGATGATTATAATACCAATCGGACCTAATTTCTCCAATTAACACGCGTCTGTAAGCTCCACCGATGTTATGAACGTGTTCTGAGAGCGAGACAAATAGCAATTACTAGTAATATATCTGTGGTATGGATACATTAATGTACGACAACCATAACCGCTGGTTTATGGGTATCATGTTCTCGCATGATTGTGCCTCATTACCAGGATCCACAAACAGGTAACGAATATTATAATACTACATATCATGAGATATAACAATCAATATCATTTCACAAGCGGTAGAACTGTTGTCTCATTGAAATCAACGACCATTTCCGAAGATGCACGGAGACAATTTTCGACAATTTTAATTTCAATTTGTATTTTCCCGGTAATTATCCTAGTACCTAGTAGTTGCAGCCCCTGGTAGTGTAGATGTATGTATGTATGTATATATACATATTTGTATATAAATATACATATTTTGAACGCTGTAGTCAATTTTTCTTGGGCATTGCTAATTGGGGGAGAAAAGTATGGTCGTATGTTGAAAAACATGGTTTTTTCTATGAAATCGAGGGTTTTCGTGAAAAAAGACCCTCTATGAAAATGCGAATTTCGAGTCGGTTTCTACGTATTTTTTCAAGCTGAATCGAATGGTAACACTTGCGAATTTCCCCAACTCTTTTATAACCGAGTTTTCAATTTAACTAACCAGTTTTACCCTTAAAAACACATGAAATCAAGCATAAAACATAAACCAAAAATCCGTGTGAAACTCATTTATAACGGAGTCAGGGAGATCTGCGAGTGTTACCATTTGGCTCAGCGTAAAAAAATTGTAGAAATCGATATTAAATTCGTATTTTCCTAGTAGGTAATTTTTCACGAAAACCCTCGATTTCATTGAAAAAACAATGTTTTTCAACGTTGAAGCATAGCTTTCTACCCTAATTGGCAACGTAAAAGTAACATTGACTACACCGTTGGAAAGGTGAGATCTTGGTACAGTTTTAACGTTACTACACCCTGAAAAAATATTGGTTTTCTTAGTTCAATTCCTGATTGAAAAAACTCGAGATTTACCAAATTAGGTTAAATTTTCTTTTCAGAGGGCTGTTTCATGTCTCCAACCTTGATTCTATAAAAAGGTCAGGTATCTATCTGATAGGAAATTGAATGCTCTTTCATCGGTATCCTCAAATTTGAACGAACGTTTCAAATTAAGTGAGTTATGATCGTTTTAGCGACAAAAGGTCGAAAACAAGAAAAAAATCTTAGAAATTGAATTACTCGGAAACTAAGCGTTTAAAAAGAAATCTCTTTGAGAAACTTACGATCAGAAATGAGTTCTAGAACCACCCCCTGGCCGATGGCCCACCCTTAACGTTTACGCCCGTATATATATATATATATATATATATATATATATATATATATATATATATATATATATATATATATATATATATATAAGATTATTTTCTCATTTTTTCTTGTACTATACAATAGGCTGGTTGAATAAGATGTTCTAGAATCTTTAGTGCTGGATACAAGGAACATACGATGCCATCTCTTTTGATGAAATCAACATCTTCAGAATGAAACCAAATACCCGTATATTATTGACCAATTTCGTATAACGTAACATAACACGCGAATTTCGTGTTTTCGTCGCGCTGTGTTTTGATCCTGAGGGTAACTGACCTGAAATCCTATTGAATGGATGAAGCGAAATGAGACATACATCGAAATACTATAAGATTTAGTTGAATGATTAGTCCTGTCACGTGTTTACAACACGGTAATCATATGCTCATATTCATTCACGAAACTCCACAAATACGACAGGGTTTTATAAAGGCAAGGACAAGGCTTTAGAGAAAGAAAGTGGTATAAGGGCTTCATGGACGGTAAAAGTTGAAAAACAAAGGGTGTGAAAGGGATAAACCAAGATATGAAAATGATTTATGGAGAAAGTTGTCACTCATACAAACTCTGCATATTGTGTTAAGTTTACCGTGAGGCAGTATGTATACTCAAATTTCTATATTAAATAGCAAGTCTTGCTACCGGAAAGACGCCGCTTTCGAGAGGGAAAGTATTCTTGGGGGCAACATAGAAAGCAAAAGCCAAGAGAGGAAGGGCGCGGGAGTAATGAACCCAAAGTATGAAAAAGATTGACGAAGAAAGTTAAAAAGCGGTTGGGGCCTCCGGAATTATGAAAGGTGTTTTGCCCCAGCGGGGGTTTTCAGTTGAGCCGGGGGTGTTCCATCACAGGGAAGTGTTTTGTAGATGCCTGTTGAAGACGAGAGGCCATTTTCTTCGCACAACATTACAGCGAGGCGTGGAGGTGGAAAATACAGACTACCACACACGCATTTACCCCCGCCAACGCTCCCCGCACGACCACTTGTCAAGAGTGTAAACTCAGACGTCAAATAACGTCCGGTTTTAATATCACGGGCTTGAAACAAACAAGCGGGTAACTTTCCGCTCTAACTTTAATAGTAATAACGGCGTGTGAGAGCAAGAAAATGAAGATATATTTTAGTACCTACAATAATACTAAAAACATAATATGACGGACGTGAATGCGAAAGTGTTTTATGCGAGGGTCTTTCGGATTTACCGCTAGAAATCGACCGCCAACTTTACACAAGTCTTCTTCAGGTTATGTAATCAAAGAGATGCACATACCTACCCACCACGAAAAATCAACGAAAAGAAATTTGTGTTTTGTTTTTTTAAGCCCACCTTCATTTACAGGAATCTTAACAATAATATCAGTCTGAACCTATTCCGAAATGGAATGAAAATAATAGGCCCGGTAACCGCTTGGAGTTTATTTTACTAGTATTATTGTGTTATTCTTTCATTATTATTCTTGTTTGATTTATTATTTTCAATAATGAACCTTTGAAATCGACTAAGAAAAAAAAATCAATAAGGGCCGGTTTATCAATAATCTACATTAACTGCAGGATAGCTATGCTGAGTATAGAGCTATAATCCAGATAAAGAATGTGAGTGGTTTAACAATGCCGAATTACCAGCGGATAAAATTATCCCTCAGATAAATTCTGTCTGGCAGATAGCGCCGTTAGCATCCTCATTGGTGTCTTTAGGCGACAAAATAAGGGCGATTTACACATGCAGCTACCACAAAGTAGAGTAGGAGCTACATTTTCTTCATGGATCGATTATTAAAAAGACCTACGATTCTACAGTCGGATCAATTAATAATGATTAATTTTACACATTTAGTTAGGAGAATTATTTTAGTTCATTATGGTTACTTAGCAATATTAGTTTATAACTGAGCGTAATAAATCAGCTTTCCTTGACACTACAGAGGCTTAGGGATTATGAGATGCTGTGATAAAATGAGAGCAGTCCAAAAAGTGGCAAACGATTTTCCTGCTATGAAAACTAAGAGAGTTACACTTCCCTAGTAACCCATTGGTTTTACGTGAAAATCAATAGAAAACCCCACCGTGACGAGACCTCGTGATGTGAAGAAAACAAATGGAAACGTCCTGTTAATCATTAGAGATTTCCTGGTTACCTACCACGTTTTTAGTTTACACGGTGCCATGATCAGCTGATCTGGAAACAACTGACAGCTGACGAATTAGTAGAAGTGGACGACGTGAGTAGGAGACCGCTTGATTGGCAACGCTAGATCGAGTCTTAGTACGTCCTCGTTACCACGTCTTCGACACTTCGCCCGTAAATGTATAAACCCGAGGAATGTTTCAGTGATAAGCGTATTCAGTTCATATTTTTCATATTAAAATTTATACTGAATTAATATATTAAATATATTATTTAAAATATAAATTAAATATATAATTATATTAAAATATACTAAGTTTATGTATATGCATCCTATTTTCACTCGAAGCAGTCCATTTATCGAGTGCCAAAAAACAACTAGTCAACAAATCGGAGGATAAAGGTTTGCCGAAAAACGGATAAAATAATTGCATTCTAGTCATATCTACCTTTTTCATTATACGAACATTAAACTTTTAAGGTACGAACATGTATTATTTTAGTGAGTTTGTACACAAAATGCATATAATCCAATATTACTACTAACATAGTTGAGCTAGAACTTACTCGAACGATCGCCAAGACAAGTCGGACGGATGCGTCTTCAAGGTAAACCTGGAACACGTCGAGCTCGTCTTCGCTCAATCAACTAGCGTGATATATAAGCTTACGAAGTCTAATACTTCACGCTGATTTTCATTGCACAAATAAAACGGTGGAAGGACGTACAACGGACCGATTCGATTTTTGAAATCCATGTATCTTAAAACGCAACCAAAAATTTTTGGGAGAGGTTAAAAAAAATTGCTTATCCGATAACAAAGGTTCACTTTGCAAAGAACACTACGAATCGAAAACAGAACAATAAACCACATGATAATAAATTATGGAATGTGAGATCTGGATGAAGTAAAACAGAGTCGGAGAAATACAAGATGTCGGAATCTCGGAATCAGCTTCAGGTTACAAAATTGATAAGAGACGACGTGTGAAGACACATGAAACACCGTAGTAACAGTCAGCGTTGTTAGCAAAATTTTTTTTCTCCCTAGATTCACGTACACCGTATTAAGACACCGTGGTAACCAGGAACTCTCTATTATTAAATGACAAAACCGGGTCTGACGTCCACAACGGATGTCTATCAAGCTCGGCAAATAAGAAACCACATGTTTGCCATTTGCATCATTTCTAGAGATAAAATACATACACAAATTGCGTTATTGCAACCATGAATTATTATGAATGAATTATTGTGATCAGCAAGTTGTGAACTTAATTTCATCTTCGATCTGTGTTGGAATGTAGAGAACGGTATCTTTGTCCAACCGAAACCTCAATAAAAATACGCACTCGTCCCATATTAGTAGGTCATCTACACGGAGTCTTACTAGGTATATACGGTATATATACGGTATTATTTTCCATTCAAAGCTATTCCATTCAATGCTACAATAGAATCTTCGAAGACAAAACCCCAAATATCCATTCCATTGGAAAGTACAAAAATGAAGACAATCAAACGAGATTCAAACAAGATTTTTGTCAATAAATAAACTTGTTTGAGGTTAGAAAGCTCTAGATATATCATTAACCTCCAGTTATAATTGTTATCCAGCCATAAATTGAAATTAAAACGCCAGATAGTTTTAACTAGGGATAGATAAACACCCCATATTGTGTTATCTGGAGGATAACGCTATCCCTCAGATAAATCCCCCTTTATCCATTAGATAAATGTGGTTGATAAATCGGCCCTGAATCGCTAAAAACGGCCAAAAATAGTTTAATTTACATTTTTTGGCAGAATATTGCTCAAATAAAGTTTATTAACAATAAAATAGAACATTCAAAAAGTTATGAACACGATTATACTGAAAATGTACTTAAAATTCATTAAAATTTGCTTCAAAAAAATCTATAAAAACTTTTTAAAAAAGCTAAAAATTGAAAACCTCTACTTGAATAGGAGATTATTATTTAGAATACTTTTTGCCATAAAATTAATAATAGTTAACAATTTCCTTTCACTCAAAAAGCTCAAATTTCAATTTAACATTATACAATACGATAATTTACACGAAAATTTGCTCTTACGATCACGCTGCATGACTGGAACTTTTTCGTAATGATGAGATGGATTCTTTTTATCATTAGTAGAAAAAAAAAGTTTTTCGCCAAACAGAAATATTAGTTTGAAGGAGATTTCGACAATCCCTCTAAAGAGCACTTTAACGTATCTGGACAGAGACGATGATAACCATTCCTACCTAAACAAAAACACAAGTGAACTACGTCAAAATTGTTGGAGTGCTTTTGAAAATAGTCTAAATCTATAGAAATGCGAACGCCTAGAAAGCATCAGGAAACATAACCCGACGGGCACCTCCCTCATGATTCAACATCGCTTTCTCTCTTATTCAGAGAAACCTTCAACATCACCGCCCCGAACTATGCACATACAACCTCAACCTCTAAAATGGAAACCGTCTGGAACGAAATAATCCTCGAGCTCCAGCGTCTTTTGTTCGCAATGCACAAATACTCAACTATTAGAGTAAAACACAAAATCTCCTAACACGGTAGGTCGACTATTTCAGAAGATTAATCAATCGATATAATCCTATTAAACATTGATTAAGTGAATCAACAAGAGCAAGGAACAACTTCTCTATCAATTTTATGATGGATATGGGTACCTTAGTCTTTTTTTTTTTTTTTTTTTTTTTTTTTTTTTTTTTTTTTTTTTTTTTTTTTTTTTTTTTTTTTTTTTTTTTTTTTTACAAGTTTTATTGCGCCAAGTAATAACAACTTATAAGCAATATTCATGTGATAAATTATTATGCATTTTCTTAAGATCTAATATACTTCACTTTAGACTTATTGTTCTGATTATTGAGTCACTAGTCTTGACGTTCATTTTATTTCACTTAGTTCATGCGGTTTAGTTCTTTTAAGTCTTCTAAGTAAATCTTCGGTGTCAAGGAGCTGAACGACATCCTCGTTAACATGATCTCTGAGCCTCAAAAGGTGATTGACGGCTTGCTTGCGGATAACCTCATTGACAGATTCAACTTTCAACTCATAGTGTAATCTGTGGTTTCTGAAGTATCTGTATGCATCAACGCAGGTACGCAGAACATTATTCTGAAAGCGCTGAATAATGTTGCGATTACTTTGTGCAGTGCACCCCCACAGTTGCGCACCATATGTCCAGACAGGTTTGAGGACTTGGTTGTACAATATGAGCTTATTGTGGATAGACAGTTTTGAGTGTCTTCCCATAAGCCAGTACATTTTCCTGATTTTGATAACTAGTTCAGACTTTTTCTTTTTAACATGTGATTTCCACCTCAGTTTGGCATCGCGTGTCATTCCAAGATATTTAGCTTCATTGGCATAAGGAATCGCCTTGGCATAAGGAAATCAACATGTACAGACTTCGCTTCATTCAATCTAATTCTCCATCTTTTTGTCCATTCATGGATGCGGAGGATGGAGTGGTTTAATTTTGTAACTGATTCGATGTTGGTTTCTCCTGTCGCCAAAATTGCGGTGTCATCTGCAAACGTGGCAGTTGTATTCTCCTCAGTTTCTGGTTGATCGCGAGTGTAAAGCAGGTACAGTAGTGAGCCTAGTATACTGCCTTGTGGCACTCCAGCATGAATCTTCAAAGGCTTCGAGAAAGATTCTTCTTGACAAACTTGACAAGACTTCTTGTTTGATTTGGAAGTATCGGTCGGTCAGATAAGACTCCAGAATTGCTGCATAGCATGCTGGTAGAATTTTGCGAAGTTTGTGAATAAGCCCTTCATGCCACACTTTACCAAACGCCTGTGACACATCCAGAAAGGCTGCAGAGCACACTTTTTTCTCTTCGAATGCTTTTTCAAACTTCCTTCTTGATACTTGCAAATACCACACCTTGTGGTAGTTCCTGGACAATCAGCGTTCAGAATATACTCTGGGTCCAGCAGGTTTACCGCCTCTACCCTTTGAAGGGGTAACTACTCCATTTCCAACACCTCCTTGTTATGAGTTGAAGTTCAAAATGAAAAAGCACTATTCTCCGAAGGCTATCTGCCTTGCTCTCTCAGCCGAAGTAAAACATGAACTTGTACGTACGTTTGAAGGCTATGGATGAAAGTTTCATATCAAGAACAGGAGTAGCTCACACCAGTTTTGAATCATTTGTACCACAGAGATGGTGGGTATTCCACAACATTGTGCACACAGAGCCAAATACATGAACATCCATGAAAGCATTCTTTCAATAATCAATTATTTGGAATAAGAAATTTCGAACGCAATCCATATCCGTCCAAGCCAACCGGGCATTCATTGATCGCAAAATAATGTACGTTTAAACATTTAATTATATACAACTCCATTTTACGAGGCCCTATTTCAACACAGTTATAAGATATTTGGCAATTGAACATCAGATAGTTTTATATTAATTGTATCATTGTTACATCAACAGAAGTGGCTAAACAAGCACAAACCAGAAACCTTTCCCTCTACGTTTTCATCACATTCGTAACTCCACGCAAACACAGTTCATACAACGGAATTTTTCATTCAGAAACTCTTGCTCATTAACACTGTAATGAATTCTTAGCTAACAGCATCGAAAACGTGGTGAGATAATTACATAAAGCTCTAAGAAGTGTGGATGATGCACACACCGTGATGTAACTTTCAAACAGAGTTGAAAATACTTAAGTTCTTATTTCTATTAGTGTCGTTAGAACTTAAATTTTCCACTTCAGAGGCATGTTAATGAAAGGCGCAGAATGTAATTAGTGATTCAACAGCTTTAAGTACTTGCCAAGTACTTAACCTGTTTCGAATTCAAGCCGCACAAGTACAAGTACTTGTAATTACAAGGACAAGTACAAGCACTTGTATCCGTCGGGGTCATGTTTCAATTACAACCACTTGTACCTACATGCGCTTGTACAATAACAAATACTTGTACTTGTAGCTTATAAATGTAATTCAAGTACAGCAAGTACATTACAATTATATGTTGAAAATCAATAATATTCCGCTTCGGAATGTCTTTCCATATCCGAATGAAATCTATACCTTTTCTTAAAATTAAAGTTCAAGTCACGAGAAAGCACCCTAAAATCAAATTTTGAAGCATACGAATGGCTCATCTTTCTACGATGATTTCACAAGTACAAGTACTGTGTACTTGTACTTCACTTTAAAAAAATTGACAAGTAATTTTACTTGTACTCGTCTTGGTTATTCAATTACAAAGTACTTGTAATTGTACTAGCCAATGAAATTTCAAGTACAAGTACTTTTGAGGACTTGTACTTGTATTACTTTTCAATTACTTGTACCCATACATTGTACTTGCAAGCAAGATTTGGTCAACTCTGCTTTCAAATAGCAATTGTGAACTGCTTTGTACAATTTACCCATCACTCTGCCTCATCTAAAATTCAATTTTTCAGGGTAGGTTGAGAGTCCTTAAAGAAGTCTAAAACCCATTCCTACTTCTTTGGCATCGCAATATTTTTTTGAAGGTCGAGAGAGAAATTTTATTGGAAACACAACTTGAAGGATATTGTTGTACACCGTTACTTTTAAAATATATTCAAACTGAAGAACGTAAAAGGTAACAAAATGGCTCAACTAAAACGATAAAAATCGCAGTCAACTTTTAGGGTAAACATAAACTATCGATGAATGAAACTACGAAACGAGATATTTATCAGAAGTTTGCAAGTTATGACATCTGATAACTAAAAAGCAATTTCCCTTCTTTTCACGATCACAGCTTTTCAATAAATTCTATTCATCATAATAATAGATTTAAAGAGGTTTTAGTTCCATTTGGGAAAAAGCAACAATAAATCGTCGAGAACGTCTTTATTACGTGTATCAACCAGTGAAATGGTCTAAGGGGCAAATTCAAACCTGCTACTTATAACCGGGAACGGAAAAATACTTTGAAATTCAGGGTTCGATTCAGACTGGAAGATTACAAGAAATATTTCAAACTCCCTTCCCCATCTTCCTCCATCGGATTTATTGCCAGCCATTCGATTTCTATAACTTCTTATAACCTTCTGCCCCTTTAAAAAAAAGTGAGAGAGGGCGGGGCGGACATTTTGGTTTTTTCTAATCCCTTTCCTGTCTCTTTTTTCGTCGAGTGAAGGTTAAGGAAATATCCTTCGCCGGTAACTCATGAATTATGCAATCGGCGGGACAGGATCCTCCTCCCACGCCATCGTGTACCAATAAATCCAGAAGGTTTTTCGGATTTAAGTAATCCAACGGGTCCTCGAGGTTTGTTTTCATCAAAGAGCTAACAAAATATTCAGCGCCCCTTCCGAGGATTTTTTTACCCTCTCGTTCGACCAACAAACGGTCACGTTTCCGCCTTTTTTGCACGTCTCTTTACCCCTTATTTGATACTTGATATTCCGTTTCACCGCTTTCCACAAAAACCAGGACACTGAATAAAGATGTGTCTGTGTTCACTTTAATGGTGATCTCAAGTCTGAAATATTGATTTAATTGACTTTCGTAGGGTGGACAAAGTTTTGTGAATCGATATCCGAACTGATGTCAAGTGACTATTCAAAGTTTCGCAACATGCTGAAGAAACAAGGTTTCAAGGTCTGTTTCAGTGACTTTCTAAAAATCTCTTATTAGGTTCTTTTCTTGTTACCAACTAGTTGTTAGTTCCTCTGTAATACCACTCAAGGTTTCAAAACTTTCTGAAGAAACTAAGATCAGGGACTGTTTCAATGAAAGTCCGAAATCCCTAATTGAATATACTTTCCTCTCTTATATCACAAGAAAACGGACTTTTGAGTAACGATAGGTCCGGATTTATCATTGATGATCTAATTTCCGAGTCAACGACTTTTTACTTCTGGAAGGCAGAAGAATTGTTATCATTTGAAATCCAAACTAATGGCAAAACGCTTCTTTAAATTTCAGGGTGTTTTAAAGAATTCCTATACAAAAACCAAAACACCAGAACTTTCTAATATTGATATGAACGTGTTCACTGCTGATGATGATCTAATTTCTTAGTGGTTGATGGAGTTTCGGAGACCAGACGAACTTTTGTCATTCAAAATGCAAATTGATGGCAAGTAACTATTCAACGTACCAGATCATTCTTCAGCAACCAAGTTCAGGGATTGTATCAGTGCTTGTCCAAAAATGTATATCATGTAGCCATGACTGCGAAACAATTCACCTGATTTTGAAGTCATTTCCAAAAAATTCAAACGTGAAGGCCTCTTGATGGTAATGTACTAACAGATATTTTGATCGGGAAATCAAATGTACTTTCAAAACTGTCCAACTATCAAATCAATCTCGTCAATTTCGGCTCAAACGCCAAGCAATGCTGAGGTCTGATTTAAGTTCCTCAAGAAACATTTTCACAGCAATCGAATCAAGGAAAAAACTATGAACATACTATTGTGAATCGTTATGCAACTTATAATAGACATCAATGAAATACCATGTACAAAACCATGGTATTTCAAAATGCAAGATTTCATTGTCTCACTACATGAAGTTCCTTCACTGGCCTACCCAAATACGGTCTCAGTCCTGACGGATGAAAATGTTTGATGCGAGGGACGTGCGTATAAAAAAGGAAGCGCTTCATTCATGAGACTTACAATTCGAGAGACGTCTGTCAACGAACTAAATCACTCGCGACGAAGTTGTGGAAACCCATTTCGAAACGGGAGTTAGTGAAAAACGTTGTATATTTCCGTGAAAAAATATAAAGAGTTACAATGTTGAATCGATTTCGATGGTTAGGTCATCATTAGTAACAAGCAATTACTCTAATAATGACAACAATCATAATAAACAAACAATAATAATAATAAGTTATTGTCTGTTACTGATGATGGCCCAACCGTCGAAATCGATTCAACATTGCAACATTTTTTCGTGGAAATAGACAAAGTTTTTCACTAACTTCCGTTTTTTACTCTAACAAGATTCGAGTGGTGGCACCACCCAGTATTCCTGCCGACGAACTGACGTCGTAACTCTAATGCACGTCCCCAACACCGAACAGCGCAGGACAACACAGCCAATGCCCATGTGTTTTATCGGCTACCAGTATAGAACGCACAGATTTTCCAAGATGTAGAGTTGGTTTTCTATATTTGACTTACCTACATCCATGTCCTCGAAATATCTGCAGTATCCACTTTTAGTGCTACGAGAATTTAGAAAGACCCAAAGGTGAGAAAAGGAATTTTAATGAATTTGAAGTACATTATCCAGCATAATTTTGTAAATAAATTTTTTTAATGTTCTATTTTATAGTTAATTAACTTTATTTGATCGATAAATTGCCAAACAATATAAATTTAGCCATTTTTAGCCGGTTTCAGACATTTCAAGTGTTTTTTTTTTTTTTTTTTTTTTTTTTTTTTTTTTTTTTTTGTACATTTTTTGAAATTTGACTAATTTATTGTACTCAAAAAGTGCTGGCCAACGAACTCATCCTTTCGTTTGGAATGTTCGATTTGTTGGCGCAAAGGCGGAGTTTTTATCTCAATCCTAAGGAGGGTTATCGTCTGGAATGACATGAATGGATTTGTTTCAGAATGCCCCAAAATGGATTTCAATAGAGAAATTTTTCAAAAATTTTGATTTTAATAATTTCTGAGCCGTTACAATAGTACAAAAACTCGCTAAGATTTTCTACCAAAATTAGCTAAAAACTGACATTTTGATAGGTATTGGAAATATCTTGGGTTCTCGGGAAAACTAAAACAATGCAAAGAACAATGACTACCCTATACAAGTGAGAATGAATTTACTACAAGTAGTACCCATATATTTATATCATTCATGTGTTGTATGTGTGTCTAACTAAGGACGGAAATAGCCCTACTAATAACAATGTCAACCGGCCCAGCGGCTATAGCCGCCAACTGGGGTCATGGGGACCGAGACCTGAGCGTTTATAGTTTAATCCGGATCAGATCCGTTGAGAGGTGACCTCTCACCGAAATGCCTGTCGAAAGTCAACAGGAGCAAGTTGACTCAGCGGATTAACGGGCGCCAGCTCCGCAGCCTGGGAACTTTCGGTGTCTCTCTTCGCCTTGCTTTTCCGCTCAAGGTAGAAATTAGAGGAAGAAAAGCACATTGAATGACTTGAAATAAACATGGCAACCAAGAGGTAAATGTGTACCAAGTCAGCACTGGTACTAATGATTTCAACCTGCAGATCCTGATCCTGTTTAAAAAGGTATCATCTACCTAATACCATTTGATGTTTCCAACGAATGAAAGAACTAAAAAGAGCTGCGAAATATCAAACAAACGTTTATTTACATATTAAGGTCCCTTTACACTGAGCGCGCACGTTCGCAAACGTTTGCAAACAGGTCGCGCCGCGCCACGCCACGCAGAACGTTTGCAAACGCCAAAAAGGAGGTGCGTTTACACTGCCAGCACGGCCAGCCAAATGGTAGTTCTCGCACAAGAAACATGAGCGGGAGGAACAGAGCGACCCCGCGCACGAACGAACGCTGTTCACAAACATTGCTCGGCGTGGGTGAGAGTTTACACAGCACGCGCACCATGTTCGTGACCGTTTACAAACCTGTTTGCGAACGATGCGCGTTCAGTGTAAAAAATGGCTCTTCAGATTACTCTTCTGCGCTGGGCGCACGTCTATAGATAATTAAACATAGTCTGCATTACATCATTATTCAATAAAAAGTACAGAGACGTAGGATCCCGACCAAAAAAATTTTTATTGAACTCGAATAAAACACATATTTACCCTTCACAAGTTCGTTTGTTGTTAAGAAAGTGATAATAAACTCGATTTCTGGAAGAAGAAATTACTTTGTAGTTAAATCAGATGTTTAGATCGTTATAAGTTAGTTTATAAGTTTATACCGTTCGTTCATACCGTTTTTGTACTGTACTAGTCCAAGTTATTGATTAATTTCTATTTCGAGTCCAAGTCTACCTAAAGGTCGCAGAAGCGATGTATTCACATTGAAGCATTGAAAAACGTGTTTAACAAAATCACAATTTCCAATCGACTGAACAACCTAACCATTCCGAACAACTATCGTTCCATGTACATGTTCTGACGATTTGTGGGCAAATCCTTGAAACACGCTTACGTTCCATAAATTTTGACCGATTTTGATGAAAATTTCACGGAAACATGCGGGTTAGACAATAGATAGTCTCATAACAGTTTCATTATTCACGAATCAAAACTCTGCGCATGCAAACGTAAAATCCATCTAGCATCATTTTCTTACATTGTAATCGTCCGATATCTCTGGAATTTTAAGGATAGTCGCAAAATACAATTTTATTATCCTACATTAAATTCAATACGATCGTATCAATATTAGCTGCTGCGAATGCATTAGATTGAGGAATAGCAACAAGCATTATTGCTACACTTTTCAACTTCGATTAACTTTCCAGAGAATGTTTGGGTTAGGCTAATAATGGTGCCCCCATAAATTGATCACTCAAAGATTATAGTTTTTGATGCGCAAGGGCAAACGTTAAGTTCATCAAGCGTCATTCTCTCATTGCCAATCTGATCTCGCTCATATTCGAAGGTAGTTGAGAAATTACAATTTATTCATCCCATGTTTTATTACAATTTAGCAGCTCCTGCGTATACGCAAACCTAGAACCCTTGTAACAAGCATGACTTCTACAGTTTTCATTAATTTTCGATTAAATTTTCAGCGATTGAATAATATATCTTTATTTCAAATAAGTTTATAATTAATGAATACATTCCAATGTTATATACATTCATGTTACACATACGAAGAAGCAATGAGCGGGTACTAAGAAACTCATCAAAGGAAACTTATCAAAAATCTGAACTCGAGACTTTTTGATGAGTTTCCCGCCTGGGTTGGAAATCTGTCGAAACTCCATAGAGAAAAAACTCATCGCAAAACTGCGCCAAACAAGTTTATCTGCATAAAATTAGTTATGAGTTTTCATTTATTTTTCTTTCGACTACTGTCTAGCACCGTCAAAAAACCCCTCGAAAACAGGCTTTAGGGCACCCTCCAAAAGTAAGAGCAGTCAGGAAACTCCGAAATATGGATGATGGGAAGAAAACTCGCCACGTTCATGTGAACCCTGAACTACCTGCTATTACGAGTATTACAACTCAAGGCCAGCATGAATACTAGACCAAGCCCCTTATCTTCTATAGAACAGGCGTATATACATTCATTGGGATGGCTTACTGGTTCTTTGGGGTTCAACTATTTACTCATTAGTACCTAGTCCCTCTGATTCCATACGACATTAATGAACAGAACAACCCATGATATGCTTAGAGAAGTACACATTGAGAAGAGAGACGTCTTAGTAGAAAAAGATGCGTTGAAAGCATTGAATGGACATAATCCAAATATACATTCAATCTCAAATGAGAGTCTCGAGATTATCTCACATTTTTCGCTGGTCGATATCTCAATCTTCATTGGAAGAGATTGAATTAGTGCGGGAGATCGTGCCTCTTCACTGCATTTCTTGTGGGAAGGTTGGTGATTCTGTGCCTACTAGCATGGGTCATTTTTGAAGTGAGGCCTTAGTAGCGCAGGTCCCCGTACAATACAGGTAGTAGAGACTCTTCGAAGGGTTGGTTTGATGACTTTCTTTTCGATTACTTTCACGTTACCATTTTTCGATCAGTTTCCGCAGGTATTAGGGAACTCGAAAACAATTTTTAGTTTTCCAATTTATACCCTGAATGGTTGATTTCATGTTTTCGATGAGTTTCTCATTAATTTAGTTTTGATTAGTGTACCAATCCATAAGCACACTCATCGAAAAGTCTCAAGTTCAGATTATTGATGAGTTTCCTTTCGATGAGTTTCTAGAGACCCCTATGAGCCACACCCAACTTGGGAGACGTCTTTTTCGCTTCTTTTTCACCGATCGTGATAACCCCATTACGTTTTCGTCCACATTGGCCTCCTCGAAGATCAGAGCAGCCCTGTATTTTCGGATGTCCTCTTTTTTTATCCCGAAAGGATTAGAAAGGGCCATTGAATGACCCCCTTCACTCAATTTGGGGGAAAAGGTGGCGGAACCTCCTTCAGGTCCAAAACCCCGTTGTTTGGCAAAGGAACAAGTTTTTCTCAGGTTCCAAGCGCTTCCGTAAAAAGAAGGCTGACGGCTTTGGGCCTGTACTATACACACAGCTGTGGCGGGGGTGGGTCCCCTCCGCAACAATGGGCCATGTTAAATCGACCTGCGGCCTTCCCTTCGCTTCCCTTCAAGGCAAAGGATAATTGGCTCTGAGGGATAGCGTCCCCTTTTTTTCCGGGTTAATCCAGTTAGAACTCGGCCCGTAAGCTCTCACCCACTTCCCCCACTCTCCCGCCACATCCTTCCTTTACCTCTTTTTTTTTACCTAAAAGAATTAATTATATTATACGTCTTTTTTCTCCCCTGAGAGTACGGAGATAGGAGGAAAGCTCTTATCTGCCTCTTCCTGTAACGTCTACGCCCTTCACGCATTTCCGTGACAACCGTTTGGATGTGGACGATACCCATTTAGGAATATATGCCGTATAGTAATTGCCACAAGACACGCAATGCGACAAAATTTTCAGAGCCCCAATAAATGTTTTTCTAAAAATTATAATCAATGCAATTATTCACTTTTAATTAAACAACACTGCCCAAAAAAAAAATCAAAGTCGTGCCCTCACGAAACTGGTACCGGTCCTGGGAGTTTTCGAGCTTCCTGAGTCCGAACCCGAAGCCTGTTTTTCATAAAGACGTCTAATTTTTGAGGCACGGCGACTTCATTTTTGAAAAAATCTCACAAATTCCAGGATAACTTAGTGTTTACGCCGTTCTTGTATTTTCGACTCACCTGAGATTTTCCACTTTTCACTCCATAGCACTATTTTCACAAACCACAATACTCTTTTCACTAAACACCGCTAAATTATTCTTATCATTATCTTCTCATTCAAACATCATTATTTTTCTGTCCGCGGCGTGCCAAGGACGGGTGTGCTGGGTGTTGTGTCGTTGATCCGTGTTGGATCGGCGCAGTGCTATTCCTTCTGTATGTGGTTTTTGTTATTTATTGCATTTTTCTATTTATCTATTTATTGCTAATCGGCTCTTTATATTTGTTAAAATTACCTAGTTATTAGGACATGTTATCTTTTGTTGTTAAGCAAATTAAGTGCAGTGAGTGTGACTTAGTGCTCCGGCCCTGTGACGTCACTCGCCAGCCATCTTGCCGTCAGCCGTTCACCTGGGAAATTCGTTATTCTCACTATTCTTTGTTTCATGCTATCAACCCGTACACCGTCTCGCCCCCTTTTCTTTTCATTTTACCTCTTGTGGTTTATACAGTTTCAAGTATATCAGAACCTAGTTCCCTTGTGACGCTGCATATTAGTTGGATCCGAGTTTCTCACGATCTGAGGACTCGTGGAATTTATTGGAAAGAGCGATCGCATTTTCTGAAGGAGCTGCTGGCACCGGGAGGTGTCCATTCTTTGTGTTCTGCGCCACGTGCACCCTCGCCGGCACCTTGGGGGAGGAAGGCACCACACAATATCAAGTATATCTCTAGAGTACTTGATGGACAGAGGTAAACTTGATAGCTAAACTAAGTAATCGCATATTATTGCCGCCAGTGCTATATCAACTACTGCTTTGTGGATCCACCCGTTCTTACCACATCTCTACCTACCACGTCATCATATCTACCTACCTATTCAAAGACTTTGCTGATCACATAGCTATAAGACCAAATCCTTCTTGTATGCTATATCACAGTAGTACATACTGCATATCAATCTGGGTGGCCACTCACTAGGTAGGCATTGAAAGAGCATTACTTGATACAAATATAACTTGTGGAAGCCGTGGTGTACGGTGTTTCCAAACGTATCTCTTGAATTTCATTGCTTACATACCTATAGACACATTAATTTTCTCCCAAATTGGGAGTGGTCCTTCGAGAAGATTATTTATCACTATCCATTAGGTAGGTACTTACTTATTGATCTCATCATCAACTTAGGCTCCCCGTAATTGTGCATATATCCACACCTATCATCAATTCTGTTCTTTAGTGGAATATACTAGTCACCCCACTGGCCCAAACACTTAGGTTCAATTTGAAGGTGATATTCTTGTTGGAAATTTAACGCAAAACACGCCTATACCATATATGATTGTTCTGAAATGCCTCCATAACGTGTGTTGCCTACAAACTGCCAAAAAGGTGGTTTTTCACCGATTTTTCTACAGTTTTTTGAAAATATTTGTACAAATTATACCACTTGGCAACCTGAAAAACATTGTGCTATTACTTGGGCTATTTTTGTGTCGAATGAGATCAACAGCAGCTCTGGAGGTGTAATAGTTGATTTGTAGCGATATTTTTCACTTACCAAAAAGCGTGTTTCTTGTCAGTTTTTTGACAACCTATTTTTTATAGGTATATTCCCAAAAAACACGTTTTTCGGTAGTGCGAAAATCGCAAAAAATCCATTATTACACCTCCAGAGCTGCTGTTGGTCTCATTCGACACAGAAATAGTCAAGAGTAATAGCACAATTTTTTTTTTCCACGTCGCCAAGTGGTATAATTGCTACGAAAACCTTCAAAAAACGGTAGAAAAATCGTAAAAAATCGGTGAATATCCACGTTTTAAAGCAGTTTTTAGGCACGACACGTTAAAGAGGCGTATCAGACTTGTCACATGTGGTATCTAGGCGCGTTCAAAGATACTGGTACTGCACCTCAGAAATTTCACTAGACGTGAAAAACGGGCTTCGGAATTGGACTCAGCACCCTTGAAAACCCCCAAAACCAGTACTAGTACTAGTTTCGTGAGGGTAGGCCTTTTTTTTTTTTTTTTTTTTTTTTTTTTTTTTTTTTTTTTCAAGGTTAATTTATTTTTGTTTACTAACGACTTTGAAATAAAGTATAAATTGAATAGATACTATAGATCAAGTGGTTACACAACTTACAACTCGTGGGAAATTGAATCAGAGCTTTATAGGTACGTACCTGAAACAAAACAAGATAACATTTCGTTAGGTAGGCTGGTATACATTTAACGCAATAGTTATAAGAGGAGCAGAAGAAAGATATTTGAAAAAAAAAACTAACTACTATCCGCTCGAGACGCCAACGTAAGTGAAAGTGGAGCCCCCTGTCTAATTTTTATTGATTCGAATTCTATCACCACATGAAACAGATGCACTTCTAATTCTATGCATGATGTTGGACCGATTCTTGTAACTGAATTTGTTAAACAACCAACTGCAACTACTGTTTTGATTTATTTCTTTTGTGAAATTTTAAAAGTGCGACAAAATAACATTTATAAAATGATTGTGTTTCGATCATGAACCCTCCCCCATATATCATGAAGTATTTTGAACATCTCGGATCTTACACCGATGGTATTTTACATGAGGGACAGCTCTTCCATTTTACAATCGCTTCGTCTTCAACCAACATCTAGGATTATTCAGTGCCCCAAATATCAAAATGGCGAATTACTTTTACCTTCCCCTTTCATTCCATCCCTTCAGCCTTCCGATCATTTCCTTCCGATTTCTTCATGACCGCAGTCAATTGTAATTGCAGCGAATCTAACTACTTAAAAACCATAACCCTCGTGAAAACATCAGCCAAACAGGAAAATATAGTTTCTTATTTTGCAGCCAAGGGCGCTGCAGTCAGACTGACTAAACCACACTAACACATTACCACAACCACACTAGCACTAAACCACAGTAACAGCTTCAGTATGGGTTCATGTTCTGTAGATAGGTCGGATTTTGTTTTGTTCAACCTCAGACCTCCTGGTTCAGATGGTTTAACTCTGATATTCTTGTAAACAGCGAAAAATATCATGTTCTCTCTAGAGGATAATTAAACTGTCGACAATCTTACAGTAAAGCATAAACATGGACAAGAAAGTGCCACTATCGACTTCAGCATCGGATTCATCTCTTTCAATAAACAACGTGTCAATCATCAGCCCCAAAATCCAAGAAGATTATTAACAAGAATCAAGTGGAGAAAGAATACGAGTGAGTGCGGCAAAATCAATGATACTATTCACATGTGGGACTACTTTTGTCTCCACAGCTTAACTAGCTCAATTCTACCCTTTTTCAACCATTCTTCAGCACATTTTTAAAAGCTCTCCTCTACCAGTCTACAGTACATTTTTGAAAAGCTCACTTCTACCATTCGTAAGAATAAACAATTTTTTGACAAAAATTGATTAATTTGAACATTATTTATTGGAAGTGTTTCCATCAATATACGTATTTTCATCTGATCATAATACTAAATATGAACAACTGGATAAATTTAACCGAATTCGGAGTTCTTGGAATTCTGTCAAAACGAACTTCTGAACAAGAATGAAAATTTGATTTGAATGGAAAACAGTCAAGAATCCATTTACTTTTATTTATAATGATTAACTATGTTTTGTTCATTACCTAGGGACATCAATATCACTGATCTTGATGGAGAAAAATTAAGGAATTACTTGGTAATAAAAACTCGATAATGTACTTTGATAGGACATCCCGTCAATAGAAATGTAATAAATAGATTGATAAAACATCTGGGAGGGCAATTCTATGTTGTGCCAGATTTTCCGGCCAACGATAAGGACAATCCGTTTAATCCGGTCCGACGACCAAAGTGGGACATCAAAGACGACAAGAGAGCTGTTATTGTTGTGCACCGGCCTGCCACAGGCTTGTTTATCTCGGATCGTTAACTTCTGAGTCCCCCCCATCAAACTCCGCCAGATACGCGGTTTTTCCCGCTACTTTTCCCGGAAAATCCTTCCGAACGCGATTTCCCGACGGAAGAATCTCCCCCCCCCCCCCCCCCCCCCCAAATGCAGCCACCAAAACGGAAACACCAACCCTAACCCTTCACCAATTTTTACTACTTTTTTGATCGACGTTCCGTGGCGTTTCCCACAAGAATGTTATCGAATAGGATTGATTGAGATTTATATTTCCGACGCCGGAAGTTGTCGGAGACCTTCCCATCCGGGATTTTTCTCCTTTTGTCAGCCGTCCAAGCGTTATCAATCAACTCGTCATACTGCCTCCCTTTCCTCGTCTTCCATTCCGCTGAGGACGGCGCTAATTTATCACTGAACAACGGATTCGAAGACCAGCCATCACTTCGGGTAACCGTTGGTTCCGGCTTTTGAATACAACTTTCAAGCCGTAAAACTACGAGTATAAGAAGACGAGTATTTAGCGAATTTTCGTAGAAAATGGAACTATTGCAATGGCTCCAAAAATTTTAAAACAAAAATTTTCGAAAA
Source organism: Adelphocoris suturalis (assembly GCA_030762985.1). Lineage (NCBI taxonomy): Eukaryota > Metazoa > Arthropoda > Insecta > Hemiptera > Miridae > Adelphocoris > Adelphocoris suturalis. The sequence goes on along the minus strand of CM061043.1, from coordinate 130,121,668 downwards.
TTGTCTTCATTAAGATCCGTTTTGAGACATTCTGAAACGAATCCTATAGTTTAACGCTTTTTCATATGTACGAGTATATGTATATATGTGTGATTCCAGACGAAGACTCTCCTTAGGGTAGATATAAAAATTCTGTTCTTGCGCCAAAAATTCAAGCTTTTCAAACAAAAGGACAAATTGGTTGGCCAACACTTTTTGAGCACATTAAATTGGTCAAGTTTCAAAACATGTGCTCAGCAAATCACTAAAAGTTACTAAAAACGGCTTAAAATCGTTAAATTTATATTTTCTGTAGAATTTTAGTCGAAAGAAGTTTAACAACGATGAACTGGAACGTTAAAAAATTCACTCACAAAACCATGGTGAAAAATGTACCTACTACTGGAGTTTAGAAGCTCAATTATTCTCTGCAACTTGTAAGGGCATTCTGCTTCTTGTATGAAGCACTAATTAGAAGCTCCTTTTCACGTCAGAGTCAAGTAGGATTGCACAAGCATGGCAGCTCTCGTGTTCGTTCGTTCTTGCTTCGGTGGTCCCACTTAATCCTGTCCCACTCCAGTGTCCCGTTCTAGTATCCTCGTCCTCCCTGATCACCCACTTTGCCCACCCCAGCGCCCACAATGTCACTTCACGTCTCTTTTGCACCGGGAAGTGGGACATCGAGAGGTTCCGCGAGCGACATGACCTCTTCGAGCGTGACGCGGCTGGGCGTAAGGGGGCTTCCTTTCCCTGGAAAAGTGTCCCACTCGAAAACGTCCCTGAACTAGTAGCAGTGGGACGAGACGGTAACCCTCTTCGACTTCTTTGGTTTTCTTTTCTTCACCTTAGCCCCCCTCCACCCACTCCCTTCACCGATCCCACTTCTCTCTTAGTCACCCAACCTAACGTTCTTCTCTTTCACTATCTACCCCCATCCCCAGTCCCTGACGGATATCCGCAATCCCATTTTCAAACAACACTCTTCACCTAACCCCTTCTCCATTCTTCACCTATACCTTCCCCATCTTCATGCTTCACCCTCCCCATCTAACAAAAACCTACGCAAGGTTGTGGCATCGATTCGCCCCCTCCACGACCATCATCACTATTTGCCGTTCCTCTGTCACCTCCTATCGCTTAACCAACTCCATTTCCTCCTCTTTCTCAGAACGTCCACATTGATCTTTACTTCCTCGATGTACTTTGAAACAAATGAAATCAGGTGCGAGGCTTTTGATACTTTTCCATTATCATTAGTGCCGGAGAAAGCGATTTGAATCAGTGAACAGCAACTATCAATGGACCAAAAAATGGAGAATAAATGACAACGAAACAAAGCCAACACGCATCACTTATAGGAAGATTATCCAATATAGTTAATCTCAGGCCATCAATGTCCCTGTGTACAAGATTGAACATACTTTATCCATCGAAAAAACAAAATTTGAAGTCACCACAATTATATTCGTGAAATATTTTCAAAAAATTGATAAGTGAGTGGCTGGTTGAAGGTTGGGGGGGGGGGGGGGAGTGTAAATCGGTGATTAGTAGCATATATGTATAGAAGAGTAATAGAATGTAGTGGTAAAAACTTATTTATACCTATGCAGATGATTTATAAATGAGATTAAAAACTTGGAAAACGACATAAATTATTAGACTTTATTATTACAGGAGCTTCACGTTTCATGATGGAAGGGGGTGAATGGAGAGGCTAATACTTTGTTTTTTCATTGAAAATGTCTTAGTCAACCGGAAATTTTGTTACGCAAAGAAAAAAAGTCACGCAACCCATAAACAAGTTAGGTGTTGTTATGGTTATTATTTTCTTCACAATACCAGTTATTAAAAAAAGGACTGTGAATTCATATTCGTGGAAGAATTGTGCATCTTCGAGACCCGCTTACAGCAAATTCAGTAACTGTGTCCATAATTATTATATGTTTTCTAATTGTAATTTTATTTTATAAAAAACATTGAAATTACTGAGACATTTTCAATGCTCATAGCTCTTCTCTCATAAGAGAGAAAGTACGAGCGGGGAAAAGGTCGTTTCTCGTACATTATGTACAACATTCAGCTTAGCAGTTTACGTACCTATGCTATTGCAGCTGATATGTTCCTATCATTCTGGATTCTATAAAACGTGAAACACCTTTGCTCTCATGCGCTACTTTTCAATGGACTCTAAAGTAGGTACCTACTTAAACCATAACGACGAAAGCCATTTCACAGTCAATTCTATTCACACGAGCTCTCAGCTGCATGCTATCCTTTTACCATTTGTTCACTGATTTCACGAGATGAATCCGACGATAGCAAACACCCATCACCCGTAAATGCTGGATTTTACTGTTACAACGGTACATCGTTCACCAGCTTTCTGTTCAATGCCCAATAACTGCACCGAAATTTCCATAATGCGATCCCAACCACACGGGATAAACTCTTTTATTGCAATGACGATTACTCTGTTTAGTGAAGCTCAGTATACTTGCCCATTTCCAAGGTTTGAAAAACTAGTATCGTGATGTCTGAACTCCATGAACTATAATAGGTATATATATATATATATATATATATATATATATATATATATATATATATATATATATATATATATATATATATATAATATTATATATATAACAGGGTGTCTCAACTTAAGTAGGCAAAGACTTCAAAAACGTCACAAAACTATTTTTATATTTCGGCTGAGACTGTGGTGAATGCATTGATCCAACATGTCATTTCGAGGTTTGGCGTTCCGGAGGAATTACACACAGACCAGGGGACCAATTTTGGATCTGCACTTTTCCAGGATGTGATGGATCAGCTAGGAGTTAAGAAGACGCGGACGTCACCCCTACACCCCCAGAGTGATGGAATGGTGGAGCGACTCCATAGAACCCTGTATGACTGGCTGTCTAAGATGGTTCAGGAGCATCAGCGCGACTGGGATCTTCAGTGGCCCTACTGGCATATCGTGGTTCCGAACATGCTGCTACAGGTTTCACACCAGCCTACTTGATGTTTGGCCGTGAACTTACAATGCCTCTACATTTGCTGTTTGGTAGGCGACCGGACGAGAAGGAGGTGCATGAGTATGCCAAGAACCTACGATCACGGTTGGACCAAGTTCATCAAGAAGCCCGGGAGTTACTGCATGTGAGGGCGGAAATAATTCGTAGAGGTCTGCAAGTGTTCACCATTCGATTCAGCGTGAAAAAATTACGTTAAAATCGACATTTAAATCATAAAGTGTGGGAGATCGTTTTTTCCTGAAATCCATCGATTTTCGTTGAAAATACACGTTTTTTCGCATCAAAAGCAGTTTTTTCTCCGTGTTTTTTCTTATATATATATAGTCTGTGTGTGTGTGTGTGTGTGAGTGCGTAAGTTGTTTGGCTGTCTGGTGCCTGTGCAAGTGTGAAAATGTCATCTGTTTTATCTACATGAACGATTTTCAAACGGGTGATATAGTTAGATATTTCTCTATGATACTCAACGTAGACTGTATGTTCTCACAAGATTCTCCTCCTTAACGGTGGAAGTCACTCACCAACCCTAAATAGCATTAGTTGGTTTAGGCACTTTCCAATTGAGTTTTTGAGGATCGGAAATAATTTCAAATCTGTAAATTGAAACAATATAAGCGTAAATATAAGCGAGGGATGAGCTTCGGTTTTGAGCTCCACAGCCAAGAGTATGGCTGTTTTTATCTGTAAATTGATCGAGGCTTCACACAACTATCCAAATATATATTCAGCCTACGTTTTTCCACGTAAATCTCTGTTTATGTTGCCCCAGATTTTTTATGACAGGGTTGAAAGGTTTTAGGATATTACTCCTACCACATGAAAAGTAATAATTGCGATTTACATCAGCATCGTTTCTGTCGTTTCAGAAAAATGTTGGAAAGTCGGAAAAATCCTCATCTCACTAATTTTTATCCATGCTTTTCCGAACCTTAAGGGTTGATTTTAGGCAATGCTTTGCTTTGGAGATTGGGTACATATACAAATACAGGGCTAGTTTTTTCCCCCTTGGTAATGTTGTTCTTGGAACGTACGGTGGTTAAGTGTTGAATTGAAATAGCTTCGGTTCCTGGAAATGCCGTTGCCTTTCTTGCTCAATTTGAACGCAGGGAAGGTTTGTTTCAGATTTACATGTAATGGCTCTCTAACCCTCTCTCTGAACTCTCTAAACGTTTGAAATTATTTGCGGACCCCGTGCATTAGCTTAAAGAAACTTAACAGTTTTACTGAGAAATGTGGGCTTTGAAGGGAGGTAGGTATAGGAATTTCGTCGATTGAAACCCTTCAGTTCACGCCCTATTTCCTTGTCCCTGTAATTTCCTGACGTTGAGCCATCTTCAAAGGCCCGGCTGGCTATCGAACCTCCCTTCATCACTTACCACCTCCTCATGAGATACTCTTGTCATGATAGGTCACATGGCTTCTTCTTATCCGTTCAACGGTTTTCATCCACAAAGGCCATCTTTCTTGCATCAGAATTATTCGTTTTGGTTTATTATTTTCAATAATTAACCTTTGTAATCGACCAAGGAAAAAAAATTCTTAATCCCTCCTCCCCTGAAAATTTGTTGGTTTGCGTTTCAAGATGCGTAGAATCCAAAAATCGAATAATCAAAAATCCGTCCCTCCACCGTCCACCGAACACAGATTATTTCCAAAACTAGTAAGCCTAACTATATGAAACCTAGGTTAAAATCATATTTTGGGTCTAGATGATCCTAGAAGCTCGGCATCAATATTTATCAACCCTAAAGGGTAGTATTAAAGGGCTAAATATTCAAAAATCAAGATCTCTAAAACTGGTAAGGCAAGAATAATGATGTTTTGCTTGTCAATGATAAATATAATCCCAAAGAATCGATAAAACCATCCGCAACGCTGTACCTTGAATGGTTGCCTTTCTCTTAGGGCTAGAACTTCGATGAAACATCTTCGAATCTCTAAGCGCGAGACCATAGAGAAATCGTGCGCTGCCAGCAAATATAATGATTCGCCAACCAATCACTGAATTCCACCAATGATCGCTAGATAGTGGGACTGGAATACATAAAAATTGCCTTGCAAATATCAACTGATATCATTCCATTAAAATTATAAGGTGATATAGTTCCAGTTGAATTTATTCTAACTTTGCGAAATCGAGTCATATAACTGTTGTCCGTGCGGATTTAATAGTGAAGCATTGGGAAATACTTATTTCATCTCATAAATTTATTGCTTTCGAGTCTACCTAGAGGTAGCGGAAGCATTGTTTTCACTTTTGAAGGATGGAAAAGTTTTAGACTCCAAAAACAATCGGTTGTTGTTCTTTATAGTATGTCCACTCGCATTTTACGTTTTAGACAATCCTGAACAACTTTTGGCTCGTGTCTTTCTGTGTGTGTCTGTCGTGTATCCGAAAATTTTCGTAACAAGTTTAATTTCGACAATTTCCGACCGATATTTACGAAATGTTCATGGAAATTTCGGGTCAGGGTGTATATGGTTCCCCTATCAGTTTCTTTGTTTCCAAATCAACACTTCACTCAGCGTTTGCGCAAATGTAAATTCCATCATGCATTATTTTCTTCCGCCCTCGCTGTCCGATGCTGATCTCGGGAATGTGAGGGTTAGGCTGTAAATTAATGGTTCCCCATCAATTTCATACTTTTAAAATCATTATAGATCAATGATCTGCGTAGGACAGATATCCAACACAGAAATTCTAAACCTTTTTGTAATAATTTGCAACTTTTTGATCTAGGAATCGGATATTTTTAGCAAAAAACTGCAAATGGCTCGGACAAAAGAAAATAGAAAGACAATTAATCAAATTTTCAGGTAGACGGCCGGAGTAGAGCCCCCCCCCCCCCCCCCCCCCCCCCCCATCCTCTCATCGCCATAGTGATGAGACCTCCGTGATTCATTTAGTTCCTTTTCATGTATAGGTACGTATTTCAATATATTAATATTTGCGCATGGTTTGCGACCAGTAGGTATTATTTGAGTGCAATGAAATCGATTCCATCTCCCAGCAATATCAATGTAGATTATGCCATAAACTGCTAAAGAGGAGGACTTGTGAGAGATGACATCATCAGATTCGGATCGATTGTTCACAGATGGCCGATCACGTTTGGAGTGGAGTAGAGACGGAGCCTGTACCTTAACAACATAGAAGCAGTTGGCTGATAATAAAATCCAAGATGCATGGAAGAAGATTCTGGGACAGTGTGACGTTGGCATCTTTTGACAACCGCATAGGTATGAAAGCAGACGCTGCCATGTAGTGGGATACTGTTACAAGTTTGCTGCAAGAGAAAACCGCAGGAAGTATATCAAAGCGGCAGAAAACAGAAGGGTTATTTTTACACTGGTATGCTTTTGTGACGGAGCCCTGCTATCCCTAAAAAGGTTGGCCTGTACACTTGCAAGAAAGTGGGTAGCGCCTATTCGTGGGTAGTGGGATGTGCCATGGCTCAATTCTCAATATTGAGGGTCACTTCGTCTGAAAGGGAGCCCAGAGTTCAGAGATGCTTGTGGACCAGGTAAGTAAATTGCATGTAATTCTCAATAATTCTTTTAAAATAATGGAAATGTCTGGACATAATACGATAATGATGAACGTCTATATATGCTTTGGTGACCCGATGGTTAAGTTTTAGCGAATTTTTGAAGAAAATTAAGCTATTGCTCTCGCCTCAAAATTTGTAGAATGTGAATTTTTGAAAAAAAATTATGCAGAAATCCGTTTTAGGCTATTCTGAATCATATTCTGAAGTTTAACGCATTTTTTTATGTATGTATATATGTATGTATGTATATATGTATGTATATATGTATGTATGTATATATGTATGTATGTGTCATTCCAGACGATAACTGTCCGTAGAATTGTGCTAGAAACTTCAAATAAATTTTAAAATGTTAAGGGCACAAAACGAAAGTTCAAGTTCGTTGGCCAGCTTGATCGGATTACATCTTCGGGTTGAAATTTTCAAAAATGTAGTCAAAAATTTCAAAATAGCCTGTTTTTTGCGATTTGTAGTGCGAAATAATTTTTTCAGCATACTAACATGTGGTATATTCGGAATCAGCGTAAAATTTCCTATAAGAATATGTATCAAGTTTTCAAAAATTTCAAAGTTGAAAAATCAGTCAAAAATCGAAATAATGCCGTTCGCTGGTTGTAAAAATCGGTAATATTCTTCAAAAATTCGCTCATGGGGTCATGCTGCATGACTGGACTTTTTACTATCGATGCTCGAGCAAAACTTTGTATAAAACCAATAGTTTTTGCAATAATTCGGTCAGAGACTTCTATGTCAAAACCTTTCCAACATCTAAATTAGAGAATCTTTTGCATTGGTCTCATTTTACATGTGGTTTAGAAATTGCATCTTTGAATTGAAATTTAAATCTTTTGCATTGGTCTCATTTTACATGTGGTTAAGAAAACGCAGTTGAAATCGTAGAAGAATATTCACTGTTTCGAGGGGAAATACTGTTATGAAGAAGGTTTGAATATTAACTATCCCGCCAGTCAAATGAAGTGAAACCTTTGAATTCACGCCCTGTTTCCCTGCCACAGTAATTTTCTGACGTCAAGCCGGTCAAAGGGCCGGCTGACTTTATCATATAGTTCCTCGTACCGCTTTCCGCCACATCATGAGATACCTTGTCAAGATAGGTCACATGGCGTTCTCCTCCATCCTCTTATCCACTTACAAGTCAACGAGGAATTTCGCTTGAGGAGTGCAAATCTCTTGGTGAAGGTGAGATATTAGTGTGAAGGACGTGGCGACACTGCCGAATTCACCCTCCTTGTGTGCAGTGCCAATAGTAGTGTTCCAATTTCAAAATCAACAGCAGGGAAGGGGTGTGGTATGCGGTATAAAGACCGGTACCCATTTAATAGGATACTACTGCCAATCTATGTACCCGCCGTCACACCCTTCTCCTTTTCACGACCTTCTATTTACTTGCGGTTCCTGACGACAAGAACCCTCCCCCAATTCCGTCCTGTGCAAGGCGCCTCCCTTAGAACCGCTTTCTGGTAACTTGGCAATTAGGTGGAGATCAAACACCGTTTTCGTCCCTCCCTTCGCTCCTCTTACCCGGTTCCACCCTAATTACTCGGCTATTTGTTGGCGACGGGTTTCGTGCGTAGGCCCACCGCGGGATGAAAGAGGACGCAATGATAGGATGAAGGGTTGAATTGAGGGTGAAGAAGAAGAGATTAGGGGTAGTGTCCCACATTCGAGCCATTAGTAAGCTTAGGTACTGTTAGTGAAACCGACCACTCAACAGTAACAGAACTAAATTTATGCCTACACCTGATCTCTTCTAAGATCCAGTTAAGCATAATGAACCACAAACACTACTACATTGACTCCATAAATGCTTTTGAATTCAAGATTGCGAATTACACGATATGGTTGTTTACAACAAGCAAAAAGGCCACTCAAAAATATTAAAGCTTTGCTGTTGTGCTCCGTATTGAGAGTTAACATTTCATTTTCTGTTAAACGACGTATGTACTGAACATGGATGTTAAACCGAAACCATGCTAAAGGTTCTGAGGGAAAATGAATAAAAAGAATGGATAACTTTCGTGTGTTGGAATTTCTCATTTCTTATTGGGGAATCGGATTCGGCGCCCAAAAAACCCCAAAAAGGCCTAATCTCCGATCAAAACTTCAATTGGTTTTTGGACAAAATGCGGATTTAAAGAAACTGAAATAACGTCATAGGGTGGATGACACTGACCGTTCCCTCCAGGCACATGCAGGGATGAGGTCATTGTCCTATGGCATCATTCAGCTAACACCGCACTGTCGTCATTTCCGATCATCCAATACCCTCCATAGTGCACCTTTTTGGAACGGTCTTGGCAGGATCTTTGAGTTGATGGAACAAATTAAAGTAAAGGATAATGGTCCATTCGATATTCTTTTCATTCGGCTCATTACTAAACTTGACTGTGAGATTGCAATGGGTAGTACCTCCTTTTCGATTTTTGCAAATGCTGCAACGTGGGATAGTTCCTAGGCTTTTTAGCCTTCAGGATACCTCTACACTGGGTGTAACCTCCACCCTTTGAAGGAGTAACTACTTCATTTTCATCACCTTCTTGTTAAAACTGACGCTCCAACGCTCGTTTTTTATGCGCCCCTGCATCAACAAAAGGGTCGATGCATTGGTAACAATACATACACATTTGCGTGTAGTATTTTACAAGCAACGTCAAAGTACAAAAATATGCTTCGTTACCACATTAATATTTGCTATTTAAAAAAATTAAAAAAAAAAAAAAAAAACTCCCTAAAAAAGCTAGAATTTCCAAATTTTTTTTGTGTCGCAGAATGTTATTTAGAACGAGATTTTTTCCGTATAGTTGTAGTTGGTAGTTAACTATTCCTTTGCACTCAATCTGCTCACATTTAAAAAAGTATCATAATATAATACGATAATTTACGAATATTCGCTCATACGATCATGCTGCATGACTGGAACTTTATATTATTTGAATATACGGTATCGAGTAAATGTTTTTCATTTTTTGAGAAAGCAAAAGTGGGTTTGATTCAATAAACATAAGAGCCGAAAAATTCAAAATATCCAAACCTTTTGGACGTTGCGAACGTATTACAGTGATTCGTCAATGAAATAGAGAGTTTTGATGTTGAATTCATGGTTAGAAGTAATACTGAGGAGCTACCACCTTCACAAGCAGTGTGCGTGAGTTTCGAAGGGTGAACGTGCGACAAGGGTGAATGGACGGGTAAACACGGGCGGAATGTCGTGGGGGCGAAGAACTCGACAGAAAGTCTACGCAACGCACATACGGACCTTCGTAACAACGCCGCTTTAAATTCTTCCAGCCGTAAACGACTCGCTACAAGTACAGCAGATTTCCCCCGCCCACGCCACAATTTCACGCAATTTGCTTCGAGAGAACGGCGTATCTCTGAACGTCCTCGGAGGGCGAGCGGGGTTTTGAGAGTCTTGAGATTCCTGAGGATATGGGACTTTCGCTCCCTTCCGCCGTCTCCTTTGGGCCGTTTCCATTGTCATCGATCACCGCTTGACGAAACGACTTAGGAACAATGCAAATTACTGCAGATATCTACATTAAGTAGCCCTCCTATGCAAATCATTGGTCTATCATTATTAAATCCAATCTGCAGTACATTATCTAAACTGGACACATTGCGCCGAACAAAAGGGTTCACCCCTTCACGGCTCCAAGACCCCCAAATTTTACACTATTCATTATTTATTTATTCATTTATTTACAAAACGGGCGATGCTCAATTACAATATTATTAACAAAATAAATTCGTCTCTTGATGAGGAAACAAAATCGGTGTTTCAGAAGAAAAGAAAATAACAACATAGGTATATGCTGTCCTTGGAAAAAAGCACTTAGCCTTCTTCACGTTTGAGCATTTAAAAAGCGAGAAAAAAACTGAAAAAATGCAAGTGTGATACGGCCTTTACACAGTTCACTCGAACATGTGCCTCTCTGATGTTCCTCTCTAGATTACGAAAATCCTTGACAACCGATAACACATTACCAGGTTACCCGTGTTCAAAAATTGGTCGATCCATTGGAGTAGGTTCATTTTCCACAGTCGCTAAAACGAGTAAATTGAGAGTGGCATTTGGGATACCGCTGTGAAACAGTGGAGATAGCAGATGATTAGATGGTGAGGGGGGGGGGGGGGGGTTGTTGCGGTCGATCGTTGAGCGGAGGGGAAAGCGGGAGTTGATCCCGGGCTACCTACCGGGATCCGAACGAGGAGAGCATTTCGCGATCCATTTAGGAGGGCAGGGCGGGAAAAGAGTACGGGGCGGATGGAGGACGGAAGTAAGCGGCCATTCATCAGAAGAGATAAGGCCGTATTTATCAATTACCACTGATTGATGCGGCCTATGGCCTCCCCCATCCTACTTGTGACCCGCTCGCGGCTAATTGAACTCGGTGCACCCCCCCAACCCCCTATCACACCATCACCACTGAGCGAAAGGATTTCACTTCAGAAGTTCATTATGGCATTCCGCCTAATATTGGAAGGTCAACGTAGCTCCCCGTACAATCGTAGGGATGTTTCGATATTATCAATATCAAAAAATATCAATATTTTTGTTTCGATATTTCCGATATTATATCGATACCGGAAATGCGATATTATTGTGATATCGATAGATTATGATGAATATCGTCGTTTAAGTTGCAACATAGCATATCTCAAAAAATGGGATATTGAGATATCGTTGAGGAAACTCCTGAGATGTGTGGTGTTCCCGCCAGTTTTTAGATGTGCGATGTTGTCAAAGACCTCGATTGCCGCGCAGCCACGTGTCAGCTGGATGAACTGTTGCTATAAACATTTCGGGCGCGGAAATACGAATCCAACGGTATGCAAAACTCAATATCCCATTTTTTGAGATATGCTATGTTGCAACTTAAACGACGATATCGGCAAATTTCAATATTGTATTTTTATAAGTTAAATATTTTTTATAAAATTACGGGTTTTGATCCCGATAGTCACGATATGAAATCAGACTAAGACTGAAGTAATATAACCAAGTGAATAAATTCACTCGATTAAATAATAATAATATAATAATATTTGTATTAACCTTCAAATAAATACATATACATGGAGTACATACAAGGTACTTCTTTTTTTTTTTTTTTTTAATTTTAAATAACTCCTTTACATACATTATTAGTATCAAATATATAATAATACATGGAGTATATACATGGTACAACAAATATCTATATATAATTATATGTATATGCACAAAATTTAAAATAACCGCCTTACATACATTTGGGTACCAAGTAATAAATCACGGTTAGTTCATTATATTTGTTTTGATTTTTTTCAAGTATTAATTTTTTCTCTCTCTTTAGTTCGAAAAAAAAACTCATCCAAAGAGTAAAAGCGATTTTCCATTTAAAAACATTTCAAGGCTGACTGTCTTTAATTCATTCAGTGAAGGCTTTAGTTTCAAATTTTGAGGCAGGTTATTAAAAAAATTTGCAGCTTTTAAAAAGAGCATTGTAAAAAGATTATGAGTAATCATATAAATTTCGCAATATATCATTCGATATTGCCGATATCGATATTTTGTGGTGATAATAACGCTGTATCGATATTGACGTTGAATATCGTTATCGATATCAAATATCGGAAGATCCTCGATATCGGAACAACCCTATAGAATCGTGCTCTTCGCAGTGACCCCTGGGACACCTTGTCCAATAGAGCCCTGTTGGTTGAAATGCTGAAATTTAGTTAATTTTTTTATATTTGATTATGATTTTATCATTTAATAATGATTAACAGGACATTTCCATTTTCCGACCGTCACGACATGGTAACAAATTTCAATAGGGCGTCCCTCCAATAATATGTTTTTTCTTCATACTTAGGTTGTCTCCACATCCCTGGATCAATTTCAATAGGGCATCCCTCCTATAATATGCGAAGCCTTGCTAATATGACCTAGCTTCAGAGGGACGTCCTTAAAACGAATTCAACGATTGGAGCCCAGCCGATTTGTCTTAAACCTATTTCAAAGAAAGTAATGATATTGAGATTAATATTATCCAATCTTCGTGCATTATTTGTGTAATGAGTATGTAAACTAGGTGGAATAAGTTTACTGGTTGAGAACTGATGCTTTCAATAATGAACCTTCGTGATTCGGTTCATAATATTTAAAAGGTAAACTTCGAATTTTGATATTTCCATTTTCCGGTCACCAATTTACATGATGATTTCCGCTTACAACCGAGTCGTTGCCAGGGAAATGGTACTTCTTCATTTTTCATCCCACGAAATTCGTTGACCATTCGTTCGAAAGCTCTCGATTTATCCAACCATATTATGTTAACTACTGCAAAGTGTGTGGCAAACAAGCTGAGTTATGAGCATGGTTATTTGAATAATTGTTTACACTCGGTGGTCAATCTCAATAATTGATATTGTGAACATGACTGATACTACCGCTTGTAAAATATAAAGATTCTACAGTCGGATCGTTTAATAATTTACACTTTATTAGTTCATTATGGTTACTTAGCAATATTGGTGTATAACTTAGCAAAAAATCAGCTTTCCATGACACTAAAGAGGCTTAGGAATCACGAGATGTTGTGATAAAATTAGAGCATACCAAAAAGTGGCGAATGATTTTCCTGCTATGAAAACAAAGGAAGGGTTACCCTAGTAACGCAATGGTTGTACGTAAAAATCAATATGAAATAAATATTTTCGCCGTGACATGACGGTCGGAAAATGGAAACGTCCTGGTATTCATTATTAAATGATCTGACTGTAGAACCGTAGGTGGAGCTCAGCTTTCCCGAATTAAGAGGTTTAACTTAAGCTGGCATTTGGTCCCTTCTCCAGTGAAAGGCAGACGACTGTGTCAACTCGCCTAGCGCAGCAAAAAATACTCTAGAACTAACTGTTAGTGCTCGCCTTTCACAATAGTGTATTCCAGTTGTTTGTTTACAATGGACAAAAAACTAAGTAGTTACGAAACTCCGTTACATTTACTCGACGACAAGTGTGGCCCTAATGAATGGAAAACTTTAGTAGGTAGCCGATTTTGAAGTAGGGACCGACCAGGCTGCGAAAACGATCTGGCCTACCAACATACTTATATATATAGGTATATATGTATATACAGGGTGTTCAGAAAACTTTTGTTTCACATACATGTAAGTCCTTCCATGCTAAGTTTAATGAGCAATTTACATGCCATCATCCAAACATTTTCGAGTATTTATATTGAAACCCTTTCACAAAACCAACTTGATACTATGGTTGCCGTGAACATTTACAAGACTTTACAAAAAAGGCCTTTCTGTCCTTAAATTGGTTTTTCCGTTAAATTGGTACATCTCTAGCCAAATGAAACGCGCAGATTACGTGAAAAATCTATCATCCCTCAATATGCCGGCTTTCATCTGATACCTCACGTATAGACGACGGATTCATCAGTTCGGATTTTTCAGCTGAGCGAAAATTTTGTCGTTCTGTCGCCCATGGGTCGAGAGAGTTGACACGCAAACCAGTAAGTGTTGTCAATTCTCCCGATGGGTAGGATTATCTCGTCGGGGGAGCTGAAAAACCTCCCATCGGGAGAGTTGACACCATCCCAGTGCCGAGACGGGGATTTTTCCCCGCATCAAGGGAAAAATACGCCTCGTTAGGTTAATTGTATTATTTACGGGGACGCGCGAACCACAGCCAGGGCGGACAGGATGAAACATCGCTCGCTGGATGTACTTCTCCGACAGCCCGCTGTGACCCGTCGGAACCATCCGCCCCGGCAGCTGTGTCAGCTCATAGCGGAAAAAGAATCCATGACGGACAAGACACTAAGCGCAGGAAGAAATAAACGCACTTTTCCGATAAGACGTGGCCCGACCTGCCGCTAATGTGCCTATCGACATTAATGCACTACGATGCGAAGCGAAACGGCCCGAGCCACTGCGGCACTAGATTTACCTTGAATAACAGATCAATTTTTCCAGGAGAAACTTAGGAAAAGAAATTCGAAAAACGCATGGATGAGTTTTTTGTTAAAAATTTAGGTACAAATTTTAAAAAAAATAATAAAAAGCAAGGCGATAAGTTCAACAGTAAGAGAGAAAAAAGAACGTTTGGATCAAAACGATTTTTCCAGGTATCGTGACTTTCTGAAAAACAACGTAGTTTCTAATATGACGTCATCTACTGTGCTTAAACACTTCCAAACTATTTGGATGCCAAGTACATGGGCATATACATTGAAACATTATAACATGTAACAATGACTTTTACTTGGATTTTTTTTTTTTTTTTTTTTTTTTTTTTTTTTTAACCAAATGTAATTCTTTAAACAAGTAGATCAGTGCTCACGAAGTGAGTCATATGAAAGCGCATTTTCTTGTAAGGAGATCCGCGTGAAATAGACGCTTCCTGCGTTGAATTGGAGACAAAATGGCTTTGGAGCTCAATCAGCTGATCAATGACCTCTCAGTCGTCTTCAGCATTCTTTCTTCAGCCTCCCTCTCAAATTTCGGCTTCCTGTGTCGAATAGAATAGAAAATGGCTTTGGAGTTCACTTCAATGACCTCTCATGCGTCAGCGGCCCCTCATACATAATTTATCCTCCCCATATTACAGAGTACATCCGTAACAAGTTCCATCAAAATCGGACGCCGGGAAGTGGCATTTAAAACGATTTTAAGAGGACATATATACATTCATACTAACATACATACGCACACACATCGACGTACGAATTGAACACAATAGCTTTTTTCTTTTTTTTTTTAAAGAAAATGCACTTAAAAAATACGAAATAAATAAAACTCAAAATAACTTCTTGAAGTTAATTTCCCGATGTTACAAAATTACCATTTTTTGTCAGTGCGTTAAAACGACTTGGTTCGAAAAAGGACGGGTGAGTAAGGAAATTTGAGAACTCTATTTTAGGTAGCCCACAAAGTTCCATGTTTAATTTATTGAAAATAACGAACCAACTACAAAATCGAAACTCTGTTATTTTCACATCCCAAACAACGCAATCGTTTGTGAAAGGAACCTCAAAGGAGCCTTAACCCGTTTTTATTCTGAACGCTACGACGAGTGCGTTTCTCACTTTGAACGACCTCATAAATTGCAAGCTCGACCAAATAACAACAGTATTAAATTTTCCCAGTTTAGTACCAACTCTTTTCCCATTACGAGCAGTTTTAATGCTTCCCCCTCTCGATATGGCGGCAAAAGTTATGGGGCTCATCCCGATAAAAGGGGTCACCGTGGGCCACAAAAACGACCGCTATATTTCATTTAATAACTTCATTTTTCGGACCTATGAGCGACTCCTATGTGTCCGATGGAATCTGATACAACACTCCATTAATCCGCAGTTTTTAATTGAAACTTTCCAATCGGAAAAGTTAGGTCGTTGAATGGGAAAGGAAAATTGACAAATTGGGAATAACTAGAGAGACGATTTTTTAGTACTTCGATGTGAGTGATGATCCGGAACTGACTGCCAGGAAGGAATTTATTGAATTGTATTGAATTAGTGTTCAAACCCGATCAATAACAGCTTTTGGTTTTCGTAATAATTGTCAAAGCAAACGTAAATCAAGTAAGTTTTAAAAATCTTCTGGTGTGAATCTTCATTCTACATTCCAAAATTTTGTATCTCAGGCATGAATTGTCAATACCCCCATGACAGAGTAGACTAGCATAATATCAATAGAACTATACCGCAATCGAAACTCCAATGTATTTGACCCATTGAGAACCCCAATGTCGATCTACTTAAAAAATAGATGATAATTGGACATAAATAGATAAATAATGTTCCATATATAAATTCATGTACACATAATGTATAAAAAATAAAAATATATTTGCCTCCCATATTCATATTTCTCCAAAGCTGAGTTTTGTCCTTCAAAAAAACTCAGACATCAGAACTAAATACATAAGTATACAAGTTAGTATCCTGTATATAACGAAAAAAATTTTCTCAATCAATTTCTAGCCTAGTCCTTCCAAGTTTTGATACTTTCGGTTATAATGGTTACAGGCTATAACGATCGGACAGTCCCTTGGTGGACGTTATACACGAATTCCGCTGTATATCAATGATACATTTGTTTTCTGTTCTGCTGAAATGCTTTGTGATGAGCTCTTTAGGAAAAATCTGATAAGCTCAAGATATAGGAAGGTCCTGGAACCATCGCAATGTTGGATACAATGTTCGAGGTTCACACTCAACATTTCGAGCAGAGGTGCGGTTTTAACCCATTCATGGGCCACAATTCCATTGAAGCGCCTATTTACATTACAGGATAATCGCTTTGGCTTCACGCCAATACAGATAATTCGCAGGAGCTCAACTAATCCCTGCAGGCCATTTAGATCCCCACGTGTCGGCCCCTGGGATTCCGAGGGTTCTCGAATCCCTTTCGGTTCGTCCGCCCTCCTCAAGCGGCATCAAATGGATCAAGCGTCGGAAATCCGTTGCCTCGCGTGTGGTTGTTTGCCTCTAGTGTGGCTCCTGTCTCATCTGTCGGCGGAAAACCCGGGCTTCGCAGAGGTGTAAGGTGTTCTGATATCAGCAGCCGCAAGTTGAAAGGAGGGCATTCAAAACGCCTGGAAAGGGAAGTCGGAATACACGGTGAAAGATGAGGGTTGTCGGTGGAGGGGAGGAAGTGTTTCAGCTGAAGTTAACTCACGTCTGCTTATTATTAGTCGAGTCACTTGGGAGCCTGGCGGCTACACCTAGTGGAGATGATTTCCACACGTCCAAACCCCCCTCTATATTAGCCGACCAAGCACCGAGCAACAGTAAAATGGCGCTTAATGAATGTTATTTCGCTTTATATTTAGGCATATTCAAGCCACAACACAATGAGTATGATAAATATGTGTTAAAGGTGCGCCGGATGGTATATATGCGTTTTTTTTTTTCACTTTTCTTGGTCAATATTGGACCGATTTTGATGATTCTTGCGGCAATCTACTGGTTTTGAGATTCTCCATAGAATCAAGCCTTTCAAAATTTCAAATTTCCAAAATTTTCAAATTTCGGCACATTTAACAATGTTACTTAATTATTGTACAACTTTATTTTCGTTTCGAAAATAGAAAACGAACGCAGCAAGAATCATTGAAATTGGTCAATTATTGGCCGAGTAAACTTGAAAAAACCGCTTGATCGTATTTTGAATTTGGAGGGAGCATTGAACCTTTTGCTGGATCGGACAGAGTTCGCGCATCTACCCCTAGGTATCACTACATTCGAGTCACTTACCTTTCTTGCTCTTTCAGTTGGAAAGGCACCAGTCGGTCAGCTATCGGAGACCTTACGGCGGCCCCTTAACCTACAGAAGAGTGTTGATGAACTTACTACTGTTCCTATAATATTATACAGTGGAAGCGCCAAAGCAGAAGCAAACATGTCCACAGCATACAGATTTTTAGAAAGGGTTAAAAACTGTGAGTCAGGAAATTAAAGTATGCTTAATGATAATGTTCTTTAACTCTTAGCGAATAAGAATTTTCCTTAGAAAATTAAGTTATTGCAATGACTCCAAAAGTTTTGAATGAAAATTTTCCAATACTTTCATTATTTAAATAAATGATTAATGTTTTAAATTATTTTTAAACAATTATCCAAATTTTAATGATTTAAATCCGCTTGGAAGCATTTTTTGAGAGAGCGATTTTGAGTTCACAATTTTTGGAGCCATTTCATCAGTTTCATTTTGTGAAAAAAAAAAAAAAAATCGCCAAAAAAAAAGAAATTGAGGAAACTTGATCATGTGTTTGTGCTGCATATCTGGGACTTTAAGCGGATTTTCGTTAAAAATGAAGATATTGCAATAGCTCCAACAATTTTGAATAAAAATTGTCGGCTTCGCTTCAAAACCAAAACATTTTTTCGCAAAATTATAATGAAAAATGTACTTAAATAACTATAATTTAAGTACACTAGCACGTGAAGTTATAAATAAATGAATTTTTTAATTAATATTGGCTGATAAATTTATTAACACTGCAAAAAAGTTTGAAATTCATAATCTTTTGTGAATCGCAGAATATTATTTTAAACGAGTTTTAAGCCATAAGATAGACAATTTCCACTCAATGAACTTGCAACTTCTAAACAATATAACATAATAAAATACACTAATTAATGAAAATTCGCTCATGCTGTATGACTGGAATTTTAACATGGAACATGCGTTGCCATCATAACCCGACCAAAACCGAGACAAAATTACCTTTACGTGACATTTAGTGCGTTACGCTCCTATTTTCTGATGATTATCACTTACAACCGAATCGCTGCTACGGAACTGTATCTTGGGCATTTATCATCGTATAAAAATTGTTCACCAGTCGTTGGAAAGCTCTCGATTTACCTAAACGTAGTATGTTAACCAATGCGCAGTGCGTGTCCAACGATCTGGGGTATGAGAGTGGTTGCCTGAATAATATTGTTTACATACAGGTGATCCTTTTCAGTTAAATTTGTAAACATGATTGCAACCACTATTAGAACTGGAAAGAAACTTGGAAGTTGAAATTTGGTAGGGAGTGTATCTGATCAGCTGATTGACCTTAATTCGCTCCGGTTCTCCCAAGTTGTTCTGTCAAGATTTAGTGCTTCGGACTAAATTTGTTTTAATGTAATTTATTTATTTATTTTTTCAAGAAATATTAAGTTGGCCAACCTCATTTATCCCCTCATGCCAATTTATGATTCATCATTGTCATCATCGATATCCACTACAATACTCAATTACACAACGCTTGATTACTTCTGGTCGTGTTTTCTCTGTTATCACCCTCGCCAGGTAACGAGAGCCCGCTATCAACAACGACAACAACGCCCGGAAATTCGGTTGTTCGATTGCTCGCGGACACCGGCGGAATGACGTCGGCTCCGACGACGATACAATAAACACGTTTGATCGGTCGTTGAAGATGGGATCTCGACGTAGATGGCTTCATGCCTGTTTAAGGGTAAATATGCCGAGGAACGGATTCAATTTGGTTCGTCATCCGATCAAAGAAGCGTCGCCTATGGATATTCGGTCCCCTCCCTCGCCATCGCCGTCACTCACCGCTCGATCTAACTGCATATCGGATGCTCCCTCCCGTCAAAACGTTATCTCCGCTCTTCCAAAGCTTTGGCTCCACAAGTTGTTCCCTTTCCGAATCGATTTAGCTTCTGTAATCTCATCCATGTTCACTGAAGCTACACATTAAAACTGTATAAAATGAACAAGAACCGATAATTAACATATTTGTAAGTAATGTGTGCATTACAGGGACGTCCGTATGAATGGATTTTATACAATTTTGGTAAGAGTTTTGAAAAGAAAATATCATGACTACTCCGGATCCCCCCCCACCACCACCAGTGATTTCCTCAAACGACAGTAAATTTGCAGTATAAAATTTGAAATCCAAATTTTGAATTTAAAAAAATTAGGATAATCTGATCAGAATAGTTAAAACATCATGATTTAGTACTATTACCCCCTCCATTCACCCCCTTCCATGATGAAATTTGAAAATCTTAAAATACCTTCCAAAACTAGACCGAATTCCTAGTTGAAAAAAAAAAAGAATTGTGAAAAATCTATCAATATAGTTAAAACATCATTATTTATTACTATTACCCCCTCCTTTCACAACCTTTCATAATGAAATTTGAAATTCCTGATTGTACGATCCAAAACTAGACCGAATTTGTAGTTAAACAAAAAATAATCACGAAAATCGGACGAGAATTGTTAAAACACTGTGATTTATCAGTTATACCCCTCCATTCATCCCCTCACATGATGAAATTTGAAACTCCTGACATTTGTTCCAAAACTATATCGGATTCTCAATAGAACAAAATAAGAAACACAAAAATCGGTAGAGGATTGTAGCTAGGGCAGTGAAAGAATCGGTAATTATCACATCCAACCCCCACCATGACAATAGATCCGAAAATCCCAAGGATTGCTGCACAACTAGACTAAAGTTGGATGCGAACCAAATAAGAATCACGGAAATCGGTTGGTAATTGTAGCCTGGGTGATGCCGACAACATTCGTCTCATACACACACACACACTGACATACACCTATGGTTTTTTTTTTTCACGGATTCGGTCTTGGAATGGTCTGAAACGAATTTTTTCCCCCATACTTGCATTGTCTCCCATCCCCCTGAATCAATCCAATAGGCGAAGCCTTGCCAATAAGACAGCTTCAGAGAGACGCCCTAATAAACTCTATAGTTTACGGTTTTGATTGAACGCATAGGAAACATACTCGTAGTTACCAGCACTGATATCAACGTATAAGAAGTTAACTTGAATCCCATTTATTTTCAAATTCTTTCGAAGAGACAACTCTTGGCAAAAAGGCGCAAATTAGTAGTGGTGCAATAATTGACGTAACTTAACTTTCCCATTGTTGTATTGGCACAGTCAACCGGTTGGGTCAAGTACAATCCTGTACTATGATGTTGTGATCTACGAAATTGGACAATGGCATCTCAACATACTCTTACTGTATATTTTCAGGTCTGATAGACAAGCAACAGTAACATGATTTTGCCATTTTCATAACATAAATAGTATAGCAACTTTCCTTCTTCATTCGCTTGGGTAAACACCCAACCTCGAAGGGGAAGAAAATGGAAAAAACTCAGTTTACCGCTCGTAAAAATTTTATTGTGAGGATGAAACTTTTTTTTCTTTTTTTTTTTTCCCTGGGTCTTCACTTAACAGGATTTCACCTAGAAAAAAGGGCTACGGAAGGTTTTTGAGTCGTTAAAGCATATCCAAGCACGAGTATGTAATTTGGTGGATAAAACAACCGGAGGGGTAAAATAACCGGCATAATTACGTCAGCTCGTTAACTGAGGACATAGGGAGGGGTAACAGGGTGGGTTGGGTTGGTGAGGGGAGGGGGGTGAGAGTGGGAAAAGGTGTTGAAGTGGAGAAGAACTGAAAATTAAACTGGAAACTTCCAAGGTGGCGAAAACACTGGAGCGGAAGAGTTGATGACGGCGAGGGGGGTGAGAGAAAGTTCGTGGGGGGTATGAAGAGAGGGAGATATGTCAGTTTGTTTTAGGTTTGGGATGGGAAGAGTTTTAAGGGGGTCAAGTATTAGTTTGAGCGAGGCCCACGGGAATGAAGGCCGCAACGCAGTAACGAGGCGCGTCAACTACGCACAACAAAAGTTGTCCCTCAACTTTCCACGCTTACCGAAGTACCCTGACCCTATTATTAGCAGTTCTTTGGGACTTTCGATACCAATCTATACCAATAGGGTATCGAATAGGTATTTCCTTTCGATGCCAAGTATTTTTGGCATCGATCCTTACGATTCAGGTATAAGTACTCATATGGACACTTTGGCCAATATAGGAAGATAAACTCGAAAACTATATTGAAAACGTCTGCCTCGTAGAGTAAGCAGTATAGCTTCCTCACACATTGTACCATGGACGTATAGAACAAAGTTGAAGAACAAAGTACTGGTCGGAATGATTGATAAGTCAAAGTTGTGAGAAATTAACAATTGTGCGTGCGCACAGACTAGGTACTATTACTCCAACGACAATGAAATTTATAGGGAAACGCTTTAGATCTAAACCAAACTATCCATGAATATTTCATAAAAATCTGTCAATTAGTATCGGAGTTTTGTCTATGTCGATCAATTTTAGTTTGGCGCAGGAGCTGTAGTTATTACTCCACCAATCTCGATATGATTCATAGGGAATTTTCCTAGAACATATGTCTATCTACTTCCCGAGTTTAGACGAAATCGGACTAATAGATGATAAAAAATCTATGTTATAATCATTTAACTTTTATGCATGCGCACAGACTACTATTTATGTGACGGCAACGAAAATTATAGGGGACCGTCTAGAAGCTATCCCTCACAATCCCTGAAAACGTCATCAAAACCGTTCCGTTAGACTCGGAGTTTGGCCAGTGTCAATCGATAATAGTTTCGGGCATGCGCAATGGTTAATACCCAACCAATCGCAATATAATTTGTAGAACATTTTTCTAGAACATATACCCGATCACCTACCTAGTTTGAACGAAATCGGACCAACAGATGATAAGAAATCATCGTTATGGGAAATTCACGTTTACGCAGGCGAACTGGCTACTGTTCATTCGATGGATTTGAAAATTATAGGGGACCGTCTAGAGGCTAACCCGCACAATCCCTGAAAATTTCATCGAAATCGGACCTAAACTTAGTACATTTTTGGGCGTGACAAGTATTTACCACAGACAGTCAGCCTTACAGACATCAGTCAGACAGGCAGACACGGAACCAAAAAAGATCAGCAAGCTCTGAAACGCAAAAAGAAAGTCAAAACTTTGATTTAGGAGGACGAAAAATTTTTCTGATTTCAATCGCGAACACGAAGCTTTCCTACCTTCAGTAATGAGGAAGCAAAAAGTAATTTAACAAGAAGGTAATGAAATACAAAATCGCAAATTCAAAAAAGTTGGTAGATAGGAGATGGTGTGTCCTCTCGGCCTGAATCTCGTGGGCATCGCTTGTAGGCAGCTGGAAGTTGAGAGCGGATATCACAAAGGAGCTCGTACGGAGGAGGTTGGAGAGCTGAGGCCGCCAACAGTTTCGCATAGAATGGGCAAAGGTTTAGGTTAATTACTCGGAAACTGACGGGGTTTTTGGAAACGGTTTTCGCACACATCCAGCGAAAAGTGAGTGGTTAAAACCTACAAACGAGAGAAAACTGGGGAAAAGTGTCGGCAAAAGTGAGGAGGAAACGGAAAAGGGCGAGAGGGGCAAAAGGGGAAAGGAACTTATATGTTTACATACGGTTTGGCATCCCAACGGAAACACCGCGGGTCGCTACATAAAGCACTTTTTGAGAAAAACTACCGACAACGGACTTTGCAAGGTCCTACCGAGTTTCTGCTCCCAATGAAAGAGAATTAGGAGGAATTATGATACTTCCCTCTCCTTTTGTTGGAACTCGGTAACTTTATGTGTTTTTTCCTGTTTTACGGGATAGTAAAAATTTCTCAGTGAGCTGAATGGAAAACATAATTTTCGACGGCACAAAGTTTATTGAGTTTCGTCGAGGAGGAGAACTTAACCTACTTAGTTGAATGTGACCACTACTTACCCACTGACAAATACTTACCTAAAGTACAGCCAGTCGGCTATTGTAACAAGATGACAGTTACAAACACCCTCCATCACTCTATTACGTTCAAGCATTTAATCGAAACCGACGACTATGCTTCCTCAATACCGGAGGTAGGGGAAGCATTGTGTTGATGAATGAAGTCGAAAAACTGTTTGCTCTCCAAAATCACAATTTCCACTAGCTTCTCGCGGTTCAGAGCTTGCCGATCAATTTCGGTTCTTTGATGAAATTTTCAGAGATTGTGCGGACGGTGTGATACAAATTTCCTTGTTGGCTCAATACCATTGTGTATGCATGCGCAAACCTGAATTTCCTAAAAACACCGATTTCTCATGATCTACTATCGGACCTCGGTATCAGAATCAATATTAGAGTGAGTTACTCTGTAGACTCGATTATTCGAAGAAACCCCATGGAATTACGGCAAAATCCATAAGAATAAGACGCTAAATTTTTCTTCATTTTTTGCAACTGCTCTGATAGAAGTAACTTAAAAGTTTATCTAAGTTTGGCTATAGTTGTCTCGTATTCTTTGGTTGTAAAAACGCGCACTATGACTTTCATACGATTTTTGGCAATCAATTAATGAGGAATACCCTCATGTTTGATATATATTTTTTTTAAAGTAGGTGAAATTCTCATATTACAGATATCTACAGATACTATTCCACGATAAGTAGTTTTGTTTCCACGATTTTTCGAAGTTTTGGCAAAAAACTACGTCATAATTTCAAAAGCAATTTACCTTCAATCAGCTGGAGCTATAGTTGTCCAGATTGTACCAACAACGAAGCCAGATTTGAAGAATTTAAATCGATCGATTAATGAGAGATACGGATACCATTCTATATTGCATGATATCCCTATAATTTTTTATATACCTTGGTAAACTGCACTCATCTACACAAGTAGTCAGTTTTCTGTGAAGTTTTGTCATTGCATTCCTTCTGGCAGGCCGAGACACCTTGCCCATTGTGATATATTGTTACTTGCCGTAACTGAAATTCAAAAAATACCTGTCGATTGTGGATCCTATAATAGCCTCAACATTCCCAGAATGGAATGTTGGATCGTTACTTTCAGAAAAACTAATTGTAGAAATGTTTCAAACCCAGAGTTCTTTATTCGTTTCCACTCGCAACATCAAAGTTGATGCAACGAATCCTGACAGATGGTGGTCGAGGCTACAGCAATACTGCCATTATGATCTTCTATGATCTTCGGAATTCTATGTATCACTCTCGTATCAATGATTGCTAGGTACAACAGTAGTGTGAAAAATAGGACACAAAGGTAGGTTTAATGATCAAAATAGATGGTATAGTAAAATCAAGGAAATCGCCCGCACTTTCTTTATCAGCCAACAGAAAAAGAGATAAAGCCACAGAGTGATGAAACTCTGAAACAACTACACACAAATCGGGGTTTTATGCAGCCCTATCAGAATTCCGTTGTATTAAACACAATTTATTATCGCATCTTGTATTCATTGTGAGCCGTTCAGCTGAACTGATTTAGGTTGAGGGGAGGAGAATGAAGGCTGCTCCTCATGTGTTTAACATCTTTAATCGTACAATCTTTTAATTTTTTAATCTTTAACAATTTGCGCTTTCGCCCATTAGAGCCTCATTAGGGATCTAAAAGTTACACAAGGAGTACCTTTATGATAATGTGATGGTAAGGGGTTATCAAATGGAGGTTATATGGTGATAAATATAACATGTATTATTGTAGTATAGATTAACGGTACAACAATATTAAATACTTGATAGAGCTATCATAGGGGGATATTATAATAGTGTTATGGCTACGTTACATCAGATTATATAGGTTACCTGTAATGGAAAGGTATGGTAGGTAATAGAGCTGTATATAGCTAAGGCTAGGTATAAAGTGTTTATGGGATATTATATCTTACCTATATATAAGACTTGAGAGATATAACATCCCATAAACACTTTACACCTTGTCGTATCTACCCGTATGCAGCTCTATTACCTAACCTTTCTATTAGAGGTAACTTATATAATCTGATGTAACGTAGCCACAACACTATTATAATATCCCCTATGATAGTATTAAATATTGTTGTACCGCTAATCTATACTACAATACTACATGTTATATTTATCACCATATAACCTCCATGAGATGACCTCTTACCACCACATTATCATAATGGTACTCCTTTTGTAATTTTCAGATCCCTGATGAGGCCCGAATGGGCGAAAGCGCTAGAATTGTACGACTAAAGATGTTAAACACATGACGAGCAGCCTTCATTTCCTCCCCTCAACCTTTATCGCATATTGTCGAACGCCGAATTTCCCGAAACTCAGGTGTCTCCTTTGAGTTATCCAGCCCTGTCGAACGGAACCTCGAAACGGTATCCTCTGAATCTCTTAGCAATTGGATTACGTAACCATTGCGTATACGCATACCTGCTTCAAACAGAATCGAATTGTCCTAAACTGGTTCAGAATCGGGTTTGAGATACAATGTGAATGCAAAACTGCGAGTTTAAACATGACCACCGCACTAGAATTGCTACAACTGTTTTGCGCTTGTGTGAGACAGATCTTAACAACAGCAAAGCTAATGTGGGAGTAACTGAAGAAGCTTAATTGCTCATCACCCATCTTGACAGATGGTTTTTCATCGAATTCAATGAAAGGTATTTGATAGACATCAATAATAAGAGATCCGATTCCAATTCTACGATCATCAAGATTTCCACACCTGCCTACAAAAAAAAAGAACCTATTACATCCTAGGAAAGTAATCCGTGATACCTGCATATAATAGAGTAATAAGGGTAAACGATGCTGTCACACTCCTCTGCATGTATTGATGTTCAGTTTGGTAATGTGGGTAGGGCCCCTACAACCAAATTCATCAGAAATATAGTACACACAAATTATGATCAGTAGAATTGAAAGACATTTTCCAAGACAGTAGGTAAATCTACCCCAAGGTCCTTTCAAAAGGTGATTTCTCTCAGCGTTCCCTACTTTGCGAATTAGCATCAAAACTTGCATAGACACCCATTAAAATTGTTTTCAATTAAGCTCCGTAATTCCAATGATTATTATCAAAGGACAACTGCAAACTTTGAAAACAAGAACCTCAGTTACGCTTCGTATTTCAATAATGCTGTTACGTAGCATCCCAGGGCTTATTCCTAGAACCAGCCAGCAAAACCTTTGAAGGAGTAATCCTATTGACGTCTATCTATTTACGTGTCAAGATTTTCTGTTCCCCCAGCGTCCCTTTCTCATATTATAAGCAAGGATCCCGAGGTCTGGCCGTCGAAGTTAGGGAAGGCAAACTTTATCAAACTTGAAATCTAATAATAAAACTTGATAGAAACCATAGAGATTCCCCTAGCGGTACTTTATCACGGAGTTGTGGTCGGGTAGCTGTGAAGAGTTCCGTCGTTTGTGGTGTAGAATGGGTTGATTCCTGTTATAAAGATGAGGAAACTGCTGGCGAAAGGTCAATATTATAGGCACAATCAGCATCCACAGCATGGCTGTCCACCAGATTCAGTACTGCCCTACGAAATATCAGACCGATCCGTGATGAGAATAGTTTCGTTCAGTTCCTTTTTTCTATTAGTCAACAAGGGAGGATTTTAATACCACAATGATTGAAAATTTCACGATTGAAAAACCATACACACTTCATTCAACCCTCGTGTTGTATGAAATCCCATTAAGTGGTTAATTTATCAATTTTTTTGTTGCTTACGTATTGGTAAGAAGATGATATTATAGTCTCATTTAATCGGAGAGGAGCAATTTGATGTTTCGGAGACCACCCCCACTTCGACTGGAAAACCCAAAACTTTTTTCTCATAATACATTCCTAAATACATGTCCGCATTATACACTCTCGACCTAGATACCAACCTATGCCAAACAATGAAAACTAATTTGAAAGTAAAATGTCGAGAATATGCTAGATGATGGGTCTAAATATGTTTGTAGCATATTTTATGTAGAAAGAAATTTATGATTCAGATCAAAAAAAGGATCATGATTCATGCCTGCAAATTCAACTATTTGATAGTCTCTCCTCCACATGTTATTATCATGACTACGTTTGCTCTTCTCACGATCCCGCAAAAAACGCGGTCCCGCCAAAATTCAATCAAAATTTTCATCAAGTCGATAGATCCACCAAAATCACTTGTACTTTAACTTTATAAATTCACAGTCATGAATCTTAAAATCTTAAGAGAGCAGATTTTTGATAATTTGCTCTTGAGTATTGAACCCCATGCTCGAAACTGGAATGTTTTCTTGTCATTCCTACGAGCTGCCTTCATCATCTACAGACACTCACGTACATCATAATCAGATAAAACTGAATATTTAACTGAGATTGAGTAGCATGAAAGAAGCTATTCATGTTTCAGTAGCTAACCGTTTAGCGCATGCGCAGAGACTACTTTGATCTAAGTGGAATACTACTAAATTCATAACTTACCCGCGTAATCACTAAGAATTTCACCGAAATAGGGAATTAGTTTTGCGCTCGGAAACTGAATTAGCCCAGTTAGACTCTGTCCAGGCCCCTTTATAGTTAAGGGAGAGAGACCCCACCAAAATGTGGGTCCTAGAACTCAACTGACTGTACAGCTAGCCACCGTCTCTAATAGGGACATGGATGATAGTAGAGTGTTTCTGGTTGTTCAATGAATCGACTGAACTACAGTATTTAATGGTGCAGCTTAAATCATTGGAAAAGTATATATTTATATGTATTATAGTGAACAAGCTATAGCGTTCAACGTTGAACACGAGTTCTACGTCACTGTTAGCAATAAAACTCGCACGCCAATCCTTTTGAACTACAGAACTCAACTATCGTTGAAAATAACCGTAATATTCAGGTTCAATCCGATCAACACTAATTACCTCAGGAGGTATCACCGTTAAAACTTTCATAGTCCTCACTGCTTCACTAAATAACAGTTTCAGAAGGGATGAAAAACGTTGAGGACGAGCTGCGACCGGTGAGACGAGAATTTCATCAAATAGCTAAACCTCCAGCGAAACTTTTAATGATGTCACGTCCTTTACCTTTTTAATGGCAGGATTAAACCCGACCAGCAGAAGTCCTAGATTCAGAGAAATAACTGACGGTAGAAGGGATCAAAATAATGGTGAAGCTGTGAATGAATATACATGATCCGCTCAGATGAATGTAAATGTGGGCCAACACATTGATCCTTGGGGTCAGTTTCACTAATGTCCCGTCAAGTTAACCAAACGGTAACGGGAGACCGGCGATTAAGAGCGGCGTTAAGGAATTATGTTTCACCACTTCGATTCAGACGTCAAAGTAATCACCCCCTAGGCTGGTTATGGTTTGGTTAGGAAAACGATGAAACGATTCATTTTGTCCATAAATCATGGAACATGTGTTCATATTGGACAGAAAAGTGACTCTCCGAAGCTTGGAATCATAACCTAAACAACTTCAACAGCGGTTTCTTATCGAATTCTTATCGTGATTAGGGGTTGATTTTTTTCTAAGTTGAAAAACTGAAATTTAAAAGAATTACATTAATTTTTAGTAAAAATTTAAATGAAAGAGAGAGAGAGAATACTAGTTGATGGAAGAGATGTGACAGAAAACTATGGAAATCTCATCAGAAAAGAAGTAAATACATACAAATCTCTACTTCTCAATAGGAAGTGTATGAATCGGGTTATCAAACTTGGTTAGGTACCTACCAAGGTAGTAAATTACAAATCTGTGCTGGATGAGTCAAAGCACTTTGGCAACATCGGGTTTCATCTAGCTCTAAAGAATAATCCTTTTCCTTATGAGTCGAGGTCGTAGTTACTTGAATAACATTCAGAATGAGCAAACAAAACAAATTGTACAGCCGCCCATAAGAGCTAAGTGATCTCTGATTTCTCATCTACTTTATCAACTACCTAAAGTACCTACTGCTGGTATTTCATACTTCTTTGGTATTAATGCAAAACTAGCTTGTGTACGTGAAATTTGAAATGTTGCGTCTTATTTAAAACGATCCTATCACCTACAAACTCGTCAATGAGGGCGGAGGTTATGTGAGTGAACATTCTTTTTCTGTAGTGACTTGTGGTTTTTTAAATAATATTGAACTTAAATGTTGAAAATCATTATATTATTATATTTTTGGTGATACTGACTCACTAGGTATTGCGCATTGTTCGAAATGTTACGTGCTTAGGTTAGACGCGCAATAATGTACCAAAGAGGACAGGCGTTCTAGACAATTGTATCATCTACTTTCTCGCAGCCCACACAGTGTCTCAGAATTCATGGTTCAATTCGTTGGCCTGGGATGAATTGGTGACGATGAGGTGAGAGAAATGCTCAAACGTTGAGATTGGTGTGCACAGACAAGGTTTGGGTATCCAATATAGAATGCTGTTTGATATAGGCGGAAAAAAACAATAAGTAGGTACTCAGCATTGTCATATTTTCAACTTAAATGGTTAATTAGTGACTGCATTGTAATAGTTACGTACATTGTGATACAATTTATTCAGCTTGCTATTACATTATTCTACAGGTCAGTTTGCAGATTTTTAATCAACGGTACACACTCACCTAGTGTTTACAAAATGACTTCCTCCTACTCAATGTAAGAAAAGCCTATGATTCCAATCACGTATTTAAAAAACGTGCTTTCTGTTATTCGTTTCATGAATATACCACCCACCACCACCAACCATCTAGGTTTATATAACGGGCTCTCCTGAACAGGACACCAGCGGCAACGTTGGCAGGGTCTGCTCCAGACCGTTGTCGAACTGTTCCGATGGTTATTACATTCTGACTTATATGCCCAACCAATCTGAATTTTTACTATAAGTGATTGACTAGGTGTTATGTATTTTTGAGATGCGACCTTGCAAGTATCCAGACTAACTATACACATCATTCTAAAAGTTAATATCATAAGTGCATAATTGACCACAGGCAGACCCAGATCAGGTAAAATTGACGTGCTCCGATCAGAAAAGGATAAGTGACACCCTATTTGGCTGGTGCCCAGTTCGAGTGCGCCCTATGTAACTAGCCACTCAATTTGTATGATGGAAAGGAAGTGGTCACAGTTCATTTTTGTATTTCGTCAGAGAGTTCTAACCGTACTGTTTGGTTCCAACGAACCAGAGCAAATGGAACCGTATAACATTAAAACACTAGCACGATCGATAAAATTATCCTGAAACGTGGGGGTAAAGATGATTCTAGAAAAAATCCGTATTCCCTCCCTGTATTACCTACCCAATTCAATCAACATGACACTAAGATAATCACGTTAATCACGGCCGCAAATTTCAATCAACAATCCAATTCAATGATAATTTATTAACGCGATATCTACTCGATTTTAGTTGTGCCTTCACGTAAGTCCATAGGGTTTACAAGAGGTAAAGCCGAGGCCGAAGATATCCGGAGAGTGGATTATTCCCTAATTATTTACGAGGGTTTCCCGATGCTATACCGGGGCCCCGATGAAGTTATCCCAGAGAATGGGAAGCGATGGGAGCGGCCATCTCAAGTTATTATCAACTTTGAGATAATCCTAATTTAATGTAACAAATATAGGAGAGGGTTCACTTCGGAGCGGGTTGGCCCAACTTCGCCTCGGACGCACCAATACCTAATAACTCCTGTATCGATTTTGTTCAGGTAGAAGAGATCGTACTCGTAGATATACGGAGATCAGAAATATTGGGAGTAGGTGTATCAAGTTAATTATTCTAATGAACTATTCCCAACGGACTAATGTAATTCCAAACTATTTGCGAGCTAAGCGTGTATTTAACTATTCTACTAACTCACCTACCGTCGAACGTATTATGAAATAATATCATTCTCTAGCAAACTTAGAAACCTAACTTTCGTAGGTTTCGATATACAAATCCGTTTAAGAAAATCCTGAAACTAATTAGATCTTTTAGTTAATAGCGCATTGTACAAACCTGTGTTGTGCTTGAGATTATACAATGTAGTAAGTTGGGGTTTGTGAATGTGATACTAGATAATATTTTTCTGTTATCTGCTGGTATCTAGAAAAAAAAATCAAACTTCACGGAAGATAGCAAAATTTCAAAGAATAGGATGCATGCTGTTTCTGCATGTACCTACCTAAATGTGCGAAAATTTTGAAATTATCACAAAAAACCCCTAAAAAGGGCAAAAATGGGTGAACATCCTCAATTGTTCCAGAATCTTACACGGCATAACTTTAACGTTATACATAACTAGGGGACCACCACCCCAAGGCTTTGCCTGCCAACCCCCACCATTTCGGCCTGACAGCCCCTTTCTACCTGACAGGCCAACCATTGCGGCCTGATGCCAATCAGTATCCAATAATACTGATGATCCAATTTATACTGCCCACCTCCTTGGAAGATTTATACTGGCCATATCCTTGGAAGATTTATACTGCCCGTCTCCTTGGCAGATTTATACCTCCTCCTTGGTGAGATTATTGAAGTAGGTACGTAGTAGGTACATTTTCTGAAATTAGTAGCTTTTCCAATTGACATTTTCAACTTGAGACACAAAACACACATTTCACTGGGAGAAAAATAAGACATATCCATGTACCGTTGTATCTGCACGTCGTGTAGATACTTTATACCCCTTTGCTAGAGAATTTCAT
This sequence comes from Adelphocoris suturalis, assembly GCA_030762985.1. NCBI lineage: Eukaryota > Metazoa > Arthropoda > Insecta > Hemiptera > Miridae > Adelphocoris > Adelphocoris suturalis. Next base: position 130,089,221 of record CM061043.1, on the reverse strand, counting down.
AACGAAATTTTCATCTCAATAGTGAAATATCGCCTCGAATGACGCATAGGAACCTATCCTACAACAATGTTAAAATCCAGGAATCGGCTCAGGAAGTTTCAAAACGGCATTCCATGTATAAAATTATCCTATAAATGTATGCAAATGATTCTATGAACAATAAATATTAGCATTCCCACAGAAAATTTGCTAAGAGCAACTTTACAGTAATCAGGCAGGCGGGGGCGCAGGGAAATAGGCGCTATCATCTTCCTTGGAAGCCTCCTCAATTTGCACTTGTAAGTAAAAGTGGTGTAAAGGCGGTGGTGTGGGTTAAGCTAATATATCTTGCGTTACCTCGTTAAAAAGTTCCACGTAACAACCCAAACTCTCTGCTCTTCATCCAACTCCATTCGACGAACTACTTGAATCTCCGAGTAGGCTGGTGAACTCAGTAAGGTTATACTTTAAGAAAACTCAACTTTTTTCAAGCTTCTTTCTTCGTCGTCTGTTTCTGCTTCAAATGAGTGGCTAACGAATCATCTGGGGAGCTATGGAATATGGTCGCATCCATTTGTTTACTTCTTAACAGCCACTTATAAAAAATTCTCTTATAACTTTACACTAGAATGAACATTGAACCGAGTTGGAATGAATGGGGAACTTTTATGGTCATCTTTTTATTTGCTCATTAGAGATATATGAACGAGAGCTTTCCGAACAGGTGCGACTTGATGGGTATCTGACCAGTAAGACGGCTTTTGATATTCATTCGCCCTATGATTGTACAGCCAACGCCCGCCTGGGGGGAAATATCAACACACTTACACTACTACTACGTCACGCTTGAACTCCCTACCCTTTCATTGACCAAAATAAACGTTATTTGGAGCTGAAAATTGGTACAAGGGGTTTTTTCAAGTGCACTGAATCCGAATCCAACGTCAAAAGTGTGAAATTCCAAAAGATGAAAGTTCCCTATTGTTAATCAAATATTTCCACCAGAATTCATTTTAGTGATTTTGGTTAAAAGGACCAATGTGGACTTTGGTTTAAAAAAAAGAAGCTATTGCAATGGCTCCAAAAAATTTTAAATCAAAATTTTCGAAAATTTATCTAATTGAAATTTGTTTTGAGGCATTCTGAAACGAAACCTATCTGTCCATTCCAGACGATGGCCCTCTTTATGATTGATCTAAAAATCCCGCTCTTGCTCCAAAAAATCAAGTATTCCAAATGGAAGGATGAGTTCGTTGGCTAGCAGTTTTTGAGCACATTAAATCGGTCTTATTTAACTGTTCAATTATAGAAGCTTTCAGTTCTACTTACCGACAGCACCAAATTACGACACGCAACACGACTGTAAGGAAAAGTAAATGGAATAGTTTATAGAGGATACTCAAATAAAACTCAAGTAGGTTACACGGGAATACTCTATTCAACTAATGTACAAAACCCGACATCCACGCTCACAAACCTACATGATAACCCCCCCCCCCCCTCATCTCCTTCTACGCATAGCTACGCCATACTCGTATTTTACCGTTAGAATTGGTTATCCAACTTCAATTCCCACTATGCGCAGTTCGAGCCTAAACGTAATACAAAACAGGATATGGGAAGCATCTTGTTAGTAAGCGTTTAGTCCATCATCATTTTTTTAATGGAAACTAAGTTGACCAATGAACCACGAAAAGAGAAAGTTAGGCCCTCAGCAGCAGGTAAAAATGTTTTCATGTCTAAACCGATTAAATCAAGAACGACTTTAAGAGCATTTGATGCCTCTCGAGTAGCGAGATATGAAATTAAATTTTCTCCTCTAGGCAGTTCAAGTATTTCCTTTTATTATCGTCCTAGCTTCAATAGCTTACCTATAGCATCGGATATGATTGTTACCCACTTTAAAAGTGAGTTGAATGAACTCCATGCAAACTGTTGATGTCGAAAAAGACGTCAAAAAATATATATTCTACCTGCTATCTTCTATTTTTGTATTTTCCACCGCTCAATTATGAGTCTACGACGAAATCATCCCTCCTAAGAGCATTACTCTTGGGAAAAGAAGAGACCTCGAAACAGGGGGAGAGATTCGTAATACTCGACAAAATTTCAACCTTAGGAAACAAGTCCAGCTACAATGACTAACTAACAAGATTGTTAGGTGAATAAACTCGGTTCCTTTTTTTCATTTTTTCAATGATAACAATGGGGACCTTGGGTTCTGAATGTCGGAGCTCCCTCACAGCGACCGAAGGGAACTATTGTGGATTGCCCCCCGACTGCATTACAAACTCTAACGAAAAGAAGTTTTCAAAAACTTTTCTTCCTCTTGTTTTAGGACAGGCTAAAAATTCCACCAAGTGAATAATATCAGAAAACAAGACTTCATTTCCAAGGCTACTGTACATGATTCGACCAAATGTGTGACGGTTACAAAAATGTAATCATCAGCAGAACTCAGAACACAACACCAGGAGGTTGGCTGGGTCGTCTCCTACCGTCCATGGGGTCATTTTCTCATATAAGTAATAAATATTAACTTAAAAGCAACATTTAAGGCGAGGTCAGAAATTTAAATGGCAAGTCTTTCGTAACATTTTGCTTCCGCAGGTAGGGAAGCATCGTTTTCATTTTCGGGAGAAAAAAAATTTTTGGCCTCCAATATCAAATATTCCACTCGCATTTTACGTTTTAGTCCATTCTGAACAACTTTGGTTCCGTGTCTATCTGTGTGTGTTTGTGTGTGTGAGAAAGTGTGTGCGTGTTTTTCGTATGTCCGCAAATCCTTTTACAAGCTTATTTTCCACAGTTTTCATCCGATTTGGATGAAATTATCAGAGAATGCGTGGGTTAGGTAGTAAATGGTCCCCTATCAGTTTCATTGAAGCCAAATCAATACTTCATTCTGCGCATGCACAAACGTAAACTCCATCATGTTCCATCTTTTCACTCTCTAGTCGTTCGAGTTTGCTTAAATTTGGATGATAGTTGGAAGAAGATGATAGGTAAGCGAGGAAGCCGCGTACTACACCCAGCTTGGCAGACTTTTTTTTTTTTTCAATTCATTTGTTTTCGTGTACGTGGAGCGGCGTTATGATATTGAGTTCTGTTAATGGTAGACAAAGTTGTCAAGTTGGTTCCTGGACGAAATAGCTTAAATGTGTTCCCGAGGTCATTCAGAAACTGAAAGTTTTCCTCTGTGTTCTTGTTATGTTTACAGAGTTCAGAACATTTAGCTTTCCTGCGTGCTCTTCAGTAATTTTGGGCGCATAACTCGACGAACATAGAATGCTGTTTCTCACCAATCTCATGTGTTTATTTGCTATCTAAGGTGAATCAGCATCTTTTAATAATCTGTTGATCAACTCCACCACTGAATATTTTGGGCCCAACTCGAAGTCTTCCAGCGAATTAACAGCCGAACACACCTTCCGTTAGTTCTCCAATGTCTAACTCCTGGGAACTAAATCACTCGCGATGAAATTGTAGAAACCAATTTCAATACGAAAGTTAGTGAAAAAACGTAGTCTATTTCCACGAAAAAAAGAGTTACAATGTTAAATCAATTTCGACGGTTAGGCCATCATCAGTAACAAACAATAACTGATGACACAGTAGAAAAAACACAACTTTTATAGTCACAGGTGAAGGGAGATTGAATCCCATGAGTCAAGAAAAACGAAAGGAGCAGGAGATTCAACCAATAAAGTGCAACAAAGTGAAGGGGATTATAGCAAATCAGTTGAAGTGAAACCATATTGAGTTATTTTTTCTTCTCCTTCCACTTCATCTGATTAGCTATAATCCCCCTTCACTTTGCTTGCACATTATTGGTTATACCTCTTGCCCCTTTCCTATCTCTTGACCAATGGAATTCAATCTCCCTTCACCTGTGATTATGAAAGCTGTGATCTTTCGAATGTGTCTTCAGATGATCGAAATCGATTCAACAGAGTAACTCTTCATTTTTCGTGGAAATAGACAACGTTATTTCACTAACTTCCGTTCTGTAACTCCTAGGACGGCACGGTCCTGATCCCCAAATCGAGAGAAAGCTGATCTGTGACCCTTTTTATTTGAAAGCGAAGTCGAGCAGGGGAAAACTTTCCTCCGAATTGACCCCAATTTAGTTCCGATTCGTGAAACGCAGAACTGGACCGCCAATAAATTTTCGATCCACAATATTGTTTCGCTTTGGGGCATAAGTCAAGTCCGAGACATCGCAATCCAATCCCCCCAGTTCGACAAGCGATTGCCCAACTATTACGCTTGTGACTCGAGGGTTTTATTGACTCCGAATTGGAGAGAGCAATAACGGAGTTTTTTTCCCCTTTTCCTGACCCCTCGGGCACACCCGGGCCGGTATACAATACAAACAAGTAGGTACGTCCGGTACAAACCGAAAACAGCTCGGCAAAGAATAAAGAACACTGTGGTTAGTTAGCGAGTTTTCCCGCTTCCAGGAGAGTTTTTCAACATCCAGAAGGAAGCAGTATCACTTTCCAACACCCTAATGAGTTCCCTCCTTCCTTAATAATTCATCTCTTACTTTTTAATTTCCCTCCTGTTTTTGCCGCTGTTCTCCCAGTCTTCGTCCAGGTACAAGAGAGAGCGAAAACTAACTTTTCCTCCGTACAAAACTCTGCAATCCACCTCCAACCGTCACTTTTTTCCAGGACGTTAGAAAACCCATAGTCTGTCCCCCAATCAGCTTCTCAATCAAGCGGCGGACGTTTTTACCGCACAATTATCGTTGTCAAAGCCCCTTTTATTCCGTCGCTGATTTTTCCTCGACTTTTTTCCACCTTTTTCCCCTTCTCTTACTCCGAACTGCGTGGCACTTTCTTTTTCAATCTACTCATTTTTTAGTGTCGGGAATAAGAAGGTCATAATATCGCCTCGCTCAAAGCCCCACAACAAAAGTCATTATTTTCCCGTCTCTTACGCGGTGAAATGGCGAAAAAAAAGAACGGGAAAAAAACTGGAGATGAAGGCGAGGGAAATGAGAGATGAACGCTAGGGCGGATGAGAAGCAAAAATTAAGACAGATCCTGCCGTTCCGTCAAATTGGATTTCTAGTTCAAAACTTCGCCTGAAGGACTTCTCAGCAAGAGCATTTGGAAAAAGAGCTCAATTCACAGTACGCTGCCTATACTTTCCTTCTACTATGCTCCAAATTGGAATAAAATGTCACCCGTCGCAACACAACGAGGCTGAAATGTTTTGAGAATACAGTCGGTTGAATAAATAATAGAGATGTGTAACTTCCGTGGAGTTCGGAGTTTAAGGTACTGGGAAGTGCCTTTTGGGGTCAACCGTTCAGAGTGGGAACGTCTACGAAAAAACTATTGTTCTGAAGTTCGTTCAGGTGATGTACATCAATTTGAAGGAACTGGGGATGAACTTGTAAGGAGCTCGTACCGAACGAATGGTTATTGCTGCCGGTATTGAGAGCTGTTGGGTGCAAGTTCTCTATCCAATCTGGAGCTGCGTATGAGAAGCGGTTTATGAGTGCCTTGAAATCGTAATTCTCAACGGTAGCTTCTATAATATTATTGGCACAAGAAGAACTACACCAGAGTTCCAATCGGAATTCTCAAGGCTTTCACAGTTCCGTATGGATTACTTGGTCATATCGGAACTGCGACTCAGGAAAGAAGCACTGTTTGGACCAATCAGGATCCGTTGTTGAGATCTGCGAGGATCAGTTCCCATTTGACTAGTGATGAAGGCAGAAGAGACACTTTTTATACATCGCTGTTATGTAATGACAGAGTTTCAGTTTGATTCTATACTTTTGTCTAAAATTAGCTGGCTTACTACTTCGGCACTAGCGTATCCTTACATCGGGGCAAGGCGAAGTCGAATTTATTTCACCTTGTTGTCACAATGACGAGTAAACTATGCAAAAATACGTCATTTGTAGACACGGCTGGATATACTGCATAACACAGTCTTATCTAGTTCCTAGTCAATATTTTCATTATTCGTAATATGGAAGGTAATATATTTTATGCAAATTACATCAAGTTATTATCATGTGATGACATCAAACGCTACGAACGCAAGATTAATCTGTGCGGTCGAGATCCTTATGAAATATGTGTTAGGGAGATGACATACAAGCGTAAGATGTTCCACACATCAGCCGCGAAGATGTTGAGTGGATTAACTATCTAGTTTTCAGAACTGTCCTTTGAATCAATTAAGAAACTAAAAATCTTCAGAGTACTGTGAAAGTGGTCATGTCAAAGGACGTGCCATGAGAGCTCTGCTTGACAGGAATATTAGGTAAGTACCTATCACATGTAGAAAGGTAAGTCCTACCTAGAGGGAAGGTATACCAATAGAGGGTACTACGTACTTTCCATATATTATTACTTGTTCGTGTGCTTCAATGATTCATAGACAAAAACGAAAGTAGGTACCTAATTAACTTTTTTGTCCCTGAAATTTGCGTTACTGCAAAACTAGCGTAATTACTGCCAATGCCGTCTTTATGAAATCTTACCTTCAGAAGAATGCATTTCAAAGTGTTTTCCTTACAGCTAGTTTTTAATTCATGGCATATTTCCAAATTCGATATTTGACAAACTTGCTAATCAGCAGTTGTATTCGTCGGCAAAGCAACAACCTAACTACTTTGTTTAGGCATTTTTAACCAACAGCGAATCTGGTGGGATGTACTACCTAAGTAGTTTCGTTTCATGGTGTGGCCACAACCTGCCTTGTTTTCTTTTACAAACTATCAAATCTCTCATTTTATTCATTCTATATGATAAGTAAGGCTCCCTCAGTTAAGCATAGTACTACGAACTTATAATAAAACGCTGATGAAGCTACCTAAGCAATGGCCATGTACCTACACACTGCAGTACAGCCACCTGAGGAATTTTCGATAATTTTTTCTTCACAATTTCGGGCACTGATTAATTACAATAGCTGGTAGGTTCCTAGTCCAAATAAAACTAGTTCACCGTTAGATTGGTATCGTTGGCTACAACATTAAACCAATAATCGCGCTGGCAGGCACGATTATTGTAACTATTTAGTTGAATTGAAACTTTGTATTGGTACAATATTACCTACTTTTGCAAAACAAAACTATTGAAAAATGGCTTTATAACCACGAATTAGGTTGACGTGAGACGACAAGCTTCTTGGGGAAAATAGGTTGGTTGAGTTGAGATTCCCGTTTACGTAGCGCAGTCATGGCCGGCTTTGGCAGAAATGCTAACCTATTCCAGACGTGACGTCACGAGAATATGGGCCATATGAAGAAAGAGGAAATGCCTCCTAAGAGGAAAGATGGTAAAATAATGTGAATGGAATTGTTCCTTCATATAAACAATGAAGTATTCCTTAGCCTTGAATTATTTTTGAGTTTCCAACTAGTGATAAAGAAGTGATGGCTGAATATTTATGGACATGGGCATTTTGGGAAACCTTGACCCATCACTGTTCTGTGGCAAATAACGTTCCAAATGTCTATATAAACTATGGAGCACACTGTACAGAGATGGGTTGCTACATTGAAATCCAAAGCGAAATACGTCCGCTGATAAATCCATTTACGGCTGCAATAATTCACGTTTCCGAATGTAGGTTCCCCCTGAATAGTAATCTAATAGAACGCTCTCCCTTGTTCAGCTTAGTAAACCGCACTCCGAACTGTACTGTTGATAGAAGCCGAGGGTATAAATTCTATCCGTATCCCGTATTATGAAAATCGGTCAGCTCACAACTTACCGGCTCGGGAAAACCTTCCCCAGGGAGGGCACGTAATCTAGGAAATGGGCTGTCCGTCGCCTCCTCATCTTTTCCGCTTTCCCAAACGACTCGTAGTTTTCCATTTGTCGAAAAACCACCCCCTCCGTATCCGCAAATTGCATGAACGTGTGCACCCATTCTAATTGTGTTTCCAAACAATTCGATGAAATATGCAAACTGCTTCCTCGCCTCGCCCTCTCGAGGGGAAAGGGATTTTCCGTGGAAAAACCGGGTCGGGGCGTTGAAACGGTTTCAACGTAATTGGCCGTCTCGTCACATCCACCGCCGTAACTGCTTCTGTTGGTTTGGCAATTAACGGGTTTTGTATCTTCAATTAAGATCACCCTCAATCGTGGAGGACGTCCCTCTCCAGTTTTTTTTTTTTTTTTTTTTTTTTTAAATTATTATTATTATTTTATTTTTTATTTTATTTTTTAACCCATTCATTAGCGAAAACAGGTATACAATATGTAAAGCATGAGATACTTGAAATGTACGTTTTTCATTAGTTCCACTTAATATAAAGAATAAGAACATTTTGGCTACTTCTGATCACCAATATTTAAGGAAACAGCCTGTAGATCAGGAGTTGCTTAGAGTGCTGACCTAAACGTCACACAAATGATCAATAGACCAAAAAAAAAAAACTCAAATGTAAACGTAGAGAAAATAGCAAAAACAAGGAAAAATACCTACAAAGTAAAAGAAGAATGCATATCAATGAAAAAAGTTCAGTAACGTAAGATTAGTAGAGAAATCATTCAAATACTGCTGCATAAGAAACTCATAAACACTTTTTTTTTAATAGAATAAATTGTTCAATAAGTTTCATCTTAGGAGGTATATAATTCAATAAAAATCCTGGACCTAAATAACAAAAATGTCTTAGGGGGAATCAATACCTGAAGAATCGTTCGAAAATGATTTTTCTATTGGCCCATTGAATTCTCCATTCAATTTCGAACATTTTGGAATGTGATAATCGATTAATAGGATGACAGAAAGCGCCAATAATTACTTTCAAAGTTGACTACTGCGCGCTCCACTTCGCGATCTCGCTCAACACCCAAAGTTGTCTACTACTTCCGATGCAGCCACTCGTGAGTAGTTACTGTCCATGTAATCGAATTAGTAGGTAACTACGCTATTATAATTATAACATCGACTTGCAAGAGTTGGATCATTCTAAGCAACACAAGATTAACAGCTTCAGAAAATTGGTTATGTGAGTGACAATGAAAAATGGATGAGGGATGATTTTTGCCAGTACTGGAATTAATTCTTTTCTCTCCCCTGAGATTCCTTCTTTTTGTTTGAATATGGTCCTAATACGAACCATTACTCTAACCAAATGAAAAAATAATGAGAAATAAAATGATAAAATTCCTTGAAAAATGAAACTAAAAAGAGACACGGAACGTAAGGAAAATCGTAAAACAGGGAATGTTGACATGGATTTCTGCAAACTGAATAAATAATATTGTTATCGTCATCTTCTTCTTCTTTCTCATTGTTGTTCAGTTTTCTTGTGTAATTGAGGAAGTAAAGCATGGATAATAAATAAGATTGGAGTTTGAACTTTTGGTGGTTCACCGAGCAGTGAGATGCGTTTCAATGCAGCAGATTCCCACGGTAATCATTTCCTGTTTTTCTCCGCTTTTCGAAAAAAGTTGTCAAAGCATTGGGGGCATTTTACTCAATAACTACTGAACCTATTTCGATGCTTTTTTTTCGTATTGATTAGGGCTATCAATGAATATCGAACTGGCTAGTTATCCCACTATCAAGTATGGAAACGGTGGTAACATCTTATTTCCAAGAAAGGGTGTTTTCTACGGCCTACCAGAACTATTAAAATCCATTTACGGTATTGAAACTGTATCAATTCGTAGCCATTGAGTAAATGAACAAACAACAACAAAATTATCAAAATCGATGGGTAAAAAAAAAAAGTTTGTAGAAAGGTTTAAATCCCCTTACATAAAAATCATGCATGGGGTAAGGGATCGGTAATAGACGATGATGTAGAGTAATGATGTAGAGTTATCCCATGAAATCGAGGGATTTTCGGAAGTTGACGCTCAAAATAGCATTGAAGTAAAATAAAAACATAAGTAAGTCTGGGGGGGGGGGGGATTCCAATATTTATAAACAATGGTTTGCTACGGCTCCGATACCCAGTTTTAAATATAAGTCGCAATGCCGACTTAACTACTACCTCTACTAATCTAAAAGTAGTTTGATATACCCCGCCACGCACGATAAGTGAGAATAAAGTAAATAAATGCATGAAAAGTCATTTTTATGGCAGATAAGGGAAGGAATTTGTTGAAGAAATAAAAAATGGAAGAAGATCTTCTGAATTAATTGGTCACATGTAGAATATAGTTTTTAGGTGTACAAATAACATAGATCATCATATGTCATTCATTGTAAGATCATAGAGTGAGTTACTACAGCGATTGTAATTACTTTGATACCACCATAGAAACATTGAATATAGCCCAGCGAGGAAATTAATTGGAATTCTTTCTATTCTCTGCAAGATTAGAGTTGGGCATGATTTGCCTCTTTGAATACGGAGAAGTTTCGAAGAATAAAAGCCAAGTTTCGCGCAGGAAATCGCCTTAGGTTTTCTACGGTATAGAAGTAGCTTCCTTCCTTTTAATTACATTTCTTTGGCCAACCAATTTATTGAAAGGGAACTATTGTTTCCCGTTCAATGGGCTGAGGTGACCTTCAAGAAAGTTAACTTCCTTCGCTCCGAGGTAAGATTCTGATGTTTTAAGGATAACAACTGAGGACGGTGGAGTGGGAGGGTGGTAAAGTTTGGTTTTGGATGGATTTTTGTTGGAATTCCTATTTGAACTTCATAGGTTACACGAACGTAACTCTACCCACTTCCCAATTTCACTTGCTTACTGAAACAAGATCAATTACTGCCATTTGTGATCAAACTAGAGGAAAGATATTCAGTTGTGTATATCATTTACGCTCATGAAAAGATGCATCTATCAGAGACGTGTGCAAAGGCATGGCAAATATAGCTTGACGTAGAATAACAATCGAACTAGCGCTTCAACAAGACATTATGGGAAGACCAGCTCTGGTAGCACACAAGATATTGCTGTTACATAGCGGCAGACTAACATTTGCAGATGCCCATCGCGAATGGTCACAGGCAGCTGAAAATTCAGAAGTAACGAAGCACACTGGGAAGTAAACCGCTGCCGATGACTTGAGAGCGTCGATTACCCCATTTGTTTGTGACGGCGATGGCGTTCTTGGCAAGGAATTTGATCGTTTCTTAGGAAAAATGCCACAGTGCTCAGCAGAATTCCATGTTCGCAGGTCACCACATCGTTGAGATTAAAAATTCGATTCACCAAATTGGCACCGTAGGCTCTGTCTCAAGGTCACTGGGCGGAAACTGCCTAGTATAGGGCTTAAAGGTTGAGCAGCGCTCCAGTTGTGGAAAGACTAGGCAAACAAAAGTTATCATCTCTCTTTATTCAATCATATTTTTCCTGTTATTTTAGTCTATAAATTCAATATTTATGTAAGGAATTTAATACATTTCAGAAAATGTTTGTACGGACGCTTGGGACATTATGTCTTAATTAGGACCCTTCTGAAAAATATTACGCCATAGATAAGTGCTTAAAACTTTGAAAAATTGTACAAAAATTTGATTGTGGGGGTAGAAACAAAACACGGCTTTGTGAAAGTAAAATACCAATATAATGTTGGAAACTGTAATACCTACCTTTTTTATGCTTAAAAAATATCGTATTTCCATCGGTTGGAAAAGAGTCGAGGAAATTAGAGCTGAAGGATCACGGGACGGGCAAACAGCGAAAATTAAGCTGATGCGTCGTTACGTGAAATTGGATTTCAAGTCAAAACTTCTAATCAACTTTTCCCCTCTTCCAAATACTCGGCGCTTTGGAGAAAATTGAGTGAAGTCAATAAATGCGGGATTCACGGTGAATAGTGGTCGATGCAGAGGGAGGGGAAGGGATGAAATTCACTGTTGAAAAACGGTATTACATCGTTTGAAGTGACTATCAACAACAAGAAGGGAAGAATTTGGGGAGGGGAAAGCTTGTGTTACCTATTACGTTTGATGAGACTGTATCAACGTACGTCGGAATCTGTACGTTCAATAAGTGTGTTTGACTGAAGGCTCCGAATGATGTCCGAAGGCAGTGAGGCTCTACTGACCAACACAATTGGCATCTGGTTCGCCTATTCAGCGAACAGCCGGTGGTCTACAACTGAAGCTATCTACAACTTCAAATGTTGACTGTATCCGTACGTACGTGTGTGTGCGGGAAAAGTGCCACGGTGTTACTCGAGTTGGGCGTCTCGGTGGGATTGTCCGTGGTACCACCACCCGCCTCCTTAGGGGCTCTTGCCTTAACTGGTGGACATTTTACAGGGGCACTTCCTTTCATCCCACTCATCCTCCTCCTCCGTCTGCAACTTTCCTCATCCCTAGAGTTGGCGTTGGGCAAATCTGGGCTTCTACTCCACTTCTGTAATTGATTTATTCATTTTTTCAATTTAATGGTGTACCCCATCCGCCTTTGAGGGGTTTCCTATTTTTTAAAAAAGTGAGTGTTTGTGTGTGTGCGCGAGGGCTTGTGTGTGAGTGTGGCAGCTCACAATTTAGTTAATTAGTTAACTGACAAACTTTTAGTTTATTTGTTATGCTCAATTGTGCGTGGTTTTAAGGTAAAACTAGTTGAATAAAGTGTTAAACTCGGTTATAATGGAGTTGGAGAGATCTGTAATTTATTGTTAAAATTCGATTCAGCGACAAAAATACGTGGAACCCGACCCAAATTTCATTGGAAAAACCGTTTTAACATGTTTAATGTTTTAGGGCTGGGGGTCGTTCTGTGAATTCCGACACGACACGCAAATCTGCAACGTTTTTTTTTTCTGATGATTTCCGCTTACAACCGAGTCGTTGCTAGGGAAATGGTACTTCGTCGTTTTTCATCCCACAAAATTCGTTGACCATTCGTTCGAAAGCTCTCGATTTATCCAACCATATTATGTTAACTACTGCGAAGTGCGTGGCCAACAAGCTGAGTTATGAGCATGGTTATTTGAATAATTGTGTACACTCAGGTGATCATTCTCAATAATTGATATTGTGAACATGATTGCAACCGCTTGTTAATTTCTGATGATTTCATTGAGTTGGTTTTTGGTTAATTAGAATCTTTTCTTTTTTCTTGACCTTAAAAAACTATATCTAATTTCTCCCTTGCGAGGGAAAAACCGTTTTTCCACATTAAAACCTAACTTTATCCTCTATTTAAAAAGTAAAATTGACTACACCATTAAAAAGAGTATTAAATGAAGCAGTTTTTGTGAAAGTTGGCGGTCCCCGAGATTATTTTTGAGAGAGTGGCTAATATTCAATTATATTCTGAAATTCCCAATTTCTAAAATAATATTAACGTTTGTTTTGTCATAAATGAGTTTGAAGGTGTTTAATAAACGTGGGAATCGTCTGATCTCAAAGACAATTTAACGCAAAGTTCAAAAATGTGGTCAAAAGTTAAGGAAAGTTCATTTAAAGAGGAGAAATGTGGGTTTTCATGTCAAAAAATGGGGTATTCTAGAAAATACCTCGGTAACGGAGAATTGTGCGGTAGGCGGCATTCTGCTTCATTTTCGATTTAGCTCTACCCGATTTATCTTTCAAACTGTCATGGACACCCGGTGCATATTACGGAAGGTGCGTGTTTGGTATCGTTAATCATGTTGAAACAACGACACAGTATCTTGTAGCACGTATGACACTGGCAAACACACATAATGTTAGATGCCACCATTAGTAGTGTCATCGCGCTGGCCCATCAGCATTGCGTATTTAAGTATTTCTGAATCGAACGTAAATTTTACAAATCTATCAATGTTCCAACTTTCTATTGTAATTCATAACTATCTGTCATTGGAAAAGTGAATTCAAGATTGCGATAGGTATTTTGTTAAGATAGCAATTAGTTAATTAATTAGTAATTAGATAATAATTGTAGTATTTATGTAGTTTGTTAAGTAGTAGGGGCGTTTTTAGTTACCGTGAAGTTTCATGAATATATATTTTTTATAGTACAATTACCAATCCACAAGGTATTACAGTAACCTTCCCAACATACCTTTGTTACTATCTTAACAAAATATCTTTGATATTATATACGGGTTACAGAACCTCAGAAGGTACCTATGTGCATATGTACAACAAAAAAGACTGAGGTATTATTATGAAATCTGTTCGCAAGCATCTTAACACGAGAAGAATCATTTTAATCCCTACTTTACATTTTTTTTAGTTTGCAAAACGCTTGGTTTTATCGCTAAAATTCGACCACTTTTTTAGTGTGCAAAAATCTACACCAGCATCACTACTTTAAGCTAATTTGCCTCGTACTTGACGGTTTTTTCGACAAATCGGGAAATAATGCCCAAAAGGTAAAATTATGAAATTGGATCACAATACATTACTGATAGGTGAATTAAGTAATAAAAGCGGAAACATACATGGTATGTGAAAATTGTGGATGTTAAAGAAGAACGACGTCTATTTTCACGAAATAAAGAGTAACGATGTTGAATCGATTTCGACGGTTAGGTCATCATCAGAAACAAACAATAACCTATCTTATGTAAGCCTTTACTTTCGTCGAAATAGACAACATTCTTCATCAACTTCCAGCTTCATCATTGAAATGGGTATCCAAAACATCGTCGCGAGTGATTTAGTCCGTGAAAATTGTTGCCCAGGTGGGGAACCCACAATATTACTGTTTCTTGCGAAAAGCTCCACATGTATCAACCAGAGGTACCTGGGAATTTCGACACCTTATTGGTTATCTTGAGATTATGGCAAACATGCTGATTATTATCAATATTTTCGCCGTGGTACACTAAAATAATTTACCTTCACATATTTCAAAAAATGTACCTTCACAAATCATAACGAGAAAAGAGATTATTTATAAAGTTATCAATGAATTTTGCTTGAAACGTGGTAACAGAAGATGATACTTGAACTGCTTTCTTATTAATGTTTACCAGGAGATCCCTCCACCAGGCGATCCTTGAAAAGTAAAATATTCATAGCATCTAAAACTTGTATAGTAGTCATTTTGGAAGAAGTGCAATGCATAATGTAGATAATATTAGCGCATAATTGGAGGAATGATTTAGTGTAGTCTAATTTACGTTGTACAACTTGTTTTCCTACCACGCCACGGTTCGGATGAAATTCCAGCTCAAAGGGGAATGCTGAAATATTGGAAATCTCCACTGAATAAAGGAATAAACCAAACACTGAGCTTATTTACTGAATAAATCTATGTCGTTCTTGGCAGGCCTGAAGAAAAACGTCCTGTAAATAAAGCCGGTCCACTTGTTGTGGAAGCTAACAACGTCGCCAGGTCCCAAGAGTGAAAGAGGGGGCTCCAGAAGGGTGGGATGCCCTTGTGATTCTTTAATGGTATCTCCTTCCTTCCGGTATTACAATGAGTTTGGGCGTGGGTGATGATGGTGGTGATGGTGCAGGCCCTGACATCTAGCGGAGGGGTGCCGAACGAACAAGAAGCGGTACAGAGGGAACGGGAAGAGGAGAATCAATAAGATGAGGATTGGAACCACAAATATCCGCTTGGGTGCAGTGCTAGCGGTAGGGTGGTATCCCCACGAAGATTATTTTAAAGCACCTATTTCGGGGCGGGAAAGAATGTATTTGAAAATTTTCCCAATTCGAAAAGGTATTTTGAAAACGTGTATTTATTTCTAAGCGCCAAGATTATGCTTTTATAATCCATAGAAAATTTTATCAATTTATTAAATCGGAATGTTGGCGCATAGAACTTCGGTTAAAGCAACACAATACTGTTTTTTATTCATTTATTTTTATGTATTTTCGAGTTAGTTAGCTATCCTTTCCAACAATCTAGAATTGTCAATTTATAAGTGCGAAAGAAGGGGGTAAAGGCATTTAACCATTTCTACCGGATCTTGGAAAATCCCTGGATCCGTGAACAAGATTTCTGTAGTAGATGACCTCTGCCAATTAGCACTATTTATCTACTACTAACATCAATAGGGAAAACGTTCTCTACAAGGATTAATTATATTAAGCGGACCCACCAGACGTTAGAAAGAACTGACAAGATGGTGTACGTAAGCTACAATAATTACAGTACACTGAAGGATTCAACATTGAAGCCAAAGCGACAGAAAGTGGATAGTTAATAGACAGTCGATAGTAGGTATATGCTTCAAGTGCTCGCGTGGAAACAGTTATTCGGCGGAATTGATGGCAACCAAGATGGCGTCGCAATACTGAATTCTAGAAAGAGAAACTCACTGGAGCGCACTATTGTACTTAGTGTAAATTTAAAAAGTGCAGCGATAACACTAAATTCCACAATACTAAAACTAGCACCAAGCACACTAGCACCGAAAAGCCTATATGCATAATAATCCACTATTGTAATTATATTCTATTGAATATTGGAGTAAAATAACAACAATTTATTAGGGTTGACGACTATCACAACACCACTGACGAAGGAAAAAGAGACCTCTTGGCTAAAAGAGCATTTAATTACAAACTTCTAAAGAAGATCTGCATTCCAATAATGCATACAGAGAGAAATAGAAAATAGAAAAGTAAAATGCCAAAAGGGGCAATTTTATAGGTAGGTATATTCAGGAGGAACTTCCCACTTAACCATTGTTTTCGTTCATCAGCAGTAATAAAAGTTTCTGTAGGGCAATAAGTCGACTGACGGCCAATATCGCTAGCAATCGTGTCAAGTACTTCTACATTGACACAAAGCAGCTCAATGTAATCGCCGTGGGAACCTGTCACACCTGATCCTTGATTTTCAAAACAACCAGCAACAAAGGCGCATTATGTTGTAAGCCAAAATGCTGACGGATTGATTTTATTGTAAATGGTATTAAGTCCCTGAAAAACTTATAAGTACCACTTATAAGTTTATAGTACCACTTATAGGTACCACTTTAACGAATGGAGAATTAACGAATATTGGCGGAACTTTGATGTTAACTTTTAAATCCCAACCTAATCAATACTAACAATAAATTATGTATTTTACATTACCATTGTACACTGACATCCGTACACTGATAACCGTTGTTACCTATGATGAACGAACCGTCGAAATCGATCTAGCATTTTGCAACTCTTATTTCATTGAAATAGACATTGCTTTTCTACACAATCAGTAGTACCTATTGGAAGTATTAGAGCGGCTAAAATAGTGAAACTTACAATAGCCTCAATGTTTTTGCTCAGGTGACCAGCTGAATCCGAAACTTCCCTTTATTCCGACTAAAGAACCGATTTCGCAAATAAGGATCTCGAGTTAAGTAGATTTAAATATGACAGTGATAAAATTGCCTGATAGTTGTTGGTAATTTCTCCCTTAAAAATTCTCGGAGTTACTTGGGCATTTTGATTATGTTAGGATATATTGCAAGTAGCGACCTTAAAACTTTGGAGTTTAAACCCCGCTAGTTGCGACTATACTACTACTATGCGAAATTTGAAAATAGTAAACATTTTTTATCTTAAGATCCGATATGTTTATTGATATTGAAGAGAAATATCGATATTGAGAATATCAAAAAATAAATCTATATATATATATTTTTTTTTTTTAATCAATGCCAAATTATTGATAATCGAAGGGAAACATTTTTTGTTATCGATAATATCGAAACGTTTCTCGCAGATCAGAAGGAAGAACTCAGGTGAAATTAGGCCAATTAATGATTTGAATTATATTTATTGCTCGGGATCATCAGGAAGTATTATATAATGGGAAGGTTGTATAGCATATCAACAAGGACATTTTCATTTAAAAAATGGAAGAGTATCACTACCTAAGCTTAATTCAAAATGCACATTAAATGAAAGTTGGCATTACAGGATTCACTAAGAGACTATAATTACATTGGCAATAGATCACATAATGAGAACAAATGTCAGTTTACAATATGGTAGTAGGTATAGGTATTGCTGCATTAATTTCCTACATCTTAATCATCAACTATATTAATTCAGAACAATAGACCGATAAATGAACAAGCAGGTACTAATAACATAGGGTGAATAGTAAACAATACATATGTCGTATCAAGCACCGAAGTGAATACATAATAGATATTGTTAGTTGAAAATCAACCTCTCCGAGCAAGCTCAAATTTAATATTAATTAAATTCATATCAATTATTAACTAGATAAACTCGCATATGAGTATGATTCAAAAAATTCAACAAGTAGAAAAAAACATCCTACTAAAATAGGGAATGCCCTCACGCAATTTAGATAGTATAAATATGTTATCTTGAAATAACAATAATAAGTACCTACAAAGCGCAGGATAATGATGAGATATTGGTCCAATTTTCGTGATAATGAGCGATGTGTGTGAGCAGCGAATAATGGATATTGAGGTAGAAATTCGAGGGAATGTTTGTTCGAAGTTTAGTACAAAGAGATTTCATTTGCAAGGAAGGTAGGTATAGTAGAAAATATACAGGCTAGGAGCAGAATACAAACCCAATAAAGAGGCTATTTAAGTACAAAGCTCCTAATCTCCGAATCTCCTATGTAGAGAACTTGATTCAATTGAAACTAAAACCAAATTTGGTGCGAGGCTTCACACTGATTACACAAATGAATTAGGGATTCAGGGGTGGCTTTGAGAAAGCCTACAAGCTTTCTACACAATAATTCCTCCCCTCAAACTAGAGCCTGAATGACAGACCACTTGGTGGTGCAATTTAAAGAGACCGTATTAAATTTTTACAACAACGAGTGTGAAAAACCAAATAGCCATCTCAGTAAGGTAGCTCTCAAGAATGGCGGCCACTAAAATTACTCATTTGAAAACACGAACAACTCCGTAATTACTTTGAGGAGATTTTAGGGAAACATGATGTACCATCTACATATTATCCACTTTCGATGAAGCAAACCATGCAGGTTAAGAACCCATCCTAAAAGCACAATTTTTGTCATGTCTCAACCTCAGATGAACCGAATTTATTTATTTTATTTTTCAATCATTGTTATTTTTATTCATTTTTTTCGTTTTATTATCATATATTATAATTAATAATATAAGGTACGACACACTGACGAAGATAGATTGTTTCTGTGTGTGGTCGCTAGTGTGTGTAGGCGTCGTTTCATAGCGTTTCCTACGCCAGAAATCCGCCCTATATTGAAGGTCTGAAAGGTGTCACACCTAATAGAGGTGTGATGGTACATTGTCCCATGAATCAAGGTTTTCCAATAAACTATACTAAAATACAAATCTTGAAAAATGTCAAATCAACCCGCTGTTTCCTTATAAAATCGTGATTTTTTGATCCATTCGAAACGTGAATGTACCATAAAGTTACCTTCATTTCAAAACAATAAAAGCTGAAATCAGACTAACCGATTTGTAATGAGAAGATTAAAAGCCCACACACACAGAATATTCGGTGGCGGCCATTTCTAATTCCTCCATTTGGAAAACTACCTTACTGAGTGGTATGGGATATTAAGCTATCAAGTGGTCCACCGTGGTGGAGAACCCCGAATCCTCAATCGGTCAATTTGTCGTCGATCTAATGGCAAAATTTCGTTCCTATTTCAAACATGTTCAAGTTTTCAACAACAGAAAAATGTATACAATTTCCATAATTTTCATATCATAATGATAGTCGCTATTCATGAGCAACGCGACATGAAAAACTTCTACGATTTTTGTCAGACTATGAAGAAATTCCTAGATCAGACATCGTCTAGAACGACATGTTTATGAATATATCAATATCTGTTAAAGTTCATGGCTTCGATTTTGGGTATTCAAACTGGGTTCACACGTGGACAATTTTCAAAAAGTAGCTACGACTATTTTACAACCTAGTTTACGACCTATTGCAGCAGTTTCGTTTCTGTCTAAAAACCATGTGCAACTAATATTGTTTTAAACCTTTCCCATGAATCAATGAACTAGGAGACGAGATTTACATTCCACTCCTTTTTAGGGTGTAGCATCACTTTTAGCTTGGTTCTCCATATCAAAATAAATTATACGTACAGCGGTTTTTCATAAGAGGACAGCGTAGCTGTTGATGTTAGTACCTATTACTCTATTAAAATGCACATACTTAGTATTAATAAGTAATAATGGAGGTAAATGTACCGCAGTTTGTAGCAGTTCTCAAAGAACCAGTTACACCAGAGTGAAAGCAACTGACGTACTTCTGTCGTCTTCTGAGGGCGCAGGCTGAAGATTCTCTGTTTCCTACTCTTGAAAAGTTAGTGTTACCCCAGCAAAAATCACATAATGTGCAGACCTAATAATGCTCTCATTCTCTAACCGAATTATTCTTCATCCGAAGTATCTCAACAACACTCAACATAGTAATTCTACAAATCTGATGTAATTAAATATATTAAAGTGATTGTTGTTACATTTATAATAATCTCTTCAAAACAAGAGATCACTGTTAGTATTGTGGAGAGAAAGTAATGGCACGCTTACACGCTACCCCACCTACTTGTTTTTCTTCTCTTTACTTTTCTGCCCGAGGGCTTTCTCCTATTATTGGACTTATCAGAACCATGTCAATTATTGTTCTTTATTCTCGGGGGTTCATCATCTACGTCATTCCTCAACACATCTTATGTCTTTAGGGTACCTTTCTAAAACTGCCTTTGTTTAATTTGAGCTCTCGCAGGATTCCCGGAATAAGACACCATGTCAGGGAATTCCAGAAGTCTAGATATTAAAATATCGTGTCAAAATTGTGTAAACGAGGGTCAAACACGTAGAAAACGTAAGAAGGTCACCACTGGTGTTTAGTAGGACCACATGTAAGAGTATAATTGTGTATCTACACTACCAAACGTATAGAAACCAAGTGATCGAGCAAAATTGTTGTTCTCAAAAATCAAAATATCCCACATGTACTTTGCGTTTCATACATTCCTGATCAATTTCGGTTTCGTGTCTGTCTGCCCGTGTGTCTGTGCCAACCATGTCACGCCCAAAACTATACTATACAGGTTTTACTCCGATTTCAATTAAATGTCCAGGAAATTCTAGGGTTAGCTCCTAGATGACCCCCATAAATTTTATTGCCATCGGATCCATATTAACATATGCGCATGCGCTATCGACTATTTTCCTATAATGCCGATTTCTCAGGATCTATCGGACCGATTCTAGTCAAAGTCGGGGGGTTTGGTTTTTTCTTATTTAGAATAGTATCAATCAATTTATATCTACTTAGTTTCTACTTAGGTATAGATTCTTTCTTTACTATTTATTCATATCTTGAGGTGAAATTGTCAGAAGATTACATAAGTGAGGTCTATTACAAGTTCAACGCGCATTAATTGTCACATAATTGAATGGAATGAAACTGAATCGATATTGTTTGTCTCCTCCAACTAAATTCCTAAGAAGGCTGGGAATCTAATTAAAGGGAAAATGGCCTACTGGGCAGAGGAAAGGCCTGGCAAACGGAATAATTTATGAGCTGGAGGTAGGTAACCCCTCGCCTGAAGACCCTGGTGTTAATTCACGAGACCCTACTAACTATGCATTGGGCGAGCCAAGATAGGAACCTTTATTGCTAACGCTGTATGCTTCGCTGAAGGAAAAACAACCGACAAGAGGCTCGGAGAGTATTAATATTACAGGACTGTTATTGTTATTATTCGAAAGCCAATAGGAATAATGAAACATCTTTTTTTCGAACAAGGACATGTGTGTTTTTGTTATACACAAATGATACATTTTGGTGTTTGCTAAGTCCACTTGCTAAGTCCCCTACCTTAATTATTCGCATTATTTCCAACTTTTTGGAAGCATATATTTTATTTTGACATTGTGCAATCTGGCCATTGTCAATAGAACGAAAAAACAAAATTTCCATCTGTCAGTCCGCATAACACTTTCATGACTATCTGTAATGGCATATCAACCCCTTCGAATCGCATGAAAAGGTTTAGGAGATGACGGAAACCGGTTAAAAAATCAGAACCCAATCAAAGCAGCTTCAGCTGCCAGCCCAAAAACCAACCCCACTAAGGGACGCAACCATGTCCCGCGGTGGAATAGGAATGTTCGAGAAGCCAACAGAGCAAAACGTCAGGCACTAAATAGAGTCCGCCGGAGACGTACGCCTGAAAATTATGCTATATTTAAGCGAGACAGAGTACTTGAGCACCGGCTCATGCGTCAGGCCCAAATCAGCTCCTTTTGCTCATAAGTCAGTGAGATTAAGGATGGTACCTCTCCTAAAGATTTTTGGCGAAAGGTACGTGCAATGAAAGGTCTCCCACCACTAACTATTCCATCTATCACCACTCCTGGGAGTGATGTTGCTCTGGAACTCGAGCATGTTGCTGTTACATAGGCTTCTCATCATGCCCAAGTGTCCAATGATCATGCATACCTGGATGTCTTCAGGCTACACAAGGCTAAGGTTGAGATACGCATCTCCCTCAGCTCACTCCTTCGTCCAATCCTTCAACTGACATACCATTCACAATGGGTGAATTGGAGAGAGCAATGAAGAAGGCAAATAGGACTGCAGCTAGGGATGATACGATCAGTTATGAAATGTTGATCAATCTCCCAGATGAGCAAAAGTTCACTCTCCTAAGGCAGCATAATTCTATTTGTGCCTCAGGTAAATATCCTTCAACTTGGAAGGAGGCTGTAATTATCCCTCTGCATAAAGAGAGAAAAGACCCTAGTGAAGCTGGCAGTTACACACCCATCTCTCTTACTTGCTGTATGAGCAAGATCTTGGAAGCTATGGTCAACTACCGCCTGGTGTGGTTTCTTGAGAGCAACTGCCTTATCAGCCAGTATCAGGCTGGTTTTCGCAAACGTTTCTAAGCTGTTGACCAACTCTCAGCATTTGAGAGTTATATCCTGGACACCTTTCTGGTTAGGGAGCACGCCATCGGTGTGTTTTTCGACCTAGCCAAAGCCTATGACACCAATTGGCGTCACAACATCTCAGAAGTGCTGCAGCGGTGGCGAGTAGCCGGGCCCATGCTCAATGCTGGGTTTCCGAACTAAATCACTCACGAAGAAGCTGTGGAAACCCATTTCAAAACGGAAGTTAGTGAAAGAACGTGAATACATTTTTACGGAGACCTTATTGCCGAACAACGACACAAAACAATGACACGTAACATAACAACATACACAAGAAGGCAAATTTCTTTGCTATTCAACCTTTTTGAATGAGGTAAATTTGAAATGGAAGTGGTATTCTGCGCTCATCACTCTTTAGCCTTTAGGAGCAAAATTTTTCTCCCTAGATGTAGAATTATTCCTATTAGATATTGAGGGGAGCTTCCTGGAAGATACGCAGGTATGAAGTTGAGTATCAGAAGAAGTAGATAAAAACATCAGACGTTTATTGTATCACGCATTCGTCTCGCAGAAGCATGTGAAGAAGAAACTTAGGGAAACATTAATTAGAAGATATCTCTCTTATCTCTTCACCGGATTACCGCAAAGTTCCATAGATTTCGGACATTCATAAGGCACATGAAAACTTTGAGTGTGCTGAATCTGCTTCTAATGTCAAAACTAGTGAAATCTGGTCAACTATGCAATAGGTTAGTCTGAAGATTAAGACGATCTTGTCTGGATCACACTTTATCCAACGCACGATTCGATCAATCTTGGATTCAGCACTGGCCATCGTGGTTAAACATCAATAAACTATGAAACCAGTTGAACCCTAGAATCATTAAGGTACTTCATTCCAGCTTTCCATCTAAGAATTACCATGTTAAGGTATTTGCTGGATGTTTCTCGCAATTATCGAGAAAATAGTAGGACATTTTTCAATGTTAAAATGTCGGTTACTCAATCCATTCTTTATCCAGAACCCTTTAGCACCGAACAGGTCACGGAGTATCTACTGTAAAAACATTGGTCACTCTCAGTAAAAATATATAGTATGTTCAGGAGCTCCTCTAAAATTTTGTATTAGGAACTCTTGGAATTAAATTTCCGTATTGGTCTTTCGATGATGGTTATTCTTTGTTTGTTTCCAAATTAGAAAATTATGATATGCATTCGGTTTGAAACGAAACATAAAAAAGTAATAATTGGGCATTTATTCACTTTTACTTACTGAGCATGTAACAAATGGCAGAAAGTGTAGAAAACAATATTGGGAAAAAGGTAATTTATTTGGAACGAAATTCATCATTTAGTTTAGGGTAGATACTTATTCAGTAGTTTTGGAATGTTATAGTTAACATAAACATACCACTACCCATTACCATGGACCCATCCATTACCGATTCAAAACACACCAAATACAACAAAAATGTCAACAATCACTATAACAATCCACCGGGGAGAAATGAAGACGGGGTGTGTAAATACCTGCAGTATGGAATTCGAGTGCAATACGAGTGCGGAACGAGTGCCCAATTCCAATACGTGTGGAATACGAGTGCGATATCCTGTGGCAGGATATCGTCAGATGGTATATTATGCGAAACTAATGAACCCAACCCTAATATAAAATTAGATACCTAAACTGATTGGTGCGAGATGTACAAACTGTAAACTAACACGTTATGTTACCTACATAAATCTCGGTAATCACATTTCAATCAAATATTTCACAAATAAAAAATTATTAGTGAGCAAATTTTGTACAGTATTCGAAACAAAATTGTATATTACCTACGTGAAAATGCCTACATTTCTCCTGCTAAATAAATTTCAACAATATATGTCTATAAATTTCCTAATATTATAACAAATTACTTCAATTTACGAAATTATTTCCCTAATTCAGTTACATTACTCAGCTACATTTGGCACTTTTTGATAAACAGAAACTAGAACACAATTGGAATTACTTACCATAATTACTAAATAATTACCGTAATTACTAAATTACTTACATAATTAATAAATCAAAAGGTTACACTATATAACGACGTGCAATTCATTTAGAAATGGATACAAAGGTTTTCATACCATAATACTCATCTTCGAACTTAAAACTGTTGTATGACACTGCTAGCATGATGTTTTAATTTGATTTATTGAAATTAAATTATTAATAATGCACGTTTAATGGTCATGATGAAAGGTTGTGATCACGAAAATATGCATGAAGTTTTCTATATATATTTAAATATATTTCACCTGTAATGTCATGAGGTGGTGCAATAATGAAACCCAGATTTCTAAAATCATTATTAGGTACCTACCTAATGGAATACACCTGGGAACTAGGACGAAACGGATCAATTTCCTAAGAGATTGCATTTTCCTAAAAATGGCAAAATATAGAGTATCATCAATGACCTGGGACATGTAAAATCAACCATGTACCATCAACCTATTCGCACCTTCGATCGTGAGGTAGATATATTCCCAGGAGCTTACAAATGAAATCAAATAATAAATTTCAAAATTTTCTTAATTAACACTAAGAATTTTGGCAGTTATAGCAATCTATGATCATAATGATAGGTAGGTAATTAATATGAAAGGTATTTTTCACTGCATAGAGAAAAGGTACGTATATTAATGATTCTCCGTATCGTAATTGTTATGATAGGTAGGTACTTGATGTTTGTAAGGTAAGTATGGGTAACTGGGACCGGGATTTACAACATTCAAAAAAGAATTAATGTTTATCTACCCGTAGAATTTTTTTACTTGAATGAAAATTCAAAATAGCATTTTGGTTTGTTAATGGGGCTTATATAGAATGGGTTTCTACATCAAAACTTTTTTTAATATGATAAATATTATTTATAAAAAAATTTTTTTTTTTTCTAAGTTCAGTGGGCCCAGTTACCCGAGGCTCTTGAGGTATCTGGGCCATCCCCCTTCATTTTCCTTATGAATCTTAATTCAAACTGTTTAGGCATCTGGGCCCATTCATTAACTATCAAGGTTTTTTATTTTTATTTTTTAAAATTTTTTCCTTGAAATTAAAGCAGGGAAACAAGAGATGTAACCAATCCTGGCATACAGCCATGAGGGATTCAGAAGAAAAAAGTATGAAATAAAGTGCATTAAACTTTGTATGTAAATCAAATATCTTCAAAATTAATGAAAAAATTCCAAAAACCATGAAATATGTATTTTTTAAGAAAAAATTAATAATATTTAATGGATGTGCCATTAGAAAAATCACAATATGTTTCAAGTTGACTAAAAACAATCATATAAAAAGGAGGACTGAATGCAAAAACTAGAAAAAACTGTTCTTAGTTTATAAGAAAAATAGTTGAAACGAAATTCCCTCAACATTACCCTGTCAAATGAACAAGTACATATGAGGTACCTAAGTAAGAAGGAACAAATGTACCATGTTAATAGGTAAATATTTGATAAGTTGGTAGTTTAAAAAAATTAGTGCTAAAAGTAGGCACGTTGTTTGGAGAAAATCCAATCATAGCTAGTTTAATATAGTTGGTACCTAGCTACATAGGTAGGTACTTGACTAAGCAGCATCATTTGGTTTTTGAATGTATTAGTCAAATAATAAACCATGTACCTACGTCAGAGACACTAAAAATTCCTCTTTTATTTGTAGGAACCGGGGGTTTTATTATCTTCAGTATCTCGTAGCCATTATATATACCACAAGATATCCTCAACTTCTGGCCACTTCCAGCTTTTTAGCCAGGACATTTCATGTGTTTCACCCGAACTCTATCATATTCTACCTCCAATACCTGTCCTGGATATGTATTGCCGTCATATTCAACAGCAACAAAATCTCCAGGAATGACAGTGATGGACCCTACAACATTAGTGTCAGAGTCGGATCTAGTAAAACTGTAATTTTCATCAGATTTGCTATCTGAATCGGTTTCATCATCCAGTAAAGTGTTCCTTCTAGAGGTACCAGCAGGAATCTTGATCTTCAACTCCTTAGATGTCTTCTGGGTTTTGCTCAGGTTACTGGTGCTTGGAACACCATCCTTTGGGTAACTGGGCCCTGGGGTGGGTCCAGTTACCCAAAGGGTATGGCCCAGTTCCCCCAAACGTGACAAAAACATTGGGTATCCGGGACCCCCCCTCCAAAATTCATGCAACAAGTGGTTTAGCAAAAATACTCATCTGCACACAAACAACAGTGTCTCCTTAGATAATTCAAACACTCACATCTTCAATAATTCAAAAATGAATTTACAAGGCTGTGCAGAACTGATGTTGTTGGAGTGTTGTTTCGCAGCTTTAAGTTGCAAAACTTTGAGACATCCTCACAAACAGACAAGATGGCTAAATCAAAAATGACCTGTTGTTCTGGAAGCTCCGTCTGGCCAGTGATGTCAACGCATCAGCCAAAAATTTCTCTTTCCATTTAGAGACAACTGGGGAGGGTATGGCCCAAATACCCCATGGGCCCAGGTACCCATACTTACCTTATAAGCTCGTTAGTTTATGGAAATTAAACAAATGACTACCTAGGGCTTACTTACTGGCTGATTACTTTTTTTGGAAATATGGATGTAACCTTTCCTTCTTTTCAGTCAGCAGAAGGTTATTAGGTCTATTTGTGTAAGAAAAACTAAGTTTTTGGAAGGTTCTTACAAACAATAGTGGCATTATAAAAACGAGTTTCCCGACTCGAGTACATTACCCAGTAGATCTAATAAGTGAAGACCTCAGCATGCTAATTGGGAAATAATTATAAATAATTCATTATTTATGATTGGATAATTGATATTGAGATATCACACGGGGAACTGGGAGGAAGATTATCATAATTCTGATTTGGCCTCAATCGTATTACTAGCTTTTGGGGTCGGACTGTTGGAGAGTGAAGGTGCAACTACATAAATATACGTATCGGAAGGCGAATGGGGAACTCTACACGGAGTGAAGGTGTGTGACAAATATCCGACTAGACCGCTCCAAAGCGGCAAGGAGTGGAACGAAGAGCTTCGACAATCTGCCGCTTGGGGAGACGCAGTGTGCAGCGCTCTTGCGGCCGATCGGCGAACTACATCACCAGGATCTCCCGCCTTCACTTCGGACTATCGACGTTTGGCGAGGCATCGTCCTGATGACAAGAACCAGAAAAATACACTGCTATCAATCATCAAGTGGATTTTAACCAGGGCCCAACTATCAAAGGTACTATCACATAGAATCGTAGCGTAGCAGCGACGGTGCAGAGGGATGATGGTTGCAAGACAAAACTATGACGGAACTTGACCTTAGCGTTCAGGAAGTTGAGCGGAATGAACATGCGATGAAATTATTGAAAAAAAAAAAACGCTTGCAGCTTTCATGAAAAATGCTTGCGAACAAATCCAAGAAAAAAGTTCCACTCATGCAGCATGTATGAGTAGTTTGAGCGAATTTTCATAAACTATCTATCGTATTATAATAAGTTAATTGTATTGAAATTGGAGCAATTTCAGTAAAAAGAAATTGTTTAAAACCAATTTTATGGCAAAAAAATTATCATACTAAATAAAATTTGGCGGATTCAAAAGTGATTTTGGGGTTTTAGATTTTTTTGAAGCAGTTTTTATAGATTTTTTATCAAATAAATAAATATTAATGTCTAAGTTAATCGTTGACAATTTAGTTTTGACTATAATTCTAGCTAAAAATATGAATTTAACGATTTTCGGTCGTTTGTAGCCATTTTGGTGATTTTTTAGTACATTTTTCGATATTTGACCAATTTAATGTACTCAAAAATTGTAAGCCAACGAACTTATCCTTTCGTTTGGAATGCTTGATTTTTTACGGTATTTTTATCTCGATCCTAAGGAGAGTTATCGTCTGGAATGACCTGTATATATATATATATATATACGAAAAAGCGCAAACTTCAAGAATCGTTTTAGAACGCCTCAAAACGGATTTTAATGGAGAAAATTTTCAAAAATTTTGATTTTAAACTTTTTTGAGCCATTGCAATAGCTTCATTTTCTACGAAAATTCGCTAAAAGGTTAAAAATATTTTGGTCTGAGGAACGAACATGCCAAAAACTAAACATAAAAGGAAATGCGAACGTAATAATTGTTGTGATTGGTGTGTCAGGTAATTAAATGTACCTTCCTACTTAGGAGGAGTACTGTGTACCAACTCAAAGTATAGTTACTAAAACGTATAAAAAAGCTTGGAAATTATTTTGGGAATTTTGAGCTGCTCATGAATCGTACAACCACAACTTGAAGTAGGTACTGTAGGTTTGTATCTATATCGTAAAAATTACTCTACTTTGCAAGGTTTTCACTGTACTATTGCTATTCGGTAAAGCGAGACGTAAGGGTCGATGCAATAAAGATTTCGAAGACGTTGGCTTCAAATGTTTACCAGTATATCTCTACAGTCCGAGATCTACCAGAAAATTAACTCTGTGATAAGAGGTTTGATGATTTAGAATTATAATATTAACCACCCTAATGCAGGGACCAAGGAGTTAGAAGGCCAACACGATGCTTCAATTTGTAATAGAATTTAGAAATTTGAAGAAGAAAAGAATTCGTGGTAATTGTCAGGGATGGAACTGACCATTATTTAGACAAATCTTCTAGTATCTTCAAGTAATTTGTTCTTTGTTTTCTGAAGAATTGTGCCGAAAATTGCGTGATGTGAGGCATGCAAAATTCAAGTTGATTTTGGCTCAGGTCGCATCCTAGATGAATAGTTCGGTAAAATTTGGAAATTTTTTCGATGATCTTGGTGAATCTGACAAGTACTTATGAAAATTTCATGAAAATGGCACGATAAGAGACGTGGACTTTAAAGCCCCATTTCACTTTAAAACAGCTTTCCAAAAGTGCAAATTTGCAGAGTTTGACCATTTTCTACAAGATCTCGGACAATCTGACAATTCAAATTTAAATTTGTAAATTTTGTGATTATGAGGCATGCAAAAATCGGGTTGGTTTTGGCTCAGACCGCATCGTACATGAGTAATTCAATGGAATTGGACAATTTTCTGGATGCTGCTTATAAATCTGAGAAAAATGTGAAAATTTCAAAGAATGTCAAGAACATTGTGACAAGAGGCATGGAGCTTCTTTTCACTCGAACAGCTTTCCTGAAGCATAACAAGCCGAATCTGACAGATTTCAGGGAGATTTTGGTTGATCTGACCGACCAAATTTAAAGTTGTACCGACAATTACGTGATGCGAGGCATGCAAAAATCTGGTTGGTTTTGGCTTATCAAGTACAGTTCGCATTGTGGCAGCCAACGCTTCAATCATACCACTCTACCACGGCAAATGACACCTTTTTTACACCAACCCTCTCAATAACTACATGTATTAGCGTATTCAATATATATTTCGATCGTAGAAAAAAAAAAACAAAGTTAATTGGACCTGAATAGTTCGTTAAAATCGGTCTATTGGTCAAGGAGTTTCTGTAACAACCAATTTCAGCTTTGCGCGTGCCCAATGGTTACTACAACTAATTGCAACAAAATTCAAAGATGCCATCCCGAGGCAAACCCCCAAAAAGGGACCATTGGACAGACAGAACAACGTGAAAAATCAATGTCTCAGAAAATTAAAGTTTGCGCATGCGCAGAGGCTACTATTCAACCGAGATGGTGATGAAATTAATAGTGGATTTTCTTATGATTAACCCGGACAATGCGTTCTTTTGGGAGCGAAAAGGTATTTTAACTATTTTTTAATGGTATTAGATACTATCCTAAGGAGCATGTCATCAACCGTACTCTCCAACAATGAGTAGTTTTCTTTCTATGATTTTTCAAATTATTGCGTCAGAAGCACTCCATCCGCCAAAGTGGAACCAACAACCTATAACTAGTAGGTATAGTTCGCTGGGCAGAACCTGCCTTCCCAGTTTAACGTGACCAGTGTAGAAAACTTTGAAAATGTACAGAAAGAATACTACTCATCATAGGAGAGTGCGGATGGTGTTGAATTTCTTAAAATGGAAACTATCTGGGAGACACTCATTAAAATCGGTCCCTTAATCTTGTAGATTTGTCAGTGTTAACCAATTTTACTATCACGCCTTGACTGAAACCTATACCCAGCTACCCCCAGTTTGAATCATAGGAAATCGACGAAATAGTAAATAAACATTTGCAAGGAAATCCGACTGCAAGGAAATTAATAGTTAACCTTCTAGGAGCAAACCGGATCTATCACTGAAAATTTCGTCCAAATCAATCAAAAACTTAGTATGGTTTGAGATAAACAAGGAATTGACACAGACAGACTGGGTCCGACCCACCTGCCCAGCAAGACGTCACAGTTTGCCGAAACTTCGACAAATCATTAACATCAAACCACTCATAGTAGAAAAGTAAGGATGGTGTCAAAACTTTTAGAATGAAATTAACTTTCATTTAAAAATAGTAACCGCAACATTTTTAGGCCGATGGGTAGGTGGTATACTCCACTTTAAAATAGGATTTATCCAATTCTTGAGTCTGCTCAGGTGGATGCTAGCGAGAATTGGCATAGAACAATATACACACTTTTCCTCAACAACCAGTTGTTTCCACATTAATGGGCTTCACATCTGACAAACTGCAAAGCTGATTAAAGTAATCAGAGGAACAGATAGGTCAGTTCGTTCTCAATAAACAGGAAAGATTTGGGATGTTGTTGAAGGGTGTGCTACTTCAACACGTCACTAGCACTCAGCTCAGCAGACTCGGGAATTGGTGCAAAATTCCATTAGAGCCTAAACGTCTTACACTCCCCAAGCACAACCATTAATTTATATTTAATAGACGAGTTGAGTTGATGGGTTCAGAAATTACGAAAGTGAGAGGCATGATGATTCATAATATTTCCCAATGAATGATGTATGAATGTAGTTATGTACAGTACAGTTGTTATGTGCAGATTTGTACCTACCTACCTGTTGTAACGAGTTCTAATAACAGAATTTGACCTTTAAACTCTGCACTAAACTTTGAAACAGGAGGGATGGCAGAACTCGAGAGGCACGACGCTGACGGGAGCATTCAAAGCAACTTGGTGGATGGCGGGGGGATGTGATGAAATAATGAGGGTCTGTACAGAAGAGCAAGGCCACAACGAGGTAAGGAGCAATAGCGGCGAATTGATGGGCGAACGGAGAACTATGGAGGCGATGGGATGCAATGCGATGGGATCGAATGGGAACAGAAACATAAATCAAGGGCCAAATGCAACGAGGGCTGTGAATACTGATGAATGACGTGGCAAGCAGGTTCAATGAGAGCGTGGGAGAGCTGTACATAGGTAGCTCAAATTGCAACATACCTACGATCGCTACCAACGCTACGGATGGGAGGTACGTATTCGTGATTGCACTAGGAATAGCTAGCACATATCCCATACAATAGCCGTTACACCATTCTAACTACGATATTGGGGATATGGTAATTAGAGATGAAATGTCTTGTGATTGAATAGGGGTTATTTACATAGGTGATACTACAACTCCTACGAATCAACTATTGCAACAGAATAAAGTTAACTACTCGTATTACTTGATTACATAAAAATACTACTCATACTACTAAATTAGTACATAAAAATATATTATACTATATAAAGATGCCTAGATAGATCAGTCGTTACTAGATAATAAACTAGAAATGTGATAGGTATGTGATAATCGGCTGCGGATTTAGACAATTCAATTTTGATTAATTTCTGAACAATTAATGAAGTCTTTTTCTTAAGCCACTGGACCAAATTTTTAAAAACTTGCTGAATTTTCAAAAATTATTCGCTAAAAAACTACCAGTGGGTTAATCTAGTTTTTCTTAAGATTGTGGCAGATGGGAATCCTTCCACAGAATGAAAAGAAGCCTTCCGAATATGTCCCTCCCTACGAGGATTTAAGGGCTTAAATTTTGAAATAAAATATTGTCCACGCGATTGAAAATTTTTAATTCAATATAGAATCCGTGTATTGAAGCAAAAATGAACTACGTATCTAACAGTAACGACGATGATCGGGTATGTATTCAATGCTTTAAGCATTGAGACTGATATATGGACCACTAGTAAGCTTAAGGGCTGTATCATACTGAATAAAAATTTATCGCATGTATGCATTGCGTTTTGAAAATGTTGATTTAGGGAGAATTGATTCATAGCATTTCAACGCAGTTTCAATTACGTAAGTTTGAATGTTGAAAATATTAGTCCATAAAATTATTAACTTATGATGTTGTAAAATAGTCATTATCATTAGTTTATACAACAACTTTTGGATATAACGTGTTTATGTATGGTCTACGAGACGTTTTCCAGCATGCGAGACAAGCATTTTCTTAATTTTTACTTCACTCGGTAATTTTTTTTCTAATAATGCATCTTATTCGGAAAAAAGATTTACGAGCAATAAATTACAGATTTGTACAAAAAATGCTACAATTCCCAATGAGAAGGATCTTGTGCAGGGAATTGGAGCGTCTGTTCATTATTTAGCTCTTCTGTTTTAAATAACTAATTACAAAACAGAATTTTCACCATCAAGGTCTAAAGATAAAGTATGCATATAGCTCTATTGGTTTACAGAAATAATAGAAAGTTCATAATTTGAGGAGAAAATAATGATGTGTGAATTGAAATCACATAAATGATTAGAAAAATGAGACAGCTTCTAATAGCTTCTTCAGATCTACTTTAGATTTACTAAGCGCTACTCTGGCTGAAATAATTTCGCAAGGTAGGTTGTTGAAAAGGGTAATCACTCTTTATAAATAAGAACGTTGTGCAGCGGAAGTATTAAATCTTGGTATAGTTAGAGCAATATTGTTCGAACGTCTTGTGCCAATATTACTTACTATTTCAAATACACCTCTTCAAAATCGCTTGAAAATATAAATTATGGTAGATTTATCTATTTGTCTAAATAATTCTAGAACTTGGAATTCATTAAATAAATCCCTTGTCCCAAACCTAATGGGTTTTTTTAATAGAACTTTGATCAGGGCTTTTTGGATCATAAAAAAAGTTTGAAGTTCAGTTTTGAAAGCTGAACCTCAGGCTGGCATAGCATAAATCAGTAGCGACTGGCACATAGCGTGATAAAATTGTTTCTTTACTTTCAGGGTCATTAAGTTCCTTAATATTATTAACTTCTCGACACATTGGTAGCAACCTTCTTATTTTTGTAGTTAAATCCTCTATGTGCTCATCCCACCCAAGGCACTAATCTATTTTTACAATTACCTAGTATAACTGGCGACCTTACAAAAACATCGTAATAATTCTGTAATAACTATGATAGATGAATTAGTCGGAGGAAGCGAGCTTATGTGACTCGTCAGTGTAAATTATTATTAGACCGGATCCGAGCGAAGCGGGAAAGAGCTGACGAATGGCTCCCTAGAGCCCCGTCCAACTTCCTCCGTACGGAACTAAGATGCAATATTGAGCCCCCCCCCCCCCCCAAACCACCTCCATAATTTCAAGAATGTATGCGCATAAATTCGAAGATTAATCGTCTGTAGGAACACAACTCCAAGATACACAATTGATACGGAGAATTAGTAACAATGATATGCCATATGCATCACCCTTTTCCTTCCCTAAGCAAACATACACATATACGACCCATTTCATCGCCTAAAGACGTTTCCTGCTTCCATGTGTATCGAGAATTCCTGTTGTGGAATTAGTCGGCTGTATATTCACTGTATTGGTTATTTTATCAGGTTTCAACTAAACTATTAGTTTAGTAGTATTAGTAGTAATGAGATGTTGTTGACAATGTTCTGACTCTAGAACTGCATTCCACTTAAAATAACTTTTTTCCCTCCATAAAGGTTTTGCCAGAAGATGGGCCCAGGTGTGGCTTGAAACGTAGCACATAAAATAAAGGTGGTGTAATGAGTGGAGGTTTTGTTACTAACTTTGGCTGAACCCTGATAAAATAACCAATACTCGAAAATTCCTACGTTGAAAGGTTCAAGAACGCTTTATGAAATAGTGGACTAATATTTAGTTATTCCAGATTCTCTTAGATTCTACAGGGTGTACCTATTCTCGTCTATTCCACTTCAGGAATCGATTTTACTAGTAATTTCGAACCAAAAACATTCGTTCGTGGAATAACATAGAAAACCATTTGTTTCGGAGTACTTTGCTTTAAACATTTTTTTGAGGTTTCCTACCATTTGGAGTAGCATGATCATAAAAGCAAAATTTCGTAAATTACCGTATTAATATTATTATTATTATATTTTTT
Source organism: Adelphocoris suturalis (assembly GCA_030762985.1). Classification (NCBI taxonomy): domain Eukaryota; kingdom Metazoa; phylum Arthropoda; class Insecta; order Hemiptera; family Miridae; genus Adelphocoris; species Adelphocoris suturalis. Next base: position 130,054,190 of record CM061043.1, on the reverse strand, counting down.
ATAGTTTAGAAATTTGAGAATTACATGGCGAATATTATACAATCGCAATTATATGGCGAAAAAAAACTTGTTCTAAATAATAATCTGCTATTCAAACAAAGATTTTGAAATTCAAGCATTCTTTGAAGTCAAACACATAGGCGCGGACAGAGACACACCACAAGCGCGCGCGCGCACACAGACACACACACATAATATACCGTATTGAGGCACATGTATATATATATATATATATATATATATATATATATATATATATATATATATATATATATATATATATATATATATATATGTGCCTCAATACGGATTTCCATGAAGATAATTTTGGAACATTTTCATTTTAAAAATTTAGGAGCCATTTCAATAGCTTCATTTTCAGCAAAACTTCAATAAAGGCTAAACTGACGAGTTGCAACTTCCTGTCTGAACGTGGATACGTCAAATAATTTAGAGCACATTTATTCAAAAGGTTAAAAAAAGCTTGTGGATCGAAATTTCTTAGTATAAAAAACAACCGTTTTCAACAGCTTTACCTTCAAATCTACCTTGGCGAACCATAAAAAATGCAGATCTAACTAGAAAGAATCCCAGTTTTAAGTGCTTCAGAATTTTTCTGTATCAGCATATCTAAGGCAGAAAACTGCTCTTGAATACAACAATATTTTTAGTAACGAACTTTTTGCGCCTACCTAACATCAAGTGCACCTACAGTCCGTGAGTTAATGAGTTTTGGGGTCGATTTTTTTCGTGATTTTTCATGCTGAATCGAATGACGACACCCGCAAACAGGTCATCGACAGTCCAATATCAACGTTATTGTACCTAAACTACCAAAAATTCTTGTCTCAATCCTTCAGCTTGATTTTGTGGTTATGAGTATGAACTCGTTACCGTTACTTCTCCTTTCAGTCGTACAACATTGGGCCTCTGGGGGTCGAACCAAAAAACTTCATCCGAAAAAGTTGTATGATGATAGTTATATTATTGCAAAAGTAGATCGAAGCCTCACACTAGCGGTTTTATTGTCAAATAATAACCCAACCTTATCATAAACCTATAGGTTGTGTGCACCACCGATTGTTTGAAGTTTAATATTGGAATACGCTGTGTTTCTATGTAAACTAAACAGAAATTACAGATCTGCAAAGTAAAAGGCCCACTAGGCAGTAGCATATTCAATAAGGGTAGGGAAAGTGCGTTATCAAACTATCTATTCTATTTATGAACTATTTCTATTCTATTCTATGTTCTATTTCTATGTACCTGCAGGGATGATACATATAGGTAGGTAAATGCTACTAAGTACCAATTTACTGGAGGACAATCATGCGACAAGCACGAGACCAATAAAAAATGTGCATAGGAAGAATCAGCTAACACGCTGGGTTGGCCAGTTAACTCAAGTTAACTTTAACATTTAAATATCAAGAGATATGTGTATAGAGTGAGAATAATTTATTTACTCGTATTACATGAAAACCACTCAAAATTCTAGACAAAAAGGTCTTCCAAGTGAGTTTTGCACGTATTTTCTGGTTAAAAAACCATGAAAATGTAAGCACCTAACATAATAAAACATATATCCAGTTTTTTTTTTTTTTTTTTCTATTTTAAAAATTTTAAGAACTCTACACAAAATAATCACTGAAACACACTTTATAACCAAATGTCATTTTTTCCTCTCAAATAACATCTCTCCCGAAATTCAACCACATTTTTTAGTACAAACTATGTAAACGTTCCGATTTTCCTAAAGCTAGCTTTAACTTTTTTGTGAGGGTTTTGGCATTATTGGCGAATAAACTTTTGTTTAATATCGATTCCAAGGTCAGATACTGATTGGAATCACATGTTAATTATAAAAGCCAGGAATCGTTTTCGAATGTTCACATAAATTGCCTGGAAGAAAATGCATTTTCGAAAAACTTGATAAATTCTTGAAGCATTTTCCTTGCTGTTACTGGCTCAACCCTACAACATGGAATAAATGGGTTTGAAAAGAAGAAATACGCAGTAATCAACACCGACAAAAAACAAAACGTGTATGTATCTATCCCTGCAATAACAGTAATATGTTTTTTTGGTAGGAATACTAGGCGAAAGATCGGATTATTAGTTGTTATTCCTTGCACCATAACAACTGCATATGAATGTGCAGTTTCATTAATGCAAAATTTGTTAGTTGCTAAAAATGTCCGTTGGACTTAATAATAAAAATCGATCGGTGTGCGCATTTTTTGAGGATTTCTTCTACTGACTGATGAAATGAAGTAGTGGCAAGCAGACTTTTAAAAAATACTCAGTCATGCAGCATGACTAATAAAGCGAATTTTCAAAGAAACATTGTGGATAACATTAAATTAGGCACTTAAATTCTGATCGTTGAGGCCAATCATATCATGAATAAAACTAAGGAGAGAGCCGTGTGACGAGATCGCAGAGAAAATCTTAGAACAGGCAGCCAAACGCAAAAATTTGGTCTATTATGGACATTTCCCACTTAAAAATCGATTTTTCTCACATATTTATGAATTTTAGAGATTTGGGAATGGTTGCAATCGTCTCAGAGCTGAAAAATATTTCGGCTGTGACCCCACATGTCTTTTTGTTTAAAAAAAACCTAACTTTTAGCATTTTTTGGGCCATTAAATTGTAAATTTGAGCCTGAAATTCTGGAGCGATCGGGTTGGCCAACGAACTTGACCTGTATTTTGACAAGACGGATTTTTCTGTGTTGGAACGAATTTTTTATGCCGTTTTTAAAGAGAGTTATCGTCTGGAAACACACCCTATATATATATATATATAAATTTAACAAAATTTAATGAACAATTTAATTTTTATATATATATATATATATATATATATATATATATATATATATATATATATATATATATATATACATATACATACATATATGACGTTAAAATCTAGGATTGTGTTTTTTGATGTATGAAAGGGATCCCTTGCCCTTCAAACCCAATTTTAAAATTTCAAAGCCATCTAAATATCTCTTTTTTTTTGAAAATTCGCTAAAAACAAAGGAATAAAAATGCATTGAGAATTTATGTACATTTATGGGGGTTAATGGATTGGTGAAGTGAGAAATTTGGTACTTACGCTTAGGGAAGTGAAGTCCGTAAGAAGGCTGAGACCGTCGAGCCTGTCGTGGGGCGGCTCTAACTCGTCGGATGACTCGCTAGTCGAGTTGGACGTCGAAGAACTTGACGTCGACGTCGGCCCTTTTGAGATCGAAGTGAGGGATGACTGGGAGGTGATGGGCTCCCAAACCGGAGCCTCGCTCGTCGTCGACGCGCTCGACGACACTTTGGTCGACCCCGAGCACGACGACGGCGCTCGCACTGGCTCCCAGAGCTCCGCAGTGCTCGAGTTGTAGAAATTGTCCTCTTTGGTCTCGCGGGACCGGCCGTCGATGACTTTGCCGCCCTTGGCGATGGTGATGTGCTCCCGCGTGACGACGGAGCTCTTGACGCTGAGCGACGTCTCGAGCCGAACGGGCGTCGAGAGGACGCCGGCTCGGATCAGAATCTGGTTGAGGAGGTCCGAGTGGGGCGCCGTCCCGTGCATGAGCGCCTCCCGGATGACGGCGCCCTCGGCACCGTCCAATCGGATTGGACATCCGTTCACCAGCAAAACTTCCTCTTCTCTGATGGTACTTTTCTTCTCGCAGTCGACAACTTTAGCGCCTTTTCCAAGAATGGATTCCACCGTCGCCTGAATCTCCGTATCGTCCATCTGTCAAAAATTAATAACGTACAAATTAAATGCTAATTAATCTCTATAATTCAAACTTTTCAAACGCCTCTAATTTCGATATTACCGCACGTAGTACCGTACACCCTCGGAAAACAACGGAACAATAATGTCATGAACAACTAAAACGTGTTAATTTTATAATCAATAGATTTCGGTACTGGGTATCAATATATTAGGCAACGCACGATTTTTATTTGAGCTTCGTGCGTACAGTTCCAAAGACTGTTTTTAATGTCCAGATAAATTTGAAGTCAATATACAACGATGTAGTCAAGAAAAACAACGTAATTTTGTAGAACAAAAACATTAATGTGTTAATATTAGCTTCATGGAATTCCTCACTACACAAACGCGTACATGGATTGCATTGAGATGCATTGCAAGTTCTGCATCTCTTGAATGCATGTTTCCACCAACGTTACATGCTGGACTCACCGTTGTCTTCATTGGGCCTCCGAACATGAGAAGCTCGAGAAAGAAGCACGTAAACAATGACCTCACCGATTCGCTATTCTTTTGATGATTATAAGGGTAGTCGTGACGGACACAAGTTTTTTTTGTTTATTTGTCGGTTTTTGTTTGTTTGTGTGTGTGTGTTTTTATTTTTATTTTTATTATCTAATTTATCAATTATATATTTCTCATTTTTGACCAGTATTGATGAGATTGATGGTGAGGGGAGCGAATCTAAGAGCGAAAAGGAGTGACGCAAGGTATCAACAAGGGAAAAGTCATGTCAACCACCGAGTCCCTTAGGTCCTTCGCCAATTACCGCTTCTTGCGGTGGGCTTTGTTGGTTCGAAGACCCATTCGTTCGCCGCCTCATTCGTTCGTTCTCCAGCTCAACTTACTGCACAGACCCAAGTCCCATTTTAATTCATTATTTTTATCTAAAAGATCTCAAATTAAAACTTTTCGAGGCGTAATTAATTTTTATAGTAAATATTTTGTTAGTTTTGCATTTAGTGAGCATATTCATCCCACCCTGCGTTTGCAAAAGACATAATGAGGCGTCGCGCAGAGGGGCAGAGAAAAGATTAACGCTGAGCTCCAACCATCATAACATTTCTCGATGAATAGAAAAACTGTATAGTGTATTTAACCTGTGAATAGGTATTTAATACACTGCACCCTGTAACTAAGAATGTATGCCTGTCTGAGTCAAGCTATTCCAAATCACGCAATTTTCCGTGGAAAATTGAGCAACTAAAATGGTTTCAGTTATTAAAAAAAATGAAAATTTTAACAACAGAAATCCGTTTTTGAACACCCTTACACGAATCCTACATTTCAGTTTTTATTATGTACCCAAACAGAGGCTGCCCCCCCCCCCCCCCCCACCCCCTTCCTTCAGGAAATAGAAATCAAGGAAACCACAAAGTTCCCATTGTAACCTTTTTGATTCGATGTCTACTGTTTCGTTTGTGTTATTTTCACACACTTTTTTGTGTATTTTTTTCTGAATGTTTGTGTTACTGTCCCCCACCCTCCCCCAGTCCCACTGGTTGGCAAATACCTATAGCATTTACAGACTTAATTCAACCTTTTGCATGTTTAATTCAACTTGTTACAGGTTTAATTCAACTTGTTGCTGGTTTAATTCAACCTTTCGCAGGTTTAATTCAACTTTTAGAAATTCTACTAAACTCTTAACCAATTTAACTCAACACAACCCCTAAAACAAAGAAAGAAAAAAACGTTCAGATTAGCAAATGTATCGGTTGTCCTTCAGCTAGCCATCACGTAGTTAGCAACCTTGTGCAGTTAGGTATTGAAGACACACTCGCTTGTATAACCTGATATACCTAAGTTATGATCTTCTTGCCTACTAAGTATATTTCTTGCTTTTTATTTTATCATGGAGAATGCGTGTTTAACTGGATTAAGCATTGTCGAGTAAGGAGGTAAAAACTTTATACTCATCGTTGAAAAATCTATACAAGCAAGTTTTTTTTCAGTAGCTGCTCAAGATTGTGCTATCTATGTGATGGACATGTTCCTCTTTTCATCTGCCGCAGCTACGGGGGCAACCACTACAGCAACCGAACAACCGTTACATTAGCGAAGCTGAAAGTCCCCCCCCCCCTAACGAGGTCAGTAAAGGGTTGGGTTGAAATAAATTGGATGAGAGTTTAATATCATTTGTAAAAGGTTGAATTGAATTTGAAAACAATTGAAATGAATTTGCAAAAGGTTTAATTGAATTTGTATATACTCGTACTATATATCAAACATAGAAAGACTCCTGTAAGTTCGCGTGGCCCCACTTTTAATTCCTGACATTGTCTGTCGTTATTAAGAACTCAAAATCTTGATAGGCGCCCATTGAAATGGCGAAGCCCCCACTGAAACCACTTGTTGTGACGGAGAACCTTCGAGAATCCGAGGGCCCAGCCGAGACAGGAAATTGATTTCGAGCAGTTGGGCCTTCGTCGGAGCGGAACGCGACCTACAAATACGGTGGAAGAAAATGAGCGTTATGTGACGATGAGATGATGAGGGGGGTCATGATGGAGGAGGTGAATGGCAGGGCCAGGGGGGTTCTGTTGTCGTACAATACAATGGGGAACCGAGCGGAACCGATTGATACTCGGAGCGATTCGAACGAAGCGCTCGGTCAAGCGAGTTCCGCCAAATGAGAAGACGTCCTTCCACTCGATAACACTCCGATTCATCCCATTCCACGGTTCCCTATTTCGTCCCATAGTCACCCCGATTTCGTCAGGCTCGCTACGCCACCGAAGGTTTGTCCATGAGATTTATGCACAATCGTAGGATTCAACCAAATTTATAAATCAATAATAAACAAATCTGATCTTTGCAACACAGACAGCTTATTATACCGACCGGATCTCAGCTGCATGATACGCGCTGATTTGTTTATACTGTGTTGAGTAGTTGGTTGGACGTCACGCCATTCCACGCTTCCCTATTTCGTCCCATAGTCACCGATTTCGTCAGGCTTGCTACGCCACAAGGTTTGTCCATGAGAATCGTACACAATCATAGGATACAACCGCATAAATCAATAATAAACAAATTGCTCAATGCTACCCAGGCTGCTTATAATGTCCATTTGGGTCTGTGCTACTTGATTGGGTCTGCGCTACTGCGCTAATTTTTTTATACTGTGTTGAGGAGTAAGTTGGGCGTCACAAGGCTTCATGTGCTATCTCCAGTTGTGGAAGAAACACGAGCCTTCCGGGAAATGAGTTGACCACATTAAGGGTATTCCTGGCCCTTTTCGAATATCAAATCCTCGAAAATCGAATTCATCGAAAAGTGATGGTTTCATGTGAAGCTCCCTCGACAAATCGTGGAAAACGAAATGCTAAATAGCTCCCTTGCGGAAATTTGTGAAAGCCAAATCAGAGCAGGTTATAAATAATCAATTACAAAATTATTTGTAAAATTAATAAACTTAACACGTCAACTTAAAAAAAACTCAAGTCTTGATGATTCGTCGTCGAATCTACTGGATCATCAATACCACTTATATTTCCGCTAGCGTGATGAAAAACGAGATCTCTGGGTCTGTCAGACCCCGATGAGACCCAATGTGTACCGACAAAATCAAATGAAAAAGGCTGCTGTTTTCGTGGTTTTTGCCTTTCTGCAATGTTAACACGTAAATGGTTCATTGTTTGTAACCGCTGAAGTTTTCCGAAATTCAACTTATGAGTAATGGGTCTGTTAGACCCAGTGTTAACATAAGCGTCCATTTTTTATGTTACAATCAATGGATCAATGGAGGTAAATGACGAAGTCAATTTCTTTCCCCGATCTTTATTCCCAATTCGTGTTTATCAACGCATCAAACAAAATGATCATTCACTGGAGAAATTTAACTTTCTAGTATTTCAACACACGCAAATCGTTCACCTCTCGTTGAAAACATCACTAGATTTTTTTTCTCTCTTCTTTTGCATTTATTATTTTACTTTTTTTGTAAGTTGTTTCAATGTCATTTGAGGAATAAAGTCATTATTATCATCATCGTTTTATCATGAAAAGTTTTTCAAGGGGAATATAGCACACTGAAATAAAGAAGTTTTCAAAAAAGATGTATTAGAAAAGTTTTGTTCCAAATTAATTGCAGAGTCGATCCAAGAAGTACCGATTTTTCATTCCGGTACACCCCTATACTTGGTCCCTATGTATACTCAACGATACGCGCCAATTTTAAATATTATACAGTAAATATTACAAATAAAAAAACTTTGATGCGAAGGCATCAGACGCGCCTCCGTACATTGTATACTTTGTAATATTTTTCTATTCTGGATGTCTCAAAAGCGCTTAATTTCGAATTTCAGCATATTAGATCAATAATAAGGAGGAAAAGGAGAGACTAAGAAATTAGCCCTCATCTGATCAGTGTGCCCCCATACCATGTAATAATATTGTATTGTAGATGTCCTTTTCGTTTCAAATTTAGGTAGGTACCTCAGGTCGCTTTGAAAAGATTATAGCCTCAAGGATATTTTGCAACGCGATCTTCTCAACAAAATTTCGTGAATGATTTTGGTTACGCAATTTTGAGGTAGTGAGGTGGTCAGGCGAAATGATGAGTTCATCACCAATGGATATTTGTGACCCTATCATTGTTATTGACACTGGTTGTTGTCTCGGTCTAGCGAGTTCTATCGAATGAAACGTCCCTCGACTCGATGATCGCTCGCTCTGATTCATCCTGTTCCACGCTTCCCTATTTCGTCCCGTAGTCGCTGCCTCGCTGTTCAGAGGTTGGTGTATCAGCAGAATAATAATGGATTTATGAACAAAACGATAGCGATCCAGACTTCGTCAATACGTTCTTGGGACTCGGTCGTTCTTGTTGAAATCAGGGGCGTATTCTCTCTAGTATCTGTGGGTTAGGGGCATTTTCCTCTCAGCGTGTAGTAATCAACATGATATAATAAATTATAGGATCGTACCTTAAATTTAGTAAACTGTTAGTCAAGCGCAAGGTAAACATGGGGGCTGGTTTGAAAAAAAGGAACACTTCAAATCTTGGCTTGAAAATCACCACTTAACGCCACCCTCAACTCGAATTCTAGTTTCATTTAGGTTCGCAACGGATAACTGAGCATTTCTTTAAACATTTTGGTATCCACGTGAGAAGGGATAAGAGAGAAGTCGGAGAGTAGCAACCAAGAAGATTTCAAACCTAAGAAGACGAATGAGAAACTTTCATTCAACCCACCAAATTTTCAGCTATAGCTAAAACGCTAATTCGACCGGCGAAGGAAACCATACAGCCTGCTGAAACGTCAAAACAATGTGCTTAGGCGTCAGGACAAGAAATAGAAACTAAAGACTGTTACTGTTAAAAGTGTCTGTTTTATTGAGTAGGATAGCTTATAACCCTAAGCTAATCCATGTTACAATTTAGTCACTATTCTTTTATACAGGGTATTGGAGGGGGGTGGGGGGGTTAAGCGATACAAATATTGAATAGCTCATACTCGACTTTCAATAATTCAATACCGAACTAAGCAAGAAACTTCATAAGTTTTTGAGTAGTTTGCGTAATTAATGAGTCTACGGAGAAAATCATCCAAGAAAAACGTTCTCGGTATTCTACAGGAACCAACTCGAATGAACTAACAGCCAGCTAGTACTACCTACTAGTACTAGCTGGAGGAACTTGTGAATTTCAACCGTCTATTTAGATCAAATAACGTTGTGATCCCGCCGTAAACCTGGATATTGATGTTTGCGATATTCACGGATGAGTAACTCATTGTCCGAAACCCACTTGTGGTCGCTTCCTACACTGTTGGCCACCTGTCGCTCCTCAATACCAGATCGGGTACCCCATGTAGGAAGAGATACGTAGGAAGACGGATCCTTGATGTCTCGCTGTGATACATTCAATTTAAGACTTTCTCATCGAGTCTTTTAGAACCAGCTAAGTATATTATCCGGTCTTCGAACCCAAGAATATCATAGCTGGTTTTGAATTAACCAGAAGTAAATCGTATTTGAAGGCAAATAGTACTGCTTTGAGTTTGAAAGTTCTCGCAAATCGGCAAAGAATATTGTAATATTAATATTTAAATTTAATTATTCTTAGCCGTTGTTTGCCATGGAGGTTTTATTTGTAGAACGTACCTACGTAGTATTACTCAAACCGCGATCAATTGTTCTCACGTGAGCCTTGATTTTCCAACGGCCCTAGCCAATCTCAGAGCTTACCTCGGCAATGAGCGGAGGTACCCCTCCATTCACAGCTGGGTCAGGGGTACCCAGGGTTCGAGGGATAACCTCCGTTCTATTTACGCCTTACTATCGACAAAGCTGTGGTAACCCCTGCCCGTTCCAGGCTCCAGATGCCCGGCCCAAAGGTGTTTGTAGATGAGCTTACACTAGTTTTGACTAGTTAAAACTAGATTTAACGAATTTCGGTCATTTACGGTAACAAATGCCTATGCTTATGAAAAAGTTACAACTTCACGAATCGTTCAGAATGCCTTAAAACTAATTTTCATGAAACACATTTTGGTTAAATTTAATTTAAAATATTTTCACTCATGGCAATAGCTTTGATTTCAACGAGAATTCTTAATTTAAAAAAATGCACAGCATCATTGATATCCATTAGAACTTTCAAATGATAAAACTTATGATTTTTACTAATCTGATAATTATCTCAAAACATTGACAAAGACATTTCAAACGTGGTGGAGGAACTAAAAACTAAATAATGAAAATACTTGGCAGCTAAGCAGATAAGTAATTGATCCGACCATTCGAAGGTAAATAAGAAAGGACATAGCCAGGTGTCCAGAATTCCGATCTCGTCCCACAACGGGCTTAGAAGGCAGGACGTGATTCTCCGTGGGTAGTGAAGAATGTGATCTTAATTGACGCCCGTTTATTGACATTGCCTCTTTATCATAATTAATTCACGGCTGTATTAACAAAACGTTGTGAAAAATCACACAAACCCCAAGAAATTCTAGACAATATAACGCAGAGGGATATACTTAAATCAATCATGTACATTCTAGCCCAAATTATAGTAATTTGATCATTGTATGATGATAATATATATCTACCATGATATTACTTTTAATAATTATAGACAAGTGTTCTGTCTAGAAGAGCTGTCTAATTCAGAAGGAATGAACCTTTGTGTAATACTTTGCAGCGTTTTATCGAAAGGGACGTTTCTGTAATGCACTTAACAACCTGTTCCAATTTATGTACTACATAACCAACCGATCACCACCCAGTGCCTTAGCGAATGAAAGAGAAGATTAACTTGTCAATAAATAGTAATAAAGATAGAAAAAAAAAGTATGTACTACAGTGTTGAGATTTATATTCTCACCATTATGATAATGTTTAAATGAGTTCAAAAGTTCCAGTCATGCAGCATGATCGTATCAGGGAATTTTCATAAACTATCTATCGTATTATAATACGTTAAATTGTATTGAAATCTGAACAATTTCAGTAGAAAGAAATTGATAAAAACCAATTTTATGGCAAGAAAAACTCATCCTAAATAAAATTCGGCAAGTCAAAGGAGATTTTGGATTTTTAGATTTGTTGCAGTTTTTATAGACTTTTTAGCAAATATTAATGAAATTTAAGTACGTTTTTCAGCATATAATTTCGAAATTTTTTTTAAATGTCCTATTTATTCGTTGACAATTTAGTTTTGAATAAAATTGTGCTAAAAATATAAATGTAACGATTTTTGGCCGTTTTTAGCCATTTTTAGTGATTTTTTTAGTACATTTTTCGAAATTTGACCAATTTAATGTGCTCAAAAATTGTTGGCCAACGAACTCATATCCTTTCGTTTGGAATGCTTGATTTTTGGAGCAATAAAGGTATTTTTATCTCGATCCTGAGGAGAGCTATCGTCTGGAATAAAACATACATATATATATGAATAGCGCAAATTTCAGGAATCATTTCAGAATGCCTTAAAACGGATTTCAATGAAGAAATTTGTTTGTAATTTTGATTTTAAAATTTTCCGAGCCGTTGCAATAGCTTCAATTTCTACGAAAAATTCGGTAAAAGAAGATTACTAAACCTCTAGGAATTTGTGGGAATTTGCAGTCAATACGAATGTCAAGAACCTCTTCCGGAATACCACTTTCGGAGCGCCAAAGTGTCGCCTTTTTAGTTGGGTGTGATATTGTTTGTTTACTTCATTCTATTTCAGTATATTAGCACGATCGGATTTCAGTTTAGCAAAACGGCCACGCCTTGTTGACATTCTTATCATCTTGGGGTAGGTATGTGCTAATATTTCCTCGTTTTAGCTTGTATCATTTTCGATCTTAGACCTAAGCACAAACACAAGATGTTATTAAATTCTGTATCTGCTGAATTACTTATGATAAAGAGGCAATGTCAATAAACGGGCGTCAATTAAGGTCAAATTCTTCGCTGCCCACGGGGTATCACGTCCTGCCTTCTAAGCCCATTGTGAGACGAGATCGGAATTCACGATTCCTGAAAATGTCATCGAGATCGAACAAAACCAGTAGTTTTGAGCATAACAAAGAATTTGCACTGACACCCAGACATTAGGTAGACGGACAGACACTAAGCCCAAATTGATCAGCATGCCTTGAAACGCAAAAAGCATGTGGAAATTTTTATTTAGAACGGCAAAATATTTTCCACTTCTTTTACGATCACGAAGCTCCCAATCCTTCGATAGTCAAGAAGCAGAATTATATTCCAAAATGTGGTCCTACTGAACAGCAGAGGTGTCTTTCTTTCGTTCTCTTCACCCTTTTTTACTTTTATACTTACCCAATTCAAAATTTGGCTGATTGTTAGAGATCTTTCTTTGTTTAGATCAAGACCGATGTTATATGAGTTTCAGAAAACATTGGTTTTACCTAGGTATTTTGTTTTTTCATTAATTTCACCACATCTTTAACCGTTCGGGTAGTTACGACAGTAAAAATGCTGTTACCGATTTGGACCATTGGAGAAAATGAGGTTTCGTGGAAATTCGTATGCTTCTAATTTTGTTTTGCCCTATTCAAGCTGGATTCAATATTTTTCTGTATAATAAAAGCAATTATATTGAGCATTGATTTTTGGAGTCATTCCAATAGCTTCATTTTCTACGAAAATTCGCTAATATACCTTTGTGTAATACATAGATAAAGTACAAAATTAGGCAGCGTGCGTTTAGCTTTTAGAAAATCTTGAAATAAGAATACCTGCAATTCTATTTGTGGAGCTGGAGTGCGAAATTGTAAAATAAAACGTGAATATACTCTAAACCCAAGTTTAATAAAAAGTCCATCAGAAAGAAGCAGATTAGTGTAGGCGGAGTCCTATTTATTATGCGTGACACAGATACTTTCTCGTTTTTTGCATCCGGTTCTGGAAGGACAACGCGAAAAAAATATGTCAAACTGCGAATCTAAATCGTTACCCAGCCGCTGCATTATACATGAGACGGAGTGTTTTGTAAATGGCTTGGAAGTGGAAGGAGTTAATAACACTTAGTTTATGGGACAATAAGAGCCTTTGTAAAATATTCAAATAATATGAGTATGCTGAGCCAAGTGTAATGAGTGCAACAATCAAAGCCTTCTAGCAGTTTCCACATCACCATGGGAACTGACGATAACTGATAATTTTACGTGGTAAATGCGTGACGTACGCAGATTAATGTTGAGCGCGATTAAAGTCGAAATGGAAATTATACGGGTGTTGTAGAGGCTGTTAGAAGAGGATTATTGCTAGGATTATTGCTCATTACGAATGTGCAACGCCCACGTGACCCGGGCTGGACAGCTGTCACGCGATGCTCGCTATCTGTTTTAGCCGCGGAGTCGAGCTGAAATCTCGTCATGGATATTTCGATCTGCAGTAATGATGAAACTATGAACGCACGGGTCGGTATCAGCTCCCCCAGAGCGAAAATGACCTTTCTAATCCGAACTGTGCTACTCCGCTTGTTCACATGTCAGATTTATACCAGGAGTGTGTCCGACATCTCCCCCATATTAAGGTTATGCTCTAAATCCGACGAATATCCTGAAACATTCTCATCCGTGGCCGACGAAATGCGAGTCAGCCTCCCGTACTGTAACCCTCCCCTGCTTTAATTTAAAATTATCAACATACAACTAAAACAATAAAAAATTCCATGCATACAATAAATCATTATTATTATTATTATTATAACAAGATAATGAAAATACCAAAATTTACATTACAGTTGTGCTAGATATAATTAAAAAATCTTACATACGAGTCTGCAAGATATTGAGACATTTTACGTCTTCACCCCCCCCCCCCTTCCCCGCACCATCCTTTTCTCGTTGAGAGAATTTCTTTCCGTTTCTTTTCAGCCCGGATTTTTTTTTAAATTCTGTATATTAATTATAACATCCTTTTGTAAACAAACAAACAAACAAAAACAAACAAAAAATAACGCACTGTTTTATTTATTAGATGTAAATCATTTTTATAAATTACAAATCATCATCTTTGGTAGTAAAACTCAGCAATGGCCCATTTCGGAAAGAGCCCATCCTTCCAATCTTCTCGAAATGTCCCAGAGAGTTTCCCCATCAAATTTAAAATTCCTAGGGTGAACAGGATGGAATTTAGTTACTCATCTGATGAGGAAAGAGCCCCTGATTTCAATCGTCTCTTATGTCCCAAAGAGTCTCCCTATCAAATGCCAACTTCCTCGGATGAACAGGACAGATTTTAGCTCACTCCTCTGATTATTAATGAGCCCATCATTTCAATCGTCTCTTAATGTCCCAAAGAGTCTCCCTATCAAATTTCAACTTCCAAGTTTCTATCCAGCCTAATAGTGGTTGCAATCATGTTTACAAAATTAACTAAGAAGAATACCTGTATGTAAACAATTATTATTCAGGCAACCACGCTCATACCTCAGATTGTTGGCCAAAATGTTAGCCATAAATGTCCAAGATACGATTCCGTAGCAACGATTTGGTTGAAAGCGAAAATCATCAGGAAAAAAAGGAACGCTCTTCAATTCTATGTGCCAAAGTAAAGATATAAAATGTCGAAAGCCCATAAGTTCCAGTCATGTAGCATGATCGTACAATCGAATTTTCGTTTATCACATCACATTATTGTGCGTTTTGCATTATCACATTATTATTGTGCGTTGAGTATAAAAAATATGATGAGCTATTAGAGGTAGTTGAGTCATCAAACCATAGGTGCCGCTTTTTTCACGATGGACCACGAAAAATACCCGACTTTTAAGATAGCCGTACACCGATTAGCTGATTTCAATAAGTCATATGAGATGTTAATCGTTAAATACTGTATTCTGTGGTACCTTTAGCAGTTTTCGATGGAGGATGGGTTTTGTGATTTAATTTCTAACTAATAACTACTAAGTATGTGTTATTGCGTACTACGAGCAGGTGCGCGGCGGAAAGCGTAATTTTCGTGGTCCAACGCGACGCCAGCAGCACGTATCAACTGACAAGAAAAAATCTTCGGTGACTTGGATGTCCAATAGGTATAACTGAGCCCGAACCAAACATCAAACGAACTCGAAACCAGTGCATCTCAGGGATTTATGGAGGAGAAAATTGGCAGCTGGAGATATAGTTATATTTCTGATAAATCAAGCTTTCCAACGACTGGAGAACGATTTTGTACGATGAAAATGAAAATGAGATAGCCCCTATAAGCAACAATGTGGTTGTAAGCAAGAATATTCAGAAAATTTCGACACATGCAAAATCTATCGGTTTCAAACTAACGCTTTTCGCGGTTGTCAAAATTGGTTCGAGGTTGCGAGAATTATCAGAAAATGTCGACACATGCAAAATCTGTCGGTTCTAAACTAAAGCTTTTCGAAGTTGCCAAAATCGATTCGAGGTTGGAAGAATTATCAGAAACTTTTGACACAAGCAAAATCTATCGGTTTTAAACTAACGCTTTTCAAGGTTGCCCAAATCGGTTCGAGGTTGCAAGAATTATCAGGAAATTTCGACACATGCAAAATCTGTCGGTTCTAAACTAACGCTTATCAAAGTTACCAAAATCGGGTCGAGATTGGGGGAATTAGCAGAAAATTTCGACGTATGCCAAATCCATCGGTTTTAAACTAACGCTTTTGCATGCCAAAGCAAACACATGAAAATATCAAAATCACTCATAATGACAGAGTGCGGATGGTGTCAAACTTTTAAGGATGAGCTCTATTTTCATTAAACATATAAAGTTAGTACCTGGGTAACGCTCAATCCCTAACTTTCGTGTAACCTACTTGCGAGCTTATACAAAATTTTTCTCTACATGGAACTACAAAAATTATGATTAAAGTCTAAGCACGGTAGGTATAACTTACATTGTGAGACTATTGAAACTACTATAACGCAGATGAGCTACTTATCTATACAATTCTAGTTTATGAAGTGCAATACAGTATTTCTAATCGTGAGATACATATTGAAGGTTTATAATATAGAGGTACCATGTTTTTAAACGTAGTGGATATGAAGACGTGTATGAGAATCAATCCTGAATTGAAAAACAAAGAATCGCACGAATGATGGAAAATTTAAGATATGTAAATTTACTGTATCGGTAGCAGCGGCATCCAACAATCCTTTGAACAGTCGAGGTTCCTATCGCTAACTGTCATCTACCACAGATCACCGACCGAAAGGTTTCGATGTATCGGACTTGACTCCCGGACAAAAAGAAACCAATCGATAGTTGGAAAATAGCCACCTCAGTCAGACGGGGCTTAAATCACTACAAAAGCGAAGTGACATCATTCCCAGGCCGTCTATAGCCGCTGGCAACACAAATGAAACGAACTCTCGCGAGCTGTGAAAGAACAGTTTACAAATCAACGTTGGAGGACAAATACGGGGAAGAATGCATTGAGGTGGTACAACATACGGGAATAGACACACGAAGTAATGACCGTGAGGGAGAACAATTGCGGTCAGTTCAATGACTCTAGCGTTACAGTTTGTCAAAATCTTATTCAGAAATAAGTTTAACATAATTACCTAATCATAGGAATATTTCTCTGTGAATATGAATGAGATTGAATTCGTATTCACAGAATAAGATTATCACTAAAATCATAATTACAGGATATGATTAAAAATGAAATCTTAATCAAATGATACACTAATTAACCATACGAATCTGTGATTAATCATATAAAATTCGTGATTAATCAGGAACCGCGGTGAATATTCCAAGTTCGTATATGAAATTACGATGTTTCAACCCATACAATTTCTAAATGGTTAGCATTTCAAAGATTCAGACATTTCTAGACTCTTGGTTTCTAGTTTCTCTCTTTTTTTTTCTTTTTTTTTTTTTTTTTTTTTTTTTTTTTCTTTTTTTTTTATAATTGTTTGAGGAGTGTGCGCCTTTGAGGAGAGTTTTGGGTTAACAAAAACACCTTAGTTCATAATTGTAAATTATTATTATTAATTTTCAGCGTAATTTATTTATTTATTTTATTTATTTTTTTTTCTTCATAAAAACCCCAATGTTGGGCGTTCTAAAACTGCCAGTAAAACTTAGATAGGTATATATTTACGGAGTCAAAAAAATCACAGTAGTGAAAACGTAGTTTTTCCATTTTTAAGATTTTTTATTTGTATTATTTATTTAATCAAAATGGATCAATGGATTTATATGAAAATTCAGGAGTTGCTCCTTTTTGAGGTTTAAATATTATCCAATAACTCTTAAGGGCGGAATAATCCGTTTAAAATTAGGTTTCGCCCATTTTTTGGTTTTCAGGAGTTTTATCGAACGCGGAATAAAATATTCTTTCGACAACCACAGAATCTTAAATTAATTTTTTTAAATGTTCAAAATTAAATAATATGAAAATTTAATTTAAAAAAAAAAAACTTCTGACATTGTCATTGTCTTTACTTTGGCACCAGTTCTAGTAGTACTTTCTACGTGAAATTCGTTAAAATAGTTAATAGGTAACATAATGTCTTAGGAATTTCAACAGTTGCAAGATTAAATTAAAAGTTTTTAAGACAGTGAATTTAAACCCCCGCCTGGCTTTCTCCTAATCAAAATAAAATGTGTAGGTAATCAGCACGAGCAAAATACTGCAAAATTGAAAACTACAAATAATTTAGATAGGTGCCTACCGAGGTGTATCCCTAGCTTACCAACCTCTTGTACTTGGAGTGATCGCGACTTTGGGTTCTTCCTTGAGAAATTTAACGCGAATATTGGGTTCAGCCTCCAGCTTTCCAGCGATCCACAAAACATTTTGGATTTTTAGCTTTTTTGCAATTCTGGTGATTTTTCAACAAATATGAATGAAGCAGTAAATGAGACGGTAAATCTCCAGACTATGTCTGTCGAAATGCACATTGCAACATTCGTTTCAAAAGATAATCTGATCGCTTCGTTCAGTAATTATTAGATTATTTTTATACTCAAGGATGATATGATAATGAGGATAAACCCCACCACACACCTGGGGAAGTAGGTACACATTTCAACCCAAACGCCGGTGAGGCTCTCGTAAGAAGAAGGCACTTGGATTAAAATATTGAACAGCATCTGAGGGGCGTCCTGAAGTTGAGGCGACACCTGTTGGGTAGTAGGTGGGTGGATACTAATATATTGTAATAGCATCCAAGGTGGGGGTGTAATAGCGAAACAGAGGGCTCTATCGGACGGTCGCCTAACTACGAAGTAATGGGCAGCACGGAAGGTGGCACGGCAGAGGCATAACTTGCTTTGGTAGATAGGTTCTGGCGACAAAACCCCATTGGCGACAGTCCAATGATCCTAAGTAATTGAAAGCTGTATTTATATGAGAAAACAGATGCGTACAAATCAGTCTGAAATTTTAAAATGCATTATCAGATGTGTTGGCCAGCAAACTTTTTGACGTCCGTAGTAGACAGACTCCTATGGGCGAGGTCTAAAGTTTATAAAGTGACACAAAATTGTGTCACGAAAATCCGTCACAAATTGAGCGTAACAGAATTCCGTCTCAAATTGTTATTTCTGATCACACTAACAGAGCCCTGAGAGCTGAGTGAACGATAAACCTAATTTCTCTCCTATAATCCTAGAGCCATGAAATTTGGTACACAGCCTCTTGAAGACGGCTGCAAGTGATTGAGAGGAGCTGAGCGAGCGATATAAGTAACATCTCTCCCGTACATCCTAGAGCCATGAAATTTGGTACATATCCTCTTGGGAAGCGCTGGAAGTGATTGCGAAGAAGTCATATCAGCTGGGCCTTTTTTTCATTACATTCTTGCTCTTGAGAATAAAAGAACGAAATATGAGCATAGTATTATTAGCGTAACCAAACTTTGTTTGAGTATGCTTATACTCAATATCTATATATCTTTCGGTCCGGCTGTCCGTTCCATCGAGAACGCGGCACGAAGGGCACTTATCAGGCTTCCACTACTTCGAAGTGGAATATAAATCATTATATTAATCATAATGGTGAGAAAATCGTCGTTTTTGAAGTTGAAAATTTTGAAATTGAAGATTTTTACATGGGTGTTGCTGTGTACCCGAAGTTAAAAACTTTTTGTTCTTCCAAAATCAACATTTCTACCCGCATTCGGTAATCCAGTGACAAAGTAGAACCCCCACCCCCACTCAACGGTCACTTGGCTTGGTGTTCCACCAAGTTTCATGCTTGTTTGTATAAATACAAGCTGCTCTAGACAACTTGCCATTCAAATTCGGAGATTTCTTCCGGTATCGTTTCGGTGGAACCCATAATGTACTTTAATGAATTTCATTACGATGAAACCGTACTGTTTGCACCTTCTACCCATGGGCCCAACGAAAAATTCTTCCAACAGTCATTTATTCCCCTATTCCGTTTGAATTTGAAAGGTATTTGGTGGATTACTTACAGATGTTCTCTAATGAGTTTAACCGCCATCAGATTCTTCTATTTACTATAATACGTTTTTCGTACATTTTTATTTTTGAGTGATCTACACAATATTCCTAAAAGTTTGGGTAAGCACTATTGATCACATGCCAAATGACTATTCTGAACAGAATATAAATTTAGCAGCCTAAGTAAAATGTCAAATATTTATCGCTGTGTATTTTATTCATAACTACATATTACCTCCTTCAACTGTGTTAGCATCGCCAACTAGAGCACTAGTAATTAACTAAGGGGTTAATTATGCGTTAGTTAATTATGGCCCCCTGTCTGGTAGTTACCTTTGTTCCGCGGAGCATATAGCTCTCCGAAATTTAGAGGCCTTTGGAGGTCACCACTACAGCCACTCCTGGCCCTGGAAGGTACAGTAATATGTGTCTCAAGTGATGATATTAATATCAGGAGGTTCGCGAAGGCCTTGTTTGAACAAGTGTTCAGTTCCAGTGGTTGGTTGATCACATGATCACTCTTACCAAGCGCGAGAGCCAAGTTGCGGGCCGGAGGTCCGCCCGGTCTGCTGTGCGGTACATGAGTTGCGGACCAGCGGACCAGAACAGCTCAGTGTGCGTCTGACATGCTCCCTCGCCGTCACTAACTGCTCTGCCCCGTTGTCAAGGAAGTACACAACTAGCATGCTTCGTACCTACACCTATTGTTGAATAAAATACCTACTTTAAAAGTTGTGAACAAAACCATTATTACTGTATTATTATCATTATACATCCAGACACCGCTTCATACAACTTTCCCATCATAATAACTTGAAAGGTAAAACCATTGGTGGATTTGGATGATAATCATAAATTGATTCACAGTTATCTTATGAAGAGCCACTACTATGAATGCCGGATCACTTTAAAATCGGCTAAGAATGACTATGGACGATCAATGGTTGAACATTTTCGCTCTCTTTCTTTTCATATCTAATCTACTTCTCGGTATTTCAGCGCCCTTAAAAAATGTAAATTTCCAGCTCAAAAATTCAAAAGGATTAGGCAAAAAACGGACGACAAGAGAATGTATTAACGTCGTTAGTGGATTAAACTGAGGTTCATCTAAGGTGGACGCAGAGGTGAGGTCTTTCAAGAGGTCCTTTAACTTACTTTCCACTAGATTTTTGTCGATTTTTGGTTTATTATTTCCAATAATAAGCCTATGTGATCGTATAGCAAAAAATTTTTATAACCCCCCCTCAAACTTTGTCACTTTACGTTTCAAGGTGCGTAGAATCCAAATTTGAAATGTCCGTCCGCCGTCCGCCGTTCGCCGTCCGCCGTCCGCCGTCCGGGCCATAAAAGGCCTAAGAATTGACTTAAAAAACCCGTCTTTTCGCCCATAGACTCCATTTGGGGTCTAGTTGGTCCTAACGTTTAACCATCCCGATCGCTTTACTCGCATAGATGCTATGGGCCAAAAACGGGCAAAAACGTGTCATTTCAAGGCTTTCTTAGACTTACGCACGCACGCACGCCTGGCACGCTTGGCAGGGGGTCACGGTGGGCGGTGAGGGGGGGTGAGCGGGGGGTGGAGTGAGAGGAGGCGCCGACGCCGCGGCACCTTGTGGTGGATACGGCGCCGGCGTTCCTTCGAGGCATGAATATATGTTTTTTTCAAGGTCATATTTGTGTGTTAATACCAAAGCTTTTCCTACGCATATTTAATAACATATCCTCTCGACTTTGCGTACGTACTTAGATAATGATATTATTAAGGCAATAACTATTTGAATAGATAGGAGCTCAAATCGAGAAATATAAACATGCGTATATAATTTTAGAAGTATAAGTTGTGGCAACTCGAAATAGGACACGCCGAGGAGTCTGGACGGGCCTTATGACGTAGGCTAGCTAACTAAAACTACGATCATACTCAATTGAAAAAATAATAAACCTTTGTGAAATAATTTGCTGCGTTTTTTCTTCTGATACTCTCCATATGGCAACCTTTTTGAATACTGTAATCGAGGTTTTAAAATAAGTTAAAATAAAATTAGATTTGTAAAATTCCCATTGAATTTCCCACGGTGGAAATCAAGTTCTTGTTAGGGCGTGAAATTCCTAGCGTATCCTAGCGGTTGACCAACTTCGGCATCACGTCGCTAGAGGCTGCTAACTTGATATTACTAGATTTATGAGCGAGAGGACACTAAATTGTACGAGGTGTTGGTGGCGAAATCGGCAGAGCAGAGCCAATTGTCTAAACATGTACGTAAAAAGATGTAAATGTACATATACATTTGAAGTATATAAGAAGCATGCAAATATATTCATTTCATTCTGTGTTTTTGTTCCGTTCTTTATGGATTTCTCTCCCCTCTCTAACCTATAAACTGATGTTTAGTTGCGTCTAATCCTCTACTTAGACCTAATAGGTATGAGCTGCGGACCACATCCTTAAAGTGATGATATTAGTTACTTCCCACATTTTCCATCAAAGGGATGGTTTGAGATGGATGAGCTAAAACAATAACTGTTCAGTGAGGCAACGTAAACACGTGCTTTGATCGTAAAAATATTTTCATTGGCTTTCCATTTGGGATAATTACTTGGCATTTGTCTGTTCAAGGTCTGCTCGTCGCGTTTTACGCGGTTGAGGTTAGTGAAACAATAACGTCTCTTCTTTAGAGAAAGCAAGCTTTTAAAAACAAGAAACCTCAACGCACGGCCACCATTGCTCACCATTTATTAATGTTTTACTATAGCGAAACTTATAACCTAAAAGAACGGAGGTTAAAGTTGTTTTTTTTTTTTTTTTTTTTTTTTTTTTTTTTGGGTGCTACAACGTAACATATAACCAGTTGAGTTGACATTTGAGCTATTTACATCTTCAGTTGCTTCATAAATAAAATTAAGTCATGAAATGAAATTACACCTGTCACAAAACTATTCCCCCTGTCTTTATATAAGTAATCAGTTTTTTGTAGTCACTATTTCTAGTGTGTCGAAGGTATAGTGTGAGATTTTGGTCATTTTTAATGGGTGATAATGCTGCTCTTTCTTCCGCATAAAGTGGGCAATGTTCCACTCTATGAACAACATCGTCCACTGTATCTTCGCAGTAATCACAATATGGTGTATTGCTGAGGTTGATCAGGAAGCGGCATCGGTTTAGTTGGCCATTGGTTGTTTGCTTATTTGCGAAAGCAAAATAATGGATTGTGCGGAGCGCTCGTGACAGCAATTGGTGTAGCGGGTACCTGATAGCCGGTTACATGATGATACAGATTACTCCTCAATGTAATCCGCCTCTTCCAACACTCAACAGAACCCTGTCCCAGGACGGGATATCCACGTACGATTTCCTAATATACTCACGATACTCATAATAATCAGATCCAACCGATCAGAAGCCGGTTACATGATAATACAGATCACTCCTCAATGTACTCCGCCTCCTCCAACACTCTACAGAACCCTGTCCCAGGATGGGATATCCACGTACGATTTCCTAATATACTCACGATACTCATAATAATCAGATCCAACCGATCAGAAGCCGGTTACTTGATGATACAGATCACTCCTCAATGTACTCCAACTCCTCCAACACTGTACAGAACCCTCTCACAGGACGGAATATCCACTTACGATTTCCTAATATACTCACGATACTCATAAAAATCAGATCTACCCGATCAGAAGCCGTGGCAGGCGGATTTAATTCGGGCTAAAAGGCCCAAGGACGAGAGTGAAACCAAAATGAACATCAAATGGCGACCTCTCTGCAGTAAAGGGGTCAAGCGGTTGCCACTCGTATCCAGTGAAAGTGGTGAACGAGTCAAGTGGGGGCTTCGCTTCCCTTCGCAAGCTGGACTCGCCAACATCTGGCCTGAGCGGCAAAAAACTCTCGGCTCGACAACCTGCTAGAAATCTACTTTCAACAGGAAAAATTATTAACGGCGATTTTTTGCCCCCTAAAACTAGTTTCTCTTGTTAGCGGATAAGGACCGCAAAATTATAGAAAACGTACTTCACATCTTTTTTTTACTGAAGGTATGAATTCGAATCGGTTGTGGGAAGAATGTTTCGTTTACAACCAGAAGCGGAAGTCTAAGTTTTAAGAATTGCGCGCAGAAAACTAGATTTCATGGTAGGTCTATCATATCAACTTCCAAGGGATTTCTCCGATTTCTCCTCCATGGACGATGAAACAGTTATATATTATCATAATAATTATATTATATTAATTTCTTTCTGAAATAAGAAGGAAAGAGTTCTGAGGAGGTTTGAGTTCTGCCTAGGTGCATATTTCTCTACCTACCATAATTATATTTTACGAGAATTATTTTCCACCCTATTATAATGATTGACAATTATTATGTTGATAAAAATAAATTGATCATCAGATATTTTCTTTTGAACTGCAAGCACAACTTTATACTTACCTTTTCAGTAATAGGTATGAGGGTGAATAAAAAATGCACATTTTTTCATTTCATATCAAGAGACATGTTGATTAAATTAAATAGGTAACACTCCTACACTTTCCTAGCAATCATCACGAGCTGAGCCACCAACTGAAAATTGATTATTCATATAAAATAAATCACCTACCTACAGTCCTTCTACAGGTTAAAAAAAAAATTCCAATGGACATATATCATAATGATACGAGGATCGTGGTTGCAAGGCGATTTTCACTATGATCCGCAAGTTAAGATTTGCCCCCAAGCCCCTTGGACTCTCCCGACTCCTCAATTTTGCTTCACGTTAACCAAATTCTCAAAGAAATTTGCAACACCAGAACAATTTTTGTCAAAATTTTATGAAATCATTGCCTTTTATTCTCCTTGTACGATTGCCTATCGTGATGGCTCCAAAACAAGCAGTGGTGTAGGGAGCGCTGTATACATTGACTCAGGTGTATATAAATTTACTCTCCCATCAAATGCATCCATATTCACAGCAGAACTTTTTGCAATACACAAAGCAATCGCACTGATAAATGAGACAGAGAGTAGAATAGTTGTTTGCTGTGACTCTCTAAGTGCATTGCAAGCCGTAAAGAAAGGTGTTGACACTCATCCTTTGGTCGAAAACATTCTGCTTGGAATTCAAAAAATGTATGCTTCTGGGAATTCCGTTACATTTTGCTGGGTTCCTGGACATAATGGAATACACGGAAACGAAGTCGCAGATATCAGTGCAAGGGCAGCCACGGAACAGCCAACATCCACTTTCATGCACATAAGATCTGACTACAAATCCGTTGTGAATAAAGCCATCTGGAATAATTGGAGGTCGGAGTGGCAATTAATGGAACACCAGAAACTATGGGAGGTCAAGAAACACGTATCCTCATGGGCCTCATCTTCTCGAACCATAAAGCTCCCTGACGGAACAGTCCTCAATCGTCGTCGTGAAGAAGTAATCTTGACTCGTCTTCGCATAGGCCACACCCGGCTCCACTCATCATCACCTTATGTCCACGCAGCGAATATCACCACCGGAATGCACAACATGCAGATGCCAACTAACGGTTCGTCATCTACTTACAGAATGTCCAATTTTTTGTGATCTACAACCAGACACACCAAGAAATCTTCAAGAACTGATAGGGAACAATTCCTCACATTTGAACAATTTATTTGAAAAGTTGAAAACATTATCAGTGTTCTACAAACTGTAACATGTTTTAGTTAATTGCATCAAATGTATTCAGCGCCCATGACCACTTAAAGGTTGCATGTGCTTTAATAAAGAAAAAAAAAAAAAAAAGATTTGCACCCCTGTTGTTGATTTTTTTCTCCAAGTTCTAGCCTTTAGGGAGAGCAAACTGATGTACCCGGGTGGTTTCATTCGATTCTTTGGGATGGCGACTACAAATGAGACCCAAAAAAACATTACCATTGTTTTAAGATCTCGATTTTTCAATATTTCAGACCTTGAATACTATCCTTTATCGTTGAACAAAATTTATGCCGATGTTACCGGCACATTCTCAACCAATAGGTAGGACTATATGATTTTTGAGTAAAATTTCATAAAGTTTGTCCAGTTGTTAAGGATAAAAGCATCGTACGGTGGACGGAAAGGTGTTTTTGACATTGAAAATGTCTTAGTCGACGGTTCAACCGAAAATTTTGTTACGCAAAGAAAAAAACGTTACGCAACCTAATACGGTTTATTGTACACGAAACTTATTGGTTTTAATTTTATCTGAACAGAAGTTGTCTACACAATCCTCCAATTTAGAAACACATTTTTCTCAGAGTATAGGTAATGTTGATATGCCCTCATCGTTAAAAGAAGACGGGGGTTTCTACAGCCAATCGAGCACAAAGACTGATATTGTTGGTGATGATCGGTGCTCGTACGGTGTCGGCAATCACGGCTCTCGTTTTCAGTTGTTTATGCCAAGCAAACACTCTCGCTCGTGAAAGCATCTCAACCTTGAACCGTGCAGTCAATTGTCTCAAGATTTACAGCTTATATGGAAAGAAGCTTGATAAATTATGATGTGCTATAGATGGAATAAGAACCTCCTGCTGAGAAAATGGATACTGAGAAGAATGAGCAAGGTTGCTCATCTGTTTCTCCCATATCCGAATGTAGACAGGTATTAACACATAATAGAACTTTTAAGAAGGAGAATGTTTGTGGAATATTAAGTGAGAATCAAAAAATTATAATTTATTGTGTTCAATTTTAGCTACCTTCTGAGTTTTTCAAAATCTTATTGCTTTTCCTTCACTGAGACGAATGAGACCCGAATCGAGAAATCATTGTTAGCTGAAAATTAAATGGAATGAAATGAGTTTATTATTCTGAGGGTTCATCTGTAAGAGGAAGAAACTCACAATTGATTGTATGTGTTGTGCAGAGCTAGTAGGTAATAAATAAGTATTTACCTATTAAGGAACAATTAGTGTGGGGGGGGGGGCATCCATCTACAAGAATCCACAGGTCCTTTGCACCTTTGAACCGAAATCAACATTGTTAGGACATAGTTTTAAAAAGCCCTTCTCATTGTGCGGCATTGAACTGCTAGTTTCCCCGCTCAGTGCCATCGTTGTGGTGACCCAGTGACAGTAACGCATGAGCTAAATTGTAAAAAGGGTCTTGTCAAACATGGGATCGCCCTTGTTCGGGATGAGTGCACACGAATGGTATGTACGGCTTGATCTGGAGTTCTCTAGTAACTGTACTCCAGGAAGCGACCCAGGTATGAACTATAATACGGGACAATGAGAGAGAAGCATACTTTGGTGTTATTGTCATCATACTATGAGTAATCTAGTACCTGTACTCCAAGAAGCGACCCAGGGAAAAGCTATAATATGAAGATATAACGGCTCACAGTGGTTGGAACAATGAGAGAGAATCATTCTTTGACTTTATCGTCATACTATACTGAACTGCTAATGGTAATGATGACTTATTGTTCCCAAACCTGGGATGCAATGGGATGTAGCACAAAACGATGCCCGTGGCAAACATAGGTTCATCATCAGCAGAAGACAACTGCTGATCATCTGAAAACAGCTGACGACTTGTCATCTTAAAGCAGAAGGCAAGTTGAATAAACCCCTGTATCAAGGCCATGAAGTGAGAGTAGAGTCAGCCAAAGATTGGGCCGTTCTGTCTCTAACTCGTTGAGTAAATAAGGGAATTGACAAAGAATTCGGTCATCACCACCACAAAACCAAGTTCCCCAAACTAATACTAATCATTAAATTTACATATTGCGAGAGAAAAAACTCATTGTTAGAAAAGCCATATACATACAGCTCTTATGAAATTTCGCATTTTGGATGCAGTAGGTATGTGTTTTAAACACAAACTTACACTAAACTTTAACTTCTTGTATGACTTACTAGCTTCCTCGCTTTTTTCCTCAGCTCAGAAAGAAAAACTGCAACTATAAGTTTCTTCCTATATTCGAAAAAATAAAGGATAATGACTTCAAAATATAATATTTGTAGCTGAGGGTTTTAGGCTTCATAACACCTTTAAATTATCAACGCTGATATATTGCTAAAAGCTTTTCAGCTAAATATACCTATCCGTTATGGAAGATTTTCACAAAAAGTCTTCAACAACTCTTCTAATATAAGATTATATTTTTATTACTTGCTATTAAGTATATCTTCTCTAGATCTGACAATGGTAGGGTGACGGGAAGGATTACGTTTTCAGTTTCTTGGAGTGGAAGTGGGACTCAATCCTCTTACCCTATTTCCCTCCCAGGGTTCAAGACTGAGGTACCTCACGTAGAAGTTTTCTGGATGTCCTTAATCTAGCGATGTACTGAAATGATGGCTATGTGAGAAGCACTGTAGCCTCACTTTTATTATTGAAATGGTCAAAACTATCCATTCCTTGTGGAGAGTTTATGGCGGAATAGGTTCGATCTTGGAGGGTGAGGTCGTAAAGAGCCCGGGAAGCGGAGTCGGTCTGCCGCGGGACTCGAACTCGAAATAGAAGAACGGAGCAGAAACGAGTTGCGGAGTTCTTCCTATAAATGGGCAGGACGGGAGAGACCCCGATGACCGCGGGAAGAAGACCAATAAGTTCGTCGCCGAGATCCGGAGCCGACCTCCAGCCTGAAACGGCTACCAGCACGATGACATTTACCTCTCTCCCGTCTTATTAATTACATATCCAGAAGCTTTCGAGTCATTTCATCTAATATTTAAATTATTATCATAGGTGCACCGAAATTGGTATCAAGACCAAGGTGTCAAAGAATATATATTTTTCGTATAACTAATCTGAATTTTTACTAAGAAATTTACTACTTGATGTAATGTATTTTTTAGATGCGAGCTTCTGAGCATCCAGACCACCAAACTATACACAGCATTCTGACCTATTTTACCACAGTGGACGTAAAAATGATTGGGGAACAGTTTTAGAATAATAGGACATATATATATATCAATCGTTTTTGTTTCTAGGCCGTATGCGGTCGTATAACGAAAAAGACCCTTCTTCTTGAAATTTTTCTTTAAAATCAAAAAGGGCAGATTTTTAAACCAATTAATTTATTTTATCGATTTTTCTTTTTCATTTCGGGATTAGAAAATATTGTGAACGCTCACATGATTGGGCTCACAATAAATTTTAGAATTAGGTATTGAAAATTTTGGTTTTGTCATACATACATTTTTGGCTTATTCTATTAGAACCTTATATTTTAGCATAACTAAGAGAAGTGCACAAAATTCCGTTCGCTGTCTGGAGATTTTTTCCTAAACCAATGGACCAAAGTTTATGAAATCCAGGTGGGCCACAATATGTATAATTTTTGCTAAATTCGAAAGGGTGAATGGGAGGGCTGAAATATTAAAATAAAAAATCAGGTTCTTGAAAACTTTCAAAGTATGGGTTGTGGTTTTGGTTTATTATTTCCAATAATAAGCCTATGTGATCGTGGAGCAAAAAATTTTTATAACCCCCCCTCAAACTTTGTCACTTTACGTTTCAAGGTACGTAGAATCCAAATTTGAAATGTCCGTCCGCCGTCCGCCGTTCGCCGTCCGCCGTCCGGGCCATAAAAGGCCTAAGAATTGACTTAAAAAACCCGTTCTTTCGCACATAGACTCCATTTGGGGTCTAGTTGGTCCTAACGTTTAACCATCCCGATCGC
This sequence comes from Adelphocoris suturalis, assembly GCA_030762985.1. NCBI lineage: Eukaryota > Metazoa > Arthropoda > Insecta > Hemiptera > Miridae > Adelphocoris > Adelphocoris suturalis. Next base: position 130,024,888 of record CM061043.1, on the reverse strand, counting down.
TTTACTCGCATAGATGCTATGGGCCAAAAACGGGCAAAAAAGAGTCTTTTCGACGCGCTGGCACGCTTGGCAGGGGGTCACGGTGGGTGGGGGGTGAGCGGTGGGGGGGGGGGGTGGAGTGAGAGGAGGCGCCGGCACTGCGGCTTGTGGTGGTTACGGCGCCGGCGTTCGTTCGAGGCATGAATATGTATTTTTCAAGGTCATATTTGTGTGTTAATACCAAAGCTTTTCCTACGCATATTTAATAACATATCCTCTCGACTTTTCGTACGTACTTAGATAATGATATTATTAAGGCAATAACTATTTGAATAGATTGGAGCTCAAATCGAGAAATAGAAACATGCTTATATAATTATAGAAGTATATGTTGTGGCAACTCGAAGTAGGACACGCCGAGGAGTCTGGACGGGCCTTATGACGTACGCTAGCTAACTAAAACTACGATCATACCCAATTGAAAAAATAATAAACCTTTGTGAAATAATTTGCAGCGTTTTTTTATATTCATTGGTAGATCTCATTTCAACGAATCGAATAAGACCGTCCAAATCGCTCGATCGCTCTCCCTGGTGGGTAAAACTTTGACAGAAAAAAAGTACATCAATATGATCGTGAAAAAACACACGTGATATCTAGAAGGAATATAGTAAAATTAAAATAGTAAAACTTTGACGATCAAACCAGCCGATTTTATTACAGTGGAATTCTCTTTTCCAGAATTCTAGATTAATATATATTTTGTCACTTATAGACAGCGTAGCTTTTGGTAAAGCGTAGGCAGATGTTTTTTTAATGCCATTCGTTTTATAGAATTTCCAGACCAAATTGAACTTTATCCAAACCAAATTAAACCTTTCCAAAACCAAATCAAACTTTTCCCAAACCAAATTAAACCTTTTTTTTAATCACTAAAACTGTCCAGTTTGTATATAAACTGACTTAAACTGTTTTATTTTGGAAAATGTTGTGTATGGTGACTTGAAATGTTATGGACGTATGTAGACTTGAAAAAAAGGGAAAAAAAACTCTAATGACAAGCTTCCATAATAGCATGTCACAAAAATTTGTCGAATTATACAATCCCGAAAACGGTACACTTTTCGGGTACCCTTAATTCACTGTTAGAAAAAAGTTACCTTATTATGCAAGCTTGTCATTCGAGGGTTTTGGTATTGAAATTCGAGTCTTGGGTTTTAGAATTGAGATTTCATTCCAATTATGTTAGTAATTGTACAACTAAACCAATGAATCACGTCCATGATGGCAGTATCCATTACCCTCACATATAGCATTCGCAATTAGAATAAAACATCACAAATTGAATTGAACTTTACGCAAAATGAATTGAACTTTTTGCAAATTGAATTAAACTTTTCGCAAATTGAATTAAACCTTGGGCAAATCAGTTGATTTAGTCAACCCAAACTATAAATCTTCAACAAAATGTACCTATATATTGTAATCACAAATCAAACAAGTGATGGAACGAGCACAAAAAGTGTAGATTTGAACATAATCCAGCACCATGAAGTTAATCTGTAGGTAAACCATTTATTAATAACAAAACTGAACTTGCAATGCATACTTCTACAGTTGACATTTTAATTTATAGGCATCAGTACGAAGACTTCTAAGAGCAAAAGTTAATGGAGAGGTCGTCCAAGAGCAGCTGAAACATATCCATCACGTAATTTGCACAATCTTGTGGCGTGATGGAGTGTAACCACCAAGCAACGGAGGACCAAGCTGTGGGGATCAGTGTTCTTTTCTTACTTTTATTGTTCTCTTCACATAGGTATGTAGGTTTAATTTAATTTGCGGAAAGTTTAATTCAATTTGCAAACAGTTTAATCCAATTTACAAAAAGTTTAACTCAATTTGAGTAAAGTTTAATTCAATTCGCAAAAGGTTTAATTCAAAGTGTGAATGAATGCTATACACCAAGAAATATTGGTGCTATAAATATATATAGAGAAGTGAATGCTGTAAGCGGGGTGCGAGACGAGGTGAGTCGAGTCAAATGATCCGAATCCTCGAACCCGCTCCGGTAAACACCGACGTCCCTGGTGACCTGAGGTCAACCCCCTCCCCTCCCCTCCCACCCATCGCACTGTAAGTCATCCGTCCTCTCTCGCCGATGACTCTCGTTCTTCGCCCCTCGCCCATTGACCTGCGGCCCGATGTTTCGGCTGAGCCCCAAAGACACCCCGCGCTTCTCCTTTCGCCACTCTCACTCATTTCTCGCTCCTTTCACGCCCCCTTTTCTCGCCTTCCGCCTCCTCCGCCGACACGCACGCCCGATGATTTCGCGGAGAGTCAACGAGCCCGTCTGGAGAGGCAGCTGGTCGAGCGGAGCGCGAGGGGTCATCTGTTGCGAGGGAGGTCACGCGAAAATCGTCCGGAAACTAAACAGGTGAGAGCCCCCCCCCCCTCCCCTTCCACCCTTCCAATCCCACCCAACCGTCGCTTCCTAACTGGAGGTTTATTATTAGGAACCGCGATCAAACCCTCAATAACCCGGTTAAACACGGAAAACGCCAGTGACCCCGTCCTGTCGGACTTTTGCTAGCGAGATATCACACTTCTCAAAGTGGGACTTTACGATGAACCCATTTTAGTTAGCGAATAAATGAAACCGACCCAAACGCAGCAATCTGTCGTGAAATTAGCAGGATTGGGGCCAAACAAATGATTCCTCTTCTTTCGCCAAGCTTTCGATAAATGTATTATCTTCTTCAGGGCCTACAATATACAATACAACGCTACCCTTAGAAAAACGGCGAACTCATAAAAGCTCCTGCGAATAGTTGCTTATTTATCTTTGGAATGAGTTATTGATATTCCGAATCCTGTTGAGCCTTCGCTAGCGAGTTAACACACTTCTCACAGTGGGACTTTACAATGAACCCATTTTCGATTTCAATCAAATTTCGCTTCAGGGTCTATTTGTACCTATACTCGTTCCGCTATATGAGCATTTATGTACTTGAGGTCGTTCCCCTTCCTCGTCCTGCGAATAGCTGATAATTTATCTTTGAAATGATTTATTGAAGGATGATGTAGAAAGAGTCCCAACACGAAGTATCGAAGTATAAATCTCAATTAATAAAATTTTTTAATGACCCCTGTCATTATGGCTCAGTCTATGGTATCTGCGCACCACTGTCGTTCGCTTTAAAATTTTGGGACCTTTCCTGTTATCCGACCGTCAGCACCTCCGCGTAGACCGTCAGCGCGACCTCCAGATAGAATACGACCACCAACGTAATCTAAAGCATTTTTTATCTTTGTGATCTAGTTGTTGTTCGAACTGTACCTAATACAACTGGGAAACTGAATCCAGTTGTTGTTTGAACTATAACTAATGAAACTGGAAAACATTATTCTTTTTAGCCTTCAGTCACCATTAGCTCGTTTTCACTACTCTGCCGTACTAACAATAGATCCCGTATCTGACCAAACCCACACCATACTTTTGGGAAAATGCGGTTCTAGGTTTTGAGCCGAAATTACCTTAAAAAAACTGTTGTTGAACAATTATGTACCTAACTCTCCCTGCTATGGTGTTATGAACCCACCTACCAGCAATATTTGTGGCTAGAAATTTATTACAAACATTCATTAAGCACTTCTTGATAGTAATCCTTGAGTAGATACTTACTCATGTGAGGTTGTCAACTAAACACTACCATTGGCGCTATATATCTATGTTCTCTGAATACGAATAAACGATATCTATTGGAATAATTCAAAAGCCAAAACTACTCTATTTCTAATGCCTAATAGAAAGCTTCCGAGAAGTTTAGGCTATTGTTACAAATTCATTTTACAGACTCATTTTTACAAATTACTTTAAAAATCCAAAGACTTAGCGCTCTGCATAAACGTCATAGTAAGTTGACAGAATCATTGACAGGTTCATTCTAAAACAAGAAACTATCAAATTATTTGAAGAAAATAAAAAATGTTTCAAAACCCATTACATGGGATTTGCCGCGTAACCCCAAACAACATTTGCAAATTGATATCAGTCTTATACATATTTACATAAACCTTTACTTTAAATCTGATCGAACACCATCATGGGAACAAGAAAACCCCTCACAGCTATCTCTAAATTAATAACTAATATTGTAAAAAACAACACATCAACAGAAACACTTTTTTTATTTAAACCGAAAAAACAACTACTTCATGTACGAAATTCGTTTTAAAAATCGTTAGGAAAAGGTTAAATGATTTGTACTACAATTTATTATTGATGACAATACCAAACCTTATCTCTCTCACTTAACTGTTTATTTCGTGAATGTAGACGGTAAAAATTTCAACTGTTGTCTGAGTTTGTCAAGTTGTCGAGGTCGTAGATAGTATAAATTATGATAACAGAGTCAAAGAGGTAAGGCCTTATCAGTGCGGGAACGCTTTCATCAGCCGTTTTGCTAACTTCTCCGTGAAGGTACTTTCTTGTACGTTTAAACTCACTGATGCCTTGGTTTTGTCTATCCTCTTAAACCCAGTGCATTGATACACATTTCAACAACATTTTCCACAAAACCATTTCTTTCTGTTCACCCTATTCGACGGTATTTAGATTGGAACCAAGATTGCTAGAAACCGGTTAGTTGCAATTATGAGGAATACACGGCTCTCCAAGGACATCCGTTCTCTTTAAACTGCAATATTATCTAAGAAATTACAGAAGTATAGCCATTAAATATGATTATGACTGTCGACTGAGATGACACAAATGTCACAGGGACACAAGCAACAATTTCTGAGGTTCGCTTTCAAGTACAGTGATGTATTAAAGGATACCAAGTTGAATTATTACCAATCCTTCTGAGCTCCCCAAGGTGGCGGGAGTCGTGTGAAACGAGTAACCTTTGGCAGGATATTGATTTATTGCTTTAACACAAATTGAACCAGTCTAAATACAAAAACACTCTTTAGAAGCTGATAAAACTTGCAAGAACACGAATATCGTATAACGGCCGAGTTAAGACAGAATAATCATAATCATTCTTCTATGAAGAAGGGACTTGAAGAATGAATGCCAACTCAGAAGGCCACATAAATAATAAGAGTACGTTTCAATAAGGGAACAGCCATGAAATCGCGTTACACCACCGGCAATCCACCACATAAGCTGTACCTATACCATAAAACTAGAAATAAGTTCCATTATTCGACGTTAATTTTTAACTGAGACAACACATAGTTTATAAGAATTATTGAGAGTCGAGGTATCTGGGATAATCTGCCAACCATTTTGAAGGATGTATTGTGAGCAAAGTTTACAAATCTTTCGTCAGCTCATCACTTTTTTTGACATTTCATGTCTTTGCTATGGCACACAACCAAATTTTCGTTATGTCATTACGTTACGTAACGAAATATGCTCAATTTCTGATGATTTCCGCTTACAACCGAGTCGTTGCTAGGGATATGATACTTCGTCGTTTTTCATCCCACAAAATTCGTTGACCATTCGTTCGAAAGCTCTCGATTTATCCAACCATATTATGTTAACAACTGCGAAGTGCGTGGCCAACAAGCTGAGTTATGAGCATGGTTATATATGAATAATTGTTTACACACAGGTGATCATTCTCAATTATTGATATTGTGAACATGATTGCAACCGCTTGTTAATTTCTGATGATTTCATTGAGCTGGTGTTTCGATGATTTGATTCATAGCAGGTGATCCGAATATTGCGAGAACGGTTTGATTTGTGAAGAGGTGGTTAAATCATTTAATAGGTAATCATTTTAATAGACGAGTCTGCAACTAAAGACATGAAATGTCCCAATGTGTTGCAGACTAGTATGCAAGCGTTTTTATCTATTTTTCGGCAATATTTATGATTTTTGTACCTAACTTTTCGTAGAAAAGGGGGTATTACAGCCGTCGGCACGGCGGCACTTGAGGGTGGGGATGCATTTTCTTTGCGCTTCAGAGGGCGTACAACACGATTACAATAGTAGGGTGATGATCAGCTGATCACGAGCCGTAATACCAATCATAATAATGGCAAAATCGCACTCAAATCTCTTATATTTACCGTAGGACGTCGAGATTTGATAGGGAGGCTTTCTGGACAACAAGAAACGAGCAAAGTGAGGATCGCCATCCTGATCAGCTGAGTGAGCTAAAATCTCTCCTATTTACCTTAAGACGTCGAAATTCGACAGGGAGCCTCTGGCACAACAAGAGACGAGCGAAGTGAGGAGCGCCATCCTGATCTAGCTGAGTGAGCTAAAATCTCTCCTGTTCACCGTAGGACGATGAAAATTGATAAGGAGTCTGGGATAACAAGAGACTAATGACCTTAAAGGCTTCATCCTGATCAGCTGATTGTGCTAAAAGTTATGTCGTCTGTCTGATTACAATTTGACAGGGGACGAATCAAGTGACGAATGAAATTAGGCTTCACCCAAAGCTCCAGGTGATCGATTCGAAGATTCGAAAAGTTGGTTCTGCTTACGCAAACTGCTTCTTTTTTTTTGTGTAAATACGAGTACAATCAACAGTTTGACCCTTAGGATTCGCGTCCGAAAACAAAATTATTTTATAATTGTATAATTTTTTTATTTTCAAAATTCTAATACGAGCATATTTATTACTCTAATTTAACAGCCGGCCAACGATCTCGCCGTCGAACGAGCTAACCAACTCTGCAAGGCCTCGTTTCTATATAAGTTGACTAAGACGTAATAGTAGTGTTTGGAAACCTTGAAATCCACTACTTGCACACCAGATAAACTGTAACTTGAGTGATGCATTAATATGAGGGTTTGCCCAATCTGCCCCTATCCTAACCAGGGCACAATAAACATTTTACTAATGACCAACAAGAATTTGCGATAAATATATCCTTGAAACTGAAACTAGCATAATGTGAGTTTTCAACCATTTGTATGATGATTTAGATGAAAATCAATGCCACAGTAGGTACTCTCCAACTTCTCTAGCTCAGCTAACTAAGGTACTTCCTTGCAGAGTTTAGGCACATTACTAGCTACTGTTAGCATATCAGATAATGAAGTTATGTAACTTGCGCGTTCATTATTGGGGGATGTTAGCTCACTTGCCACCTGCTCTTATCAACTTCCACCAATTGTGCAGCAAAGTGACTCGAATTTATCGTAGGTACTCTGGACACCTTATCTGACTCGTCAAAAACTAATAAGAACGATTGGCGTGGTAATTTTTATTCAAAGCTGTGCCATAGTGCACTCCAATAAATGGCGAGTTGATCTTCCCTGCAAGGCCATAATTCTGGACTCTCACGTAGCACTAGTTAACGTAGTAGTAGGAATTACCACATCAAAAATATCTATTTGATCATCACATAGTTTAGTTGTTCTTGCGTGTGTGTTGCAATGATGGAGGATGTTTGCCCTCTTGCAACATGCTCTAACTCACTTCCAAATCAAAAAGTGCGACTAAGCGACTCGGATTCGTAGTAGGTGCATTGGAAACCTTTTACAACTCAACGAAAAGTCTTAACAACGAGTGTTGTGGAAATTTTTATGCATATCAGTGTTGCAGTGTACTCCTAGATCTCAAGCTGATCGTCCCTGCAAGGCCATAGCTCTGGACACTTGCGTTAACTAAGTGAAGTAGTAGTAGAACATTTTAGAAGTAAATAATTGTAAATTAGGTAGTTTATTAACTTATGTGTTGCATTAATGGGGCGTGTTTACGCCAATCAGTTACAAAGTACATTCCTAGATAGCGAACTGACCATCCCAGCTCCTAGATCTATGGTACAAGTAAAGTGTAGGCACATTACAAGCCACCATGTTGTACATCAGATAATTATGTACTTGTGTCGGACTAGTTAGTTGCCCATATGCCCCTCGTCTTATCAACTTCCAACACAAATTTTTCGATTAAGCGACTGGAATTCGTCGCAGGCCACTGCATAACCATTGAAACCATCTGACTCATAAAACAAGTTCTAATATCGATTTCTACGATGAAAATCAGTAGGTACTGCAGTATGCTCCTAAATTAGGAGCTGATCATATCTAAAGCCTCAGCTCTGTCACCTAGAGCTTAGGTACTTACTAGTAAAGTATAGGCACATTAGGCCACTGTGTTGTACACATCGGATGATTATGTAACTTGTGTTGGACTAATGGGGGATGTTTGCCCACCTGCCCCTCATCTGACCAACTTCCAACACAAATTTTACGACTAAGCGACGGGAATTTGTCGCAGGTCCCCTCGAAACCCTCTGACTCATCTAACAAGTCCTAACAACGATTTGTGCGGTGATTGTGATGGGAATCGATGCCGTCGTAATCCCCTACAGCCCAGGCTGATCCTCCCCCTTTCGCCCCGTAACTTTCCGCCCAAATTCACCGGGACGTGCGTTGCTTGGAGCTGCGAGCCGGCATGACGCGGCCGGGCTCTCCCTACTTCGGACCTGTTTTATGGAAACGATCAATACGCCGCCGCCCGCGCTCCTCCTGGACCACCCCGACTTCTTCAGATGCCATCCCGTCAGTGACTCATCCCGTTTTACTTTCTTTCTCTTCCATAACCTACGTCGCTTTCCGCACCGCTGGACTATGAAATTATTACATGATATTCATGTTAGTTGTCAGGGCAGACTTACATTCGGACGCAGAAAGATCATCATCAGATTGTTCACGTTCCTAACATCCAAAACGGATGTTACACAATCTAAACTGCTAAGAGGGAAAGTGATACACACGATTTCAAATGTTCACAGTAATTATATTGATTGAACAGGTTTTAAAAAAATCAAATTCTGGTTTAGATGATAAAAAACCACTTTTCTCCATATTTTTGGGATGCTGAATGCAAAAATGACTACCGTTTTTGTTGTAGACATAAACATTTTCAGTAAACCGCCAATTGCCTGATTTTCCGAGTTTTTGAGTCCTGTGTAATTTCAATGATCACTGACCGAAACCACCGTGACCTGTAGTTTTCAGTACGCAAATCTAAAATAGGATTTTGGTTAACTCATCTCCTATTGACCCAAACTAACATAAAGTGTGAATATCGAGTTTTTTCACTATCTTCATCTTAAAAGGAATTTTCCCCTTAGAAGAAATTCTTTAAAACAAAATTCACCTTCAAACTCGGATTCTACGTGAATGACGATTTCGGGATTACTCAAGCCTACACATATCCCAATTTTTTCAAAACAAACTTGGAAACGCACCCCATCGCACCAGACCCATAAGGCGCAGCCGGTTGGTTAAACTTCTGACCATCATCGTCCGTTGTACGATGTTGTCATAACCTCTATTTTTAGCCTTTTATTCCGCTTTTTTTTAAATTCCGAATTTTAAACAGGCATAGTTAAATATATTCACGAATCGATACTATTTTTGCGTTTATATCATCATGTTTAAAAAAAAATAAAATAAAATAAAATAAAATCATTTAAAAAATTAAAAATTTGAAGATTTAAAATTGCTTATTAAAGTCGCAGCAACTTAAGGTGAAAAAATTTGTTCACCTACTTATTCAAGAAAACGAAAATCATTCTAGGTGAGAAGCAACCAAACGATTTTTCTTTAGGTCTATTTTTGTGAGGTGCTGAATCGTTACCGCTGAATTTTCCTAAATATATCGCCAATTTTACCGATCGGAAATAGCTAATTACACCTTGGAAAATTATACGGCAATGGCAAAACTGGTTGTCACTTACAGGTTTAGCACCCCACAAAACATGAAGAAAAATTGGGGTCAGGGGGGGCCAAGTGCGTACCTGTTTTTCATAAATCTGACTTTGTGATGCTACTATTTCCCTCAAACTACAAGTTGAATAATGACTACAGTTTTATTACATTCCCCGGACCTTTCTACGTCGAAAAACGTGTGGATATAATGAATTGAAGTTAGTAATTCATTAAGAATTGGAAAAAACCTAGGAGCATTCAAACAACGCACTTGCCCCCTGTTGGGGGGCAAGTGCGTACGTATAGTGGGGCAAGTGCGTTTTCAACTTTCTACCCGAAAAATAATAAAAATAAAATGAACCAATGTAGGTAGATGTTAGGTATAATTTGAAATAAATTGTTAATGAAAAATAAAACGCCGCAAAAAAATTGATTCATTTTTAGCAACTCAACATGAATTCCTGGTGGATAAAATGGTCAATAAACTCATCCACTTGTTGGCTGTCCTCTGATTCGCTGTCGACTGGGGAATGAGGTTTGCGTGTGAGAGAGAGAGAATTTCAAGGCTCCAGATTTTATTGATAGAATTAGATAGGACTGAGGTTTGGGGAGAAGCATGCGGTTGTGCGCGGGGGGTTGAGGAAGAGGTTCTGAATGGAAACTAGGCTTCAAGACCTTGATTTTCTTATTTTTTCTGGTAAATTCATGCGGTTTTTAATGAGACGCACTTGCCCCTTATTTAAAAGCGCACTTGCCCCACTGTCAAAAAAATAGGGGCAAGAACGTTTTATTGATTTACTGCATCAATTTTTGTAGCCTTGAAGTTCAAGTGCAAGTGCGCAGTTCGTACAGAGACAGAAGGTTGAAAGATAAACAGTGGAATAAACAGGAAAGGAAGGGTTTTTAGACAAGAAAACCATTGAAAACTGTACCTCCCTCAGATTCACACTCTGATATCGGACGAAGGCTTCGCGGAAAATGGTTCCAATTATGCTTATTTGTTCACTGAGGATGTAAACATTTTTATCAGATGATCATAAACACCTGTTCTATCATTTGCTAAGAAACTTATTAAAATAGAGTGGCCTCATAGCGAAATAAAACGAAGAGACGCACTTGCCCCCAAAACGCACTCCCCCCCCCCCCCCCCCCCCCGACCCTGGTTATAACCACTCGCCCACAAAATAGTTTATTTTATTATTATTTTACTTTATTTATTTATTATATTTTATTTATTTCTATTTTATTTTTATTTTTTCCCCCTTTGAGTTATTATGCATCAAAATCAGATATGTTCAATTCAAAACTTGACTTTGGAGATTGGTCTCCTACACTATCTATGGCGACGTCAAATTTCGATTGTGATTATAAACCTTTGAGTATTAATAAGATGGAGGGCTATTAGTGATGTTTCAGGCAGTCAAACCATACGTGCCACTACTGTCGTTTGGCTTTTGAATTGACCAGGGGCAAAATGGCCGAACACTGATCAGCTGATGTAAGATGTGATGTTGAGTTTGGTGAATGAATGGGGATTGTATAGCTAGGACATATTTCTTATTTAAGATTTACACCCTAATTGTGCACCGTACATGTACACCGCTATTTAACACCGTTAATATTTCATATTTTTTACACTGTGGGAATGAGTGTTGAAATTACGCCAGTACACTCTAGTGGATGTTTGATGAAGGTAGATCAGCTGTTCTGTGTGTGTCCCAAAAAAAATGAAATAGGAGGCACCAAGATTTGGGCATGGGAACCAAAGTATGAACATACTAACATCTAGACAGTTATGTCTACATACATAAATTAATACTAAAATGTAACAATAATAAGTAATATATTATCAAACAAAACTCAAATTACAATAAACTGCTTTGTCATTTGAATTTGAAAAAAGCGTGGCGGGAACGGGTCCATTGCAAAGCCAACTCGACTGTAGCGGCACGTATGCCTTGACAGGGAAACAGCGTTGAATTCAGAGCAATAGCCCTCCATCTTATTAATACTCAAAGTTATAAACCGATTCAATTACAGACTGATTTAGTGAAGAATGGCATTTATCTGCTACACAACATAATACTGCTTCTTGATCAAATTCCCACGTGTTAATAGAGCTTGGGGGAGATAGCGAGTTGCTGCGAAGGAGCATTCCATTCTTATAAATAACAGAGATACTTTTCACCTAAACGACGACTCATGCCTATAACTAACAGTTCACAAAGGCGGTTCAACAGAACTAATAAATTCCAGACCCCCCCCCCCCCCCCACACAGGTAGCGACCCTAATCACCATCACCAACGAAGTCACAGGTAAACTAAACGCGTTCTCGTTCCTTTCGTTTCGGCGACTACAAACGACACCTGCACGATTCCAAGAACAACTATCAAAATAATAGTTTGTACAGATTTCTCGGTATCAGTTTTTTTTTTTTTTTTTTTTTAATTATTATTATTATTAAGGTTTAAGCCGCATCTCAACAAGAAGGGTCATTAGCGGTTTCTTTTTATTAAGGTTTAAGCCAAAATGGTTTGGTATCAGAATTAAAGAGTGTTTTAAGCGTACATTTCAGAACACAATTTTGCAACGAAAAGCGACTTGAGACTCTCATCAATATGGACTCTATAATAATATAATATTATCATAGTTTTTTTCTTCCTCCATTTATTTGTACTGGGTTTGACCCATGTGCCACATATTCCATTAAACCTTTAAACACAATTAGAGTCCTTTACAAAATCAAATTAATTTCTTCTAAAAACCTAAGGATTGCTTTACAATAACTCTTTTTCTTTTTTCTCAATAGTTCTCCCCCCCCCCCCCCCGCGAGGGGCAGAAGAAAAAAATTCTTGCCAGGGAACGTCAGAAAAGAATTGTCCGTTGCGCTTGTAGGTTAACAAAAATACGAGTATAGATGAAGGAACTTTATACTATGGTGAAACTGGGGTGATTGGTACCGGTTTTATTAATCTGTCACGGCCAATTTACTATTCTGTTCGTTTGAATTTTAGTAGGCCTACAAACTGCGTAGTTGCCATGGGGTTTCAATCGGGGATTACGTGGGTAGTGTCAGAATTTTCGTGGGTAAACTCGGAGATTTCCAGAAGTGCTTGAGGGAAAAATTATCAAAGCAGGTTGGTAACGGTGGTGTTGAGTCCGTGTCGTGCTGTCGTCCATCGTCGCCCTTTCGTGAGTAGAAGAACAGTAGAAACCAAACTTCAGGTTAAATGCGAACTAAAGTTTTTTTTTAGTGTTTGAGTTTAGCTCCGTCAAGAAACGAGCATGGAAGATAACATCTTTCTTCTTTAAAAAACATAATGAAGCAGGTAAGGAATACAGTTTTTATTAAAAGTAAGTAAGCTGAGAATTACAAGGGAATAAGCTAAAAATTACCCTTCATGTTCTCAAGTGTCTGTGCATGAACCCCATTACGGGGTGCAGTTTGAAATGTATTCCTCCAAACAGGGTTGTCAGGTGTCCGGTTTTTCACCAAGCTGTCCGGACGAAAATTTAAAGTCGCTATGAACGTAAAATGTCTGGTTTTCTCAGAAATTGTGGCAAATGTCCGGTTTTCATAGTTCCGATGGTAAGGTTGGCTATCTTACGAAATCAGCCGTGACTTCTGGACGCCCGCCTACATCTTTTATTTGGCAATCGACGCAAGAAAGCTATCTAAAGCTTTAATTTGAGTATTCATTTGAGTATTGTCCCTTTTATTGTGAGAATGAATTCTCTATCTCTTCTGTTAACCATCATTTATGCATTCTTTCTTTCAGTTCCAGATTAAAGTAAATAATCTTGAAATATCGGAGATAATCTTTAGTTAATAGTTCAACATATCGTTAATAGTTCTTGTAGGTAATATCGAGATTTTGTCGCGAAATTTCCTGTTACCAGGTATTTATTTATTCTTATGTTTCCTAACTACCTAGTATATTAATTACACAAATCTTATTTTATAAAAGTTATTAAAATACCTACACTAATTAGTTTTTTTGAAACCCAAAAAATGATTAGGTATTTTGGGCTTCCGATTGTTTAATTAAGCAACAATGTAAATTATTTGAAAAACACCAGCTCAAATTTAACCTCAGGTTCATCTAGCATTACTTAGCTATAATGGTAAAATCCCTAATTCATTAAAGGTGTGCGCCTTTAGTGGTATCCAGATAACAAATATCAAATGTGGTCTGTGATTATTATTCAACCTTCTGGCTATATGTGATAAGTCCACTATTATCTTCAAGATTTGAGATGAAAAGGTGCACGAAATTGTAAGTATTTAAAAGTCATATTATTGTAATTTAAACAAAACATACATATAAAGTGAAGAAAATATTATTTATTGGATTGTATGGAAAATGTCTGTATGATAGAAGATTCATGTAAGAAATGCATATCAGTAACTACGCGTAGAATTAATTTCTGCATAATTTTCAATGAGTTTTTCAATATGCTTTCCAACTGTGTCCGGTGTTTCCCCTATCTCACCTGGCAACTCTGCCTCCAAACAGCTTCTACCAGTTAGGGGCTGGTCCCTGTATGTGTCGGAAATTCCATCCAAGCTGACTGAGATTGAGGCAGGGACGGCGGTTTGGGGCTCGAGATAAAATCTCCTTAGTTGCGGTCGGTTCCCATAATGAGGTCTGGGAAGATGTTTCACGGTCTCCTTTAAAAAACCGAAGGTAGCGAAGAGGAAAAAAAAGGGTTACATAATCCCGCGGGTTCGCTTTCAAACGGGCCCACCTTCTGCGACCGCTATGGATCCCATTCGCGCACGTTCATCAACAAATCATCGCAGCCTCGGGGCTCCGGTGAAGAAGAGTGAAAGCAGAAGGAAATCCGGAATAGGAATGTTCTTTTACAACTGATATCATTAAGTACCTAGGTAGTTTATGAATGAAAACTGTTACTTTTGATGTCGAATGACAACTGTACCGGGTTTATCCAGAAAACGCCCCTACCCCCACCCCCGCTAAAATCGATAATAATGGTGTCCCAAAATTTTTTTTTTTGTTATATATATATATATATATTTTTATTTTTTTTTTTTTTTTTTTTTTTTTTTTTTCAATCTTTTTTTTTTGTAAGGATCTCAAACCATGACATCATCACTCATGACAAAATTAACATCAAATTCGTTATTATTTCTAATGCAGGATGGAGCTAACTCCGATTTTTTATTACAGATTTGAATTCAACGTGAAATTCAATTCCGCTCCAACAGTGCAATAAATGTGAAATAGGTACTGAGTTTTTGAAGATACTCAATTGGCACATGTAATACATGATTTTGGAGTATTTTTTCGTGCTAAAACTCGTTATGATGTTCACTAATTTACTGATATTTGCAACACCAACTTGGGAAAACACCGAAAAATTTACCAGAATTGCACTTCTCTAACAAAGGACAAAGCGTACTAAAATGTAGGTTCTTCAGTGTTTTCCCAAGTTGGTGTTGCAAATATCAAAAAATGAACATCATTACGAGGTTCAGCACGAAAAAATACTCCAAAATCATGTATTGCATGTGGCAACTGAGTATCTTCAATAAATCAGTATTTCACATTTATTGCACATTTACAGCGGAATCGCGCCCTCTTGCGCGCATTTACAAAATCGAGTGATGGATCATTTCTTCATGAATTTTCACGTAGAATTCAAATCCTATTGACGTGTGCAATGCGCAATTTAATCATTTTTGAGATCCATACAAAAAATTAAGGTTGAAAAAAAAAGTATTTTA
This sequence comes from Adelphocoris suturalis, assembly GCA_030762985.1. Taxonomy (NCBI): domain Eukaryota; kingdom Metazoa; phylum Arthropoda; class Insecta; order Hemiptera; family Miridae; genus Adelphocoris; species Adelphocoris suturalis. The sequence goes on along the minus strand of CM061043.1, from coordinate 130,009,464 downwards.
TTGATTTATTACTATAACGATTTTAGCTGAAGGGGAGGGGGGATAATCTGAATGATTGAAAAATGTGAGAACAAGTCACAGAAATGTGTTTCGCTGTAAAGTTTGAAAGGTTGTAAATGGGATTGAAGGGGAGGGGGAGGAGCTTGTGAGAGATAAAAATCAGCGAATTTCCAAGTGAAATGCCACGAAAATGCGTCGTTTTCTACTTTTGATTTATTACTTTCAATAATGAACCTTTGCAGGTGATTGATCAAGAAACTAATTGTTTAATCTCCCGTAAAAATTTTGATGGTTTACGTTTCAAGGTACGTAGATTCCAAAATCGAAAAAAATCCTTCCGTCTTCCGTACGTTATCAACCGTCCGAAGCTTTTGGCTAAAAAGACCTGGGGGGGGGTAATTTTTATATTGAAAAATTGTGGTCTCGAAAACTTTTCATATAAAAAAAGTAGTTTTTTTGTGTGATTTAGGTAGTTAGTTTTTAATGAATCGAAAAGTACCACCCGGAGCATTATGCGACCAACTGTACGCTCTCCGGGAGGAAAAATCGTCAACACAAATGATAATCGAATTTGACTTACCGGACTTGACTAAATCTACTAACTCGGCGCGATCTAATTCAGTTTTCCACTGAGTCTATACAACATATACACACTGTTTATACTCATGGACAATGTTTATATTTGGGCACAATGCAAAGTCAAACAAATGTCATGAGCTTGAAGAGGCCTGTGCGAGGTGTGCAGACAGTCATGGCACACAAGAGTGCCCCTTCAAAGGGATCCAGCCACCAGAGCCAAGGAAGTGCATAAACTGCAAGAGAGCTAACCTCCAACATGACCATCCTGTGGATAGCGAGCGGTGCCCAGTATATAAACGAGCTTTAAAGAGATTTATTGATAGGGTGAACCCAAAACTGTAAGATATGGCTTTCGAATCTCAAAACTCAGAATTTGAAGTGGATCTCATCATGTCTTCACCAACATATGAGACTGTAAGTGACCAAATAGTAAGGATCAATCTGGAATACATTCATGCGGTGGAGAACCCTAATTGCCCTGTATATAGGCGGGCTCTCAAAAGGTACATCAGGAGAGTCAACCCACTCATGGATGTTCAAAAAGCTTCGGAGGCAGCTTGCAATAGATCCATACAATGATAAGAATCCTACAAGGAAACCTCCATAGGAGCTCAACAGCCCAAAACCTACTTCATCAATTGGTGCAGGAAAAAAGAACAGACATTGTGATAGTAAGCGAGCAGCACCACAATCACACTAACCATAAATGGTACGCGGACGACCTTGGAACTGCTGCCATATGGTCAGTGACACAAGGGCACATAGAAGACCAGGGAAGTGGTGAAGGATATGTATGGCTAAGAACTGGGGGAGTTACCTATTTCAGCTGCTACTTCACACCAAATGAGTCCATTCGTAACTTTGAAAGAAAGTTGTGGAGCCTTGTAGATGCTATTCAAATAGTGAGTGGGGACAAAATAGTGGCAGGGGATTTCAATGCAAGGGCTCTAGAATGGGGCATGCCTGACCCTGACCGTAGAGGGAGGCTCATTCTGGAAATGGCAGCAAGAACAGGGTTAATACTACTCAATGAAGGCAACACACCCACTTTCCATCGTCTGGGACAAAGGGGGACAATACCAGATATCTCCTTTGCATCAGAAACCACTGCCAGGAAAATTCGCAATTGGCAAGTTATCGAAGATTATACAGGGAGTGATCACCAGTATATATCGTTTGAATTTCTACCAGTGAACCAGCAGATAAACAACCAAATAAATAATAGCAGGAAAGATGTAGGATGGAACTTGGCTAGATTAGACCGTGCTGCAATGGTAGTTGTTTTACTGGAAGGAGATCGACTACTAGCTGACAAAGAACAGAACAATGAGCATACTGCAAATGCTGAGGAAGTAGTAAGCCAAACAATGCAGATCCTCACAAAAGCCTGCGATGCATCGATGCCAAAAAAAATCTTGACATCTGCTAAGCCCCCAGTCTACTGGTGGAATGAAGATATTGCAAAACTCAGAAGGACATGTAATCAACTGAGACGTAGAGCCCAGAGAAGCAGAAGAAGAGCAAATTGGCCGCAGATTCAATCAGAATACACTGAGGCCAGAAAACGACTTCGCCATGCAATAAATAGAAGTAAAGCAGACTGCTGGCAGAAAATCATTGAGGAAGTAAATATTGATACATGGGGTCGAGGGTATAAGATCGTGACCGGAAAACTCCAGGTATCATGTGGACGGGTACCAATGAGCGAAGAAAGAATGGATCTCATTGTTGATGAGCTCTTCCCAACACACCCTCCCAGGAACACTAATTATGCCTCAGAGGATGTAATAGATTCCCTCTTATTCTATGAAAACGAATTAAAGAAAGCGATTGGAGCTTTAAAAAACAAGAAAACACCAGGACCAGATCGCATACCCTCAGAGGTGTTAAAAAATAGCAACAGAAGTCTGTCCAAGGCTACTATTACGAATGTACAATTCATGCCTTAGAGAAGGGATCTTTAGCAATAGATGGAAAAAAGCTCGCCTGGTGCTTTTAGACAAAGGAGAGGGTGATCCGAACTCTCCATCCTCTTGGAGGCCTCTTTGTATGTTGGATACTGCTGGAAAAGGTTATGAGAAGCTTCTCCTGCTTCGCTTGATGCCCGCAATAGCGGCGTCAGGAGACTTATCCCCCAGACAGTATGGATTCCGAAAGGGTCGGTCCACTGCTCATGCACTGGCAGATGTAGTGAACACTTTGAAAAAAACACAGGAAGGTAGTAGATATACTAGGAATCTGGCAATGCTAGTGACCCTGGATGTGAAAAATGCCTTCAATTCTGCAAGATGGACTGATATATTAGAGTCCCTGGATACCACCTTTAAAATACCAAGATACTTACTAGCAGTTATGGACAGCTATCTTAAAAACCGAAAATTGGTTTATGAGACGGCTCAGGGGGAAAGGGGAGAAAGAAATCACCGCAGGAGCAGCCAGGGTTCAGTTCTGGGCCCACAACTATGGAACGCGTCATACGATAGTGTTCTACGATTGGAAATGCCAGAAGACTGCTATCTTGTCGGATATGCGGATGATGTTGCGGCAGTTATCCTGGCTAGAACCACGGAATTGGCACAGAATAAACTGAATCAAGTAATGGTAAAAATCACTAGATGGATGGAAGACCATATGTTGACATTAGCAGCAGCTAAAACCGAAGTAGTTGTGTTCACCCGAAAACGGATCCCTACCATAATCCCAATACAAATAGGGAGTACAGAAGTCACCAGCAAACCAACAGCAAACTACCTGGGAATCACATTAGATACTAAAATTACATTTGGGAGCAAATAAAGAAATCAGCAGACAAGGCGTCAAAGAAAACAACTGCTCTTAGTCATCTCATGAGAAATATCAACGAGCCAAGGCCATGTAAGCGTCGTCTCATGATGACCGTTGTACAATCAATACTCTTGTACGGTTCGGAGATATGGGCAGATGCTCTAAACATTGCCTACTATCGCAAGAGAATTATTGCAGTTCAACGAAGAGGAGCGCTGAGGATTGCATGTGCCTACAGAACAGTGTCAGAGCCAGCCATACTCGTACTTACAAGCAGCATCCAATCCATCTATTGGCTGCAGAACGCAAACGAATCTTTGATAGAAGAGAGGAAGGAGAAAGAGCTCATTTAGCCGCTGAAGAGAGAGAATATACAATGGCAAGATGGCAGGAAATGTGGACTGTAGAGCAGAGAGGGAGATGGACAGCACGCTTGATTCCTCAGATCAAGGTATGGCTAGATATAGAAAACATGGAGAAGTAAACTTTTTCCTGACTCAGTTCCTTTCTGGTCATGGGCTGTTTTACGCATATCTCTATAAAATGGGAAAAGTAGACTCCCCAATATGTCCATACTGCCAGGGAAGGGACGATGATGTGCTCCATACTTTCTTTGTATGCAAGCGATGGGCAACAGAAAGAAGAAGGCTGCAGGATGCTCTGGAATTACCACCTCAAGACGTGACACCGAAGGTGGTAGTATCCAAAATGATTGAACGAGAGCAAAAATGGAATTTTGTAGCTGCCTACGTTGAGGACATCCTCCAGAAAAAGATCATCTTGGAACGGGAGAGACAGAGGAGGAGGGAGCACATGGACCGAGAGGACTGAAGAAATTTCTCAAGGACTCGGCCTGAAGTAATGTGTTAAACAGTTCCAGGCTGAGTTCCAACGTGGGAAAAGGAAGGTGAGGTTTTAGTGTGTTTGAATCATACATAACCCGGAGTGCGGTCCCTTTTGGGTATCGTACGAGATCCGATTACCACCTTAGGATCTTAAAGATTTCCTCACCTGCCTACGTAAAAAAAAAAAATAAATAAATAAAAAAATTAAAAAAAAAATACTCATGAATAGACCGGTGACCCGCGCAGAAAATCTAATACAGAAATACAGAAGATCTATCTATAATTATTTCAGTATCTTAGGCATAACCGGTATAGGACGATCTGAAGAGTTTATGTTAACAAACAGCGAACTTTGTTATTTTTTTCTGCAGAATTACGATTTATAATACAGAGATGAATACTATAGTTACTGTGTGAACTATACTAAGAAACCAGAAATGCTTTGACACTTGGGGACTATCCAGAAATGAGTTGAGTCTTTACCCATTTATAGCGGTACTTTTTTAAAGTGATGTTAATTATTTTTAATACTTAAATAATTTGAGAATGAAGTATGAGGCACGGGAAAAGCACGGTAAGAAAATCGCCAAGTTTCCGAAAGACATAAGTTAGACCGCAGCTCTCGGTCAAGTGTATTCGTAGAGGCAGAGCTGCTCTCCCCGCAAACCCAATTAGCTCACCAGCAGATCTCCACATCTTACTAGCCCTTCAGATACATGTCACCCATTAATGATGGCTAAGCTCATCCGCATCTGGCGTGAGCTTTCCCACATTTTTCTTCCATCAGCCTTTCATCCTCAACCTAGCTGAAGCTAATAGACAACCTGCAGAGCAGACCGAAGGTGTGAATGAAGCACGCCACTGTTCACACGCCACCAGGTACTTATGTTCTCTTCTGCCATCATCGCTACTGCCGCCACTGTGTTATTGATTCTAAAGACTTGGGATACTCCGTTTTCAGATCGTTACATTCGTAACGATCACTATAGTTAACTACTGGAACTGGCACAACTAGTATGGAATTGAACAAGCCAGTACTCTATATGCAACATGCACCTGTTGGTACCAAACACCCCGACACGCAAGATCCTCCTGGAAAAGAATCGGTTTCTTTAACAATGATGGGTTCTTTGACACAGTTAGCCACACGCAGACTGCATAATCTTCCTTATTAAGCCACGAACTTCATGACATTGTCAGATGGCCAGCCCTAATGTTTTACAGGTGAGGCAGAGTTCTGATTGAGCCAAAACCGGGACTCCCAGCACCGGTATCTTCATTTCAAAAAATGATCAATGTATCTCACTAATGAAAATGTTCAGCCTTCAGCAGAGAAAAGAGACAACAAGATCTTGAAATGAAATCAGTGGTTGCCATTTGTAATATATTTGCAGAAACATAATATACAAGTACGGTTATAATTTTTTTTTAATTATTCGAAATTTTTATTGTATAATTTATACGAGTTAGGTACTTTGCATTAGAAATGGATCAAATATATGATCTAAATGAGGTAGGTACGGGAAGATGTGAAGCGACATTCATCATTCAATTGAAATTGTTCGGATATGGACTCAATTGATTTATCAACTTCATTGATTCGTACCAGATCCACTCGCTTCTGCGTTTTAGATAACGGGCCATAGGCCGTAGGCTGTTTTATGACTAGCCAAGAATCTAGATACGTGAAAATGATTCTGAGTTTTTTTATATAAGTTCTAATGAAACGAGTATGTGAGTTTGACTATATCTTACAATGGTTCTGCAGGCGTAATAGTCTCTATATAAGTCACAGTCAATAACAAAATGATGCCAAAAACAGAGATTTTTCCACAAAATTCATAAATGTAGTAATTTTGTGAAAATTTGTGTTCAGTTCCTTTTCTTGAGAAGAAAAATTAAATTCAATACCTCTACCACCTCCACTCTAGAATTCACCCCAACAGGAGGGGGGTAGGGAGAGAGAGAGAGAGAGAGAGAGAGAGAGAGAGAGAGAGAGAGAGAGAGAATCAATAGTATCAACGACGTTAGCAATTGTTATGAGAAATTGGAAAATAAAGCTAAACGAGGCACCAGATTTTTTAGGGAATGATTGGTCGTGAAAGTTGAGTTTGAATGCGAGCAGAGAAAACCTGTACAAAGTAGTGTACAAATATTATTCATTTTGATCACGAAAGGATATTTTCTGAGCGGAATGGTGATCTATTACAAATCACAGCCCTGTTCACCATTCACAGACAAACATTATAATACCACACAGTAAATGCACCATGTTAGAAGTAAAGGTAGAAATGATTAGGTAGTAGTAGTAGTGAGAGAGTTCCAAAAAATCTTATTAGAATGAGTGCGTAACTGTACTTCGACCCTCATTATTGTTCGCAAACTGAATACCAAAATCATCATCTGGATGAAGTAAGTGATAGATTCCTAACGATAGATTGGCACGCGCTGCCACTTCGTCTGAGGTAATGATCAGCATCATCATTGCTTCAAAAATGCTCAAAACGTCAGCGTAATGGGTGACCTAGTTGTGAATCTTTTAATCTTGTTATTACGAGTATATTTCGCCTCACCTAGTGGAAACTGTCATGGATCCCATGTTCCAGGAACTTTCCCCAAACTAAGCCTTCTAAATAGCCCTGAATAGTTTTCCTGTTGCAAGGTTGGAAATATTGTTTTTGTCCCCTTCCCTCTTCAAGGAATCCTTTTCTGTGAGGAATAATTCCCCATATTATCTTCTCTGAAGCCTTATAACTCAGTTCTTGTGCATAATAAGCCAATCCTCCATCTTTTGATTTTCTTTCAGGCTTGTGCTATTTTTCTTTTCCATTTTTTCACACAGTAAGTGAAAGTGTTTATTTTCCTTTTTTTGCCACTTGAGTTTTGCAGATTCGTCAACAGCCAGGTTTGAGCTAATTAATTTTCTTTTTTCAGCGTTTTGCCTTTTCTTTTCTATTTAGGATAATTTCCAGTGTCTCCCCGAGGTTCTGATTTTTCCTTTATTAATTTCCACTGCCCATTTGCCTTTTTCCACAAGTACAGTTTATTTTTTCCTTATTTATCCGTTTTTATTTTCCTATCTATCTACTTATTTTCCTTGTTATTAAGGTTATTGGGTAATTTTTCTGGAGCTTCCTCCAGTGGTAGCAGAACTCTGCTTAGGACACTGGGTACTGAAATGTATCCATGGGGTGACCACCCATTGTCACAAAACACACGCAGGGTAACACATGTATCTGGACTTCAGACTGGGAGTTATGTGCGAGATTTATTTTATACATTCACAGCTACCAACTAGCTGGTGAAACCAACTTGAATGCAAGTAGGTAATTACCGGTCACTAATATTTAAAACCAAAATTATCCAGGATACTGGAGTTTATTCTTTTAAGCAATACTAAAAAAGTGAACGATACTTTGCAAAAATGGGATGATGTAAGTTGCACTACCGAAATTAAATTTCTTAGCTGCAGAGTTGTCCACTCGACTGACGCTGTGAGGTTTTTACGATTCAGAACGTTCAAGGAATTTAAGAGGATTTGAATACATATAGCCTAAATTCTGGAGGAAAAAAACATCGAAATTGTTGCATCTGTTTTTGAATCCATAACGGACACACAATCATACCTTCATTTGTACAAATGAATAACTAGTACAAGTAAACACTAGAAAAAAATCACCCCCTTGGTAAAATTTGTTTGCACGAGTTTCCAGGTACTACGTAGAATCTCAAAAACTGATTACATCAGAATGAATTCAGTTTCGTTAGATCTAAATAAATAGAGGAATTTTTTAGTCTGTGAAGTACATTCGCGTATTCCCCGGTCAATTCTAGTCATAACCGGTTTCGGGGATTTCCGGTGCCCTTCCAGTATATTTTATACATTGAATGAAACCACAAAGAACCCAGAGACTTCAAACTGGCTTCATAATAAGTTTTGGATCGACGGAAAAACAGCTCCGTCCACAAAGAAGTTTTTTTGTCGCAGTATCAGCGATACCTTACCCGAGATGGAGAGGTCAGCTAGTCCCATAAGCGTCTCGTCCGGCCAGCGGCCTCTCTGATCGTTGAACCTCATGGGAAAAAGGAAGTTTCGCGTTCGCGGCGATAATTACCCAAGACCTTGACGAGTCGCTCACCCGGGACTCGCTTTTGAGGATCAGATGGACGGAGGCATCGGGGAAAATCGAATAAAATTGAAGAGCACTCGTGAAAACATTGTTCCTAATAAAGGCCGAAAAGGTTGGGGAACAATGGTGGGATACTTTCAAGAGATTCCTTGTTATTTAATCGTTTTGTGGGGTTCCCACTGATATGATCCATAAGGAAGTTTTCCGGATTATAAACGGCGATATGGTAGGCAGTGAGTGGGTTTACTGAGCGTTACCCATGGGTGCGAAAAAGGTGTTTAAAGTATTTTCAAATGGAAGAAGATTTCATGCCAAAACGTTTGGCATCAAACGCACTCTCCTACGATTGTATGTAGTTTTCTTTCTATGATTTCCAAAGTTTCGCACACTCGTGACGTCAAAGCGCCCCTCCCACCTAGGCGGAACACCCCAGTGTAACGACACCAGTGCAAACTTTGAAAAATAGTAGACAGAAAACTAATCAACGCAGGAGAGTGCGAATGGAATCAAATTTCTTGGAACGGAATCTATTTTCATTTAAAATATACAATGAATACGTGGGTAACGCTCATTGAGCAACTTGTTCTGCGCACTCAAGCTACTAAACGTGAAATTGTTCAAAAATTCAGCAAACCAAGTTCGAAGGAAAAAGGTAGGGCAGCAAGTCGATATGGCAGTAGGGGCGGGAGTAAATTGGTCCCTGAACCCAAACACTAATAATTAACGGGCGGATAATCCCTTAGGTAAACTCGACCCGCTGTTGAGCCTCACGAATGACCTTTCGGCGTGAAAACGTAAACTCGGCCCCTTTGTTGTGGATCCAAACAAATTCATAAAAGTACTGAGTCATGCAGCATGGCTAATAGAGCGAATTTTCAAGGAAAAGTGAATAAAACTGTGGGGACAACCGTGTAACGAGATCGCAAAGAAAACTTTAGAACACGCAGCCGAACTCGAAAATTTGGTCCACTATGGGCATTTTTCACCTAAAAAATTATTTCCTCGCTTATTTATGAATCTTGGAGATCTGGGAGGGTCGCAATCGACTCAGCATTAAAATAATTTTTTCTTTAAAAATCCGCTAAAACATCGTGCTTTGATGACTAAATATCAGATTTCAGAATTTTCCGACTTTGCCAAGGTCCAGTTATTGCGTATTTCCGGAACTAAAAACTGCATGTTGGAAAGGACGCAAAAACTACATGTTTCTTTGAAAATGCTGCATTTCTGGAATTCGTTACTCCCCATTTCATACTCAGTAGACTCCAAAACAGCGACTAGGTGTGCAGTATGGGTCAATTTTCCGAATTCCAGTCAAATTAGGGCGATTTTTGTGAAAGTATCCGAAAAAGTAACTAAATACAGTAACGGTTACAGATAAGAGTAACTGTTTCTGTATCCAAGTACCTGTATCCGCGGATTTCGGATACAGCTACAGCATCCGTAGAAGTATCTGTGACGGTAGATACCAAGTAGCCTGAACTACATCTTCACGACTCTATTCGTGAAACTATACCAAAAATACAATGAATTTGATAAATTGGCTGATTTGGCAACTTTTTTGGCAAGAATTCTTCAAATTTGCCAAATTAGTCCGAAAAAGTGGTACTTTTCCTTTATGCATACCCCCAGTCAATTTGTCTTCAACACGCCCGCCCGCCCGATGTTTCTAGGCATTACTTCTTACTTAGATTACATATTTAAAGTAGAATCGGTGACAATTTCAAGCTGTGAGAAGAAATATATTATTTAAAAAAAAAATTACCGTGTTTTCAGAAGTTGCCGATGTGGTGAGGATTGTTGGTTCGTGTGATTGCCTCCACTGAATTCGCACATTAGTAGAATGCGACATGAATTCGCACAAATAGATCAGAATGCTGTGTATAGGTGGTGATCTAATGCCGCAATGCTCGCATCTCAAAATGACATTAACATCAAGTAATCAACCCCTTAGTAAAAATACAGATTAGTTGGACATGTAGGTCAGAATGATTGAATACTTAGGAGGTCTGGTGCTCGCATCTCAAAAATTCATAACATAACATAATCTAAGTTAAGAAGATAATGCGGGCGGGTGGTTTGATAGACATATTGACGGGGGGGGGGGGGGGGGATGACGGAAAAGTACCGAAAAAGTGACCCATCCAAGGTATTTGTAGTAACGGCACAAAATTTGGTGATATATGTTCCGGCTGGGACTTTGTATTCGGCTATTGTGAAGTCCCGATTGTGAGTTCGGTTCGGGGTAACGAAGGCCGCGGTAATCAGCGCACAAGGGCCGCCAAGCACGTACGACGAGCTCCGTACGATTCGGGGTCCGCAGGGGTCGACCGATCGCAGTGTTTTCGCTGCCCTACATGACCATGAACGGGGAGGGAGAGCGAATCTGATTACTCCGGCAGCTCAGCTATCGTCAGCCCGATAGCTCTAATACCACGTAGACGTTTCTCGGCGCTCCGTCCTGGAGGTAATGTGACCTCAGGCACGAGATAAGCCGGCGAATTCCTTCGCGAACTCGACGTTCTGGCCGTGAAATCTTACGGCTTTCCACCACATCATCCGACGAACGCGTACAGTCATTCGGCAGTAGAACTGTAATGGGCCAACCTCGGCTACCAACTTCCAAGTTCCTTTTGATGGAGAGCACAATGCAGCGTAGAATGAGGTAGCTCCGAAGCTGCTAGATAAACGTAAATGATACACGTTCAGTATACAGGCTGTCCCCAACACTCCCTACCCCACTAAAATCGTTAATAATGAGTCAAAATTTTGGTAATCTTAATGTTTTTTGTAAGCATCTCAACAATGACAAAATTGCACATTGCGCACGTGCGAGAACTTGCGCAATTGACATGAACTTCGTTATTTTGAATGTGAACCTCCATTTTTTACTGCAGATTTCCCTTCTAAGTAAAATTTCATGGAGAAATTATCCATCTCTTGATTTTATCAAGTCATATCACTTGAATGCCGCTCTAAAAGTGCAATAAATGTGAAATACTGAGTTTTGGAGTGTTTTGTTGTGCTGAACCTTGTAATAATGATGTTGATTTATTGATATTTGCAACACCAACTTGGGGAAAAAACCGAACGATTGACCGGAACTGCAATTTTCTTACGCATTTCCACAAAGCGCAAAGCGTAATAAAATGTAGGTTTTTCGGTGTTTTCCCATTAGGTGTTTCAAATATCAATAAATGAACAAAAATACGAGGTTCAGCACGAAAAAATAGTCCAAAATCATGTATTACACGTGGCAATTGATTATCTTCAAAACTCAGTATTTTACATCTATTGCACTTTTAGAGAGGAATAGCGCCCGTTTGCGAGCACATAAAAATCGAGTGATGGATGATTTCTCCTTGAAATTTCACGCAGAATTCAAATCTGCAATAAAAAATGGGGGTTCCTATGTAAAATAACGAAGTTGATGTCGATTGCGCACTATATATAATGGTATAAATGATAATTTACTCTCAATATGTAATAGCGGAAATAATCTAAACTCTTGTCTAAATCAGGTTTATTAAACCTTGACCGCAAACTAGGAATGTCCAATTTATTTGGAAAGGCTTCCAGAACGGATATAGATAGAGTGACAAACAAACAGACATACTCATATTCTCCGATTTGTCACAGATATCAAAACATACCTCAGTCCAAAGTTTTAGGAGAGATCCAGAAGAAATATGCTCACGCCGATCAAAAAACTTCTTCATACTCAGAAGAGTTTGGGAAGAAAAATAAAGTTCAAGGTTGGATTCCTAACTCAAGAAAATAGCACTATTGACAAATGAGTACAAACAAATTGATTTGGAATCTAAGTGGAAACATTCAAATTCATTTAATTTAGTTTTGTTACAGTTAATCCAACATACAGATCAGTATTATTGAACCCGACCAATTGAATTCACACAGCTTTCTAATCTGGACGGCAGGGACATCGTACGAATTTGGTAATTCTGAGTATGTGATTAGGGAATTTGGTTATTCTAAGATCTGTACACGATAGCTATCACTATTCTAAATATACCTACAACAATAACCCTTGCGTAATAATTTGCGTAAATAAAAGTGGAGTTTTTGTCAATTAACGTGGAATTACTACATTTTACTACTTCCGATCCCGCTTGTTCGCGCCCGCATCGGTAAATCCACTCGCCGCGCCGTTTTTTCCGTTGCGTGAATTCTCACTATTGTGCCAGTTGTTTTTTCCACTTTTTTTACCAAGAGTGAAAGTAATTCATTATTAATTGCGACTAAAGATCACAACAGAAAGGCCGTTTTCCCTTCCTGCAAAAGTGACGATGATAATTACATAGAAAGGAGAACCGTTGTTATTATTGCACTCACGTAACCTAATGATTCTGATTTTGCTGAGATGATAGTAACCATTCTTCGCTTGCCTTAATTGATATCATTTAGTTCCACAATATTTAATAAGTACCTATGCACCTACTCATAACTATAGGTACGTATTTTACGATTACTAACCGTGGCAGTAACCGTGGTATTCATGAGATGATTGCCCGGCGGTTGATTGATTTCGCCAATTAAAATAAATGGAATGCGGCACCAACGATTTTTACGCCTGGCAAGACGAGTAACATCAGATACTGATGCTATGGTTTTCACAGTTGGTGACCACAAAGTTACTCCGAAATGATGAGAAAGATAAAATTAAAAGTTCATTACTTCATATTTTGCTTCCTCACTACCGAAGGTAAGAAAGCTTTGTGTTCGTGATTGAAGTCGAAAAAATGTTTGTCCTCCAAAATCAAAATCACCACTTACTTCTTGCGTTTCAGAGTCTGCTGATCAATTTTGGTTCCGCGACTGTCTGATGTCTGTCTGTCTGAGGTAAATCCTTGTCACGCCAAAAACTAAACCAACTTTCAGTCCGATTCCAATGAAATTTTAAGGGATTGTGCGGGTTAGCCCTGGAGGTCCCCTATAATTCAATGCCTCGAATCTACAAAGCCTGTGCGCATGCGGAACTGAATTTCTAACGTCGATTTCTCATCATGTTGGTCGATTCGTTCAAACTTGGATGTAATTGGGTAATGTCTAGAAAAAAACCCTATCAATTATAATGCAATTGGTAAAGTAATAACGATTGCGCATGCGCAAAACTAATATCGATTGACACACGCATAACTCCGTTTCTGATGGAACGATTTTGATGAAATTTTCAGTGATTGTGTGGGATAGCTTCTAGATGGTCCCCTATAACTTTTATTGCCGTCACATAAATAGTTGTCTGTGCGCATGCGCAAACGTTAATTTATAATAACGTCGATTTCTTATCATCCATTGGTCCGAAATCTTTCAAACTCGGGGAGTAGATAGGTATATGTTCCAGAAAAATTCCCTATGAATTATATCGCAATTGGTTGAGTAATAACTACAGCGCACGTGCAAAACTAAAATTGATCAACACAGACAAAACTCCGATACTGATTGACCAATTTTTATGAAATTTTCAAGGATTGTGCGCTTTAGCTCCTAGACCCCCCTATAAATTTCATTGCCGTGGGATTAATAGTAGTTTGTGCGCATGCGCGAACATTAATTTCTTATTACGCCATCCTATAAGAACTCTCAACTCGTACTTTTTTCTTCAACTAATATTATACTTCCATGTTACAATATGTGAGGAAGCTATACTGCCCACCCAACTTGGCAGACGTTTTTCTTCCCTAACGTTCCGAATGGAATACCGATTCAGCTCTGAGAACCAAAATCGACGAGATACAAACATGCCGTTTGTTTCGGGGATCTTCTAACTGCGCCGAAACACACGCATGAATCGGATTTTCTCAAAACTTTAAAAAAGTAGTAGAAAAGAAATCGGAATGGAAAGAAAAGCTTAAGTATCACACATAATAATGGGTGGAGCCAGAATTGATTTTATCACATTCGCAAAATGTTAACATTCATAACATGAGGATTCTACCAGAAACCGTAGGTGAAATTTTTTTGAAATAAGTATCAAGAGACAAGGACAATTTTTGATAAAAAAGTCAAAAGTAGAAGTATGTACGTAGATTCAATTTTATGATAAATTTAAATTTAGCAAATTTCGTTTTAAATAAATTTTATTTGGCATTGGTTGCTACAAGGTACGAAAACATTTCAGAATTTAAAAATAATTACAGTTTTGAGATAATTCTATGGTACTGGTTTCATTTCTTAACGCTTTTACTCTACTTTCAGCCAAGAATGGTTATAAAAAGATTAAATACTCCCACGGATGTTCGAAGGAGGTATGGTATGGTAGATTTGATGGTTTTGCGTTCATCTCATTCGTCTAGCAGGCTCCCCTTCTACACCAACCCTGTCATTCCAAAATCATGTGGTGTAGGTCATCTTCCGTTTCGTAGCATCTCTCGCAGACTGCTCCCAATAATCCCGGAATGCACTTTGAACCATACCAAATAATACCCCTTACCATCATTAGTCATGGTGTATAGCATCTATTTTACTTCCTGGGTGAGGTGAATGTTGATGGTTTGGTGATCAGTATTTTCTTAATTTGCTGGATCGAGCCTTATACTCCGTGAATATAACGATATTGGGTGAGTGTAGATTTTAAGAGTATCGCAGTGCCTCTACTATGCACACCAACTCGGGAGAATATATTGAAGGAATATGTTGATTCATCCTGGTAATCAATTACATCGTTGCTTTGTAAAATGACGCCCTCACATGTATTCATTCTGTTTGAGCGATCGGTGAACGTTAAGGTGGAACCTTGACCAGTGCCTACTAATTATTAACATTTGGCAGCGCAGTAATATACCTAAAGTTTCACTTTAACACCTCCAAAACTGTGAGAGGGAAAGAGGAAATGAGGGGGGAGGGAGGAGATACTGCTCTTAGGATATCCTGCATTATGTATGTGTAGGTATGAATGTATGCAGACATACAAGGAACGGAAGAGTTTATTAATGTTGGACTCAGACAAACAAAAACAGACAGTTACACTGAGAGAAGCTACGGGAGTTCTTTAAATAACCGGGATATTTAACTAGATCTCTTTTTATATTTAGGTCGTATAAAAAGCCCTCGGGAGTAGGTATTTCCACCCGAGCTCCGCTGGGGGTCTCTTTCTCTTTTTCTCGACAAGGTCTTCTTTCTCTTTACAACCGGAGGCCATAGCCATGGAGATACACTCTTTCGCTCATACAGATGCTGCCAACCGGGAGGATCACACTTTTTTCATCTCCGTAATAAGTCTAGAGTGGAAGCACCACCTTCATTCCTTCAGCGTAATTTTCTTCCGTCTCTGTGAAGGTAGAGAGAGCCACGAGCTCGCTCTTGAAATATGACAGTTTTTCTTGGTGTATTGTTTTCAATAAAGATCCTTCGTAATCAACAGAGGGAAAGACAAAACGTCTGTCAAGTTGTGTGCGACACTTAGCTTCTTCGCAACATCCATAATATTATTAATGTTATGAAGGAAATAATAGACATTTTATTGCTGGGCGAAAGTGGCAAGGGGGTTACAATGTATTTAAGAGAAGTGAAGGATACGCAGCTTTCCCCAATCTAATTCAACGTTTTCCCAACCAATTCAACAGTTTCCCTATAAAAGAGGACATATTGGTAAGTAATGCATACATTACAGGGACTTCCCAATGAATGGATTGTATATAATTTTGGTGAGAATTAAACAAGAGCAAACAAAAAACAAAGGTATCATGATCCCCCCCATCCATTTAACCCGAGGTTGCATAACTGAACTAAAATCTGGAGCGAACAAACAATAAAAACAGTCACGAAAAGTCTAAAGAATATAATAAAAATATCACGATTTATGGAAATGAAAATAACGAGGTAATGTAACCGAATTTTAGTTGTAAAGTTTCGTAGGCAATAGGGATTGGAAAAAATTCTTTCGTGAACCACTGTTGTAGTGTTAGGTAGCATCTTTATAGGGAAAAGTAGAAGGGAGGGGGGGGGGGGGGGGTTGTATGAATGATACAAAATTATTGCACAAACTATATGATGAACACATTTTTGCTACATTTGAAAATCTCAATCCTGCTTTACTGACATTTCTTTATTGAAAAGTTTTTATTTAATAGGGGGGCGAATTTCGGAAGAAAATTTCCTTGACATTTGCGCCTTATAATTTTTAAATGTTTACGTTGAAACTACAAAAGTTATGACATGGATCAACATGAGCCAAAATATTACATAAATTTGGTCACTATATCTCGTGGTTTTCGTTTCCCTCTACTATTATTTGGGGGGGGGGGATAGGGAAAATTCTGAATTTGGTTGGGAAAATGTTGAATTAAATTGTGAAAAGCTATGTACTTACGCTATGTACGCTTATATGTCGCACTAAATGACTATGCGCAGAGGCTCATATTAGTCCGGTAGCAATAAAATTTATGGAGGGCCATATCACATAGGGCCCAAATCAAAAATCTTAGAGAATATTGAGAGTTGAACTAGGATGGAAACGGTTGAAGTTATGGTTGTTACAAATTCAACAACATACTTAAACATTGAGTAATTTCTATCAATTTTCAACTTGAACAAAACCTAATTCGATTAAACATGAACATCGACTATACCATTTTCATATATATTAATCTTTTCTTAATTAAATACCGAATTTCAGAAAACTTGGGAAATAATTATTACGAATAATTCAATTTTATGGATATAATAATAGGGAAGTTTGAGAAATATCCACTTAGGATGATGGAATCCAGTGGAGACCATCTAGGTTCCAACCCGCACATTCCCTGATAAGTTAGTCAAAAATCGTAAGACTGTGTGATGCGCAAATCCCAAAAATGATCCGTTTCCTGCTAATAAAATTGATGCTATCGGAGCTTAAATTAATGAAATTAATGGAAATTAATGAACTATCGAGATTTCCGACCCAGTCAAGATCTGACAATGGCGTTGAAATCGGATGAACACTTTTAAAATCATAATCCAGTAGCGGTACAATTCATGAGGGTCATCCAGAGCCCAACCCACACAACCCCTAAAGAAATTGAGTAAATTTAATTACCAAATTTTGGCGGGATGTACATTAAACTTTCAATTTGTTTTCTAATTAAAACAAATGAACCATAAATAACACCAAACTTCAAGGTTCAAGACCAAGGGGTCAACTATAAGCCTAATGTGAGAATTCTCTCACACTGTGATCCGAATGAATTGCTGTATCACCATTTCCCTATTTCGCATTTTAAACAAAATCTTGACGCCAGATGCAAATCTTCAAATATACTGATCGTTTAGACTGACTATGTCTAAGGAGGCCCCAATATATTCAAACATGATAATTTCGATCAATATAAGCTTGCAATGTCAATATCTGCCATACGCTCAATATGATGTATAACCACCTCTATTCGAGAGTCCTAATAAAAATTCTTAACCTAACACACCAAACTACTGTATCTTGGTCAATGCATTGTTTTCAATCTGTCGGGTCGGACATTAACCACAGTTGAATTCCGGATAATTTCAAATTCCCATATTCTACCATCCTACTAGTTAAGCGGTTAAAATCGTCCTGATCCAGTTACTCAGTGCCTTTTGTAGAGATAGTAGAAAATGTTGCAAAGTAGCAAATCATTTACATGCCGACCTTTGCCATTACGGGTGTGGGGATTCTAATAATTGATAGATCACTGTATACGTAATAGGAATAATAGTAACCTACAGGGGTACTTATTTGGTATACGAAAATGTATTTAAAGGCACGATAATTAATATTTTCTAATCGAACACCTAGCAGAGTCAGGTCAGGACATATGTGAACATGCTAACCAATACTCATTGTACATGCAAGCATTGTTTTGTAATATTGTTTTCAATCTGTCGGGTGACTCCCAGTGTCCGTTATTTTTCCCAATTCTACCCGGCAACCCTGATCCAGATTCACGTTTTGTAGAATAGTAGAAAATGTATTTTCAGACAAACGTAACATGCCCCTTCGCCATTACGGGTATGGGGAAAGTAAAACGGAGGTTAGTGGAAAAACGTTGTCTATTTCCACGAAAAATAAAGAGTTACAATGTTAAATCGATTTCGACGGTTAGGCCATCATCAGTAACGAACAATAACCGTCGAATATCGATTTAACATTGTAACTCTTTATTTTTCGTGGAAGTAGACCACGTTTTTTCAGTAACTTCCGTTTTGAAATGGCAGAGGGTGTACAACTTCGTCGCGAGTGATTTAGTTCGTGTGGGGAAATTAATCATGTACTGGTAAGTAACCTCAATTTTTGCAAGTAAGTAGGGATTTTTTTTTTTTTTTTTTTTTCTAATACCCTGAGAGCGGCAGGACATACGTCATTCCTCAGCTCATTCATTTTCTCCTTTAATGGAAAAAACTGTCTCCCTTTTAAGCCCTTTCCTCCCACCAACTTTTTCTTTTTTAACCCCCACCCTCGCGCACTTTCACCGCATCTCCATGGATACCGCCCACCCTCTTTTAAGGTACGTCCACCTCCCTCCTCACCACCGCACGTACGGCATTTCCACGACCCCCCCACCGGATTCCGGGTGACTCTACGTTAAAACCTCCGCGGAACCTCAAACCCCACCCTCACTCTCTACTACTTTACTCTCATTTCATATCTCTACCTAAACCCCCTTCCCTCCTTCCTACTCTAATTTACTCCACTCTCTCATATCTCTACCTACCTAACCCCCCACCTATATCTCTACTGAACTCCCCCTCACGACCACCTGGTCACCCTAATTAACGTTCGCTGCGCCCTTTGCATCTGCCGGTTCCGCACGCCCGCTCCGCCGCCGGCTGCTCCACCGCTGAGTCTACGAATATTCGCCACGCGCCGCATTTTCCATTTACTTTTTGTGGCACACAGAACGACGCCTCCTGAAGCCTTATTAATATTTATGCAGACGAATCTCGTTTCACCAACCTTTCAGAGCTAATAATTATTTGAAAAAACCTCGTCTTTACAAGGTTCTGCCACTTAACATGAAAGAACTTGTTGTTTTATTAATATGCCTACCTCCTTTCGGTTTTGACTAATGTAACGCAATTCATCATTTCATTTTTCCTTCCTCTCGTTTCGTAAAAACTTTTCAAAATTCGATTCAAATGTTTCTCATTCAATTTAAAGTTCTTTTCATTCACTTATACTGTTTTCTTCTTGTTCTAACTTTTGTCCAAAGAAACTAAACAGGAGAGTTGGAATTAAAACCCAAAACCTAATACCTAAATAGATACGAACTAAATCACTCGCGACGAAGTTGTGGAAACCCATTTCGAAGGTAGAGCTCAAATTTTACAAAAAAATTTTGAATATGATGAGAAAAGTTTGAATTGAACGCCAAGTTTTTAACAACGAATCGAAATGAACTGAAATGGAGCTTATTTGTAAAAGTTGTAAGTAAGTAGGCATTCAACTGAACAAGAACGAAAACTTCTTTCATGTGGACATTCCGTGGTAACTAACTTATAGATGGCTGTCTAATAGAGGTTTCTACTAACATAGATCACTGTAGTACCATTACTATGTGTAGTTCTGCTATAATAGATGAATACTATCATTGTCATCTCCAATCATATTAGTTCGATGTTTTGGGTGCGATGATTTCCTGGTTTTATTCAACCAGACGGTAGTTCGGAAGCAGTACTTATACTACAATACAGTACAGTAGTATCCTTCCTACTCTAATTTACTCCACTCTCTCATATCTCTACCTACCTAACCCCCCACCTATATCTCTACTGAACTCCCCCTCACGACCACCTGGTCACCCTCATAATTAACGTGCTCGCTGTCTTGCATCTGCCTGTTGCATCGTCGCCCGCGTTCCCGCACGCCCTGCTCCGCCGCCTGTGCCTGCTACCACTCGCTGACCTCGTCAGCGAGATATTCGTCCATACGCTTTGTGGCACCAGCGATTTTACCAGCTTCTACTTAATTTGCTTGGCACTACAGTAACGACAGCACATCCTGCAAGTCTCTTCATTCAACTATTTATGTCAGACGAATCTCGATTATCAATTACCAACAAAACTTCTCAGAGCTAATAATATATGTTGAAGACAAACCTCGTCCTCACAAGAGTTCTGCCACTTTTATATTCATGAAAGATAGCTCCTGACTTGCTTTTATGTAATATTGCCTACCATCCGTATCGGTTTTAGATCTAATGTAACGCATCATTACTATTCACTTTCACTTTCTTCCTTCCGTCATACGTTTCAGTAAACAAATTCAAATGTTTCAACAATTCGATTCTAAATGTTTCTTCATTCAACTTTAAAGTTACTTCTTCTATTCATTCGTTATACTGTGTTTCTTACATTGTTCTAAACTTTATAGAGTCCGATTAAGATAACATCAAAAACTAGATGGAAGAAGACTTCCTGATTATATCTAAAACACAAAACTAATACCGTTAAATGATAAAACCTTTAAAACATGTCGAAGTGATAAATTTCTACAATAAGAAAATAAAGTTTTATAAATTTTAAAGAACAGAATGGAGTCAGTCAAGAACAATGAACTTAGGGATGAGCTCATTTGTAAAGTAATATTAAGTGAATCGGCTTCAACTGACAATGGATGAAAACGATTCTTTCATTGACATCGTGCATTAACAACTATAGATTTGTTATAGATTTCTACTATAGTACTTAGAATTAGTATTGTATCTCATATAGATTCTATGTATTAGCATTCCAATCACATTAGTCGAGTTTGGGCGATATTATCCGTTTTTCAACCAGAATAAGTTCGGAGTAAGTATTATATACAATAAGCTACAGTAGTAGCAGTGACAGTGGTACAATACTAACAAGTTATTGAGTGTTACTGATGATGACTTAACCGTCAAAATCGATATAGCATTGTAACTCTTTATTTTCGTGGAATTAGACAACGTTATTCTTTAATTTCCTTTTTGTTACCTAAATAGATATAAGGAGTGAAAGAAATTGCTGCAAACACTACTTCCGGACCACCGTCTGGTTGTATCAAACAGGAAATCATCGCACCCAAAACATCGAACCAATATGATTGTAAATGACAATGATTGTAAACATCTATTATAGCAGTACTACACATAGTAATAGTACTACAGTGATCTATGTTAGTAGAAAACTCTATTAGACAACTATCTATGAGTTAGTTATCACGGAATGTCCACGTGAAAGAATTTTTTGTTCTTGTTCAGTTGAATGCCAACTTACTTACAATTTTTACAAATAAGCCCCATTTAAGTTCATTTCGATTCGTTGTTGTAAAAACTTGGCATTCGATTCAAACTTTTCTCATCATATTCAAACTTTAGCCCAAACAAACCTAACAAAGAGAGTTCCGATTCATAGAACAACAAAACCTAATAATAAACAAAAAGAGGGATTTTTCGAAATTTTCCTAATCATGTAGTTGAGTGGGAAGTTAATAGTCATCAACAATACACAATAACTAACGTTCATTCATCACTAAATATCAGTTATTGTTTTTTACTGAAGCATTTGTTATTTTGTCACAGTTATTATTTGGTACTGTTTATGACCTACCGCAGTCGAAATCGATCCGAGTCAGTCACTATTTCGTGGAAATAGACAAAGGTTTCCTTGGCTTCCATTGTCACCATTGAAACGAGTTTGCACAACTTCGTCGAGGGTGATTTAGTTTGTTTAGTTTAGTTCGTGACAACTCAACACTGTGATCAATCCAGCGGGGTACTCCACCATCAACACAAACTCCTCGTCAATTATGAATGTTTCTGTCTTATTAGTCGTACCTAATTGATGTAGTGTAATTAGCTGTTTTAGTCCAATTCTACCTTCTCGTGCTGACGTGGATTAATAAGCCCACGATGGCGAGGCTGGAATTGACTTCGTGGATTCTCAGGACAAGAGTGCGGCTCGGATTCCTGATCTGGAGCAATCTTTCTTCAAGAAGCCAATGTTGCGTGTAAATACTGGAATCGACGTATATTTAATCGAGAAGCAAAAATATATAAATGGGGTATCGAGCATTACTGACGCCCACCCACACCAGAAGATTATCTTGGTGAAGTTCCGTATGATGTGTCTCCACATTCGAACCAATGTAAATTTATCTGTCATTATCCTATCAAAAAATGAATTCAACGAGCGTTTCTGAAACCTCAGAATCTCTTCTTTGCTTTCTTTATATGATTAGTCATCCTTCTTACGAGAATTACGGTGTTTAAAAACGTGATGACACAAACGGAACTTTTGTCTGGACACAAAGTTCAGTATGTGTCCTCACCCTATATTCAAGACGATCTAGCGTGTTTCGGGTGTGGGGAGTAAAGAGGGGGAGTTCGTATGTATCTTTTGCATCGTTACTCAAAAATCAATCAGTAAATAACACATCTTCGTATGTTACACATTTTTCACCTTAGCTCAACCAAGGTGTTACTATCATGCCGTGTAGATAACTTGTTGTACGTATTCTCACTAAATATATTCTCATTGGAATGCTCGACCGTACATAGAACTAGTGCCTACTACATAGTGAGAACAAAAAACGTCGCTTCGATTGCATCTAACAATTCCTACAAGCAGAAACGCATAAATATCCGCTATAGAGTAGGGGAGCTTTGAAACACGTGTCCCTCAGCTGTCACGTGACCTCACTAAGAAGTTATTATCCTCATACCAACCACTAAGATCCTAATCGTCCTTAACGGCAGCGCCATAACAAAGAAAATCCCCAGGAATTAGTTGAGAGGGATGTCCCCTATAATAAAGTAGGTCTTTCGTTTTTCGTTTAGAGCTCTTTCATTCCACCTTATTAGTCGAGCTTTATTTGAAACCTCGCGTTCATCGGAAGCCAGGTGGAAACGGCTTGTAGTTAGGAACGACACTTTTTTTTCCTGTTTGTACTGGAATGAACGATTGAATGAATTCCTAAACCGAATCGACCATTATAGACGAACGAATTGAGTCTCTACTTTAACTCGGCCTGCAAAAGAGGAATTTTCATGGTTATTTTTTATTTGCTCAATAAAACGATCAGAGCGAGAGCTTTCCAAAAAGGTGCTATATGATGGGTATTTGACCAGCAAAACGGCAAAATTCATTTGCCATATGACGTTAAAGCCCCCGCCCGCCTGCCCTGAGGAACCCTCAGCACCCATGAACTACTACGTCACGCGTGATCTTCCTACTCGTTTATTGGCCTAACTAAAAGGTCTATTGAGCTGAAAATTGTTACTAGGAGGTTTTAAAGTGTGCTGATTCCGAATTTGAGGCCAAAAATGTAAAATTCCAACAGATAAAAGTTTCTAATTGCTTTATATGTTTGTCTGTCTATCTGTTTTGCCAAAATAAGTATTTGTATTTCGGTAGTTTTTTTAGATGTTGAATCGATTCAGACGACTTTTAGAGCGATGATTCGAAGCAAGAACGATATTATCATCAGCAATCGTCGCGAGGAATGATTGTACATATGAATTCAAGTGAATGTACCAATCTTGCAGCCCAATAGTTGACAATTTCGGTAAGGATGATGGATTGAGTTTTGAAGAGGAATAATCTATTCGATTCAGCAACCCCCCCCCCCCCCCCCCAAATAAACATAAAAAACTACAACAAACACGTATTTTTTAGATTCGTCGTCCAATATAGTAGACGATGATCACCACTGTATCGAATCGGATCGCTCTCTCAATTTTTTTCAACTCGACACAAAATATCGAAATCTATACCAAACATACATATGTATACATACATTCCTCAGGTAATTCGTTGGTCGTCGGCAACCACATCGTGTCGAATCTACAGCATATTCAAATGCAATCTTCAATACCTATACAACATAGTCTACTGACCTATAGAATTTCAAGTCGATAGCTCCAAAATGGCGCGGAGCAAACAGACAGACACACATACAGACAAATGCTATCGCTGGAGGACTGCTCTAATACGGATTCCCAAGAAATGAAATTTCTTGTGAAATTTCGTTTTCCTAATACAATTTCAACTACTGCTATTAGCTTCATATTCTTTGGAAATTTTAGGATTTGAATTTGGCGCGATCCCTATGTAGAGGATGTTGGGTGTCTTACCAGTAGTATTCTGTGAGTTGTAACCTCTTTCACCTCAAGCTCTTAAAACTATTTCGAAACCCAAGTTTCGAAGCCTGATTTATTGTTTTACTGTATTAACAAAAAGAAAAATTTGCTAATTTGTCAGAGACAACATAAGATGCGAGAAGAAATCCCTATTTTAGAGCAAAATAAACCACAATTTCTGCACACTATAAATTCTGAAAAATATAATGACAGCCCTTTTGAAAAACATTTACGTTGGTTGACGCGGAAATAAGACATTTACTTATGATTGAATCTCATGAAACCTCCCTTCCACATCGAAATAATTAAGTCAGGCAATTTTTAACGGCCGACATAACATTTCTAGAGCTATAATCTGCGTCTCATTACACTTTGTTTCACGGTCAACGACTGAACAATATTTTCCATCGGCGACATAATCGTAAAACTCGGAAACCAGCTGCCTCCCAGCTAAAACGCCTCCGTAATTCTGTTCATAACTCAGGCGAGAGGCTGTCGGGTGTCACCTGCCGCCATATCGATGAATTCATTAGCTGCGTGCTTTTCATTTTGCATATCAAAACGCGACGGGTGGCTGGAGGTAATGCATGGTCGTCGCATAATGTCATCTGGTTTACCGGCTTTACCTGACCGTCACGCTGTCGTATTACGTTAAAAGGAGGTGAATTTTTACTGGACAGGTAGCGTCTTTTTTCAAAATCGTTCATTAATGACGATGAAGTTTTTTCCTCTGAACCTCATCGTTATGCAATGGAAATCAATACCTACGCAATTATGCAAATTTCAAATGGAGCATCTTTGGGACAAGTAAAATTTAATTCTACAACGTGTAGAACCACACCAATCAGCCGATCAAGTTCCGAGGCTAATTTATTCGTAATATACCAAAGATGCTGAAATTTTAATTTTACCCTCTCTGATACAAGTAGGATATAATTACAACTTTGGACCCACCCAAAGCAGTTGAGTGAGCTCTGAGGGAAATTCGTTTCCAAATCTTTACTTACAATGCTGAAACTGGATCCTCTCTGGGGTATATGAATTATATTTCAACAACGTGTGGAACTTTCCAAAACACACCAAATCAATAATCTAGGAGGCTAAATTCTGTAATTACAACATATGGACAGATCGGCAGAGCAGATGCTCACGATGTCTACTGAAACTTGAACAATCTTGAACCTCGACCCCCCCCCTGGGACAGGTGGATTATAATTCTTGAACGTGAGCAACCACCCTAATCAGACATAATGAGGCTCTGTGGCTAATTTCGCCTGTAATCAACCTATGATGCTTAAATTTGAATCGTAGCTCCTCAGAAACAACTGGGGTGTTATTACAACGTATGGACAGACGCAGAGGTTTCTACGATGCATGAATTTGAACTCGAGGCTCTCTGGGACTGGTGAATTACATTTCTTGAACGTGAGTAACCACTCTAATCAGACATAATCAACCTATGATGCTGAGATTTGAATCCCAATAGCTCCTCAGGAACAACTGAGATGTTATTACAACGTATGGACAGAAGAAGAGGTTTCTACGAAGCACGAATTTGGACTCGATGCTCTATGGGACTGGTGGATTATATTTCACGTGAGTAACCACCCTAATCAGACATGATGAGGCTCTGAGGCTAATATTGCTCCTGTAATCAACATATGATGCTGAGATTCGAATCCCAGTAGCTTCTCATGAACAACTGGGATGTTATTACAACGTATGGATAGACGCAGAGGTTTCTTCGATGCACGAACTTGAACTCGAGGCTCGCTGGGACTGGCGGATTATATTTCTTGAAAGTGAGGAACCACCCTAATGAGACAGAATGAGGCTCCAATTTCTCCTGTAATCAGCCTATGAACGCTGAGATTTGAAATTTGTAGAAATATAATCCCACTTGTGCAAAGGGTGCAATTCAAATACTTTTCAGTATCGTAGGTCGACTGCAAAATAAATTGTCTCCGAAGCTCAACCAGCTGATTTTGTAGTTCCACGCGTTGTAATTACATCCTATGTCCCTTAGATGCTACAATTCAAATAACAGCATTACAGGTTGATTGCAAAAGAAATTAGCCTCAGCTCACCCACCTGATTTAGGTAGTTCCTCACTTTGTAATTACATCCCACGTCCCTTGGAGGCTTCAATTCAAATAAAAGCATCACAGGTTGATTACAAAATAAACATTCCACAGAACTCACTCAGCTGGCGAGGGTAGTTCCACTTGTTTTAATTGTATCGCACTTGTCCCAGAGAGGCGACATCTCAAATATCAGCATTATAGGTCTATTACGGAAGGAATTCGCTTCAGATCTCACCCAGCTGATTTGGAAAGTTCCAAACTTTCTAACTACATCCCACTTGTCCCATCAGAGAGGCTCCGATTCAAACAGTATCAGCATCGTGGGTCGATTAGAAAAGAAATGTGCCTCAGTGAGCACTCAGCTGATTTTGGTAGTTCCAAACGTTGTAATTAAACATCGCGTTTCTAAAAGTCTACAATTCAAATATCAGCATTGCATGACAATTATAAAGATTACAGAGCTCACTCAGCTGACAGTCTGAATGTCGTGAAAATTACCGCATTTGAAGCCAATAAGTGCGAATAACAACGAATAATCCATTCTAAATCATCTTCCTTGGGAAATCATGAATGTGAAATTTAATCCGAGGAGTTTGCTTCGATGGTCACAAAAAATCTCGATGACATTTTCGCTAAGGGTAAGCTCCATAAACCAAGTAGGTAAAAGAAGAGTGGTAGTATCTAGTAAGCACTTCCAAAAGCACCCTTCCACCGTTTGCCGGTAACAACTTCAAGTGCCTCTTTGCTGTTATTCCTTTACCGGAAAAGACGTAAACGGGAAATAAACTGACACCAACTTTTAACTCGAGTTCCGTAATTGCCATCAACGCCGTAAATGTCGAGGGCGCCCGGAATATTTCCTCCACTACAGGAATCTCTCTTGCTTTAAAATGAGGTCTAAAAATTTCTTTCATCACAGGCTAAAGATTCGAGATAGAACTTTGTAGGACTTTTAACGTTCCCAACATCCGTAGGGTCTAAAAAAAGTTATGAATTTCATCGATTTAAAAATTATAATTTTACGAATCAGATTAATGTATGTATATACGTGTACGTGTGTGTGTGTCTATGTCAATAGAAATGCCTGTCTGACACTGGGAATCGGACTTTTCTTGTATAGGTATAGTATCTAAATTTAAAAATAAAATTTAAAAACAACTGTTAAAATTCGGTAGAATCTTGGTGAAAACTCAGCATTTTTCAACTCCTGTGAGAGGACCCATCAAAGGGTACGGCTAAACTGAAATAGTGAACTCGATTCAGCTTTCTGTCTACATCGTCTTTTTTTTCCTCATCTTTCTTCAAAGATGAACCATTGATAAAAACGAATAAACTAAAACCAAAGGAAGGACGCCCAAGTTAACCCAACGCCAGCCCTTGGTATCAAAAATTTGAGGAAGGAAGAAAAGGGAGAGAGGGATGAAAGGATGTGCCCCTATAAAATCACCAACAGTTAAGGAAAGAGCACCAAGGACGCGGGTGGTGATACCACGGAGCAGTTCTGTCGAGATGTCCAACTCCCCGTTTCACACACAAATACAGAAAGCGAGAGAGTGAGTGAGACAAAACTAAAGTTATTCACAACGGTCTGAATCGTAAAATGCGTGCGGAAACTCAGATTTTGGAGAACAAATAAAAATTGTGTCATCTCAAAATCATAGGTAAAAACAATGCTTCTGAGCTATCTATAGGTAAATTCAGAAGAAAAAATAATTAACACATTCCTGGGAGTCAGAATGTTTTTACCTAACAGATCAGACGGAGAGACAAGGAGAGAGGCAACAAAACAGAGACAGACAAAAGACAGACAGTAATTAGACAAAAGTCAACAAAAATACATTAACGTACCTATTAGTATCTAATTCGTGAAGATATTCAGTTTGTGTTTTAAATGAGTTCAAAAAAATATCTTTTTTATGTAGGTAGGTTGGGTAATTAGGTAATTCACTTCAGCCATTTGAAATGTTGTGATGAAAAAAATAAAAAGGAGGAAAAAATAAGTTTGTTCGTTCATACAAATCAAACGATTTTGAAGAAATCCATAAATTATAGACTCATTGGGATGGTAACAATCGTATACATTACCCATTGACTCTTCAGAGTATTCTGAAAATATATTATTGCACTAAAATTCATTAAAAGCTGTGATTGGTTGTTTTGATGAATAAGAATTTCGCCGAAACGCATACATACCTAATAGTTACTATTCATGGAGAGGCTATTGGGTCTAATTGAACAACAAAACAATTTGAATTAACAAATTAACAAATTGAATTTATTTTGATTTAAGAAATTTATGGTAGGTACAATACAAAACATCAATAATATTACTACAGTAGGAAAGTAGTGTGAAGCTTCACACCAGATGTTTCCTTGCGCGATTATTCTTGCATCCATTTTTAGAAGCATTCTCCGTATTTTTAGTACTGAAAGCCCATCCGTCCGTTGTCGAACATTCCTCATGGTTAACAGCTTGTTTCGTTTTCGTGATGCATACATCTTAGAAACTATAACAAGTTTCAAATATAACTCAATACACAAGGGAAAGCCAAGAGCTTTTACAACTGGGCGATGGGTAGTAAAAACAAAAAAAAAGTCAGAGACGAGCCCGCCTTAAGCCTCCGGTTTACGATTTTGCGTAACTAGATTCGTTCTTCTGAGAAGCCGATTTCAAAACAGATTTCGTTACTAGGCGGAATTATAGTGTTTTTGAAACGTGTGCTTTGGTATATACAAGTGCAACTGTCCGCCAAGTGAAACACGATTCGGAGTGACACACTTGGGAATTTACAAAACCTTTCAGTTGCCCCAGAGCAAATGTATTTGCTGAATCAGCATTTTTCTTGTAATCGACGATAAAAATTATGTCAAAGAATGACAATCGTGAAAGATAAGGGAGAAGAGATATATAACTATATTATGTAAACCATGGAACTGACATCATATAGGCTCCCTCTAAGGTATGACCTATTTTTGTTAACAAATAAGATCCAACCACGCCATCAACTTTACAACAAAGCATTACAATGTATATACATCATGCAACATTACTTTTTCTCCTACAAAAACCTCTCATAATGATTGCATATATACATAATGATGGTTGGTTTTGGGGCCAAGGAAAAAACACGAAAAACCACGTTTTTTTCTTTAAAGTGCTCCAGCTCCGTCACCATTAATGGTAGCGACCTGCGGTTGGTCTCATTCGATTCAGGAGGTCGAAAACAATAGGAAACGATGCTTAACACTCTCCAAATACAACAACTGGGAAAATTGGACAAATTGGAGAAATGTTTACAATACCTAAAAATCCTGATGAGATGGAGAAAACGGGCTTCAGATTCGTGTTCAGCACACTCGAGAACCCCTAGACTTGATATTGAGATCTCAACTTGTGTTAGTTTTCCACCATAGACAACAACTCAACATACACATTGACAGAGATT
This sequence comes from Adelphocoris suturalis, assembly GCA_030762985.1. Lineage (NCBI taxonomy): Eukaryota > Metazoa > Arthropoda > Insecta > Hemiptera > Miridae > Adelphocoris > Adelphocoris suturalis. Next base: position 129,979,520 of record CM061043.1, on the reverse strand, counting down.
CTGGCAACAACAATCTTCATCAACAATAAGAATAATGATACATGAAGCGACAAACCGGCTAAAACCTAACGAGAATCTTGACCCCTTCGGTACGGGCATGTGCGTTGGCCAGACGCTCTCCAGGGACGGCAAAGGTGAACGCAAATTACCCCCCCAAGACAGTCCATATTTTCCACCCGCCCAGCCTTCACGCAACTGTTTTAATTTATTTATTCTTGTGAAGCACGTCTTGGTTTCAACCAATAGGTACATTATTTTACCACCAGTTATACGTCTTTTACAAGATATTTAACCAAATCGGACCGACAGATGATGATAAATTCACGTTTGCGCATGAGCACATGCTACTGTTGATTCGACGGCTATGAAAATTATAGGGGACTGTCTAGGAGCTAACTCGCGCAATCCCTGAAAATGTCATCGGAATCGGACTGAAACTTGGTATAGTTTTGGGCGTGACAAGGATTTACAACAGACAGATATCAGACAGACAGACACGGAACCAAAATTGATCAGCAAGCTCTGAAACGCAAAAAACAAGTGGAAATTTTGATTTTGGATGAGAAAATTTTTTTCGACTTCAATCACGAACACAAAGCTTCCCTACCTTCGGTAGTGAGGAAGGAAAAATCAGTAACTCTAAAAAACAAGATGAGAAAAATTTAGATTCTGAGATATCATTTAAAATCAAATTCAAGGGATTGTAAGCCACTGAATCATGAAATATCCTCTGCTTTGGAAACAATATTGGGTTTACTGTACAATATTGTCCCATACCACCTACACATTGATTTAAATCGAAATTGACCAGAGCTCCCGCTACTTCGATAATTTCAATAAAAACACGAACATGTACAAAATCCAAAAATAACCCCTAGATTTTCTGAAAAAAATTATTGCGTCGACCGACTGTAATAAGCGACGTCTGTGTTCGGAATTAACAGACCGTGTCTTTTCGGAGCTGACCTGTCATAACAAGTTAACCGCATTTTAGAGTCGTCTAATGGAATCTGCGGAGAACCTCAAATCGCGGAAACGAAACACAGGGGTTCTTAGAGCTAGACGCAACACACTGAATTTAGAATGAGAAAGCCCGTATATTTGGCTGGATTCCAGTTTCAGTCAAAGCTGTGAGAGTTAGGATACACTTGGACGAGAAGCTATGCGAATGGAAATCAGAACTATATACGAATTTCTGATAATATATACGAAATTATCACAATATTATATACGTTATTGATGATATTATTACAATATATTACCGATACAAATTCAAGGATAATGATTACATGTCCGTTAGTTTTAAGGGAGCAAGCTAAGAATTACCCTTCACGTTAAATACATAATCATCCAGGGTTCGAGTTACTTGGAGGATTTTTTGAAAGTTTATGAAACACTATAAGACGAGGCATTAACAAGAAAGGAACAGCTCAGATAACATATTTCCATATTATGGTCAAGTAGAAATGCGCAATACCCTAAACCATAGCATTGTACCCGAAAGTGGAAGTGTGAAATATCTTGGGATAAAACTTGACTTCGAAAGCTGACATTTGGTGATCACATTACCGAGTTGGTCAAAAGGTTACGAAGCCGCACCGATTTCTTAATGCCATTAATTAATAGGACGAAACTCCCAGCTTACTTTGTGCAATAAAAAAATTATATATCTAGTCATGATCAGACCCATATGACAATACGCATGTTCCGTATGAGGATCTGCTAGTGATTCTCAAATACAAAGAATTCAAACGCAGCAAAACCGAGTGCTACGATTAATTACTAATGCAGATGGTATGTCAGAAACTCGGCCATACATGGAGATTTGGAAATACCAACGGTAAAAAAGGTGATATACACAACATTCTAACGCCAGTACGACGCGATCTCCATTCATCAAAATCCAATATTCCAAGGATTCACAGACCACCTGCTAACTCCGGAGATAGATGAAAGAGAAGAAGGCCAGTAGTTTGTCTAACATCTAAGTAATCCCTGCAAGACAATGATGAACAGATAAATAATAAACATTAAATACCTATAGGTTGTACTTATTCCAACTGCGATATTAAGCTAACTAAACAAACTTGATCTTAATCAATGTTTATCAACAAAACACATTTACTCTTAACGTTATTCATTAACACTTTATCATTGTTGTTCTATTATTGTTATTATTGTTAAAACGAGTATATTATCATAATAATATTTATCATAATAATATTTTAAGGAAGGACTTTCAAGAGCCATTGTTATTATTTGACTAAGAAAATTTAAAATGTATTTTGATCCAAACTGTAGAGTAATTTTTTACTGAAAGTTATCTTGAATTTAAAAAAAAAATAAATATATTATATAATAATATTATCATATAATATTTTTTAGGAAGGACTTTCAAGAGCCATTTTTCTTATTTGACTAAGAACATTTAAAATGTATCTTGATCCAAACTTTAAAGTAATTTGTTACTGAAAGTTATCTTGAATTAAAAAAAAAAAAAAAGAAATATATTATATATATAATAATATTATCATATAATATTTAAGGAAGGACTTTCAAGTGCCATTGTTCTTATTTGACTAAGAACATTTAAAATGTACCTTGATCCAAACTGTAAAGTAATTTGTTACTGAAAGTTATCTTGAATTTAAAAAAAAATGCGTGCGGTTTGGTTACGAAGAAATCGTATTCCTTCCATTTCCAATCCGGATTCAGGTAGTGGCCTAGAGAAACATCTACAGAACGAAAATGCTTTCAATACAATTGAATTGACCCCACCGAGTCCATTCGCTAAAATGCGGCGAACTCTCATTCCATTATCACGGCTAAGGAAATTTTGCAAATCGCTGCAGAGCTTTTAGGGATTCCATACGACGCTGATTACCCCTAAACGCTGCTCTAGCGTTGGAATGCCGTCAGATCGATGTCCTCCCATTTTCCGACTAAGTTACCCAAATAGCGCAGTAACGTCCCATAAATAGAACTCCCTCTCACCTTCTGTAGTTAGTTATAACCCCATTCATCCGTTTAAGAAAATAAAGTACCCTTCTCGAAGCTGTTAATGTTTCCCTATTTTTTTCCCCCGTGGCTCTTCGCCGAGCACTAAATTATTTCAAGTGATTTAACCAGATGACGAAAAACAGAGAACATTCTTGGTTGGTGGTTAAGATCCTGCACTAGATAAAGACGAATGAAGAACAAGTTAGAAAGGACAACATGACAACGTTCAAATTATTAAAGTAACGCTGAGCATTTTGGTTTATTATTTTCAACCATGTTCCACGCTCCAGGCCAATGTCTACTTTTCATCAGATTTTGATTACATTTTCTAGGAGTTTGTGGGTTAGGCTTTAGATTGTCCCTACCAATTTCATATTTCTCAAATCATTACTCAATTCTGCGCATGCGCTAACGTAAATATTTTCAAGCATCATTTTTCCATTTCCTAAATGACCGATCTCGTTTCCTTTACCCACATCTTGATTAACTTCCGCTATGGAGTTTTTAATGATTATTTTATTTTTATTCATTTTTATTAAGGTTTAAGCCGCACCTCAACCAGAAGGGTCATTAGCGGCATTGAATAAGGTGTCTAAAGGGACACTGGAAGAGGCACAATTCTAAGAGGAGCCATTTTGCCATCCTTGACTAAAAAGGAGTCGGAGGGGGAAAAATGACGGAAAGAGTGATGGCCACCAAAAAATCCCAAAAATATAATAATACAACTAAGACTAGATACAGTGAATAGGCTAATAACTATATACATGCTACTATACATACAATCAGCAAAGTGAAATAAAACTACGACTAGATATATAGATAAATATATATAGATGGCTTTCCGCGAAGGCACAATATGAAGGACTGCCGGAAGTACGAGAAACGGCATTGGAAAGGCATTACAATTTTATTCAAAATGAATGTATATTTTGTGTCAATGCGACTCATTACAATTTCAGCAATTGTCTTCGCTATTTTCATTCTAAATTAACGTATTTATCCACCTTTCAGAGCCTTTTGACGTCTCAATGTGAACGTTTTCATCCAAGAACTGTTTACTTGTCAGCAGAAGCGAGATGAGGACCTGTAGAACGCTTTGTTTATACTTCAAAACGCCGTCTGAAGCCAATCGATTCAACGCAAGACATTTCAAACATCAGACCGAGCAGGATTTCAAATAACGGCCCTCCTCGTAAACTATTTTCGTTCGACTACAGATCCGCGTCGCTCGCGCCTCCTCCCACATTTCCTAGTCAGCTAGTGTCACGAAACTTTGACAATCAACGGTGAATTATGAAGACTTTTATGATTTAAGGTGAAAAATGGCGCTATTTGTGTTATGTTAGTAGATCATGGTTCATGGATCATGGTACTGCAGTATAATTTATAAAGGAAGTTACACCCAAAGCAGCCATATTATTTAGCAGCAATCCCTACTGTTGATAATTTGAAAGAAATAAGTAAGCAACAACCGAAAAAATGCTGGCAAACAACTGATTGTCGATACTACTCAGATTCGGTCGGCAAAATGCAAACTTCCCTAAAACTGCTAAAGCGATTCTCAATCTATTAGGATTTGTCAATCAAAAGATGATTTTGTAGGAATGATGTTACTTATATTGTACAAAACAGATTTATTTTCAAATTGAATGTTCTCAGAATTCCAAAAACAATGAGAAGAGAGATGAATTGGAAAAACTAAGGACATAATGACAATGATAAATGCAGTTTATTGGCTCAATCTTAGTCCACTGGGTGATCCAATACCAATATAAGAACTTATTCAAAACTGTAAAAGGAGAGCTGCTACGTGATCAAACCAAGGTTAATTATACCACTACTACCTCATTCCTTTCCTTAGACCAATTAAGACACCGCTGCAATGAAACTTCAATGAAAATTGAAAGGATATTGGTTTAAATTCATTGCTATGGTTACTATTCGATATATCCTCAAAATAAAACATGATGAATATCTTACTACAGAATGCACCGTCAACCGCTGCATAAGTTCAATATCATTATTTGTACGAAATGAAATCCTTGAAAAGGTCAGAGCAGAAATTAATCCCAATTCACGAATGCGAAATTCAAAGTGAGTCAAGAGAAATCTGGCTTTAAACTATCTCTGACACCACACTGAGATTGAATAAAAGGAGTCAAGATTTGTTAGATCAGTCAGATTTAGGCACATATTGTTAGAAATTAATATTGATATGTTAAATGCAATTGCTCAGTACATGGGGTGCTTTCATCACTGGCACACGAAACTTTGTAAATTCATGGAATAAAAACTACTCTGCGTAGGACAGTTCTGCTGGTGTGAAACTTCTTACCTAGTATGGAACCTGTTCCTCATTCAAAATGTACAATGAATGAGTGGAAAATGCTTATAAGCCTTCCAATAACTACCAATGACAAAAAGTGAAGCTGAGTCTTGAAGGTATGGAGCAACTAGGAGTCGGTAAAGAAAATTGCAACTAGATAGGTACGCTTAACAACATCCAGGCGAACAGAGTTGATTGCAAAATCATTGAAGGATAATAATTAACATTTACAAGTTGCTGCCAAGGGAGTAAGCTAAGAATTACCCTTCATGTTCAGTAATCATCCAGCGTACGAGGTACTTGAAATGAGGTCTTTCGACTCAAAATTAGACACTTACTTCGGAGCACTTGGCAGAAGGAGCACTTGACGATGTGATGTAAAGGCGACACGTTTTGCACGCCGGCCAAGTGTCACAGTCACAAAGCGGTGGAAACCTCATTACGCGGTGTCTACTCAGGGTCACGTCGAACCCCCGTACCTCGACCGTCCATGCTTGACCGCTTCGTGCTGGCGCAAGAATCACGAACGCGGTGTTATGCCATGGATACTATACATGGGTGGAATGATCACATTTGGTGAAGAATCCACGAGAAATCTGTAGGATCCATTTTTATCGCCAAGGAAAACGCACCGAAAGTGTCGCATTAGTGTCGCAAGTCAAACAAATCTTAAACATCTGCCAAGTGGGTGAGACGTATAGCATCCTCGACTTCGTTACAGGAATGTGTAGATCATCGACATTTTAAATAATCTTCAATCTCAATCTTCCAATAAATTGCATTAATTTATGATCGAAATCAGATTAATACTGTAGAAGTCATGCGTATTACAAACATTTTAATTACAAGCATGACTTCTCGAAGAGGTTCGCATTGGTAATCACATCGTCATTTCCCAATCACCCTTCAAACTGGAGCCACATTGGTCTAATAGGTCATGACAAAAAGCCTCTTGATGGATTTCACGTCGTTTGTGCATTCGCAGAGAAAACTCAAATTCTGAGTTAAACTCAACTAGTTGAAACTAAATTATAGGGGAACATCCTAAGTCTAACCCGCACACTCCCAGAAAATTTAATAAATATGGAATTGAAACTGTAAAAGTCATGCGTGTTGCAAGGATTTCAAATTCGCCGCTGTGCAACAACTACTAATGGTACGATCATGATGAAATGGACATGAGATTATTAACTCGTCTTTTCCTAAACCCTCTAAATTAGCGCCAGATCGGATGACTATAACGTAAAAAGATTAAACATGATGGAATTGAGGAGCAGAGCGGAATATTGAGGTGCAGAGCGAAGTATTCAGGTGTGAGTGTGAAAGTGATAGCCAGAATATCTACAGCCTAATCCGAAGATACCCTAAAAATTTCATCGAAATAGGTTGAAAACTGTACCTTGGAGTTATGCGATTTACAAGCTTTTGCGGACACATTTTTAATACACACACACGCGCGCGCGCGCGCACGCACAAAACCTCAGAAGGTCTAAAACGTAAAATGCAAATCGAAATTTTGATTTTATAGTCATTTCCTGTAAGTGAAAACAATGTTCCGGCTCGCTAGACTCGGAAGCAATAGCCTATACTTCAATAACAACTTTTGCAATTACTGAATCAACAGATATTAAAATTCTGACACCGGGTTTGTTTTTTCCCACCTTCTTTCTACCGAAAAGTCATACCTAACTATTTACATTTAATTGATGTAGTACCAACACACAATAACGGCTAACACACCTTATTTAACAATACGAAATAAATATAGCAGCTCAAAAACAATCATTTCGGAAGTACAGCGACCCAATCAACTGATGTCGTCGCAGCGGAGAAACACATGCTAGAATGTCATGCCCAGGATATCCAAAGAGGACGATCGATGGATAGTGCTTTACAATTAGTCAGTTCTCTCAATGGTGTAAAGGACCCCGAAATGGGTAGATGCGCCAAATAATTATGAATAAACTGATACCAACCGAGAAAAAATGAAAAAGGTGCAGAATACTATTAGTGCAGACTGTCCATCTTTGAGCTGAGAACAGCTTGAACGAAAATAAACAGAACAACCGCGAAGATTGGATAGAAACTTTGGTGATGCCTAACAATATCAAAGTGGGTTTAAATTTGATATATACAGGTGCACCATGCAGCTTTCGAAAAAAGGAAATGACCTTCTTCAGCAAGTGTACAAGCATTTCATTCTAGTGTAATGTTCATTCAGATCATTGTTTGAAAAAACGTTATTTGACTCCTGTAATTAAATATTTTCCTCTTCGTTTAGTTTCACTGCATTGTAGAGTAATGTCTGACTCACGCAAGACATGAAAATGATATTTTAAAGGAAGTTCTTGGTGAAACCGTTGCGTTCTGGTGATTTGTGACACTTGGCAACACAAGCTTGCCCATCGCCGACAATAAGTTAACAGTTATTACCGTTAGTTGCGTTTTGGTTCAAGAGGTGTAATATCTATGGTTTTTCTTTTATGTTGACTAAATCATTTATCCATCCATCTATGTCTCCCAATAGAAAATGAACTTATTGAAACAATGAAACAGTAATGACAGGGCAGGAAGAACTGCAGGGAAAAACGTGAGGAACGCTCGTAGGATGGGCGGAGTCTCCATTGTCACAGTTCGATCACGAATTCCATTTACTGGCGTCGTAAACCAAGAGGAAATGAACCGGCAAAGCTGAATTCAACTCAGATAAACGCCAACGAAATCCCGACCACAACAAACACACCTGACAACCAGCGGCGGGATGCCAACAGATAAAACGGTTGTTTACACTGTTAAAATGATCCCCCTCGGATGAGTGAAAAGTGAGAAGGTACCAACACCGGCATGTATACAATTTATGCGATGACACAATACACGAGATAATGTGTTTATCACGTAATCGCAGGGGCTAAGAGATTAAATTCTCATTCGAGAATATTAAATTAAGCAGTGTGTTTCGGGTAAATGATCCGTTATCCCTTTAATTACATGGGTATTTAACTTGCTGAAAACCTGTCGAGGCGCACAGGAAAAAGCGAATCAATCATGGATGCAAGAGTATGTAGAACCTTTCTGCAAGTAGCCCAAATGTAAAGCTGGCTTGCGATGTAATCTTGATAAACTGTTATTAAGTTATATTCATTTTTAAGAAATTTCAATAAACTTTTTGATAAAACAATAAATACAAGATAAAACATATGATTTTGCATGATACCAAACTTCTTTCCCATCCTATAAGTATTTTTCGCGCATTTTCTTTTAAAAAAGGAAAAATGAGCTATTGTGTTCACTTTGTCCGTTCATGTATGATTGTATGTATGTATGTCCTCTTAAAATCGTTTTAAATGCCACTTCCCGACGTCCGATTTCGATGAAACTTGGTATGGATGTAATCTATAACATGGCGAGGATAAAGATGTATCAGGGGCCGCTGACGCATGAGAGGTCATTGATCAGCGGAGTGAATTCCAGCCATCTTGTCTCCTATTAGACGCAGGAAGCTTAATTGAGGGGGGGGGGGGGGCTAAGGAAGGGAGAATGCTGAAGACGACTGAGAGTTCATTGATCAGCTGATTGAGCTTCAAAGCCAGATCAGCTGAGTGAGCTCCAAAGCCATTTTGTCTCCTATTCCACGCAGGAAGCGTATATTTCACGCGGATCCCCTTAGAAGAAAGTGTGCCATCATGAGCACTGATATAGTTGTTTATAATCCATTCCCGGTTCCAAATAAGATGCGAGCATAAGGTATTATTGCGTTACACTAACTAAGTAGTTTCTGACTCAGACTCTCATGTCATTGGAAGTCGTATCTGTACGTACCAACATTTTTTTTTTTTTTTTTTTTTTTTTTTTTTTTTTTTTTTTTTTTTTTTGATATTTTGTCTTCTCTCCTTTCGTTTTCATTCATGTTTTCTGGGAAGGAAAAAGAGTCTGGAGCCTGAAGCATTTTACATTTTGAAGATGTAATGATGTATACCCAACTTGAAAATCGTTTTTTGTTAGATGGTCGAATGGTGCTTTCCTTTTCCTAATTAGAAGTACCAACATACATTCAAGAAGTACGGAAAAGTTGTGAAGTTTGCCATACAAGGAATGAGGAAGTCAGTAAAGTAAAGTGAGCAACCACTCCAGGTTGGGGCTTTTCGTCCTCAGCTTCCCTCCAAACGAGGACCAGAATTTGTTCTTATGATTTCCTTTACAGCTACTCATTGCCTCGCTCCCTTGAGTGGCGATGGGACTAGGGATGAGAATTAAGGATTGGTGGAATGGTAAATTATCGTTATAAAATGTGACAGGCAATATGAAATCGAGCAAATGGAAAAGAAAATCGACCAGACCTCGTTCGTTTCGCGATCAAAAGGAAATATTAGCGTACTTAGGTACTTAGTGCTGCCTAGGTATTTAATAAGCAGCTAGAATACAGGAATTCAGCCTAATCAAAATTCTACATTTTGAAAATTCCTATCACATCACATCATTCCTATCACATATCTAATATTTCTAGATTCAGTGCTCTTCTATTTCTTTACAATTTCAGTAGGAATACCAGAAAGACAAGACACACATACTACATGCTAGCATGTTCTGCTATTCCTAGGTTTGCTGCATGAATGGTAATTTTCCTCCTGTGAGTTGAGTCGAGTGCCGCCATTATGGATTCGACGATGGCGCGACTATACCGGTATTAGAAAACGACTATTCGTCTGCTTATTAGGTTTTTAACACACACACCAAGGATGGATCGCTTCCAAACACCCCAGTCTAGATACTTGTAGCAGAAGGAAATTTCATTCTTAAGCAAGACTTCCAGATTTGAAAGCTGACTGTAAAGCAATGTTTCTCATATTTCAAGTCCTATCAATTACTTGTTTACACATATTATTCGTTTGACCGAAATCATGCAAATTTCCAGATCGTCGCTAAAGTATTCAAATTGGGAGGAACGTCAACAGTTTAACGCACGATATCACCAAAGACAGTGGAACAATCTCTCGCCATTCTCCTGATAATTGATACACAAAACTCGCACTAAGTCTAACACGTAGGCTAAATTAAGAACTTGAACCAACTGTGCCATTGTAAAGCTGGCTTGCGTTGCAATCTGTATTTTTAATGTCTGTAATTTTTAATATCTGTAATTTTACATTTGGAACATCTGCAGAACTTGTCCCCCTCCCTTCTATACTGCACATATTTCAACAATAAGAAGTAATCATACATCAGACACTACATTTTGCGATTGATTCTTGACTATGAACACGGCCTAGAAGAGTTCCTGGGTGTTCTTTACTACTGCCCCCCCATTTTCCATGTGAGACTTCACCCATTCAAAATATCGCTATTTAATTTGAAAATACTCTTTGTACTCTTCAAAACTTCCTCTTTTATACTGCTATCATTTGAAACATCCCACATATGACCAACCCTCATTAATTACAGTTTTAAAAAATTGGGGGCAATAGTAAAGTTTTTGCCTAGTGAAAACTTCACTACTGCCCACAAGACTTGAATTTGAACAAAATTTGAAGAAAAAAAACCGTCAAGCAATTAGTTGGGTAATGACTGTTGGACTCGGCTCAATTCGATCTCAGGAGAGGGGAGATTTTCTACACTTGATTCCAACCACAGATTCGGCTCAATTTGTCGAACTAATATATATTTTTTACTAAAAGGATTGATTTTGCATATTTTTTTATTTCTTGAGACGAGAGTTTGCAGGCATCCAGACCATCAAATTATACACCTCATTCTGATCTATTTTCCAATTAATCTATATTTTACCAGAATGATTAATTTAGGATATTTTGTATGTTTGATATGCGAGCATCCAGACCACCGAATTATACACCACTCATATTAAACAGGGTGTCTCAGACTCGACTCTCCAAAGTTCAGGGATCAGTTATACAACTAATTTGCTACAAAAGTGCCACGCAGAGATTTTTTAATCTGTAATTTTTAATAAACTATTTGAATGAACGTTGTTGGGAACACCCGGTATGCAACTGTAGCTTTATGAAACGCCTATACTTAGTATTCACCAGTAAAATGTAATAAACTTGGCTATAAATTGTAACTTGTAGTTTTATGAAATAGGCCTCAAGAGTGTTACACTTCTCGGTGTGACAAAAAATGGGAAACAGTTTTTGGTCTCGCTTTCATCTTGTAAAGAAGATAACAATTAATTTAGAAGTACTTTTAAATAGGTTTCTACGCAAATTAGATGTTGGATATGTTTGGGTATACGAATATGTTCGAATTTGGATGATTGGTTCGAAGGGTTAGAGGAGTCCCGATAACGAAGGTAGTAGTCTGAAACATCCGGAAGAGTCAATCTGCTGGAACGAACTCGAAGGAAATCGACTTAGCAACCGAAGATAATTGGTTAGCAGTGACAGACAACTTGGAGATTTCTTCGAAGATTTTGAACAGCGTTTAATTATATCTCACTGGAGCTCTTACATATTGATCACGAAGAGAGATGGCTTTTCAAATATTATTAACCCCTTCATTATTAACCAGGTTATACCTAAATAATAACAATTTTGACATTAGGAATTAGTCTTTTTGTAAAGCATTAGCATTATGCATTTAGCAATTTGCATTCAATCTCATTTAATAAAAAACAAACATTGATTCTTTCAAAAATAGGGAATTTTAAAAACTGTTTAAAAATTAGTCACTCTTCAAATTATTCTTAGAGACAATCAACTTTCACAAAAACTGCTGTATTTAATACATACTCTTTCTAACAATAGAGTCAGTTTTACTTTTACTTTACTAATTAGAGAGAAAAATTGTGTTTTATTGCTGAAAATGAGGTTTTGTATCAATGAAAAGTGGGTTTTCTTGAAAAATAAACCTGCTAGTTAGAAGGGTCAATTTCTACTTATTTTTTCAAGCTGAATCGAAAAGTAACACTTGCAGATTCTGTTATACTCATCAGCAATAGCGCTATGTTATAACTGAGTTTCACACTTTAATTAACTTTTACCTCTTAAAAAACTTAAATACAATTGAGTATAACAAATAAACTGAAAATTTTGAGTGTTAAACTCGGTTATATCGGAATTGCAGAGATCTTCTAGTATTACTACTCCATTCAATGTGACCCCAAACCCGTAGGTTCACAGAGCGTCATTTTTCAGGCAAACCCTCAATTCCATATTTTAAAAAAACACGTTTTTCAACATAATTTTCACCTCTGATTAGCAAGATAAAAGTAGAATGGACTACCGCTGGGAGAAGTTTTAAATGCAGCAGTTTTTGTGAAAGCTGGTGGTCTCTAAGATTAATTTTGAGACATTTTTGAACACTTTTAAAAATTCCAAATTTCTAGAAGAATTAAAGTCAAGTATTATTTAATAAATGAGCCTGAATGGCATTAGTATCAAATTGTCTGTTCTTGAAGAAAATTCGACTCTGATTCCGAAAATGAAGTCAAGAGTTATGAAAAATGTATTTAACGGAGAAAATGTAGGTTTTTATGTCAGAAAAATAGGTTTTCTCGAAAAACTGAAAAATCATGTCTTCTTGACGGATTGAGATAGAAAGGTGCGGATGGCAGCATTTTACTACATTGTCGGTCTAGTTATACTTTTTTTCAAATTACTAGGGAATCAACCTGATATATCACCCTTTTTCATATATATATATATATATATATATATATATATATATATATATATATATATATATATATATATATATATATATATATATATATAAACCCACAAAACGGATTTCATTGAATGATTGATTGATGATGATTGATTTAAAAATTTTCCGAGCTATTGCAACAGCTCTTTTCTACGAAAATTCACTAAAAGTGTTGAGCTCCAGGAATCTTTTCAGAATCACTGAAATAACGGATTCCCAGGAAGAAAATTTTTGAAAATTCTATTTAGGTAGTATATATAAATATCTAAAAATTTAGGAGTCGTTTATTGCAATAGCTCCATTTTATTCCAATGAATTCCTTTTATTACATCTATGTACCTATTTGAAGGGAAAATATTTGCATTATAATTTAGCTTCGGCTGAAAGTGGACCGAAGCACGCTTCAGACCAGAAGGCTCATTTGCAGCAAGTACCCAAACATGCGTGCCTGCTCCTCAAGGTGTAGCTCTGCGGAGTTCTCTTCATGAAGACGTTTACAGTCACGCAAATGGCAACAGCCGTTGAAAATGTCCGAATTACCAGTCCATATTAAAGTCGAATAATACACTGCTGTGGAAAATTAAGGGATTGCTGTCGAAGAAACTCACGTTTCTAATACATGGTGGCATATCGAAATACCTGTAGAGTACCTACCTTCTTGAATTCTTCAAACTATTGCCATAAATTAAATTTCATTCGAAAATTCGGTTAAATACAAACTATTTTCTCCAACTTTTTCAACTTGAGGTATCAAATCACATTTTCTGAAAGTTAATTATTGAAGGGAAAAAGTGCATTGGACGTGTAGGTTCATTGAAAGTCTATTCAATTCATTTGAAAGAGTTAAAGTGCATATATCATCATTCAGAGATTTCAATGAATTCTCCCATAATTATCTTAAAAGCTTAATTAAGCATAATTTTATTAAATTAGTGGTGTGAGAAGGTATTTCTTCCGACATTCACAGATTAATTCGGCAGGTATCTACGGTTTCCATGAAGCGAGAGGTAGAAAGAGTTAATTCATTTCTTAACAAAACATAGCTATTATTTATAACTATTTATCATTTATGATGTTGTTTTTCTTCGGTCGTTATCGAGGGTGTACGTTAGACGTAGATGAAGACGGTACGAGTCATTTTTGATGAATGCCATGATATAGATAGCTGTAAATGGTGAATGAATAATTCGATTCAAGAGTATTAGAGGCGTTTGAAGTAATTTCATACAATATAGTGTAATGTATTCAAGATAGATGACACATAATACATAGTAGGTAATTGATTACCTCTACGTGTACATTACGACCCTAGTTTGGTGGACGTCATATGATTATATTTAGGGTAGAGTATTATGTTTAAGAAACAATTTCTCTCAAATTCAAATAGGTACATACGTATTTTGATACCTTGGTAGTGAGTACCTACTGTCGTATCCCTACCTATGACCCCCCTACTTACAATAGGACCACCGGGACTAAAAATTAGGGAGTTTTTGCAACGCTGAGTCGTAGTCGAGTATGAGGAATATTGGGTTTACGAAACACATCAGTAACAACCGAAGTCAGTAGGTATAATTTGTAGGTAACATTTGAATTTATGAGTCCACAAGTAGGTAGGTTCTTTCCAACGTTTCCACTACCTTGGAAAAAGCGGAAGAAATGAGCTATATAGCTAAATGGGTAACAAGAAGCTGCAACCAGCAGATATATGTAAATAAATGTAGGTAGTGTAGTTAAAGAGAAAGGGAAACTAGGTTATCTGTACCTTTGAACTGATATTGAAGATCAGAAATTGAGATCTCGCTGATCCTTGTGCAAGAGAATAAAATACTAGACGAATAAGCAAAGTACCTAAGTAACCACAGTAAACAACGAGGCGAAGGCGAACTGTGAGATCTGAGCACTGAGCAAGTAAAATCCATGTACCTAGGAAAACTAATTAATAAATTTAAAAAAAAAAAAGCTGAAATCACATCATATTGAAGTAATGCCAAAAACCTAAGTTGACCACAGAATAGACATGGACGAAACTGGTAGGTAGGTACCTACATACCATGGTGGACCCCCAGTCCACCCATGGAGGAACTGTGCATGGTGGAAAGAATACAGAGAATAACTACACATCTACTCACCTACGAATCCCATATATAAGGAGACGTTATATTTGAATTAAATGGTGAATTAAAATGAATGGAAATAGGTAGGCAGTATGGTGTCTACCTTCAGGATACATATGGCTCATCTTGACAGCAACTACACAATGCATTTGCCAAATTATGTACTTAGGTATGATAGGTAGATCTATTGTTACGAAAAAAGCTAAAGCATTGATTTTGTACTTTCTAAGAATGTGTAGAGTTAATTTTTGAAAAGTCTGCAAATGGAGGAGTAAATGGTTGAATAAAAACAGTACCAACGTTTATATTACTATAATTACCGGTAGGCACCTATACATACGTTCATCTAAGACATCTGCACTTCCAAGGTAGGTATGTTGGCAGGTATGTACATACATACGTAGGTACATCTAGGCAGGTAGGTATGTTGTAAGTACTACTGCCTACTTGTTGGATAAGTATGTAGTACCAACCTACTGTATGTTGTCGTTGTTGATGTAGAAATCTAACGTAATTTAATCTATCTATGATTCATCTCAACAGTCTAATTCGTAGTTTTATATGGAAATTACCACAGGTAAATACGACCTAAGAACAGATTTACATATTAATTTTAAAATGTCCACCAATCTAGGGTCGAATAAGTACGACAAAAAATAAAAAACTTGAATGGGTGGGTGTAAATGGGTAGAGGTAGGGGATACAGTCAGGAACAGGTTGGGTTTTGTAGGTACAGGATGATATTGGGAGGTGAGCTGGGAGATGATGATGTGAACGGCGTTGGTAAACAAACCTCCTTGTTGGTGCAGACGGGCGCTCAACTGGTCGGCGTCATTTTCAAAGGCGGAGGAGTCAGGAAACACATTGTAAACCGCAGGTGCGACGAGTCCAGCTGATATCCGCAGCGGCGATCACACATTTGTCACACCCCAGAAAAACGGGGAGGGTTTATTCACGGGAAACACATTGTAAACAATGACACGATAAAGTGAGGGGGGGAGGGGTCACTTACACGAAGAGCAAGTCCCTAAACAACACGACACGAAATCACCGGAACGGGGTCACGGGCCGCACTGAAAAGATGCGGCGCGAAGGGAAGGGAATCGACGCCCGGGGCGCAGGCTGGCCAACCTAGGGAGCGCCGGCGAACGCCCCCTCTCCGTCGCTCCCGTGACGCCCGCGCCCTTTTCTCTCTCTCTCGCACGCACCCACTAGTGCCCCCCCCCCCACCCTCACTCCCACTGGTGTAGAGCGTTCCGCCCTCCAACACCAACACAACCCCAACTTGAAGCACCCGGAATGAGCGCTCCCCGTTCCGACTCTCGAGTGGGATCCACATTCGCCCCTCACCCTCTGGATCAAAATGTTTCTCCACACTCGACATGAATAGATTCTCTGGATAATCACCATAAAGGAAAAACACATTTCGATGCAGTTATTCCTCCTAAATCGTTTCGCCAATAATTCATTGTACCTTTCTATTCAAGTCTATCTACTGGTGGTAGGGGAAAATGCCCTATTATGGTAAACAATGATTGTTATAGAATGTCCGTAGCTATAATCATTAGCTTGCCTGGGTAGGCCCTTTTAAGATAGCAGTTCCTGTAATATCATAAAAGATACATTTAATAACAATAATAATAAAACATTTATTGGCCCTAAGACATAAATTTTGTCCATAGCGGGTCACATGAACCACGTATGGTAAAATTACAATAAACTGTACATTACGGCAAATATTTAGAATGATTACGAATAGATCGAGAGGATGGGGGGCATAATTTATTCATAGATGGTCTTCTTTTTTCTATTACCTACCTACTTGTTTTCAATCTAGGCTAGGGCTGCCATATCTTTTCGACGTAAGTAGGGACAGCGTAAGCTAAAAGTCGGGACATATCGGGACAGCCTAGAGTAGAAAATCGGGACAGGATATACTTCAAGTCACTGACAACATAAAACGACAAAGTTTTATTTTTGGAAAAAATACAATAGGTACCTATTGAAAAGTTGGAGAAACATCATTATTGAAAAAAAATTCAAATAGTCAAAGGTGTCCGGCTACCTACCTGCAATGAAGGACATCTGTACCACGCAGGGTTTATCCAGTTTTCATCCTGGGCTTACAAAATACTTCGGAGATTCAACTACTTTTAAAATCGGGACGAAGTCGGGACAGCAAAAAAAAAAAAATAAATAAAATAATAATAATCGGGACGCTTCAAAAATCATGACGGGACGCCCGGGACACCTCGAAAATCGGGACATGTCCCGAAAATCGGGACGGATGGCAGCCCTAATCTAGGCCCTATATCTTGGAGTAAGTACCTACATTTTTGAAGTAAGTACCTATTTTAAATACATTGCAGTAAGTAGCAATGAGAGAAAAATAAAACATATCATCCATATGCTGCGTATATAGTATATTGTAGGTACATAATTATTATGTTGTTCTTTACTCCACGGTGCAGCAAAACACAATGCACAATGCCGATAGTTTTGTTCTAGTTTGGCATCTAACAGACATTAGCATTAGTTTTATATGCCAACAGCATCATTAAAATACAATTATACAACTTTATTATTCATATGTCTTGTGCATAGTCCGAAATACAGAGGGCTCTCTACGCATCCACACCACCCTCCCACCGGCAGTCTCCCATGGTGTTTGAGAACAAATAACGTTTCTTAATTCAGACAGTTCAGATTATAAAAAGCTTTATAAAAAAGGCCTTCTATCCCCAAATTGATTTTCAAAAAAATTTGATTTTCAAAAAAACCTTATAACTTGAAATTTGATTTTTAACCACAAAAAAAAAACTATTAATAAGTAGATATTTTACACTTTTGAATATTAATCTCCCTGAAGAAGCCCCAGTTCCTGGAGAGAAACGTTGGAGTTTAATAAAAATGAAAAACAATTTAAGGACAGAAGGCCTTGTTTATAAAGTTTGTGAACGATCTCCCTCCATGCTTTACGGAAAGTTTTCTTTATTCAAACCGAAAGGATGCGGAAAAGGATAATGGTAACAAAACGGTTAATATAAGTTATGATCAAATAGGGCTAAGTTGTTGACTGGGATTTTATTGATTGTTGATTGCCGTAATGATGTCCATGATAATTAAAGACGCTTTTTTTTCTATCTTGTTGCGAGAATTATGTTCAGAGAAAGAAAAAGTAAAGGGAATAATAATAAAGTAAAATAAATGGAAAAAACTATACCGTTTTAGCGAATTTTCGTAAAAAATTGAATTGCAAATGGCTCCAAAAATTTGTAAATCAAAATTTTCGAAAATTTTCTTCATTTAAATCCGTTTTGAGACATTTTGTAACGAATCCTAGAGTTTCACGCTTTTTGATATACATATGTCCTTCCAGATGATAACTCTCCTTAGAATTGAGATAAGAATTCTGTTCTTGCACCAAAAAATCAAGTTTTCCAAACTTAAATTTATATTTTTAGCGGAATATAGCTCAAATAAAGTTTATTAACTATAAAATAGAACATTCAAAAATTTATATACAAAGAAGTTAAAATCCAAAATCTCTTCTTGAATAGCAGATTAATATTTAGAATGAGTTATTTGCCATAAAATTGGTAATTAACAATTTATTTTCATTCAGTCCTCAATTTTCAAAACAATGTAACATAATGTAGTACGATCATTTACGAAAATTCGCTAATACGATCATACTGCATGACTAGAACTTTTCATTGAAATGGGTTTCCACAAATTTGACGTGAGTGATTTAGTTCGTGTAACAATTGCCTTGAATAATTATATAAGTATATAACAGCACCTAAAATAATACTAAAAAAAATAACTTTCATATACCGGAAACAACAAACTATAATAAACGTTTTGAAGAAATTCTCTCCAAAAAGATGAAGAAAGCAAAACAAAATTATTCCTGTTAATGCCATCCTACGTAGAAGATATTTTATAATTATACGAATCGTATAATCTGTTCAGCCAAAAAACATAGTAGGGGCCGACCAAAAAAAAAATCATAAGGCTGATGCCTACCCCGGGTTCAAATGTTTTACAAACCCAAAGCTTCTCGATGGACACAAATTTTCCCTGGAATGAATTGTATCGATGCAGCTTCGTAGCATAAACGAATATTATTTTGTGATTTAGCTGATAAGCCAAGAAATTATCATAATCAAACTGTTGTTTGTTAGCACCGTACTCATTTCTCCTATTCTTTAATACCCCTCTGCTATCGACATTCCACCCCACGTTACTCCTAACGTGGTGTCTACTTCCTCTAGCGGAGTACCTACTGAGAAATAGCCTCATCCGCTGCTAAATTGATCACCTCTACGAAATGATTATAAGAGAATTCTTCAAGATAATGCATTTGTTGATTGAGTGATTCCTTGAAAATGTTCCAGTATACTTTGTTCATCTTCCACTTTCTGCAATTGATATGCCCAAGTTCAGATACCATGGGCCTGAGTTTGAAAAACTATTGGGACATGGTCAGACCCAAGAGGGTTTTCTGCTACTGACCATTCAAACATGGTTGTCAGTTGAGGAGACACCACAGTTATGTCTATTAGATGAGGGGTTTGAGATGTACCTACTTCTATTTGCCTAATATATGTAGGGGTGCCGTTGTTGAGAAATCCAAGGTCGGGACAGTTAAAACTACTCATAAACTTTTGACCCATCACACAGTTTTGGAGTCTTTGTTTTACACCGTTTTTGCCTAATCGGTTTTCTAAACGTTATACTGCTAGCTTAAGAGTATAATTTTTCTTTTCATACTTCTTTTGAAAACACTACACTCCCCTCTGTTTAATTCAGAACAACACATACTTTTCACCAGTATTACTTCGTATCTCTTTCTTACTTGTCTTTCTTCACGATATGTTGTTACCGCTTCATTACTTCTTCCGTCTTCATTATTTCCTATTTCTTCCCGGAACTTCACTTCCTTCAATTCATCGTTTCTTGGTACTAGCTGGGGTTTTTCTGTTGATGATGGAGTGGCCTTTCCACTCGATGAAGTACCTATTTCAGGCCTCCAGTACGGCCTGGACATCGTACGGGTTGCGTCCTTACCCTCATTTGATAGACAATCCACTTGGTTGTGTGTTCGATCCCTTTTTGCTTCCGTGTCTGCAAGGCAGTGGAAGCTTTGTTTTCAATTTCGAAATGAAAAAAGTTTTTTTGCTCGAAAATCAAAATTTTCAATCGAATTTTGCGTTTCATGGCCTCCTGAACAAATTTGGTTTGGTGTCTGTCCGTCCGTCTGTCTGTCCACATTTCCTTGTGACAGCCATAACTTCCACAATTTTGATCGAATTTCAATGAAATTTTCAGAAATAGCGTGGATTTAGCCCGAGATGGGCCCCTATCAGTTTTATCATGAGCGAAACAGTGATAGTCAGCTCCATAATTTTCCTAACCGAGGGATGATGCCCTAGATGGTCTCCTATGATGCGTGAACGTAATTTTCTTGTGACAGTCATAAGTCCGTCAATGTTGAACAGATTTTAGTCAGGTTTTCTGGGTTTTGGGTGGCCCAGCACTCTAACGTCATGATCATGGTGAAACGGTCATTTCTGAAAATTTAATGGTGACATACTATGGCCACAAGGAAACTTCAGTGCCATGTCCGAAGTCAATTTCAATCAATCAATCGGTTCAAACAACAATCCTCCTCGTAGTTTATTTGTAGTTGTAAGGTGAGGATAACTCTCCTACTCCCTCATCTAAACGGTCGTTTTTGAAAATTTCATGGTGACGTACTGTGATGGCCACGAGGAAGCTTCTGTGCCATGTCCATGGCAGTGTATTTTTCCTTTAATCGATTCTCAACAACAATCCTCCTTGTAGTTGATTTGTCGTTCTAAAGTGAGGATAACTCCCCTACTCCCTCAGCATCTAAACGACTGTATCTATGTTTCGAGACCAGAGTAGAAAAAGGGTCTGGAACAAAAGTGCCTTAGCACATAGCTTCCTCATTTTCGTAACGTGAATGTATAGATCAATGAAGATTTTTAAGTGACCATGACAAATTCCATAGCGGAAAAGAGTAAATCGAGAAGGAGCGTGAAACGTCATAATTGATTAATGAAGACATAAAAAATGATACTCAATGTAATTTACATCTGCGCATGCGCAGAATGATTTGATGAGTTAAACACAATGAAATAGGTACGGAAACAACCCAACCCGCTCATTCCCTGAAAATTTAATCAAAATCGGATGAAAACTGTGGAAATAAAGGTCGTTACTAGGATTTCACATTGGCGCATGCGCAGTAGCTATTAATGATACAATCATGCTGAAATTGATATGGGGTAATCAAATCGTTTTCACCCAGCTATCATCCAAATTTAAGCGAAATCGAACGACCAGGGTTTGAGAAAATGGTGCTTGATAGAATTTAAGTTTACACATGCGCAGAGTGAATATTGATTCAGGAACAATGAAACTGATAGGAGATCGTCTACACATTTCCTGAAAACGGCATCCGAATTGAATGAAAATCACACACACACACACGCGCGCGCGGAAACAAAGTGGTTCAGAGTGGTCTAAAGCGAGTGGAACCTCTTACTTTTTTTCTCCCGAAAGTAAAAACAATGCTTCCGCTACCTATAGGTAGACTACGAAGCAGTAAAATAAATGCCTATGAACATTCGAACAAAAGGTGTCACACTGGGACTCTTTTTATTTTGTGGGAAGCATAATTACAGTCACAGCATAATTAGCGTTAATTCACCGCAATACTTCAATGGAGAGAAATGGTTATCCTGTGACATGTAATAGGTGATATGATTGTTAGGTTTGTGAGAGATGATGGATTCGAAGTCTGAGGCCCAGAATACTGCGTTACAATTTCCCCTTAATGTCGACAACCGGATCAAAGCAGGCAGTTACGTAGTAGGAGTGTGTGCCAATGAAATTGCCGTGCGTGTACTGGAAGGCTGGGTCTACGTAGGAACTGATTGACGTGTCATTATTCAGAGCCAATCAATGCTACTCGAATACTAGAGGAGGAATGGGTTTCTGATGGCATTCGAGGAACACGCGAGACTATCGTTATTGCCTCCGATTACCTAAAATCCGAAAAATTGGTCCTTCTAACACTAAAATCCATCTGTAAGTCCCTCTTTTCTATCAAATTTTCGTAAACAAATCACTCTATTGTAATGGATTCAAAAATTTTGGAATCGCGTTCTCTGAAGTTTTACCATTGACATTGACTACCTGAGATTTCCCATTTAGTTACAACCAATTCTCAACCATAGGCGAGATGTTTCCACCAAGCGCACAAGCAGGCCAACTGCAACGGCACCTCCGAAATTGTGGTTGCTGCAAACATCTTCATATCCCAACAAAGCAAAGCCATAAAAAACCAAACCGAAACAAACTCAATCCAAAATCGATCCGAGTATTATGGGGTAATAATAGCGCTGGTTGCATACACGGTAAAGCTTGTTGGAGGGAGGGAAGGTACAAAAATGGTCAAAGTTCTGCTGCCTGGATGTGGAGGGAGTATGAAAGTGCCCGTGAAGGCTCATCATTTGTTATGTTCTTAGATCAAATCACAATAAAACTTGAATGAAGAACTACCTCTATGTGTTCTTTATATAGCCATTTCTATATAGTCTTATATAGTCGTTGGGTGAGGTTGGTGATGGTAAAAGGTAGGTGGCAGGGTGGGGAGGAACTTGGAACTTGTTGCTGACTTCTGCTGATGTTTCGCGTGTCTGCTTCTGCTGTCTAGTTCGCTGACTCTTGCTATAAGAACTAGCTGCAAAACTTGCCTCAAAACTATACACACAGTTTTTGCTTTTCCTTTATTCCCTTCGCTAATGGATTTTGGGGGATTTTCCCTGCCTATTTCAAGCCTCTCAGACCGGCGGATCTGAAGTTGGACAGCAGTCCAAGTCATCCTCTGTGGGTACTTCACTGGATTCTAAAAATCCGGGGTTCTTTGCTCCGGCTCAACGATGGGGCATATGTGAGGTCGGACAGCCCATGGAGGGAGTGCTCAATGTGCAATATGAACGTATTTGAAAACATTACTCATATCTTCGGGGTATGTTGATGGAGTTCCGAGTTCGCTATCTGGGGGTCACTGTACTCGATTCGGACTCTCTGGTCGCCTCCCTAAACAACCGAGAGCAATAGTTTAAGGTGGCGGAATATGCATACCATGCTTGAAAATACCGGTATTTTCTAATATCAGAATTTAACTGGTGAGACAAATTTGAAATCTGTTTGGCAGTTGGGGTTTTCTTAAATGACTATACTAATACCGTATTACTATCTACTCCCTGATCTCAAGTAATGGCTCCAGATACCCCGGCAGACGGACATCAAGTCCACTGCCGTATCATGTTTTTTTTTTTTTTTTTTTTTTTTTTTTTTGTTGCATGTACGAGTATTAATTCCAATGATATACTTACAAAGCATATCTATCGCTACTTCGGAAAGTTTTTTTTTTTTTTTTTTTTTTTTTTTTTTTTTTTTTTTTTTTTTATTCACTGTGGAAAACTATGTATTTATTCATATTTGCGAATAATAAACATGAATCAATTCTATTGTCTTCTATATCAGGCCACTCAGCGTTGAATCCATGGCATTAACCTATATACCTATCCATACACATATTCATCACCTGTAAATTTCTGTACTTAGAAATCACGAAGAATTCTTAGAAGATAACGTCGATATCCTAGACCAGTTGAACAGTTAAGGCTGGAAAAAGATACAAAATAGTGAATCGATGAAACGGTCGGTGATTGCCAAATACTAACAATTCATCCGATTTCTTAAACAAACCTTAGGCGTAATGGTCGTCATCAGACCATAACTAGTGGATTCTTACAGGAGCCTAGTAAAAAATAAACAGCATCATAAGGGGGTTCAGAGGATTCCAGTGAGCAAGTACAATCATTTCATCATTAATGAAACGTTTCTGTATATAAAAAAAATAATAAAACCCAGCTCTACCTACCTCAATTTTTTCAATCGGTAATAAACTTACAGTAACGATCCGTATCCTAACATTTGAGGTTTTGATTTTAACGTAATCTAACATCCTCGGTATTACGCTGTTGTCGTGCTGTACTCATTAAATGTTATTCTTACAATATAATTATAATATATTATAGAAATAATATGTACCTAGAAAAAAATGGTTATTAATTTAACATGTAACATATATATATATATCATACAATGATATATACATAGATATATATAAATATCAATGTATATATAATACATTGTCAGGCCAACCGTGTCCAAACCTAATAATCCTAATCTAATCTATCAGCGATATTAAGATGTGATTAGCAAACTAACTCACCCGCGTCTTGGTCACTTGTTTCTGACTGCCTGGTGGCTGACTCCGGTTATTCTGAAACAAATTTAAATTCGTTAACCAGGTAGTAGGTGAATTGATGAGCCTAAAGATAGAGGAATGGTGGGAATATTGACCCCCTATTGGTTTTCCCATTTAAAAAAATCAAATCATCGAGAAATTTCTCAAATTTCCATGAATTCGGACTCTCTGGTCTATCAAAAAGCGATACTCATATTTGAATCTATCTGTGGGTGACGTACACTGTTTTATGGGAAAAAAAATTCAATGTTACCTCTCTTCAAAAAGTGCTGGTAATATGGACCCCAAGGTACAATGAGTGAAACACGTAGACTTTTAACCAACGTGTGCAAGAAAAAAGAATTTAATGTTAAGTGAAATACAAATCAGCTGTGAAATCAGTGGATTTATGTTTTAAGGAATAATATAATACATATTTATTTGCAAAAGTACGAGTACAAATATTGTGTGTGCTCTGCTTAAGCCCCTGCACATTCAGAATGAGCCCACATTTCATACATCACACGCATTACCCATAGCTCCCCTTCGTAATATTCCTTGAAATTTCCTTGGCAGAAAATATACTGCGTGTTCCTTGTTTGGCTGCTCTTCATCAACAGCGTTTGAATCGGTGAATCAGACTTCTTGGTCTTCTGGAATAGAGGCATCGGTGTCGCTCTCTCATCAGATTTCTCCTTCCTCATCAGCGTTTTCTACTCTTTCTGAATTCTGGAAGTTGAAGGTGGCGGGTCAGCAGGCCTTTCATCTCCTCTTATTTTACCATTTCCTTGGCTTTCGCCCCTACCAGCCTTGAATGGGCGAGCGACTCAAGTAGCCTTTATCTTGTTTTCCTGTGATGATATCAACATGGCTTTGTGGGGTGAACCAGTTATGAAACTGCAGAAAGCCACTTTTCTTCCCCTATTTCTAGTTTTCCTTTTGGGTTTCGGAACGGGGTGTATGTCTCTGGGAGAAACCTTTCCAGATGGAAAATCTAGGTAATATGGAATCCCGAATGCCTGAGGTCCATATTACAAAAACCAACAGAGCTATATTGGAAGTGGACGCCCTTTCGATAAGCCGTATTCTAGTGTCCTGTCTGTAAACCCGATCGGGGATTTTAAAACAGATTATTGTTGCATTAAACCAGGTAGAGCAGGGGGTAGATCAAAAATTGCAAAACAATGGATTTTGAAATAAGCAAAACGAATGTTTTACTCACCTTGTAGAATATTTGATCAGCTGGAAAAACAAACCGAATGTACTGTACTCTTGTTATTGGGTGATTAAATGTCCTGGCTGTACCCCGCGGCTCTTCCCCTTCAAAGAGGGGATGCATCACCATTTTCCCGCCTCTCTCCTCCTCAATCTCGAGAAAGGGATGGGGTCCACATTACTTGCAGGGTCTATATCCCCACCTTCTCCTCTACCGTTCTAGCTGTACTAATTTTCTTCAGCTGGAATTCTACATTCAGTCCACATCCATCATAAAAATGTAAGATCTTTCCTATTAGGAGTTGCCCACCTGCCCACCATATTGGCCCGTAGATATTCACTAGCCCATCACCACGTTTATTTGTTGCTAGCCACTGCTCTTCAGGAATCCTTCAACCACCATTCGTCCCCACCATTTTTTAAAGCGAGAGACAAATTAGATAGTTACTTGTGGGGAGTACATAACTGGAAAGGTCAATTTATTTTCTTCTTCTTCTTTTTGTAGTATTTGTTGCTAAGGTTCTAAAACAGGTTTTTCGGGGTTCGCTGGGCATTTTGGATTTAAAAAATCTTTGAAAAAAAGAAGGTTGGGCCGACCAAAACGTAGCTGGGCAGATGGTGTGGCTAATGATGTGCGTTCCAACCAGGGAATCGTAATTGTAGAGTAAAATCACAGACCAGAGATGACATGCGGACATCATTACGGGAGGCTCTGGCCCCTCGCGGGTAGTAGCCCCAGGAAAAAAGAAGAACATTCATATTAGCGAATTATCCGTAGTCCTTTTTCTTTTGAGAGAGCCAAATCGTGAACTATTTATTAACTTATTTAAATCTGAAATTATTTATTATTTGTTGTGTTATCTATTTAAATCTAAAATTAATCAGTATTTAACTATATTTTTATTAAATTTGCTATGAAAGATAGGAGTGACTGTCGCTGGACAGTCACCCTACAAATAAAATATTTACTTAAAAACCAGCAAAACAATATAGTATTGTAATATACAAAAAGTTGAATAAAGAATTAATTGAAAAAAATATATATATTAGCGAATTATCTAATTAATTTAAAATTATCTACAATTCTGTGCACGATGAAACTGAAACATGATTTGGCTCTTAATCAGCAGAGGGAGATCTGTGGCTTATTTCTTTTATATTCTTACCTGGTGGCAAGTAAATCAGAAGCCCATTTGTTTTTAATCATTCTACGAAGCTGAAACTGATAATTATGCCTCCACTATGGAGTACAATGACAAGGTGCTTTGCCGTCCTGATCACCTGGGGGACATCTGAGGCTGATTTTTTTCCCATTCAACCTACAATCAGCAGAATCAAGATGCCAGGTAACTGTGAGACCAGTTTTCTAACTGATGAATCTCACCTATTTTGAGGCCTTTAAATCCAAATTGGGGTAAATTCAAATAAAACGAACATGTTTAAATTATATGAAACTTTATATAACTCAGATAAGAAAACATCTTCTACTTCGTGTGTTATTGTCATTTCTTTGTATTTCCCATGATGGTGAAACTTGAAATGACACCTTCAGGATACCTATTGCAGGGGTACATTGACAAAGTGCCGATCTCATTTCGATTTCTTTTGTATTCAACCTTCAACCAGAAGCTCGGTGACAAGTTACTCTTGGTCCAATTTCTGTTACATTAAACCTTCAAAGGTAAAACAAAATTATGTCTCCATGATAGTGCTTGGGTAGCTGAAATCTCGTAACATGGGACATGGACGATCACAACCATTCATAGCGTGGTAGGGTAGGCTGAGTGCGTTGCTTCCACGTTTGATTTTTCTCTCATACAAGTACAAACAAGTAGATCAGTGCTCACAAAATGAGTCACATGATAGCGCATTTTCTTGTAAGGAGATCCGCGTGAAATAGGCACGTCCTGCGTTGAATAGGAGACCAAATGGCTTTGGAACTCACTCAGTTGATCGATGACCTCTCATGCGTCTTCAGTATTCTTCCTTGAGCCTCCTCCTCAAATGTTAGCTTCCTGCGTCGAATAAGAGACAAAATGGCTTTGGAGTTCACTCCGCTGATCAATGACCTCTCATGCATCAACGGCCTCTGATACATCTTTATCCTTGCCATGTTACATCCATACCAAGTTTCATAAAAATCGGACGTCGGGAAGTGACATTTAAAACGATTTTAAGAGGACATAGGTACATACATCAACGGACTAAGTTCATTGAGAAGCTCATTTTTCCTTTTTTTAAAAGAAAATGCGCTAAAAATAGGTTTCACACAATCCATTCATTGCAACAGCTCTTATCCATAGTTGTTATCCTAATCCTGTTGTTAACAGCTGCATATCAGTCTTTGTTGATTGCAAGTTGATGTCCGTAACTACTGAAGCTAAAAAACGATGAAGTGAATAGATAGAGTAAACGATATGTATAAGTGAGTTATATACCGAAAATGTATTGGTTAATTATAAAACAGGTAGTTATTGAATAGTGATGGACACTGATCTATGCAGAAGGTTTATAAAACCAGCAAATTTTAAATCATTTTGTAATAATTTGCAACATTTATGTAAATAATTGTTGTATAGTAATTTCACTATTACAAAATCAACATTTATGGAATTAACAGGTAGATGAAAAGCATGTCAGTCAATCAAGAGCAGGCTAACAGCCTTCATGATCGTTCCATGTTTAATAATTTTAGCCGCAGGCTCTGAGCTGACAGCATCCGAGGAGTTCAAGATTGGTGGTGGGGGGGGGGTTCAATAAACTTTCCCAAGTTACTCCCTGCCCCAGGTTTAAAGGGAATTCATGTAATCAGTCTGAATAAATTTGTTTAGATCCCCTCCGTTACATGGATGTTGCCTCAAATTGAAAACTTGACTTTCAATAATCAAAGAAGTGTAAAGATATGAGGCATAACAAATCACTCTGATAGTCAGTCTGAAAAAACACTCCCTAACATTATATAGATATTAGGTTTCCGCACAATTTACATTATTTTAGTCAAGGTTTGGGTTAGGTTTACTTAAGTTCTTCTCTACAATACCAATGAAAAAATTCCTAGTTATTCAAAATTGCGAGTTTATTCGTTGTTACAAAACAAAAGAGTGACATATGGTGTTAAACTCAACTAAGGAGTGACTTTGGATGTTGAAGCGTGGCACTGCATGTCCTCAGCATACTTTTCATAAGATGGTGCGTAACCACTGAGTGCCAATCGCAAGTATGATGACATATGATCGTCAGTTAGTCGATTGCGATATTTTGACTTAATTATCTTCATTTCAGAAAATGCAGACTCGCACAAGTAAGTTGACCCAAACATTGCCGTCAGTTGAAGGGCGATTTGCCTTAGATTCGGATATTTATCTTCAGATATAAAACACCAGAAATTTGTATCAGATGCTGTAGCTTTGAGATGTATATCTGATATAATCTGCACCAACTCATTTTCAACAGAACATGAGTTCATATTAAACTGACTTGCTACTTCAGTAGCTAATTCCTCAATGTTTTTACATGAAAAAGGATAACTCATAAATGATGCTATATTTGCCAATTTACTGCAATCATAAAAACGCATTTCGAATTGTCCCAAAATATTTGATAATTCAGCCTCATACGTATCATAATTCAACTGAGGAATCCTTGCTTTCAAAGACGGAAAATGTTTCAGATCCTTTCTTTTCAGTTGATCTATCATAAGTTGCAATTCACTTTTGAATGCGTTTACTGCGCTAATCATCTCAATAATAGTTTTTCCTTTACCTTGAAGCTCCAAGTTAATGGTGTTTAAGTGCATTGTGATGTCAGTCAAAAATGCCAAATCAGTCAGCCATTTTTCGTTTTTCAACATCTCAGTGTCATCACCTCTTTCGTCTAGAAAAGCTGTTATTTCGGGCAATAATTCTTGAAACCTTTCTAGGAATTTTCCGCGACTCAACCACCTGACGTCCGTGTGAAGACAACGCTGCTTTTCTTTGACAAGTACCGCGCGTTCCTTTGATAAAGCCGCCTTTTGCCGCAAGCAGTGTTATTACGTAATAAATTTTTGTAGTTTAGTTACCTACTTATTAAAAATTTTTTTCTTCTCGAGATCTACTCAAAAAGCACTCGCGATCGACTGGTCGATCGCGACCGACCGTTTGAGCACCCCTGTTCTACACCAACCTCTGTTTCTACATTGAAATGGATTCCCTCAACTTCGTCGTGATTGATTTAGTTCGCGTAGTTCGTGTAAGCATCATCTCTCCTAATCTGCGCTCTTCATTTATCAAAAATCTTGCTCATCTCGCGAAATCAAGTGCCTCCGTCTTACCTTCTTGCCGTACTAGTTAAGCCTAAGGTAGAAAGAGGGAGGAAAATTAGTGTTAGTAGATATTAAAATTTGTATCTTTCTACAGCCAATGAAACTGTGGGAAGTTTGGAAAGCACCAATAATATTGATAATAATTGTCATGTGGTTAGACTGAAAATTCCAATAATGATATACCAAAGTGAATTTTATATAAATATGTCCCTCTAGAGATGTTTCATGAATCTCCTCAGGAATATGTACTACCATATAAAAAATAAATGCAGTAAAGTCAAAGAAGTTTTACGTTCCAAATGCTGTAGTAGGGGTTATGCATAAAAGCCCTTGAATACTTCTGGCTTGATCGCAATACCAGAGGGACACATCACTGTCAGGGCCGTAATATATTCTGCTCCAACTCCAACTTACTTATACAGTTCATCCAACTTGCTTTCTGAGCTTGAAAGGTCTCAGTACTTATTTTCATAAGTGCTTAGTTTTACTTCTATATCTCTAAAAAGTTACTGAATCTAGTTCCCAGGGGGAACGGTGAAATGATATTCCGTTTCAAATATTGAGTTATCATTTGACGATCTTCTCTATCTGCAGTAACTGGAATTATAAAACTATGCGAACAGTTCTTTTAGGTTCCTATTCGACTTACATGTAGGTTCCTCAGCCAACAATAAATTCCCTTCAGAATTCAGTCCCAACATATATAAGCATTTGAGTAATGTCAACTTTATTTACATATTATGTTTGATTATTGCTAAAACAGTTACAGCGGTCCAGAACCAAACCTCCTACGACGTTGTATGAGCTTTAGAAAAATGAATTAATAGTTAGGTAGATACTGCAGGTCTAAAAAGCTAATTTGTACCAAAGATCCCGTTAGTTCAGCAGTTTGCATGTAGTAACATCAAAATTCGTACATTGGCTTTTATATTTGTCATCGTTTTCTTTCTGTTTATCATTCCGTGAAACCACCGTGATCGCTCTGGAACAAGCGTGGATTACCCTTAAGGCCAACCTAGGTCATGGCCTACAGCGCACGGCTGCATGAGGTACGTGGGTCACAGGGAAATGGAAAATTTTTCGCTGTGAAGTTGCAGCACTTTCGCCTTCCTCCTCACTAAAGTTTTGATGGAAGATGTTTTTATTTTTAAATGTTCTCTGTTACTGATGATTCTCAAGGTATAGTATTGACTTCTTCCTCTGTTTTTAGTTAGCCTTGATGCGTATTTATACATATATATATATATATATATATATATATATATATATATATATATATATATATATATATATATATATATACCTATATATATATTTTTTTTTTTTTTTTCTTATCTGTTGACGATTATGCCTGTTTTTTCAAATATCCTGGGGTGCTTATAGCTTTCAGGGGTTTTTTGTAGCTAAAGAAGGTCTGTGACCACTGACCGAAACCGGTTCTATTAAATTAACGATCCCTTACAGGGGAAGAAAGGATCGAAGTTTTTTTTCCATCCTCCCCTTCCTCACCCCAGCAGGGACAATTTCGCAGGATTTGCCGCCTAATTTATGATAAAACCGAAAATTTTTGTTCATTAGCCGCCTATGTGTGACTATATTTATGTTGAACACAGGTGTACAAAACTGATGTACCTCATCCCCCCTGATAATAATTTGTTGTCTTCCGTCTGAAAACGGAAGGAATATAAAACTTTAGCCTCACGAATGTGGCAAAAATTTAACGTTTTCAAGTTCTTCTATAATTCCTAAGACTTGCGCCCAATAGAAATTTAGATTCGTACGTACCAAAGCGGTAGACCATGAAGAAATAAAACGATTTGCTCCCCAAGAAATATGCATTTAATAATTTTGAACGAGCTCTACACTCCTAATTTAGACCCCCCCTTCTAGCGACCTTAATATCCCCGTAAAGTCCATCTCAGGGTCTAACTCAGGGTGAAATACTTTGCATGATTTTTATAGTGTAAATTTTAGCTCAGAACCTTTCACGCCGACTTACTTTGTTCGTAATTTTTGTACCATTTGACGTGCACAAAAGCGGTGTTTCAACTGAATGTCAAAGGGAACGGATTTGAGCTGAAACGTGCCCGATTCATTAACCCTGGGAATTATTTAACCCTGTAGCAGACTTTAAATCAGACCAATATTGATGTCGCTATATGATATTGAAGGGCAATTGTCTAGACGGGAGCAGGAAAGGACTCGCCCTAATTTAACTCAATTTTTGATTGCTTGTAACACTCGTATTTTAGGAGACAATGTATAGGTAGTTATTTGGATCCAAATATTTTAGCGAATTTTCTTAAAAAATGAAGCTACTGCATTGGCTCGCAAATTTTTAAAATAAAAATTCTGAAACAATTCCTGAAGTTTGCATTTTCATATATATATATATATATATATATATATATACATATATATATATATATATATATATATATATATATATTACACAAAGGTTTATTATTTCTGCACCTTCTACGCAGATCACTGGTCTGTAATTATGTAATTATTATTAAGCCCCATTTAAATCTAGTAAGTGATCAAAACTTGGCGTATCGAGCCTCTCCAAAGGGTTCACACCTCAACTGCCCAGGACCCCACAATATTTTTGGTTTATAGTAAATAAATGTTGAAAAATTTTCTAAAAATGTCAAAACAACAAAACAAAAAACTTAGTTAAACGGCAGGTTGAAAAGGAAAGAAATAAGCCTCAGAAGTTCTGAAACTGATTAGAATAACTTGAGAACTGAGAATGAACTGAAAAGAACTGAGAAGAAACCTCGCGCAAAAACTAAACGGGCTCGACCAACAAGCTCGAAGTAAATTGTAAGGATTGAAATTTATAAAATTCTAAATTTGGAAATTAGTGGAAGGATCTAGTTTTTTCTTTTTTTTTTTTTTTTTTTGGAAATATTGATTTGAATGTCCTCAATCGAATGAAATTGGGTGTCTCACGAGACCTTAAAACCAACCAGTTTCTTATAAACAGTGTGTCCTAGATATAGTGTCAGAGCAGTATTTAAAAAATACATTTTTGCGCATGTACACTCTAACCTTGTTTTTTTCTTCTTCAAATTGGAATCCCCCCCCCCCCCCAGTATGTTTCAATCAGGTTCTCTGAAAACCTTTACAACAAACGTGCCCCTTTAAATTACTTACGTATATGTGTGTCCTTCCAAACGAAAACTCTCCTACTATCTTGCCCTGGTTACTTGGCATAGGAAAGTCTCACCCTTTCCATATATATACCAGCTGCTGGATGCCGGAGACTTGCAATCTGCTTGGCAACCGAATCGACGTTTAATGCGGGCTCCATAGCGGATGCTGCTGCACTTAATGATGCAAGTTCCTATTTCTACCCCCACAGACACGGCAAAGAGAACCTACTGTCTTATGACATCCTCTAGAACACTCCACCGAGATGTTTAATGTAGCAGTATCAGGTCAGCATAAAATGTCAATAGTCGCGGGTCCCGCACACACCTACACACGCACTCCCACACACAGTGTGTATCTGTTTGTTGCCAACGACTACATATGCTACATAAAAAGGCCTTAAACGATAGGAATCGTTTCAGAATCTCCTAAAACGGATTATCTGCAAGAAAGATTCCAAATATCATATTTTAAAAATTTTTGTTCATAAAAATTTGCTGTAAACAAAGCTATTACAGCTCTATGTAGACTACGAGCCCTCGCTAGATTTTACTAAAAGCACATCTCTGTTCCCGACAAAGTCGTTAAAGAGCGAAACAATGGTCTACCCGAACTTTACCCCTTCTCTTTCTTTGTCTTCATCCAGGCTCCCTCCACGTGTCACCTATGTTTCCTCTCACCGATACCTCCGACACGTGTCAACCCCGTGACACTCTCAAAACCCCTTCGCAAGTCTTATCAACCAGGCCGATTCCCCCTTTTGCTGAAATCCTCACGCCACGATAAGGGTAAGAACCACTAGTGAAAGGGGTGGTTAGGGCCAGACTTCTATACTTACTTCTATATTTAGGTGTAGAGGTCTGCGGTTAGGACCGACTGAAGACAAAGAAGAGAAGTTTCACCGCTGAGAGTTGAAGAAAACGCAAGGGAAACCCAAGACGTTTACTTGTTGATTCTGTATGATATCGCTATAACTTTCCTCGGTCTAAATCCATTCGTTGCTGCACACTTGTAGTCAGATCCTCTAGCTATACTTTCGGTTTATAATTTTCTATAATGACATTTTTTAATCAACCAAGAACAAACAAATTTTCAATTTGTTGGTTTACGTTTCAAGATTTTGATTTCAAAAGTCGAACTCAGCATCCGAACCATTCCGCAAATGAGTCTGCAACTACGAGAGAGCATTTTCATGACTTACAGTTTGGCGTTGAATGCTTCGGTATCCATACAGCCTAAGTAAATAGGATAATTGAACGCAAAAAGCCTCACCCTATTCGTAACAGTGTTGATAAATAAAAAAATTGGATGTTCCCACTGAGCACGCTCAATATTTCGCAATTCTCAGAGTTCTTATTTGAATCCGGAACCTTTCTACTTTTTTCAACATAGTTGTCACATTTTGGAATAAACCGCTGTTTCAATTGTTGTAACACAGACTTATTGATCTGTGTTGCATAATAACAAAGTAAGTTTAGAACGTGAACATTGCAAAGCTTTTGATAAACTCTGCGTTTTTCCCGTCTAAGCCTAACAATTCCACAATTTTTAGTAAATCACTATATAACCAAAAGAATGAAGTCGTCAGCTAATCAGTGCGTCTCCTTACCTCCCAGAACTGTATTCGATTTTCGAATACTTCATCTTATCTGAAAACCTAACATGTTACTGAAATTGAAATGTGCGTACTTACTGATAAATATTTTGTAATTGCAATAGGTAAGTGCAACCTATCATAATATTGTTTTCAGTTGCAATCTTTCTACCAAAATAGAGTCGTAAAGTAAATAATTACCTATACTTAACACTTGGGACCGAAAACGGTGGTTAGAGCCTATATCACCAGATAAAGTTAATGATAATGTTATTTTTTATTTTTCAAAAATATGTTCAATTATCCAATTATCATTGTGTAGGAGTGTCATCCCAGAATAAAGGTTACCCATCATTAACGGCACTGTTGACTTATTACTGAAACGTTTGCCACTCGAAAATGCTTTCATTGCCGGGAATAAGTTGTAGTCACACGATGTGACTCGCAGTCACTCACAGTTTTTATCGAATCGTCTGAGAAGTATGGAGGATAGGAGGAAACATCCCAATCAAATTTGGTAAGCAGGTCATGTGTTGATTTTGTGGAATTAGCCTGGGTTTTGTCATGAAAAAGGAGCACTTTTTTTCGTCAAAAGTTCAAGTTGCAGCCGTTTCATCCGTTTTCTTAGCTTTTCTAATACTTGGCAATACCTGGTGGCATTTATTGTTTCATCTATGAGCAGGTATCCGACCAACAGCACTATCCCAAAACGCCGTTGCCATAATGTTCCGAGCCGAAATTTCGATTTTGGCTTTTTTCGGTATTTTCCATCATCTTTTCTAGACCATGCTCCACCTCCAGACCATCCGATATGTTGTGATGGATCCAAGTTTAGTTCCCAGTCACTTTTTAGGCATAAATTTCAGAATTTCATCCGCGGTCAACACCTTCCCACATCAGGAATTTAATCCCAGAAAGCACTTCACAACCGAACCCGCGCACAAGGTAGGTGGACAATGGAATCTGAAGGCATGCAACTGCCACTAAACTCAAACAAAAAACATGAGACCTTCCCTAGCTTTCTACCTCATTTAGTTTTCTTATAAGAAAATAGGGAAACTTACTTTTGGGGTGACCCTCGTAGGTGAAAAAAAGTTAATCAAATGATCTAGTGCAAGTTCCTCAATAGGCCAGAACCCCCTCTGGATCCACCTCTCGTAACAGCTGATAGAATCTCATATAAGTTAGAATAAGGTAGAAGTGCATAATTTCAATACTTCAATTTTAGCAAAATACGGGGAAGGGGATGGATTGGTTTCCAACCTGAGACTGATCGAAATACTACTTTGGGTGATGGATTGGCCCACGAAATCATCAAGCATTCCGCAGTCAAATGTCGGAAATATGAACATGCCCATACATATTTTCTGATAAATTCATAAATCTTCTATTTCGGTTACGAAAACTGCATTTCATTGAGTCCGTATAAAACCTTAAGAGGTTTAAAACCTTAATGAGCTTAAAATTCCTCGTGATGTAAATTAGGTCTTCGTATGTTTGCATTTCATCAGCACCGTGCATTGTTAGAAGGGGTGTTAAACCGTTTAATGTGTCAGCATCAAGTGGTTTCCAGCGATAAGCTGTTATACTCTCTTCCTCCGCCCTTTTCTTCGATCCCACAAACTTCTGGGCAAGAAATGACAATGTTGAGGTCTTTATTCCGCCTTGTCGCTCCTCTCCGTTCAGGCTATAGGTACTTCGACGTGACTTGGGCATCCGCTGTACAAAAAGTTTTGACATGACATTCTGACAGATGATGACAGACACCTAATAATTTCCTAAAAGTTGTGTAAGATGTATTTCCCTGGATGGGGGTAGCCTGGACAGACTGAATGTGACCTGAAATCCACAGTATTATACCACCATTCTTAGAAACGTCATTAGGTAATATTTGTTCCCCGCTATTTGCTTTGAAGAGGCTGCGTTATGAACTCTATGACATTTGAACAAACTGTTGCTTTTAAAATCTTCGCAGCATTTAATCAGTACTATATCTTGGAACTATAACTTTTCCACAACTATGTTTGACAAGGAGAAAAAGCGTTACTCTTGGAGTACTTTTACGATGAAGTTACATAGTAAAGACACGACTGTGTAAATTTGAATGCCGGATTCAGCCGTATATGTTCAGTTAGTAATATCGTATGTATTAACAAGCTAATAAAATGATTGAAATTGAAATTATTTCTACGATAGACTGGGATATTAACTGAAAGCACTGTGAAGCACCCAATTCGTATGAAAATGCTCCAGAATGTTCTTCGCATTTGTTGCGTTCATAACATTTAGCGTGAAAAATATGTTTAAAATCTATACCTCTGTAAAATCTGTACCTATCAAAATTAGCAACGAACAACTATTAAAGGTACCCTGTGGGGACTACCTACAGCGATTTTTATTAATTTCAGTTATTAATTTACATTTTTAGTTTCCACTTTCATAATGTTGACCATGATTAAAATATACCCATGCTGAAGAGGCCCCCAAAACAAACAAAAATATGAAGTACTACACTACCAATATAAGCTCTGACGAGGCCGGAAATGGCGAAAGCGCTTAGCAGTAAAGAAATTAAAACTTGAGAAGCCTACTATATAATTTCTCAACCCTCAAAAAACCAAAAATCTTATTGGTGTTTGGATGTCATTCACCTATAATTGGTGACACCGTCGTTCAAAATTATGGCTGAAGGTGATGTAGGCACTCCATTGCTGAGATTGCGGTCGTCCAACTCAGTTAATGAAGTTGAGAGTGATGTTAGTGCTGTTAGTGCTGTTACCATTAAACTTCCGGCATTTTGGCAACAATAACCGAAAATATGGTTTTCTCAGGTCGAAGCCCAATTTAAGCTCAAAAGAATTACTGCAGAGTCAATAAAATTTGATTATTCGCTAGCTAAAGATAAAGCCTACGTAGAAAACATTTATGACTTGGTAGATTCTGATGTTGGTGATAAAAATAGGCTTATTGCAATTTATCAAGAAAGTGAAGAGTCCCTAATTAAAAAACTCACAAGCGGCTTTGAGCTAGGAGGACTAAAACCAAGCCAATTGTTAAGTAAAATGAAATCTTTGGCTGGAACAAGCGATTTTTCGGACGAAGTATTCAAAACACTTTGCGAAAAACTTCCAGAGCATGTGCGCAGCGTGTTGGTGATCGCCGAAGGAAATCTTGAAAAATTGGCCCAGTAGGCCCAATGTCGTTTGATGTTTGAAATTTGAAATCTTATAGATTTGAAAGGAATCTTATAGGTGTTTGAATGTCATTCACCTATATAATCCTCCCCTTCATTTTTCGAATGTTTCTTATTTCAGCGAATTTTTAAATATAATTAATGGAGCTATAGCAAGGGATCTAGAAATTTAAAAAATCCAAATCAATATTTTACTTCGGAAATCATTTATGATGCATTTCGAAACGATTTCAGGATATTAACTTTTAAAATAACTAAGGATTCTAAAAGAATGTATGAGATCGTTGGACAGCATTTTCTAAGCATAATAAATTGCTCAAATTTCAAAAAAATGTGCTGAAAAAACTCAAAATGGCCAAAATTGTTTAAAATATTGAAATTTATATAAGTATATTTTAGCAGAATATTACTTAGGAAAAGATTTTAAATATAAACTAGAACAGAATCCCGAAATCCAGAACTATTTGTAAGGAATTGTTCAAAATAATTTACTTAAATTTCATTACACCGTGTTAAAAAATATTTAAAACGGCTTAACTAGATTACAAAATTGCAAAAAATTTGTTTTGTTGCCATAAAATTGATA
The DNA here is from genome assembly GCA_030762985.1 of Adelphocoris suturalis. Lineage (NCBI taxonomy): Eukaryota > Metazoa > Arthropoda > Insecta > Hemiptera > Miridae > Adelphocoris > Adelphocoris suturalis. The sequence goes on along the minus strand of CM061043.1, from coordinate 129,941,013 downwards.
GTTTCTGTGCACGAAAATTGCTCAAATGTCTAAACAATTCAACATGAATATAAAAAGAAAATTTGCTCGTATGGTTATGTTGCATGAGTGAAACTTTTATAAATTAAACAAGTTATAGTTTTTGCAATAGCGTCATTCCCGAAAACTACATAAAAATCTTCACAAAGCGCGGCTTACTGGGCAAGCCTATTAATTTCCTTTTCGTTTGAGAATACGACATCGTTTTCGGGAATGAATTCGGCTCCTAATCATTTTTCCACACTCTTTAACCTTCAAACCTACCCTACAAATAATTTTTACTTGACAAAATAATCACAAAGACCGAGACCAAACCAATGAAAAATCAATAAATTTGGGATTTTTTACCCAAAATCGGTACCAATGTTGGGAGGGAGCGAGCTTGTGAAAGTATCGAGAAGGCAGTTTGGTTTTTCATAAAAAGGTACTGTGTTTATGAAGTGTTGAAGGCGATAGGAGGGTGTGGGAGGTAGATAGGTACTTACCTTGAATTTCACTCAGCTGATCAGGGTGGTTCCGTTCTTGATAATTTATCAACCAGCCTAAAAGCGCCCCTTACACAGTCAGTTATAATGCTACTCTTCTGCAATAAATTACTGCTATATCCCAGTTCTTCATGCAGCTACACACCTCAAAAGAATTAAAAGATCACTTTTCCTTGTAGACGCCAAATACCCCAGATCAATCGGACGAAGTTCACATCATATCTCACGGTTAGGTATCTAGAGGAGAGATTCAACCTATTTTTTTGTTTTATCTCAAACACTGAGAAAGAACAGCGATATCAAGCTCCGACTTGTGCCAAAACAGAATGAATCCCGCTTCTTCGTGGTTATCAGCTCTAAATCCGGGAACGGAATGAGATATCGCAATTCTGGCTTCACCATCATCAAAACGGAAGTTAGTGAAAATTGTTGTCTATTTCCATGAAAAAATAAATAGTTACAATGTTGAATTGATTTCGACGGTTAGGCCATCGAACCATTTTTATAGGTTTAACTATTATAAGTTATTGTTTGTTACTGATGATGGCCTAACCGTCGAAATCGATTCAACATTGTAACTCTTTATTTTTTCGTGGAAATGGACAACGTTTTTCACTAACTTCCGTTTTGAAATGGGTTTCCACAACTTCGTCGCGAGTGATTTAGTTCTTTTCACCATCGTGTTAAGCACTAAAATATATTTGAAATGGAAGCCACCCGGAAAAAAAAAAAAAAAAAAAAAAAAAAAATAGAAAAACTGTTTTGTAACTATCCTATAACCCCCTCCTCTTTGGGAAGTCCACAAAAATTTTGGATTTTTTCTGATTTGTATTTGCTTAAAGCTGAGTATCAGGCAAAACGGAAGTTAGTGAAAAAACGGTGTCTATTTCCACGAAAAATGAAGAGTTACAACGTTAAATCGATTTCGACGGTTAGGCCATCATCAGTATAACAAATAATAACTGAAGACATTAGAAAGGACACAGCTTATATAATCACAGGTGAAAGGAGATAGAATCCCATTGGTCGAGAGAAAGGAAAAGGGCAGCAGGTAAAACCTCCTACGACGTTGTATAGCTTCAGAAAAATAAATTAATAGTTAGGAAGGTACTGCAGGTCTAAAAAGTCCAGTCATGTAGCATGACCCCATGAGCGAATTTTTGAAGAAATCTTCGACATTTCAGTCGCTGATCGTGTAGAGAAATTTTAGTTGATGATTTAGACAGGGATACTTCCATAAGAGTAGTTCAATCTGAATTTGGACAATGTTTCATGCAAATATTACCGATTTTTACAACTAGCGAACGTCATTATTTCGATTTTTGACTGATTTTTCAACTTTGAAATTTTTGAAAACTTGATACATATTCTTACAGGAAATTTTACGCTGATTCCGAATATACCACATGTTAGTATGCTGAAAAAATTATTTCGCACAACAAATCGCAAAAAACAAGCTGTTTTGAAATTTTTGACTACATTTTTGAAAATTTCAACCCGAAGATGTAATCCGATCATGCTGGCCAACAAACTTGAACTTTCGTTTTGTGTTCTTAACCTTTAAAAAAATTTTGAAGTTTCTAGCACAATTCTACGGACAGTTATCGTCTGGAATGACACATGCATTTATACATACACTAGCCGTTCCGGCTCGCTACGCTCGCCTCCACGTCCAGCCGGGGGGCTCACCCCCCATTAAATTGCTCGCTTCGCTCGCAAAATGTGGCATGTAGGGAATTTTGCTCGCTTCTCTCGCAAAGTGTGGCATGTAGGGAATGTTGCTCGCTTCGCTCGCAAACGGTAGATCTCTAAGGGTAGGTTTAACTTCTGTAGGGGATGCTGCTCGCTTCGCTCGCTTGAGGAAGTTATACTGCCCACCCAACTTGGCAGACGTTTTTTTCTGTTGGAAATTCTTACAAACAAATTAAATCTTATAAAACTACGTGGAACCACGAAAAGTTTATTAGGAACAGCTGTATATGTATAGGAAAAAACCCGTATTTATTCTTTTGAAATGTCTCTAACGGAAAAGTTCCCCCCATCGCTTCGCCTCGCATACCTATGTGGTATACCTGTGTGTACCTGCTAACATTGTGAAACACCTGAGTCGTCGAACCCCAAACACTTCTTCCGAGAGCCTTCTCGCGTCCACGGCACATATAATTTTTCATTTTAATACCTTCGTCTCGCTTCCGCTCGCAATTTGACCGAGTTCTCGTCACTTTTTTCGATATCCGATTTCGGATTCAGATTCGGCGGGATCAAAGCTGTATTTCGCCCGCGAAAACCGTTCCGAAAAACGTACCTTTACGGGGTATATTTTATTCGTCGGACTTTTCGAGAAAACAAGGTCCGTACTCTCGCATTTTTTTGACGCATTTCCCGATACTTTTTTCGCGATCCGATCGCGCCGTCGTCTTCCTCGTTCAAAAACCTACGAAACCGGTATTTTTCCGGAATTTTCGACGGCCGTTTAGAGGGGTAGAGGAAGCGGGGAAGTGGAAAAAGCGCACATTAATTCTTACTTCGACCCCCCTCCCGCCCTACGGCCCATGGTTCGGGTGGGATTAGACAATTTTACATTATACATGCATACATACATACATACGTACATACATACATAAAAAAATGCGTTAAACTTCAAAATATGATTAAGAATAGCCTGAAACGGATTTCTGCATAAAATTTTTTTCAATAATTCACATTCTTCAAATTTTGAGGCGAGAGCAATAGCTTAATTTTCTCAGTTATTGGGAAAAAACATCCCGTCGCCATTAGGTAACTAATCATGAGATATAATGTGAACTTTGACCGATTGATCTGGGGTCTTTGACGTCTGCAAGGAAAACTGATCCCTTAATTCTTTTGAGTTGTGTATAACCCAAGACGATAAGTAATAATGTCATTACAGCGCGTCAAAGCGGAACGAATTCTTGTTTGTATTCAATGATGGGCCCTCGCAAGGTAGCCTGTGCTGCAATAATTGCAGCGTTAGGCTCAAAATATTAAGGTACGGTGAAAATATCAAGGTTTTAATATACGGTATATAATTTACGGTCAAAATATTAAGGTTTTACACCAAATTAAGTGGTTGAGTGGATTTACACTTTAGCTTACTAGTTTCACCCCTAAAATCTCATAAAATGTAACATACCAAATGAATTTAAATTTGTGAGATAAAGAATAAAACTTGGTTGTAACGGGGTTGGGGAGAAGATATGCAAGTGTTACCATTTGATTCATCGTAAAAAAAATACGCAGAAACCGACGGCAAACTCGTATTAAGGTAATTTTTCAAGAAAACCCTCAATTTCAATGAAAAAACGATGTTTTTCAACATTAGAACATAGTTTCCTCCCCTAATTAGCAAAGTAAAAGTAAAACTAACTACACCATTGAATTTTGGCTCAGTTATTACTGTTCTTGCATCTTAAATAAATATCGGTTCTCATAGTTAAATTTCTTTTTGAAAATACTCCAGCTTTCCCAAATTAGGTAAAATTGGCTTTCATATCTCAAACTTCAATTCTAAAAAAGGTCAGGCATCTACCCAATAGAAAATTTAATGATCTTTCCAACGATATCGTTGTATTTGAGTTTACACACCAAATCAAGGGAGTTATGGTCGTTTTAGTGACTAAAGGTGGAAAACCCGAAAAAATCTTGAAAATTAAATTACTCAAAAACTAAGCGTTAAAAAAAAATCTCTACGAGAAACTTTCGATCAGAAATGAGTTCTTAAATCGACCCCTGAAGTACTGACCACCTTATGCGGGACACCCTGTATAATACAGTAATGCCCTTCGTAGGTTTAAATAATAGATCGCAGAACTACTTCATATTCATCGGGTACTCCCGCCGCTAAAGGGAAGTTACATTTTCGAATCTCATCGTCTCTCGTTTTGGTAGTTACTAATTTCCTAGCACGGGATCTACGTGCCTCGCCTACTTACCCCAATCTCCTTCTCGCGCTACTAACGTGTCATAATTTCTAAAAATAAGTTTTTGGGCTATTCAGTCACAGTTAAGCTTCGTACCATTCTTTTCCCATGATTTCCTCTGTTAAATGCCGGCGAATAAGACCACGACCAAAGTATGTTCTTACAAACCTTTATTTTGGAAACTTATTATCAGAACGATCACAAACTTTTACCAAACCTTTATCATCGGTTAGATCTTGCAATATGCGTATAGATAAATATTCGTCCCTTCCAATAAATCAATAACACCCAACATTCATGTACTTATACGCATATTATTATATTAAAATGTTGAAATAGTAAACTTAAACTATAATATTTTACCATACTCATTATGTATCCCTATATATAGGTAATAAATTGTAGTCAACCCTTCGAGTCTTACAGATAAACTTTAAATCTTACGATACTTTAAATCTTACGATATACTTAAAATCCAGGCGTTACAATAATCAGACATAGGTGAAAACAAGTGACATAAATATGGGCAGATCCTCTATACAATATATAGCCAAACCTCAGTATTAACGCCAAGAATTTGAAAAAAAAGTTACTTAACATCAGTATTGTAATGTACGTTTCATCAATCAGTAATTGTACTGTTCATCAATTGTGAAAACATGATCATTAAATAATTATTGTTTTAAAAAGAAAACCTAAATATATCGTAAATGTTGCGTCAAACGTGAAAGATGATGATATAGAAGCATTTAGTCATTATTAGCGAATTTTCGTGGAAGATGAAGATGCTATAATGGCTCAATTAATTTTTAAATGAAAATTTTCGATAAATTTCTTCATTGAAATCCTTTTTGAGGCATTCTGAAACAAATCCTGGAGTTTAACCTCTTATATATATAGCAACAGTAGTCAAAAGAAGGTTATCAACAATGAACTATAACATTAAAAAAAATTATGCACAAAGTTATGCTGAAAACTGTTTTTAGATTTCATTAATATTCGCTGATACTCGTAAATCTATAAAAACGGGAAAAAAGCTAAAAATCCAATATTTAATTGTTGGATATTATTCATAACTAAATTTTTGTTATAGAATTGAACAAATTCTTTGCACTCGGTGCTCAAATTTCAAAACACTCTAACTAATATAATACGATAATTTACGAAAATTCGCTCATACAATCATGCTTTATGACTGGAATTTTTTCTTAAATTATTACCGAAAATTTAAAAGTAGAAATAAATAATTGTTTAATGGCATATATAAGTGACGAACCCTGTGGACGGTTTTTTACTTTAGATCGATAAAGTTCAAAAAATTAAATGTTATATCCGAGAATAGCAATTAATTTTTCTTCAAAAACGTACCAAAAACTTGAAATGTAGTGCAGTTTATTTATTTAAAACATTTGATGAAATATAACAGTTGCTGATATTAAACCTAAATTTTAAGTTTTATCAAAATATTTAGATTCAATAACTAAGTGAATAGTTAAGTTTTTAGTTATCTCAAACATTTTTAGGAATACAGCAGTGAGCGTTTTAGATTTTTATCTATTCAACATTTGTTCTCATGGAAATTTTGCTTATTTAAATAACCATATTTAGCCCCACAGGTTACCTATAAACTAAAGTGATTAATTTATCAATACTGTAGGAGATGTGGGATACCAGTTTTTTTTTTTTTTTTTTTAAAGAAAATTAGTATATTGTCAAATATTTGGGTAGCTCTGTTCAGGACTTAAGCCCAACTAGAACATTTTGAAAATGTGCGTATGGAAAGATCTTCCTTTATCAGTAATGAGCGTTGTAATACAAACGAGTAATTTTAGATGTTCAGAGTATTATAAATCGTATTATTTCCACCAGTTTGGTATATTTCACTCGTAATTCCTACCTAGTCATAGGTACTCAGTAATCACACTGGACATACGTAAAAAATATCATCGAAGTAGATAGTTCAAGATAGTTGCATATCAATGACTTAATAGCTATATTAAGCAAAAATAAAATTAATTGAAGGAGGGACCCTATCGAATAATGTTAATGTTGAGCAAGGAATTGCGAATTATTTGGATGGATCTTAGTGTTAATATAAAAGCTGAGATAATTATATAAATAGAAGAGGCAGTGTTATTGTTTGCACGACATTCACATAAATTTGTATAAGAGTTTCATTGCAGAACATCTTACCTTAAGTATCAATAAAAATTTTAAAAGAGGAGCTTGAAAATTAATCCTCTCAAAAGTTTAGATAAATCTTAAAAGATAATTATATACGTACATACTAATTATGAAAAAATTCGCTCAATCCTACATAATTGTAATGTGGCAGAGTATCCAAATTCATTTCGGAAAATCCTTTGACACAGGCATTTCAGTCTCTTTTGGTGAATGTTACCAAACCATTTCCATTACAAAATTATCAATCTCAAGCAGTCATTCTCAAACCATGTAGTCTGAAGTCATCATTTATACAAATAGTCCATATAAAACGTATAACACATTACGAAGTATATTTAAAAATTCAACATCCACTCGCCGTGAAATATCAAGCAGCAGTATTTATTTCTACAATAAATCAGTATGTAGCACGTACTGCTACCATATAACACAGTTATAGAGAAACATTTTTCTCGTCTCTGCACAATATACATGAAGAACCACTATTAAATCCATTTTAATGTAGACTTTTTGTGCAGAGTATGAAAACAGCCTTCCTGGAATTTTGTGGCTAGCAGTGAACCTCATATATACATAAAAGCATCATAGTAGCATAAAATATCAAGCCATATTGAATCACAACGAACTTGCGCGATAAAGTTTATGATTTAGTAATGATTTAGAGCACCATTTGATCATCAAAGCAGTAGAGCTTATTATCAATATTATTAATAGTCAATAATTCGTTCAAAAATGTTTGTTGAAGGTTAAAAATGAGTTTAGTCCCCCTACTCTTATGTTCAGAAGTATCACGCACAAAATACTAATGACATAATGTCATATATAACCCTCAAACTTGTCTGAAGAGTCAAATTTTGAATTAAAATTACATTTCACTTTTCTCGCCTTATTTTCTTATAATAAATCAGTTTTTTTAAGCAGTTCAACTGAGCGTGTGTGTAGGCCCCTTCAGAGTAGCAAAAGTAAATGTTGCGTCTTCCACTAACTTCATATGAATTTAGTATTGCAGCATTCCAACATTTTCAATACATTTTAAACTCATTTATTGTCTGAGATATGTGCTGGTAAATAACGCTTTTCAATGTCTTCAACACAATAATGTTGCGTATTGTATGTCGTACTGGTCGGTGAACCTTTTGCAGTTTGTAATAATTCATTTAGTTTGGTTAAGAAAATGTTTCACAGTTAATAACTAACTGGGTTGCACATTTATGATCACTTCCCATTTTCCCAGCGATTAGGAAAGAACAAAATCATTTTTCGTTGAATTTAGCGACTTTAAGGAAATTAGAGATTTCTAGTTGAACATAAATGTAAAAGGTATTTCTCGATGAATAACTTATGATTAGGAGGCGTTAAAAATTATTAAAGGAAGGTCCTAACTACATGTGAAATTTGGGTTTTCACAGGTTGGCCCATTTTTCCGGTCTGAATTTTAATTATACCTCAAAAATGCGTAAATAGAATACAAATTAAAAGCTTCCAGAGAACAAATTTATTCAGTAGACGCCATTTAATAATATCATGTTGTGGTAGCGGCCAATAGACCCTCTTCAGAACGACTCTACCAAGAAATTGTCATATTAAAAATATGATTTTTTTTCTACTGAATATTTGTAGATATTTATACTCAATGCTTCCTCCACACTTTTTTACTTCCTTGCTGGCTGTATTTTGACATTAAAGTAATGAAAAATCGTAACGCAAATCAACGATAAATTAATAAAAAATACATAAAATGAAATAATGGGTAATAATCATAGAAACTAACAACATCTAATAGGGCACAATCTTGCATGCAGAGAAGCAACTTAAATTTTAAAAAATAAAACTGTCCTGTTCACCAATTCGGCACATCCAAGTACCTAAATGAGGTGCCACAGGAATTTGATTCGTGTACTTTGCTTTTCCGATTTTCACAGAGAGGGTTTTAAACATTTTGAACGTAATATGGATCATAAGAAGTTTTCTTAGTAATTTTGAAGTGAGGTTACCTGATTCAAGATCATTCATTTAGAAAATTGAGAATTTAATAGTTAGAAATGGATATTGAGCACACCTTTCTTGAGCGTATATCTTTCAAAATCATGCATTTCTTTTGGTGGATCTTGAGGTTTAATTCGTAAACCTAAATTGGTACCTGAGTCACAAAGATATTACAGTAAATTCCAATCACGCGGTTGATGTTTCAACATTCTTACTGAACTTAAAACTAAAACAGGCATTTTTAATTCAATATTACACATATAGAAAATTTTAAGAATAGAAAACACTACTTTGCTATCCACTACACGATGGCGGAGGTGGATCGGACGTTAGACCCTCAAGTCAAATTATTAACAATAGAAAGTGTAGGGCTGGTGGATTGAACGCCAGTGATTTCCCTTACCAAAAATTTATCATCTATTGAGTGTTTGCGTGTATGTGTGTACCTATACCTATCAACTAGAAAGAGTCAGTTTCGATAGTGAATGACATTGAAGTATTTGTTTCTAGCCTTGTGGAACAATACATCGTCGTTACTGGCAAGACAACTCCGTCAGTTGACAACGGCCTGAAGATGACGTAGTTACGTCAAATGCAGGTGCGCCCTGTGATTTGTTAGTGACAATGACAGACTGCAACTCTTGGTTTGTTGTTTGTTTGTGTATTTTCGGTTATATTCCAGCATCAAATTCATACTTATATTATTTAAAAAAAGAAAGAAAAAAGTATGCCAAGTAAAGTGCAGAACATAGGTAGTTTCTTTGTATCTGTAACATGGATGTATATAGATCAATAAAATGTTTCAAATAATCTTGAAAGGTTCAGAGCTTGAACGGTGAGCTTGAGCTATAAGGTTCCTTTAGGTTTGAGCGAAATCCACCAATTAGGCAGTGAGAAAATTATGTTTGATAAATGTTATGTTTGCGCAAGCGCGAAAGTTACCCTGTGAATTTCATACAAATCGGATGAAAACTGCAGAAGTCATGCTTGTTATAAGAATTTGAGGTTCGCTCATGCGTAGCGGTTACTAATACGATCGTCATGAAATGGACGGGGAATGATCAAATTTTAATTTCCCGACTACTCTTTGAAGCTCCAACCACACATTCGTGACGAATTCGGATTCTAAAATGCTCGTGAGCGACTTCAAACTCCTGATTCCGCTCTGCCCAGTCTATAAGAACATTCGGGGAAAAAGAGAGACGCGATCATTCGAGGATGTTCTCACTTTTCTCCAGTCTTCTATTCAAGTCAGAAATTTTTAAAATGCTCTCAAGTTCCTGAGAAATGAACCAAAAACAGCTGTTTGAGCAGTTGATTTTATTTGATCGGCTGTTTAAGCAAGCTGAGCATTACTGCACAAGCGCACTGGCCATCATAACCTTGACGCACAGGTAGGTTGCAAAGTTTACGTTGTTTTTGTTGGCGCCTAGTTAATAAGCTTTATTTGAGTTTGTAATCGTTTTTTCCAAAATGAATGAAAGTAAAAGAGCCGCAAATTTCACTAGAAGAGAAGAAGCTCTTTTGTCCCCGCTCGTTAATAGTCATAGCTCCAATATAGAGTTGCTCTCCATCAGTGAGACACACATGATTTGTGAGTCTCCTTAGTACGAGTATGGTCTACTTGCATACCCTTGGGCACCAACAGAACACCTGGTACTTCACATCGCTCCATCATTCTTTTTAAATTTGATTAGGCGAATATATTAGACGAGACGGCAACTTGACCTTTCTCTAGGATAACACTCTAGAATAAATTAGCAACTATCATGGACACACACACACCCGAAAAAATTGCCTGACTTTTCCCCGTGCCGTCTTTTGTTGTTGGTTTAACCTTTGTATTTGTCTTTCTTTCTTGTTTTTTCCCCGCACCTCAACCAGAAGAGTCATTAGTGGCATTTTGTTCTTGCTTTCGACGTTTTATCAAAGACTTCAGCTTTTTCATTCTCAAGATTTCGTTTTAAGGTTCATTTTACACGTTTTACAGATTCGTGTTCTTTACGGCTGAATCGTTTTTATATTATGTAGAGGCAAGTGGTCATTGTTTCTTAATTCATATTATATTTTGGAAATCGTCTGCTGTGACAATTAAGTTTTGAGCAGTGATTCACTGCAAGAGTCACGTTAACGTCTCTATAAGAGTTCTCTTTCTCTCGGGCTTACGAAAAACGCTACGAGAAATCGATGCAAAAAGGTTAGCATTCATCGTGCTCGCTCTAACAGCTTGTTTTCGTGTTTACGAGAAATACCAATACGATAAATACAAAAACTCTACAATGACCCTACGGTTTCCTTGGACAAACGGAATCTGTCCAAGAATTGGTAGTCTCACCAGCCCAAAAAGTGATTAGGCCACTCAGTAAATGAGATCGTCTGGTAAACAAATTTATAACGAGTTAAACGAAATCCTAATCTTCAGAAATATCCTCCAAAAAGGTATTCCATAAAATAAAAAAAAGTGGAGAAACACAAGTCACAGAACACAACTTCAAGACACGCTTCTTTCCACGTGCTGGTTCAACGAAAAATCAAAACAATTCGGCTGTTTAAATGATGAGTATGCGGTTTAACATAAACAAGCGATCAATCCTTATCATAAGTTCAGAACAGAATTTCGGGAACTGTACAGTTAGCCAAATCAGCGACCTCTGTTTAAAAATCTGTTTAAATATAGAAACCCAATTAAACAAGAACTGTACAGTTTGCCCTCAATATAACATGAATACGTATGCTTAAAGCCTTCATGAAAAACATCACCTGACTTCTCGCGCACATACTTAGACCAAAGTTGTTCAGATCGGTCAACATCGTAAAATGCAAATGAAAATTTAGTTTTTGGAGATTTTGCCCTGTTTTTCAAAAGTGAAAACAGTGCTTCTTCTAACTATTCCAAAAATTATTGCAAGTATGTAATCTTTATATTACACATTAAAAGTTGTATTGGTTAGCACTGCGGTGTAGCAATAATGTTCCTCCAGCTATGGAACTTTGGAAAACTTTGGATACGGCTTTGGAACCTACTAGGACCTAACCCACTCACTGGTGGAAAATTTCACCCTTTTTCCGATGACATTAATTTATCTGACACGATCCTGATAGCGTGCACATAACCGCGTGTGGCCTAACACGAACAATAAACTATCGTGATACCCGTTACTATCATTTTACTTCCGTGATGCATGATACTTACTATCACGAACAAACGTAAACGCATGTGACCTAATACAAACAACTCCTGAGAACTAAAGGGATAACTTCGGCATTTTTAATTTAATTATTTGTTTACTGCCCGGGATTTAAATATCCCTTCTCGGAAATGCAATAATTATAGCCAACATGAAATGTAAGAAACAGAAAGAAAAGATTACTATGATTCAGTAAAATACATAAAATACTTATAATAAATTTAAGAAGGACCTAAAAGATAACACTAGTTGGCCACTAGAAGTTTAACTTTAGTTCATCAACGATGCTCATTCCAACCAATCTTTAAGTTGCGTTTAATCACTGCCGGGGGATCATAGTGGATACCAGTGATGTGCAAACTCAAATTAGCTGACCTCTGCAGCCTGCTTAGAGAATCGTTATACCAGTAATTAGTACAGTGGGAATGTTGGGCAAGGTTTCTAGTGGATCCAGCAGGCACCCTGAAATTAACCCTAGCCAGGACCGATGTAGCGTCATGCTGGTTGGTCAACAATTTGTTCAATTTGATGAGATCAGTTTTCTGGCGCCTGATTTCAAGGTTGAAACCCCCAGCATAAGGTTGCGTCGTAACTGAAATCATCCAGGGCCTTCGTTTTATAAAAGGCCATCCTAAGAAAACGACACTGAACTCGCTCGAACTTTGCGTATATGAGTTGAGTATGCCAGATTCCGTATAACCGAGGGAAACCGGTTTGCAACGCACTTGAGGCGTTCGCTGAGTTTTCTGATCATTCTCACCCTCGGTTACGGTCTGTTCGCAGAGGTTTCTAAACTGTTTTCCAACCGGTTGCGGATCGTCAAATCGGTCAGAGTTTTTTCCAGCTAATCACTTTTTGACTTTTTGCTCCCTCCATTCAAAACTCAAGGCAGCCAATGAAATCATTCGAATTTTAGCCTCTGTTTCACGCCTCCGAGTATTTTGCTCAAACATTCAATCATAAAATGGATGGACCCCTAATCAGTTTGAAATCACTTCGAAAGTTGACAGAAATCGCGCTTGCGCACTTTACCAGTCTCCAATCAGTTTGAAACGGTTCGCAAGTCACTGCAAACCGCCTTATCGAACAAACCTATAGAGAAAGGCGTATGACAATGAACTTTATGACTGCGCAAGCGCACATGCTGTTAAACCTGTAAAAGTCCGTCTAGGGGGGTTTCCGAACCAAGAAAAATTTCAACAAAACCGGTTATTTAATGAAGTAGGTACTGTACAGTAAAACATCACACTTCATGTTTTGCTACACAATACCTACTGTATTACAATCCGGTTTGTACTTATGTTTGGATTTGCATACTTTACATTTTAAGGCAAAAGTGTACAGGTTTTGCTCTGAATAAGAAGTTATTTCGTACACAGATGAAGCAGAGAACCTTCTTTCTCGTTGAAGTCTGTTGAAAAGCTGTGTAAACGCAAACAGCGAGTGGATCTTTTGGTTTCGTAAGATAAACAATGTCTTAACCCTCAGCTCAAATACAAAGTTTCTCTACCTTCGGTCAGAGAGAACGGATGAAATTATTAAGCGAAAAACGAGTCATTGAAATAAATTGTCGGTAGCGAACAATTGGTTGAGACCACCAATATTGTTTTAGGCGTCGGATCCGCGGCGCTAATGTCTTTCCAGTAATCCTTAACTACCGCTTAATGTGAAAAGTTGGGCCCATCAAAGTTGAATTCGGGTCTTTTTCCTTAATTGCCAAGTTGTTTACCCGGGTGACGTTTTTTAGGGAACGTCTGGTTTAGGATGATGGAAGAGGCTTTAAAGATTTTAAAAATAGCAGACGGAAGATGAGGAAAAAACCGCGTCTCTTTGTCCAATCGTTGAACCGTGAGATCGTTTGAGATGTGAAAAACCTATTGATTTAGGTTCCCTGAGCTCGTTGGTTTTTTCTTTTTTTTCCCAACCTAATGAGCCTAATGATTATTTTGCTATTTTGTTCAAAACGGAGGTTTCGGATAGAAATTGTGTCCATTATGAACGAAACCACGGTGCTCTCATACATCCGACCCTACCTATTTGGTATGCTAGTTGATAATGGGGTACAATTACCTTTATAGAAAATGGAATGTATTAGCAATTTCAACCTCAATTAATCATAATTTAGCTGTAATTGCCAGGATATGCTAATATAGTGCTGTTTCTTATTTGCTATTCGGCAGAATTCCGACACGAAGGCTGTATCATGATCATCAAGATAATTCGTGGAGCTAATTCTTTGTTAACTTCTGACCACGTTTTTGAGTCAGACCTAAGTATGTTTTTGTGGACACATTTCCTCAAATGAGGAGATGGTTCACGTCTTCTTTTTGGTTTATTATTTTCAATGATGAACCGTTGTAACCGACCAAAAAAAACCCCTTGTGGGAAGAAGTGGAGATCATGATGTGTCTTAAAATGACGCAACTAGACCTTCATAAACCTACAATCAAGCTGATAAGAATGGAGCTGTCATTTCATTCATCTCCTGTTGCCTCAGATCGGCTCCCTACTGAATTTCATCATCCAAGGGTGTAACGGGGAGAACTTGGCTTACAAAGCTGATCTCGAAGTAGTCCGTAATTTCACTTTACTCTCGTTGTTCCCGAGATGCTCCATGCAAAGTTAAAATTGACTATGGTGATAAGGAGAGAATTTAGCTCACTCAGCTGATCAGAAAGAGTCTACCACTTTATTCGTCTCTTGAAGTCCAAAAGAGGCTCCCTATCATATTTTAAACTCCAAGGTTGAACATGAGAGATTTTAGCTGATCAGGATGGAGCCCGTCATTTCATTCGGCTCTTATGTCCCAGAGCGGCTCATTCAAATTACACACTCCTTGGGTGAAAAGGAGAGAATTTAGCTAATTCAACTGATCAGGATATGTTATTCGTCTTTAAATGTCCAAAAGAGGCTCCTACCATATTGAACATGAGAGAATTTAGTTGACTCAACTGATTAGGATGTAGCCCGTCATTTCATTCGGCTTTTAATGTCCCAGAGCGGCTCATTCAAATTTCACATTTCTAGAGTGAAAAGGAGAGAATTCAACTAACTAAACTGATCACGATGAAGCCCGTTATTAGCTTTGTCTCTTGATGTTCCAGAGAAACTCTGTATTAAATTTCAATTTCCCAAGGTGACCGGGAGAGAATTACTCCTACCTACTCGTGGTTAGCTTCATTTATCAACCTTTTAGCAAACCAAATCATGTTATCATACCTCAAGCATCATTATCTCATTAACAACTTTGCCTGTACCTCAGCTGCTTTTATCTTCGAAGCGGTTAAAACAGCTTACGATTTTAGTATAATTTGGGGTCTTTTCAACGAAGGATGAACCAATATTTTTATTTATCTATTTAATTAGCGAACTTTCGTAGACGTTGGCAATCAAAATTTTACGCTAAAAATTATTGCACAATGGTTTATTATTTCTGTGTTAGATAGCCCTTCAACGCAGATCATTGGCCTATAATTTATTATTAAACCCCATATGTAATATATGATCAGAACATGGCGCGAGAAGAGTAAATATTTTTATAGTCCCAAGACCCAGCAATTTTACGCCTCAC
Source organism: Adelphocoris suturalis (assembly GCA_030762985.1). Taxonomy (NCBI): domain Eukaryota; kingdom Metazoa; phylum Arthropoda; class Insecta; order Hemiptera; family Miridae; genus Adelphocoris; species Adelphocoris suturalis. The sequence goes on along the minus strand of CM061043.1, from coordinate 129,925,640 downwards.
AGTAAAAATGTTTTAAAGAGAGTCGATAGGTAAGGAAATAATATAGGTTCAGAGGCCCCTCAGCTGATCAGTGCGCCTCCGTGCCTCCTATATGTTACCGAGGAGTCTTTGAGGAGCTCCATCTAAATAACAACACCGTGGGTCGAATAGAAAATTCAGCCTCAACGGCTCCGAAACTGATCTGAGTCCCTCCATACTTTGTAATTGTATTCCAGATCTCCAAAAAGGAGCTAAATTTCAGGATTCAGCATCATAAGTCAATAAATTAAAAAAACAAAGGCTCAGAAGCCCCACAGCTGATATTGAATTGATTCTTGATATTACAAAGAAGGTCCATTTCAAATCGCAGATCTGAAGGTTGACATCAATATGCCTGCGTAGATATAGGCACCTGCAGGGGAAAAATTAATGCAATTAATTAAAACATCAATGCTCCCCCTGATCAGTATAGCGATATTTAAGTAAATAGGTACCTACCAATTGAAAATAACATAGATTTATAGATCACTGAAATGGTTTTAATAATCATAAAAAACTCCATAGCGGAATATAGTCAATCAAGATGTAGGTAACGTAAAACTATGAAATCGGTCATTTAGGAAACAGGAAAATGATGCTTGAAGTAATTTACGTTAGCGCATGCGCAGAATGGAGTAATGATTTGAGAAAAATTAAATAGGTAGGGAACAATCTACAGCCTAACCCACAAATTCCCAGAAAATGTAATCAAAATCTGATAAAAACTAGACCTTGTTCCTAGGAGTACACTTTCGCGCATGCGCAGGAGCTAATAATGATGCAATCATGTTGAAATTAACATGGAATAATTGAACCATTGTCCCCCCAACTATGCACCAAATTTGAGCGGGATTGGACGACTAGAGCGTAAAAATATAATGCTTGAGAAATTCACCTTTGCGCATGATTTGAGAAGTATGGAATCAATAGAGGACCATTTACAGCCTAAACAACATTGCCAACTGAACATTGCATCAAAATCGGAAGAAAACTGTTGAAATTAGGCTCGTTTAAAAATGAATATACATTCGCGCATGCACAGTAGCTACTAATGATAGGATTATATTTTAATCGCTAGAGAATGCCCGAATTAACCTCTGCCACCTATCCTCCGAATTTGAGCGAGATCGGACTACGGGGTCGTGAGAAAATAATGCTTCATCATGGATTTTACGTTTGCTCATGCGCTGAGTGAAGTATTGATTTGTGAACAAACAAACTCATAGGGGACTATCTTCACCCTAACCCGCACATTCCAAGAACGTTTCATAAAAATCCGTTGAATATTGTAGAATATAGGCTTGTTACAAGGATTTGCGGATATACGACAGACACACATTCACAACACACACAAAAAGACACGGAACAAAAGTTGTTCAAAATGGTATAAAACATAAAATGCGAGTGGAAATTTCACCACTGTAAAAGAACAAAACCGTTTGATTTTAGTGGAGACTTCGACTTTTCCATCCCTAAAAACTGAAAACAATGCTTCCGCTAGCTATAGGTAGACTTGGGAGCAATTTAAGAGATAAATTAAGAATTTAGGTACGAATACTTCACTGCTAGGTTCATCCGCATGGACAATAGTTAATGAACTCGATTTCGCAACGTTAGAATAAATTCCATTGGAACCATATCACCTGATAATTCCATTATTGGCATTATATCAGCTAATATTTACAAGGCAATTTTTATGTATCCCAGTATCACTATCTAGCGATTATTGATGGAATTCAGAGCTTGATCGTCTAATCAATAGATCCGCTAGCAGCGCATTAGAAATCGCGCTTAGAAATTCGAAGGTATTTTTCGATGTTTGAGCCCTTAGGGAAAACGAACCGTTCAACGTACAGCGTTGCGGGTGGTTTTAATCGATTCTTTGGGATTATATTTATCACTGACAAGCAAAAAGTCATTACTGTTACCTAGAAAGTTTTCGAGATCTCGATTCTTGAATGTTTAGCTCTTTAATGCTACCCTTTAGGGTTGACAAAAATTGATGCTGAGCTTCTAGAACCATTTACACCCCAAATACGATTTTTGACGCAAGTTTCATGAAGTTTGGTCTATTAATTTCGGAAATAAGCCGCGGACGGCAGACGGACGGATATTTTTCTTCGATTTTTGGATTTTAGGGATCTTGAAACGTAAGCCAAAAAATTTTCAGGGGGGTTTAAAATCTTTTTTTTTCTTGGTCGATTACAAAGGTTCATAATTGAAAATAATGAACCAAAATGTATGTTGGTCGATCAATAGCGTTAACATGTAACACGCCAGTTTGTAACCCATCACACTAAGCACGCAATTCTATTTCGTTTCACGCACTGCTCTAATTAAATGCCGTAGCGCCGGGATAGTTGCAGTTGGTTATGAAATATTAGAGTTTCGTAGGTACAATGAGCAGTTTCGTCGGAGGAGTATTTTTCATTTATGATCCTTGGAACGGTTCAAAGTTAGTAAATTGGTCGGTAAGGAACAGGGGAGGTAGAAAAGAAATACTGAAATTTTCAGTTTGACCGTCTGCAGTGATAAAAGGAGGCGAGGTCTCTAGTCACCTGACACTAACGACTGTTTTCTATGTTCTTCAGGAAAAGTTTGAACTTGATCGTTCTGGAATTGATACGTTACCTGAGAATATCTTCACGGAAATCATTATGCTCAAGAGACCAAGTGCATTGCAGGGAGCATCAAAGAGACAGTGACCCTTATAGCTAGAGAGAAATTGAGAGAGCAAGTTTATAAACGAAACTGTGATGATACTTAAATCATCCTTGCCCACAGCAACAAAGAGTTCTCTGTTCAGAAGGGTACGACAAGTCACCGGACTAGTTCCAGGATGCACTGACGCTGAGGTACGAACCTGTACCCAAAAAGGTCTTCCACTTCGTTGTGATGGTCAGTTCAATGTTAATCACTCTCTCAACTGTATAAAAGGTGGTCTGGTAAAGAGAGGGGAAGACAATTTGAGATATGCTTGTGCCCAACTAGCAGAATTGGCATGGATTGGAGTAACCTCAGAATCAGTCATGAGGGAAGCTAATATGGAATCATTAGCACTCATGGCAGATAAAAAACTCCAGGAGGTCAGGGACAGTGAGAGAACGGTGTTTTTCGATACCCAAATCAACTGGCCATAAACGAGCAGATATCTATGACAAATCCCAATTGCCACGTCCCATCTGCCATATTTGGGACTATTGACGAGTTCGTTCATTGTAGAAAAGTTATCAGCCGACTTCTCCGGCCCGAAATCTGATCTGCTCGTCAGTGGGCTCAAATCTGGCAGATTTAGGTCTTTTGCAGACGGTCATCTAGCAAACTTGAGTTAATCCATCGTGTGGCAGATCTGAAGCTCAGGCTGAGTAACTTGACATCATGACATTGGAGCTTCAAAAATTTCAAAAATAAAATTTTGAAAACCTGCCATGGAAATTTGCTTTGAGGTACTCAAAAATGTCTCCTGGAAATTTTCATTTTGGCACTCAAAAATATCTCCTGAATTGTTAATCTTTTCAGACAAAATTAAGCGTTAATCTTTTCTGACAGATCGGTGTTTTCTGAACATCTCTTTCAAGAAATCGGTAGGTCAAGAGGGTTCCGCATACCGCATCTGGCAGACTTCATATGTCACAGACATCGACCGCGTTCGGGAGAACCCGTTTTTCATTGCCTGTTGATATCACTTACAACCGCCAAATCGGTCGCAGAAATCTGCTAGTGTATGACCGACTTTGTAAATGTCGACGCCGGCCGCCTCTTAAGGTGTCCAAGACTGAGAAACCACTAGGAAAAACAGTAGCTGCACGCTCAAAATGAAATATGATGGAGCCACTGAAAATGTCCCTGGCACGTTCTCTCGTTCGGTGATCTCCTGCGACTGCCCCCTTCATGCTTGAATACAATAATTTGAAGTCTTCTAAAGAGAATGGCACAAATTTAGGCACACAAACAGAGCAAAACGTATCCCCATGTATTAGGGTATAGGTAAGGACCGAAATTCAGTTTTCTCTCATCAGTGCAGCCAACATGCACCTTCAAAGCACGAGAAGGAAGATTCGGAGTCAAGGTGTCGAGGACGGAGCAGTAATCAAAGTATTGCAACTGTAAATAAAGATAATTATTTGAACTGAATCAACGAATCTACTGCTTTGAAATCAAAGTCAGTCCCAGTCGTATTACATTGTTAAATAAAAACTGTAAAAAGAAAAAAACAAATCATAAATAATTTTTTTTTAAATCGTAGATTGTAATTCTATACAGAAATTTAACATTTAGGTAACTTGGAGACGAATGAAGTTGGAATTCTGTATCCGATTTCGCACATACATTTTCGCGAAGCCTAAAATTTCAATGAGCGTTTTTGACAACAAAAAACTTCTCAGGAGTTCATACTAAAATCCATTCCCAGCATTTGAACGCATGCTGAAAAAGTTTTCTAGGTGAAACCATGAAAATTGATAAGATTTTCGATGTTTCAGTGGGCTAATTTAGAGTATTTGGTTGAGAAGAGGATTTGAAATGCTGGATCTAGTTCCATACATACAATTTTCATGAAGCCAAATCCATTATGTAGCATCAAATTGTCAAAAATTTATAAAAGATGTTTCAAGACGGGGTTTTCAAATGAAATTTTATTACAGGATTCAGGAGAATTTGAGGGCACAACAATTCATAGCGCTCAAATGTGAGGAAAATAATTGATTTTTCTAAAAAAAATATTCTGCATTAAAAACTGTTTTAAATTTTATACTTTCCTCTTTTGAAGAGCATGTATTGACAGTCAGGCACATTTTTGTGCATAGAAAGCGCAGCCCTTCAAAACCGTATTTTCTTTTGGGATTTTTGATTGGGAGTCGTGAGAATTGATTTTATATCTTGATTCTAAGGTCAGATAAATATTGCAAATTTTTCATATTTGAATCCCTGAATATTTTTAAATGGAGGTTATCGGCTATATTTTGTACTAACATTTAAAAAAGTTGAATCAAGATGGTTGAAATCACTAATTGTCAAAAAAATCATTTCAATGAAGGAAAAAAGGTTGTATTAAAGTTGTATTCAACGAGAAAAAGGCTGGATTGAATGTGAAAAAGGTTGAATTAGATGGGAAATGCTATATATCTTTTTTGAGGTGGAATTTTCATTACCATCACAGACTCGAGTGTAGGAAAAGTTCTCGGGAAAATGTTAAGGCGATTATCCTCGCCTTATCCTCCATAAGCTCCTAACGCGATTTTACAAGAACGAGCAAATTACGGCATGGGCGCTTCCTCATTCGACAATGAGTAATTGTGATTCTAAAATATACAATTTGTTTAATTGTCCATATTTAGATTCTAGAGTCAATAGAACTTCGCAGTGTAAAAATACTGTGTGGTTAGGTATTTACAAGTGAAATATTGCGAAGTTTTATTGACCCTAGAATCTAAATATCGACCACGTTGTACTATCTTGTCATTCTCTGTGTCAATGTAGGCCTGAAAATGTTGTACAAGTACAATGAAACGCCAGCCAAAAGAAAGTTTCAATTATAGACCAACCGTCGAGAATCCTTAAGTTCATTTTACGAAAAGTGGTCGAGAATACAAACATAATCAATGTTTAATATGCAAACTTTATTTTTACCTGATTCTTTTATTGAATAAAGATTCAAGTATAAAGAGAAATGGTTGCATTTACAAACGATTTTCTTCCTTATTTAGTAGATATTCTGTCCAATGATTATGAATGTAGGATACTTTGATCATCCTGCAAAGTTTCGTACTACTTTCAAAACCCAAATTCAATTTAGTTTGCTGCAGTTGGTAGATGTTATTCAACGAGACCGAAAACTGCAGCCAATTTTATTTTCAACATGGATATGTTTTTGGGGTAGGGTTCAGGCGAAAGTTCGCGTGACCGGTTTTGAAGGACCAAACAACCGATAAGTAATTTGGAGTCATTACCCAGAAACTAGCTAAATAGGAACGACAGTAGAGAACTTTATAGCGTGGATCAACTACATTGAGCACAACTAACGATTTAATAACAAACCACTGAACTATTAACGCGTTCAACATTTACGTATAGATCTTCACAACTTCAGACTACCAAATTATACGCATTATTGATATCTATTTGCCCAACTGGTTTTCAGGTAAAGTGGGGCATTCACGGTCCGATTTGTTTTCCAACTAGCGATCCAACTTCAGTCCTCGTTCTGTTTTCGTACAACCGCGTCGTTTTGAACCGAAAAATATATCGGGTGCAGTCCACGCTCCATTCCAGGAAACGGAAAATATAATGTTCTGTTATATCTAATCAAATGCACTGTCACCAAACAGTGAGAAATATGCGACAAAATGAATTTTGTCTCTACGTTGACTAGGCAGGCATTTTTGTCAGCGTGCGTGATCCGCTCTACAGACCGCAATTTTGGAGCTATCATCTTGAAATTTGGTAGGTAGACTCTTTGGATACCCGGCATCAGCTGTATAGTTTTTGGTGACGATCAGACGACAGGAACTTGTCGTCAACAACGACGATCATCATCAAATCAACCGAAACTGGAGTTTGGTAAAGTTATCAATAGTTTCTTCCGCCAAACAGAATCGAATGAAACCTTTACAAAAGCTTTAAAAATTAACGTCAGTCATTGACAAATCATCAAAAATCGGGTTTTGTATCGTTGTCAATAGCTTCCATCACGTATAATCGATTGATGATTATATTTTAGATTTTAGATGATCTAAAAAACAGAACCACGTGATGAAAATTAATGAGATGAAAGATAACGCCTTCCTACGCTTCATTAGTCCACCTATAGATGACAAAAATTAAAAAATAATACCATCTTCCGATCTCACACAAAGTCAAAGGATAGTCGAGAAATTTGGATTAATCACGCCATATTAATTATATCATGATCGTATCATTAGTGAAATCCTTGCAATAAGAATACCTAACTTAAACTATTTCCATTTAATTTTGATGAAATTTTCTGGGATGAGCGGGTTAGGGTGTGGTAAGTCCTTAATCAATATTTCATCACTCAAACATAGATTTTTACTGCGCATCTCTATATACTTCAATAAATTCCGAAGTACCTTCAGTATTCATTTTGACCATGAAAACAAAAACAACAATGAAAATGAAAACAAACAATCTGCGGGAGACGAGAGTCCCAATTTCTCCGAAGGTTGCACTCAGACAGAGAGAAGTTGGACGACTTCGATCCGACAACCCCATTCACGTTCCAACTCCGTCGCTAGTCGGATGCCGGATTTTCATGTTGGACCTCTACATGTTCTGAATCGTCCGACTAGACTTCCAACAATCCGACAACCCCATTCACGGTTCGATATCGGATCCAACATCGGATGTTGTACGATGAAACTTCCTACAGAAGGATCATCAACAAGTGGGTTGACCAATAGACCAAAAGAAGATGGTCCAATATTGAGGGATATGGCTACAACAAGCTCATGGTGGCCAAACCCAACACCAAACTCACTGAGGGGCTTCTCAGGAAAAACCTTTGGGAACTTAAAACAATAGTCGGCCTTATAACCGGCTTTGCACCCCTAAATTTCCACCCACACCGCATAGGGGTCACACAAAACTCAACCCCTAGTATCCTACATAATCTTCGACTCTCCTGCATTCACCTATCGCAGATTTGAACTCTTTGAGGCACAAATCCCAATGATGTCTATTCGAAGCGAACAATTAATCAAAGGAACCACATCCCTCACTAGAGGGCTGAGTCTCTTTGATTAAACGCAAAACTCTCAGAAAAGTACAATAAGCCACTAGGCTTCCGTGCTTAGGGCCCAAAATAAAGCCTCAATGAGAGTTTTCCTATACATCTACATCTATGTACATCTACAACAAATCGGACCGTGAATGGCCCGCTTAACTTATTGTCAAAGTCAGCGATAATTCAACAGCTAAAATTGTGCCGCGGCGAGACACTCCTCACCTTTTGATTTGATTGATTTTTGGAAGAAAGAGCGAACATTTTTCACAAGACCGTATTGCAAGACCAAATCGCGGCACCATTTTGCGAGACCAAAATATGTTAAGGAGCGGAAAACAGCTGCATAAACCTTTCCGAAGCTGTGGGGCTCTTTCCAGAACAGCTGAGTGAGCTGAATTCTCTCCCGTTTACCCTAGGAAATTTAAATTTGACAGGGAGCCTCTCTGAGCCAACAAAAGTAGAATGAAATGTCGGACACCATTCTGATTAGCTGAGTAACCTCATTTTTCTCCCCTTTTCACCCTGGGATGTTGAAATATGCCATACGGTAACTTGAATAGGAGGTACCTATCTTCTTTAATCACGCATTAACAAAAAACATTTACTACCATAACAACGTCTCTCAACACATAGGTAATGTCCATAGTTAATTTTAATATAGATATGTGCTTGGTCTCCTTTGACATTATCGGAAAATCTGTATTCCGATGTTTTGATGGTTGGTTTTTCACAATGTGTATTCTAGCGTACGAACAAATAGTGCCAATCGTATTGGAAATGAAAATGCAGTGCCCAAGAACAGATCTATGATTCAATCTTTTTCCATGAAGTTTGTTAAGCACAAGGTTTTATAGCATTTTCATGTCCAATTGGGGGTTTTACACATAATTGGAGGTTTTACACATCAATTAGGAGGTTTCACTCATCAATTTAGAGGTTTTACACATAAAATTGGAGGTTTTACACATAAATTTGGAGGTTTTACGTTGCAAATTGGAAGTTTTACATAAGAATTTAGAGGATGGTTTCAAATAAAGAGTAAGCATTTTTACCTCTTGTATAAAATCCAAGTGAGCCCCGAAGAGAGCACGACTTTGTGGCGTGATATCCCAAAGCATTGCCACGGTCACCGATGAGAATTCGTAATTTTTGCAAAGCTGACAGCCGCTGGCAGGATTTTCGTTCAGAAAAAAAATTGGTTTGTTCATTCTTTTTTGTTCATTATGTTAATTTATATTTGTTGATTACCTATAATTTTTGTTATGAGTTCCTTGTGATTTTCGAAACTTCTTATTCCTATTTATACTTTCAAGTTACTTCACCATCTTATATTTCATTAGTTTCACATGTTAATTTGTTCACTGATTTTCCAGCAGATTTAATAAACTATCTATTTAATATATTTCCGTCATCATCTAACTTGATGGGTGGTTAGTATTAGTTGGGATGCGGCCCAGGAAAATAAATGAAATGATTTAATTTATTATTTTATTTCTTTACATTTTGACCACTACCTGAGGACATCCACAGAAGATTGGTGTATCCAGAAAAAAAAAAACAAATATCTGAATGAAACGGACATGTCAAAAGAACAACAACAGAATTTCCACAATTTTTATTCACTAAATTTTTCTGTTCTCTTTATGATATTTTACATTACCTGGTTCCATAAGTTGACTTAGTGAACCTCTGTTGTTGTTGTTGTTGTTTTGAGATGTCCGTTTCATTCGGATATTTTCAGCATGGAGCATGCTTTAGCCTTGGACTAACTAGCAAAAAGCGTTACGCGGAAGTGTCACGACAATTTTTCTTTTGATTTTGATGAGTAAAACATTTATGTCGTAGTTTCAAATTTATTTACATTTACGAATTAGCGGGAAGAAAGCATGTTCCATGTTTTAGCATTTTAGCCGAAGGCTCAAAGCGGAAAGCAACCGGGGGGTCCCGGTGGGCGAAGCCCCCCTTGCGAGGCCCGAAGGGCAGTGTTTCTTTTGATTTTCACGTACAACCTGCTGGGGAAATGAAACTTCTTTAGTTTTCAACGGACAAAAACCGTTCTCCACTCGTTGGAAAGCTCTCGATTCATCATGCATTTCTTTCGTAGTTGTTCTTCTATTCATGTCGTAGTTTTATATTTATTTATGTTATAAATGGATATAGTAAACAATGCTGCTTGTTTTGTTGTCACTTGGTTGAGAAGTTAATATTGGTTATAGTAGTTGTAGACGAGCACCTTAACAGAAAATTTCCTACTTAGGTACTCTATTCTAATTTCGATTAGTAAAACATTTACGCTGTAGTTTTAAATTTATTTACATTTACGAATTAGCGGGAAGAAAGCATGTTCTATGTTTTAACATTTTAGCCGAAGGCTCAAAGCGAAAAGCAACCGGGGGAGTTTTTTCTGGATACCAATCTTCTGTGGATGATTACATCACAGCTAGTACACGAAACGTAATTTATTATTACTACGAAAAGTAATAAAAGAATAAATGAAATAATTTCATTTATAGCATTCGCACTTTGAATTAAACCTTTCGCGAATTGAATTAAACTTTCCGCGAATTGAATTAGACTTTCCGCAAAATGAATTAAACTTTTCGCAAATTGACCTTAGGCGAATCTGTTGTTTTAATCAAAACAAAATGTAAAACTTCAACAAAATGTATATATTGTGACAAATCATGCAAGTGATGGAACGAGCACGAAAGTTGTAGATTTAAACATAACCCAGCACCTCATGAAGTTAATCTGAAGGTAAATTATTTATTTATTGATAACAAAACTGAGCTCGCAACGTATCCATTTATCAGATACGTTGACATTTTATATCATTTATAGGCATTCGCAAGAAAACTTCTAAAAGCAAAAGGTAATGGAGAGGTCGTCCAAGAGCAGCAGTTGTGAGCAGCAGAAACATATCCATCACGTAATTTGCACAAATGCTGAGCCGTCGTATGAGAATAACTTTGGTATCTAGCAACAGGGAGGGATGGACAGGAGTGCCCGAACCAGGCAGATAGTGCTTGGTTTGGCAGGGCTGTCGGTATCGGGCCAGATCTAGTGTCTGGGATGGGGAGGAGGTACGGCCTCCTTCTCCAGCTACAATAGGCCATTGCGGCCTCAGTGGCTTAAAAAAAAAAAAAAAAAATTCTTGATGTTTTTTCTTTTAAATTTAAGCCGCGTCTCAACCGGAAGGGTATCTTAATGTTATGGATCTTTTCACGTATGTAGGTTTAATTCAATTTGCGGAAAGTTTTAGTTCAATTTGCGAAAAGTTTAATTCAATTTGCGAAAAGTTTAATTCATTTTGCGGAAAGTCTAATTCAATTCGCGGAAAGTTTAATTCAATTCGCGAAAGGTTTAATTCAAAGTGCGAATGGTATATTTTCCTACCAACAATTAGATGAGTAAAACCTCCAATTTGAAACAAAAAAACCTCCAAATAGAAATAAAAAAAGGTTTTGAAACGAAAAACATATAATTAAAAATAAACAAGGTTTTGAAACGAAAAACTTCCAATTAGAAATTGGAAAAAACCTCCAAATTGATATTTAAAACCTACAAATTGATGTGTAAAGCTTCCAACATGATGTGTGAAACCCCCAATTTGACGTGTAAATGCTATAAACTGATTTTTCAAGCGATTTTTAGAGATTCTTAGGTACGTTGATGTATTTCGCAATATCGAGACGATTGATAAATCAATGTTAATTGTGCTACTGGGTTCTTTTGTTGAATAGAAGATTCAAATACAAAGGGAATGTAGTAGCAATTATAAAGCGTTTTCCTCTTAATTGGATACAAGTTCTATGCTTTGCAATTTCTATTCATGTTCGGTTTAAAGTTATAGATTTAGGAGAGTTGGTTCATCCTGCGATGCTTCGCTCTCTTTCCAAACCAAAATTCAATTCATTTTATTGCGCTAAGCAGGTGTTATTTAGGTGCCCTCAGCCAACTTTATTATTGGCGCGCGATTTTAATCTGCCAAGCAAGCACACTTGTTCTGCTATTAACCGAAAAAATCCCAAATATAATTCACAATTTGTTGTCTAGCAATAAATTAACCATAAATATTTTTTTTAAAAATAATTCAATAACTATTTCTATTACTCCGAAAACGATACCAGTCCAACATGCATTAAGATTGCATAATCACGATTGTCTAGAGGACAATTATTGCTCAGGCTGTAAAAGTATAGAAAGAGTTCAAAATTCTAGGTACTTAGAGGTCTACATACGTGAAAATATAAAATGGGATCGGCATATCAGAGAAACAAATAATAAATTACGGAAAGTGATTTATGTTTTTGCCAAAATAAGGGTATTTTTGAATAAAAAATTCCTGATGAAGGTCTACCATACCTTAGTTGGTTCGGTATTGCTGTTATGTTTAAATGCATGGAATGGTGCATATGCAATGGCATATAAACCGATAGTTATCACCTAGAAAACATTTTTCGCATAATAACGTCATCTCACTACAAAAACCCATCGTTACCTTTAGGCAAATGGACACTCTCCCACTTATGAATCTGATGTAAGCTTGCTGTATAAATCAAATGCTGAGAGAGAATGCATTTACACAGGTCAAAAGATATCCCTTATATATTGACTCCACCAAGGTACCGAACCACCCTAGAGCAGAAGCGCTACAGATATAGGGCAATACATTGTTTCAACAAATCGACGAATGAAAATAAAGTTCCAGTGATGCAGCATGATCGTATGAGCTAATTTTCGTAAATTATCGTACTATATTATGTTACAAACATTGTTTCGGAAATTACGGACTTTGAGGAAAAATAAATTGTTAACAACCAATTCTATGGCAAAAAACTCTTTCTAAATAATATTCTGCGAATCAAAAAGTGATTTTGAATTTTGAACCTTTTTGGAGTTTTTATCAATTTCATAGGACATTTTAATGAAATTTAATTACAATTTCCAGCATAATTTTGCACATACACTTTTTAATTTTCTATTTTATAACTAATAAACTTTATTTGATCAATATTCTGGTAAAAAATATAAATTTACCGATTTTTAGCCGTTTTTTGCTATTTTTAGTGATTTTTTCAGCACTTTTTTGAAATTTGACCAAAACTGCTGGCTAACAAACTTCTTTTGGAAAACTTGATTTTTTGGCGCAAGAACGCAATTTTTATCTCATTCCTAAGGAGAGTTATCGTCTAGAAGGACACACACACCCATTTATATATATATATATATATATATATATATATATATTTGAAAAAAAAACTCGAGGATTCGTTTCAGAATGTCTCAAAACGGATTTCAATAAAGAAAATTTTCAAAAATTTTGATTTTAAAATTTTCCGAGCCATTGCAATAGCTTCATTTTGTACGAAAATTCGCTAAAAGCACTGTTGAAGGGGAAAAAAACTGGGGTTTAAAATTTTTTATCAAAAATTCACTTAAAGTATCTGTAAATGAACTTTTGATTTTGTAAATTAAAAGATTACTTTTCAACCGTGCAATGTGTAATAAAATAATTAATTGCCAAGAATTATCTTCGTAAATAATCTAAATTTATAAGAACTATCTATAGTAATTTAAACTAATGATCTCATCTCTATTATTATGTTTAAAATTAAATTCTCAAGAATATGTAATATGAATCTGTATGAAAATTAAATTTATGTTATACAAGAATTAAATTTATATTTAGTATTATACCGAAAATAATGTTTTATTTAATGAAGGAGTGAAATCAGAAACTCGTTTTCCAACATGAGGAATCGTAACTCATATGGGAACTAATTTATTTTCTTCATTAGAAGTTGGAGTAATTTTCTTCAAGTAACTGAATTTATACATGATTACTACTATTATAATATGTTATATATATTATTGTTATTTGTATGAAAATAAATTAAGTTAAATTTTTGTTTAAATCATACTGATGCTAATGTATTTTGCTTCACGATTTATCTTCACGATTTATCTTCACGATTGATAAGTTAACGTTTAATATGAGGCATTGATAAGATTACTTGTTTCTTTTATTTAATAGATGATTAAAATACCTATAAAAGAATTCGGTTCCAATTATAAAGTATTTCCTCCTAATTTGATACATGTTCCATGTTTCACATTTTCTATCCATGACCTGTTTGATAATTAAGGATATAGGATAGTTTGTTAATCCTGCGAAGCTTCAAACTACTTTTCAAACCAAAATTCAATTCAGTTTAATGTGATCGGTAGGTATCATTTAACAACATCGTAATCGGCCATTAATTTTATTTTTGTCGTGCAATTTCAACCTGATTTTCAAGAACAGTTGTTCCGTATTCATACTTAGCTATGCAGATGTATTTCGCAATATCGAGATGATTGGTTAACTGTGTTCATTAACCTATGCATTTTAATTAGGCAATATTACCTGTTTCTTAGATTGGACGAAAGATTGAATTATAAAGAGAAAGTGGTTTTAATTATAAAGTGTTTGCCTTTTAATTTGGTATTCCATGTTTAGCATTTTCTATCCATATTGTGTTTAATTTGGTTGTGTTCCTACTACCAGTACATAGCTTGCAGTAGTGGAGTTGTGTGCTTTGTCCGCGTCTATGAATAAAAATGATGATATGAGATCCCCTATTAATATATCACGCAGCAATTATAAAAAGCTGGTTTTTTCATGGCTTACAGAGAAAGGCCTTAACAGAATAGATATCACCCGTGTTTATCACGTTTAAATTATGCAATATCTGTTTTGAATGATGTACTAAATGGGGAGGGAGAAATAGAATAAAGATATTATTTTAAGTGTTCTTGGTGCAATAAAATATGCACGCTATTTATTTGATTGTTATTATACATATTTCCATTTTCTTTTCTGTAAATCTGAAACTGAAGACGACTCTCCCATCTAGCGCAGAACCTTTCAAATGGTTCTAAAAGATGGGAGACCTCCAGTACTTATGGAAACTAAGTACCTATACTTTGTGAGTGCCTAGTGCCAATTAATTTTTTATTAATTTATTTATTTCATGACAAATTACAAAAATAAAAAATGAAAATTTACAGTCATACTAAATAAAACCACTCAAATAATGCTAGAAAATGTAATTTCTCATATGAGCTGCAATAGCTCGTGTTGGGAAATGAGGCCCTCCCTGGTCACTCCCCAAGCCACAAATCATCTCATCCTATCTCTCGCACGAATAACAACATTCCTCGTCAAATCAGTGAAACTTAAATATTATTTTCTATTGACAAAAATACTTCCATATTTTACAGTTCATGTAAATAGATAATTGTTAGACATTTAAATGTTCTTAGTGTTTCCTAGCAGAAGTTTCTTTTTATTATATAATGATAACTGGTTAAACACACTAATTGCCTTATATCTATAGTGCAGCTGCGCAAGAATTGTTCGATGTGATGGTAAATTGAATATATGGGTTTCCTTTGACCTTGTACTCAGCGAATGGACAAGTGGATATATTGCATTCTCCATTAACATTTGTTTTAAACGAGCTATTTCCATCAACTTTGGGAATGGAAGTGTCTTCAATCGTCTGAATAAGGGCAGAGAATGTTATAGGTAATTGGAATTAGTTAGGATACTCCAATTACTGGTTTATATTCGGAGGCATACCCTCCACTCCATGTTGGAATACAATACAATAAAATAAAACTAACAAACGCGTTATACACCATCATCAGACATTTCGTATATACAAAGGCTCTCAATTTTGCAAAAATATGAATTAATTTTCTTAATTTATTGTTGATCTCTTTTATTTGCCGATCCCACTTTAGATTTTCATCGAAATACACCACTAAACACCTCGCATTTTAACTTTATTTATGATTTTACAATAATTAATTCATTTCATTGTATTTCATTTCATTATTTAACGATATCAGAGTCGGCTGTTGATTTCATTAGTCATGCAATTTCAACCTGATTTTCAATAACAGTTGTTCTGTATTCATACTTAGCTATGCAGATGTATTTCGCAATATCGAGATGATTGGTTAACTGTGTTCATTAACCTATGCATTTTAATTAGGCAATATTACCTGTTTCTTAGATTGGACGAAAGATTGAATTATAAAGAGAAAGTGGTTTTAATTATAAAGTGTTTGCCTTTTAATTTGGTATTCCATGTTTAGCATTTTCTATCCATATTGTGTTAAATTTGGTTGTGTTCCAACTACCAGTACATAGCTTGCAGTAGCGTAGTTGTGTGCTTTGTCCGAATGTATGTTTGGTATGTTATGTATGCATGTATGTATATGTAAGTGTCTTGGTTCAATAAAATATGCACTCTATTTATTTTATTGTTGTTATATATATTTCTTTTTTCTTTTCTGTAAATCTGAAATTGAAGACGACTCCCCCATCTAGCATAGAACCTTCTAATGGTTCTAAAATTTGGGATACCTCCAGTACTTATGGAAACTTGTTACCTACTTTGAGAGTGTCCAGTGCCAATTAATTAATTTCGTTGTTTCCTTTTGTTCTCAAATATGGAGGAATAAACGTATTTTATTTCATTTCATTATTTAACGATATCAGAATCAGCCGTTGATGTCATTTGTCATGCAATTTCAACCTGATTTTCAAGAACAGTTGTTCTGTATTCATACTTAGCTATGCAGATGTATTTCGCAATATCGAGATGATTGGTTAACTGTGTTCATTAACCTATGCATTTTAATTAGGCAATATTACCTGTTTCTTAGATTGGACGAAAGATTGAATTATAAAGAGAAAGTGGTTTTAATTATAAAGTGTTTGCCTTTCGATTTGGTATTCCATGTTTAGCATTTTCTATCCAAATTGTGTTAAATTTGGTTGTGTCCAACTACCAATACGTAGGTTGAAGTAGTAGTTGTGTGCTTTGTCCGTGTGTATGAATAAATAAATAAATGAATAAATAAGAGAGCGGCGAGCGATCCACCTCCGCCCTACTGTTTTATGACTGGTTTGAGGGTGCGTACCTGGAATCTATCGTCCGCGTCGTATGACCTCGCTCGCCCAGACATTCTCCGGGGGTCACCACCTCCGCCGCCGTCCCCGTACTTGGAGCTTCCCGACGCCCCTTCGTCCTCGCTCAGGGCGAAAGTGACGCGCGGCGACTTGCCGAACGAGCTGCGGGCCGACCCCGTCGTCGACGACCCCCGCACGAACCCGCCGGACCGGAGCTCCTCGACGGAGAAAGTCCGCTTCCCGACGTCCCGCGCCGTCGGGACGGACCCGGTAGTGTGGCGCCCGCAGTTGCAGACGGATTTAGGCCGTTCGCCGGACCCGGGGCTCGCCGCCGCCGGACACGCGGCGCTTCGGTCCGGGCACGGCGCCGTTTTGGCGAAGTATTTCGACGTCGAGTACTTTCCGATCCTGGACAGCGTACTCGAGTAGCTCTGAGTCTCCCAGTTATCCGACTTGAGCCTCTGCAACGTCCTGCTATCAGCGCTTTGTCCTCTTGCCCTCTCGTGTCTTCTATACTCGTTTTCCTGACACTCCCCGAAACTGCTCCACAGCTGGTGACTCGGACAACTCGCTGAGCATCCCATAGACAATTTCGAGTCGCTTAAATTCCCTAGGCTCTGCCTCCTGAATTCAGCCTGGTTCTTGACCCTCTTCCCGGGCGGTGGTCGAGGACAAGGTTTGGCTATGACGCCCAGGGCCTCCGCAGCGCTGATCTTCTTCCTCTCCCTCTCCCCGAATGGAGAGGACGACCTAGACGTAGCCCTCGACCCCGGTCTGGACCCCGCCAATGAATCCAAACCCACCTTCAACCTCTCTCCCTCCCTGCTCTCGATTTTCATCCTCTCCAACTCCACCCTCGATTTCTCCGTATCACTCGATCCGTCGTCCTCATTAGCTGACGTCACTTCCACATCCGGCCGCACTTCTTCATCAAATTTCGGCAAAGGAGGTAACGAACAATCTGCAATATTTGGTGCTACTTTTTCATTTTGGTGTATCTTTTCTTCAGATTTGGTGTTCGAGTTCAATTTAAAAAATGATCGGTCATTGGTCAGTTTTTCGTCGTTTTTCAAGAAAATGTTTTCTTCGAATTTGGGAAATGGGGTTTCTTCCGGACGACAATCGTCTTTTGATTCGGATTCTTTTTGTTCAACGATTACTTGGGGTTTTTGAGGTACCTTTTTGAGAGGGGGAGACTTTATAAAGGCGTTATCGATGGACGCTCGGTGCACGAGTTTTGACCGGGTTTCTCGCTCTTCTGACGTTGAGTTACTTCTGAACATGCGTTCGGGTTTTTTGACTGGGGAGTCGATGGCGCGAACCCAGATGTCTGCTGTGGCGCCTTCTTCTTCGGAAGACGATTCTTTAGGGCTGTCTTTGAAGGAGGTTCTGCTTGAGGAGTTGGAGAGGATTTTGTTGTCGTAGGATGTCAAAGGAGGGTCCATTTGGTAGGTGTTTTCGTAGTTTGGTTTCCGAATGGGTTTATTGGGAGGGGAGGAAGAGTTGATTTTCCGTTCGAGGGCCTCCAGGGGTTTGGCCTCATCGCGGAGAGGCGGCCCGGGGACGGTCGTCAGCCGAGTCAGCTGGTCACGTTTAGGCGGCACGGGGGGCTTCGGCTTGCTCTTGGCCGGGCCCCTAGGGGGCACGACCGGAGGGAGCACCTGGACTCCGCCCCTGGGCTTCATGGGGTCGTGGAACCCTATGGGCCCCGGGACGGGCGGCGGGGGGTTGGGCGGCGGCAGCGGCGGAGGCCGGAACGTAGAGCCGTACGGCAGGGCGGCGCCGTTGTGCGTCGTGTGGTTGTCCATCGCCGCCAGCCGCGCGACGTGCCCCTTCGGCCCGCTCCCGTCTTCCCTTAGGGGCAGACCGCCGACGGCCGGGAACCAAATTTTGCGAGCGATTCACCTCCTTTCCGCCCCCAGGACCCCAACTCAAAAACATCAAACCGTTCAATCCTTTTTTTGAAAAAAATCCCGCTGATCTGACCTCCTTGTAATCCGAACAGCACAAAGTACAGCACAAATCCGATGTAAAATAATCCCGAATGGTCACATCACTGCACACACCTTGTAAACAAACTGAGATGGTCGCGGATCGAAGTGCCTTCCCCACGGGAGGCGAAGGGCGCGTGCGCGGTGGAGGCGGCGCTGGCTCACTGCCGCCACCCTCGCCGCTCCCAACCTGCCCCTAACGGCCCCCGCCAAAAACTCAAATCTATCTCACATCTCTTCCATTGTTTCCACAACAAAAACCGTCCAATGGTGTTGGAAAAGTAAAAGCCTATTATATTCTCAAACCCCTCAGTGTGTGAAAGCTCATTGTTCCGCAGCAACACCTATTTGAACTTCCTAAACAATGCACGGGCAGAGGCAAACTACTGTACATCAAATAGGGGAAAATGAAATATCTATCTAACCATAAAACCTTTTATTCGTCAATCGTTCCCTACATTTCACGATAAGGACCTGAGAAAGTGTTGTACACCATGTTTTCCTATTATTGTGTTTTCAGACATACAGTTTTCACTAATTAAACAGCTTGAAGTATTTGGGAGTCGTGGTAATGCTCGTTCACAAAGTGACGTATCAATAACATATATAATGTAACAGATTGCGCGAAATTTCATGCCTATGTCTCCTATCTTTAGGTTTTAATACGCATTTAGACAATTTATTGATCTCATAGAGTACTGCCGGGTGGAATAGCCTAATTGCATGAAAAATTCCTTTCCTCAAAAGCGTTCGAATTATTTCATGTTCTGGAAGTTTCAAACATTTATATAAATTTAATAGTTTCTCACGTGCAACATGATCAAATGAGCAATTTTTCGTAAATTATCGTATTACATTGCCTTGAAATTTGAGCACTTTGAGTGCTAACAAATTATTATTTACCAATTTTAAGACAAAAAAAAAAAAAGAAAAAAGTTCTGCCAGCCGACATTTTTTTTGGATTTTTAGGATTTTTAGCTTTTTTTTCGATTTTTCAACAAAACTTTTTCACCATAATTTTGAGCAACATTTTTTAAATGTTTTAGTTAATTGTTGATAAACTAATTTTGATTACGATTCTGATAGAAATATAGATTCAACAATTTTTAGCCGTTTTTATAAGTGATTATGAGGTATTGTTGTTTGAGGTTTGAGATTTTCAAGGAGTCTCAAATAATGTAGTTTATTGCGTACGCTAAGCGATTTCGCCTTCTAATGGCCTCGACAGAACTTGTAGTTGTCCTTCCCTGAGGAAGCTTGATTTTGGCATTTTATCTCAATCCTTAGGAGGGTTATCGTCTGAAATAATATGGGTGCCCCAAAATCTTCTTTTGGCGAATTTTCTTAGAAAATAAAGCTATTGCTAATAATTTTCTTAGAAAATAAAGCTATGGCTCCAAAATTTTAAAATAAAAATTTTCAAAAATTTTCTTCATCGATATCTGTTTTGAGGCATTTTGAAATTATTCTTGGATTTTAACGCTTTTATATATATATATATATATATATATATATATATATATATATATATATATATATATATATATATATTTTTTTTTTTTTTGTCTTTGTATAATAGCTTTATTTGAGCAAGAAATGCCTATATATTTAACGATTTTTATCCGTTTTTGGCCATTTGCAGTGATTTTTTTAAGTACATTTTCTGAAACTTGACCACTTTAATGTGCTCAAAAAGTGCTGGCCAACGAACTCATCCTTTCGTTTTCGTGTGGAAAGCATGATTTTTCGGCGCAAGAACGGAATTTTCATCTCAATCCTAAGGAGAGTTATCGTCTGGAATGACACATAGATACAAATGAAATTAATTTTATTGCTCAAATTCGTCATATTGTCTGCAAAAAATTGTTAACTATCAATTTTATTGCTGAAAAATTTGTTCTAAATAACATTCTATTATTTAAACAAAGATATTGGATTTCTAGAATTTTTTACATTTTTATCGATTTTGTAGCACATTTTAATGAAATTTAATTACATTTTTGAGCATAGGTTTGAGCTTTAATTTTTAAATTACCAACTTCAAATTTGATAAACTTTATTTGTGTAATATTCTGCTTAAAATAAATAAATAAAAACACCGATTTTTAGCCTTTTTTGTAATTTTTTGTGATTTGTTTAGTACATTTTTTGAAATTTGACCAATTTAATGTGCTCAAAAAGTGTTGTCCAACGAACTCATCCTTTCTTTTGAAATGCTTGATTTTTTGGCAAAAGTCAACGTTAAATTTCGTAAAAGAAAGGTGTCGTTTTATTCTCGGAAAATACCATGTAAAGACCATACCAACAGCCTTTAAACATAAACAATTTTGAAAAACAAAAATGTCCCTAAATTTGAAACTTTTGAAATTTTTTTTCCCCAGGATATTGTCAAAAGGAACAAAAATTTCCCCAGGCTTTCGAACGGTATGGTATCGATAAGTTTCGATTTGATAGAGAAATTGAATCTGGAACGTGAAAAAAAGTGAACTCGATTGAAGGAAGGAGGTGGAAGAAGCTGTGTCAAATTCGCTATAGATTTCTCGCAAAAACCCGAATTAATTGATTCAATTCTTAAATTCAATCAATTTCAACGATCGGCCACATTTTCGAAATCAGTATTAAATTTCCCAAAAGAATAGTCTCCATTAATTCGGTAAAAATATCATCAATGGCCATAACCACCAACTGAAGCATGAAACATTTTGACACATACTCGTAGTTGTGGTCAACTAAGCGATTCCATTTCGAATCGGTAGAGAAATTTAAGGTGGAATGTAAAAATGATTGCTTTTTACACCCCTCCCCTCAACCGAGACCGCATATTCTGTATAAATTTCTCTGCCAAATCGGAGCGAAATAACGAAGTTTACCATACCGTTTAAAAGCTTATTACTTGAGGGATGTTTTGTGATACTTGACAACCTCAAGTACATTTTAAAAAGGAGAAGCAACGTTTCAACGATTTTCAGAAGTTTTCGAGTTTCAAAAGATTTCATGATTCAGTTGTTGGTTATATAAGACGATACTTATCTCCAACTAATGGACAATAAATATTATTTTAGAAGATTTAACGCTGATTTCGAAAATGAGGCCAAACGTTGAAACTAATCGAAATACAACTTATTCCACCCCTTCCTTTAAACGATATTTAGGTATGTATTTTTTTTATTTTATTTTTTGTTTAAGCGAATTTTTGTAGAAAATGAGAAGCTATTGCAGTGGCCGCAAAAATTTTAAAATCGAAACATTTGAAAATTTCGTTAGATGAAATCTGTTTTGAGCCATTCTGTTTTCTGGGATTTAATGTTGATTGGGATAATATGGACACTAATAAAAATTGATTGATTTAAAGTAGAAAAATATGGGGTTTTAAGGCAAAAACGCTGCAAATCACAAAGGTTAATTGTTTCTGTATTTTAGATTGCCCTCTTACGCAGATCGTTGGTCCACAATTATTAAACCCCGTATATATATATATATATATATATATATATATATATATATATATATATATATTTTTTTTTTTTTTTTTTAAAAAAAAAACGCATTTATTTAGATAGGTATTGCTATACCAAAAAAAAAAAAAAAAAAAAAAAATTACACAAATCAGGAAATGCTACTCCCCACTATAATTCGTAGACTTGTGCTGTGGGGAGGAGTAATACATAATCAACACACTCATTCAATACCTTATTCAATAATCATCTTATAAGTAAATATAGGTAAATAAGAATCAATAGGTACATATACATCGGGTAAATCAGAATACATAGGAATTATTCAGTTACCATCATAAAGTTTTAATATTATCTAATGGGTCTCAGATTGCCTCATTATTATATGTTTTTTCAGTTCTTTTTTGAACTTTTCAATTTTAGAAATAGTGCGGAGCTCATGGGGTAGGGCATTGAACAGTTTTACTCCCCGGTAATAATACGCCCGTTGGCCATGGTTTGTCCTACGGAAAGGCAGTTTAGAAAGAGTTCATTTATTTCAGGTGGTTGCTATGTAAATCTTTATATATTTTAATTATAGTTATCTTGTCAATTAGCTCTCCCAATTTGAGTACTGTGAACTCTTTAAAGAGAGCTTCTGTCGAATATCTTGTCCTTTTTTTAAGTGACTTTGATTAAGAGCTTCCATACATATCTAGCTTGATATACATGTACACATACAATTCCCTACATATCTAGCTTGATATACCTACTATATCATCATAACTTGGCGCTTCGCGCCTTCCAAACGGGTTAACACCTTTGCAGCCCTAGGACTTAATAATTTAATGCTTTTTAGTACATGTAGAAAAATGTAGAAAAACACGAAGCTTGCATACGAGTCTGCAACACATTGGGACATTTTATGTCTTTAGTTGAAGACAAGTACGTGTTGCAGACTCGTATGCAAGCTCTAAGAGCCACTCAGCTGATCCGGTCCCTGGGCATCGTCACGTAAATGTGCTAAAGAGACTACATACGAAATTACAGCTTCCTAGAGTGTAAAACATAGAAATTAGCTTTAAGAGCCACTCATCTGATCCGGACCCTGGGCATTGTCAAGTAAATGTCCTAAAGAGGCTACATACGAAATTACAGCTTCCTAGAGTGTAAAGAATAGAGATTACCTATTAAAAAGATTTATCCACCACTTCACAAATCAAACCGTTCTCGCAATATTTGGATCACCTGCTATGAATCAAATCATCGAAACACCAGCTCAATGAAATCATCAGAAATTAACAAGCGGTGGCAATCATGTTCACAATATCAATTATTGAGAATGATCACCTGAGTGTACACA
Source organism: Adelphocoris suturalis (assembly GCA_030762985.1). Taxonomy (NCBI): domain Eukaryota; kingdom Metazoa; phylum Arthropoda; class Insecta; order Hemiptera; family Miridae; genus Adelphocoris; species Adelphocoris suturalis. The sequence continues at coordinate 129,902,125 of CM061043.1, read as the reverse complement.
ATTATTCAAATAACCTTGCTCATAACTCAGCTTGTTGGCCACGCACTTCGCATTAGTTAACATAATATGGTTGGATAAATCGAGAGCTTTCGAACGAATGGTCAACGAATTTTGTCGGATGAAAAACGACGAAGTACCATTTCCCTAGCAACGACTCGGTTGTAAGCGGAAATCATCAAAATATTTTCGTGAGCAATTTTCCGTGACGTTTTTTTAGTTTATGTGCCATAGCAAAGACATAAAATGTCAAAAATTCGGCAAAAAACGGTTGATCAAAAAGTTATGTGGTGGGTTGCCATCTTCCTTGTGTAGGTAGGTTGGTTTGAAGATGATATATTATAGGCTTCTCATTGTTTTTTTGTGTTTATTGGCTGAGTACTTTCGCCAGTTGAGGCCACATCAGAGCTTGAATTTTTATAAAAAGATTGCTTAGTTGGTGTTTGGTAAGGAGGACCTCCTTCTCCATCATGTAGGTAATCAGTTGTTTTTGGTTATGTTGCTGGAGTCAATTTTAATATTAAATTGAGAAATAAGGAGTTTTTGTAGATGGAGCACAATATTAAGGGAAAATACTTTTAATTTTGGTATAAATTTTATTATTTAAATTAAAAGTATTTTTTAAAAGTATTCGTGCTCCATCCACAAAAATTCCTATTTCTCAATTTAACATTAAAATTGACTCTAGCAACATAAACAAAAATAACCGGTTGCCTACATGATGGAGAAGGAGAGGAGGTCCTCCTTACCAAACACCAACCAAGCAACATTTTTATACAAATTCCAGCTCTGAAAGCAGGCGAAAGTACTCGGCCAATAAACACATAAAAACAATGAGAAGCCTATCTCACTCTATCCTATGAGAAGAATATCTCATGCTCAAACCAACCTACCTACAGTAGGTCAAAAATGAATTGAATTAGCCTCAGAGGCCTGTCAGCTGATAGGCGCCTCAGTACCTAGCAATTGTATTCGAGGTCTCCCAAAGGAGCTACATCTGAATTTCAGAGCCGTAACTCGATTATTAAAGAAATTAGCCTCAAGAGGGGTCGCACAACTGATCAGCTTTTTGTACTTGTGTTCTAAATGTCCCAAAGGAGCTCCGTCTCAGGTTTCAGCATCATAAGTCGGTTCAGAGGTCCCTCAGCTGATCAGCGGACCCCATGCATTGAAATCGTATCCTAGATATCCCAAAGGAGCTCGCAATTAATTAATAAGGATTATACTTAATAATGACGGTAATTTCAGCACCGCAGGTTGTTTAAGTAAGAAATTATCTGCACGGGCTTCTTAGCGTAACGCCCCTGCTTAAACGATTTGCGTAATACAATTTAGTGGTGGTCGGACGAAAGGCTGACTTTGTCATCAAGATACACCTACAGAGGAAAATTAATGCAATTAATTAATACATCTACACTATACTAGTCCTCTTGATCGAACTATAACGACATTCTTACGTAGGTAGCTACCTAAAAACTGAAAAATTTATGAGATAAAATAAGACACCTACCAACGCTTCGCTAGTCCATCCGTTGGGGCAATAGTTGAACTAAACTCGATTTCCCAAAGTCAGAGTTCCATTGGAATTATACCTCGTAGCTGATACGATTGTGTTCCGATTTTACAAACATTTACACTTTCCAGTAATCATTAATGGAATTTAGCTATTGGCTCTAATTCAAAGATGTCACTGCTCGCGCATGATTTCACTCTCAAACATCTAGCCCTTAAGGAGAGCGAACGGATTAACGTATACCTTGCGTTCCGGATGGTTTCATTCGGTTCTTTGGGATAGTTAATGACTACCTATCAATGTCAACCAAAAAATCATTACTGTTACCTTGAATTTTCATGAAGTTCTGTCCCGTTGTTTCGAGAAAAGGCTTCGGACGGCGCATAGTGTGGCCAAATCGCCGAGAAATATCTTGAAAACGGATTTTGATATTGACTTGGGAATGGTTTTATTCAATTCAGAAAGGAAAACTACTTAAGAAAAAGAGGAAAATATGTTTAAAACTGAACAAAACAGTGGAAAAAACTGGAAAATGTGTGAGAACCAAATGAAATATATTGGTAAGTAGGTAATGTATGCATTACAGGGAAGTCCCTATGAATGGATTGTATATAATTTTGGTGAGTATTAAAATAAGAGAGAAAAAAAAGTATAATGATTCCTCCGAAACCCCCCCCCCCTTCCCACCATTTAACACCTTCACAGACGGTAAATTTGAAATTTCCGAGGTTGCATAGGTAACTGGACTAAAATCTGGATCGAACAAACAATAAAAACAGTCACGAAAAGTTTGATGAATATAATAAAAATATCACGATTTATCTTTATTACTCCCTCCATTCACCCCTTCCATCATGAAATTTCAAACTCCTGATACATATTCCGAATCTAGACCAAATTCAAAGTTGGAAAAAAAAAAAAAAAAAAATCACAAAAATCAGACGAGAATAGTTCCATGTTGAAATTCAAAATTTCTGAAGTTTGTTGCACAACAAGACTAAAATTGGGATCGATGATACAAAGAATCTCTGAAATCAGTTGAGAATTGTGGTCTGAGCAGCGTCGAAAAAATTCGTCACACACGCACAAACTCACACACACACACACACAGGCATATTACCTATCTATCGTTTTTTGCACACATTCGGTCTTGGAATGGTCTGAAACGGATTTGTATGAGGTTTTTTTCTCGTGCTTGGGTTGTCCTGTTACCCCCCCCCCCCCTCGATCAATTCCAATAGGTCGTCCCTCTTAAATAAGAAGCCAAAGCCTGTATGACCTAGCTTCTGAGGGACGTCCTAATAATGCGTTCCTTATGTAACGTACAATGCAAAAACTTGAGAAAAAAAACAACAAAACCAAGATTTCCTCATTTTAATGCCGAAAAATAGAAACCCTGCAAATTTTCACACAAAGATTTATTAGCTCTGTATTAGATAATATATATAGTCTATAATTTATTATGAAACGACGTCTAATACACTTGCTAAATTCGTTTGAATAATTCTCTCCGTATTGCCCTAGGAATGTGAAATTTAATAGGGATCCTCTTTGGACATTAATTGACGAATTCACTTACGGGTTCTATCCCGATCCTATGAGAAAGCTAAATTCTCTCCCGTTCACCCCAGGAATTTGAAATTTGGTTGGGAGTCTCTGCTAGCGACACCAGAGGTAAAAGCATGCTCCACGGCATATGGTACGTAGCTTCCTTTCACGTAATTAACAAATCAATAACATTTACTATTATATTTTAACACAAAGGCAATGTCCATAATTAATTTTATTAAAGATATGTTGCTTCCTCACTACCGATGGTTGTTCAGTGATTGAAGTCGAAAAAATTATTGTCCTCCAAAATCAAAATTTCCACTTGCTTTTTGCGTTTCAGAGCTTGCTGATCAATTTCGGTTCCGTGTCTGTCTGTCTGTGGTAAATTCTTGTCACGCCCAAAACTATACCAAGTTTCAGTCTGATTCCGATGAAATTTTCAGGGATTGTGCGGGTTAGCTCCTAGATGGTACCCTATCAACGCCATCGAATCAACAGAAGTCTGTGCGCATGCGCAAACGTGAATTTTTCATGATGTCGATTTTTCATCATCTGTTGGTCCGATTCCGTTCAAACTCGGTAGATGATTGGGTATACGTTATAGAAAGACACCCTATGAATTATATCGCGATTGGTAGAGTAATAATCATTGCGTATGCGCGAAACTGATATCGATTGACACAGGCAAAACTCCGAGTCCAATTGAACGATTTTGATGAAATTTGCAGGGATTGTGCGGAATAGCTTCTAGACGGTCCCCTATACCTTTCACTGCCGTCACATAAATAGCAGTCTGTGCGCTAATCTATTATAACGTCAATTTCTTATCGTCTATTGGTCCGATTTCGTTCAAACCCAGGGAGTAGATAGGCATATGTTCCAGGAAAATCCCCTATGAATTATATCGCGATTGGTGGGTAAATAACTGTATTGCATGCGCAAAACTAAAATTTATCGACTCCGAGACTAATGGACCGATTTGTATGAAATTTTGTAGGATTGGGCGGTTTCGCTCCAAGACGTCCCCCTAAAAATTTCATTACCGTTGAATTAATAGTAGTCTGTGCACATGGGCAAACGTTAATTTCTCATAACGTCGACTTATCAATCATTTCGACTCGTACTTTGTTCTTAAACTATTCTACACTATACGTCCACGTTACTATGTGGGAGGAACTATACTGCCCACCCAACTTGGCAGATGATATCCCCCCCCCCCCCTTATCGGTAACTAAGTTTTTATTTCGATATTTTGGCAGTTGGGTTTCTCAATGTGTATTCTAGAGTGGAAAAACATTGTGCTAATTTTCCCCACTTCAAAAAACCAGTGATACTTGGATATGGAAATACAGGGCACAAAAACATATCCATGATTCAGTTCTTTTCCATGAAATGGAGAAATTTTGGTTTAGATTGGGTTCAAGCTTTCATTTCTTCTAGAATTTAAGCCACATATCTACCAGAAGGATCATTAGGGACCATCCTAAGGGGAGCCTTGTTGGCCCTCAGTCACTAAACAGACTGCCTGCGCATCACTAACGCAACACTACATTAATATTAAAGTAAAAGTATTTTGGGCTATAAGCTATTTTGCAACGTATTTTTTTTGTAAATTCATGTTATAAGCTATTTCGGGTTATCATCAATATGTTTGATTGATTCTGGACTACATTATACTTAATATAACCAAATACAATTAGTTATCTCCGAGCTGCTTTTGTATTTTTCAGGACTTTGTTCCCAATAGGACCTTTTTTGACACAACTTCCAAAAAGTGAAGTTCGTGGCCATACCCGTCTTATCCATAGACACCTGCTTGGTGGAGAAGCTTGTGATTTTGTGTGATGGTGATCCCTCCATCAGCCACTTTTTGGAAGATTTCCGAGCCCTAGGAATCTCTGTGCTCAGCTTGAACCCGCTCAGTGGGTGGATGTTCTATCCTGACCAGACAAGGTAAAGTCGGGATGTACCTACCTGAGAGCCGCTGGGCTTTACTACGAATTGTGATATCTCTTGTCAGCGATATATTCATGTACATCTAGCACAGCTTCATTTCACTTAGCTATACAGTAGATCAGTACCTAGTAATTGTTATCATAAGCAGCATCTAGTATTAAGAAACGAGAAAATGATACTTGAAGTAATTTAATTTTGTGCATGCGCAGAAAGAAGTAATGATTTGGGAACAATAAAATTGATAGGGGACCATCTACAGCCAAACCCGCACATTCCCTGAAGATGTCATCAAAATCGGATGAAAACTGGAAATTAAGCTAGTTACAGGGATTACTACATTCACGCATGCGCAGCAGCTATTAATGACACGATATTGTTGAATCGATAAGGGATGATCAAATCGTCCTCTCCCACCTATCCTAAAAATTTGAGAGAGATCGGACAAGGGCGTGAGAAAATTATGCCTGGTGGAATATACGTTTGCGCATGCGCAAAGTATTGGTGTGGGAACAATGAAACTTATAAGAGGACCACTTCCATAGCTTTATTTCACTTAGCTGTACAGTAGATCAGAACCTAGTAGTTGTTATTATAACAACATCTAGAATTAAGGGGGTGTTGTTCTGATGAATGTTGTTGCCTTGTTACTTTTGATGCTGTTCAAGGAAATCAAATTATTAGTATAATTTTGGGACTGCCAGATGTTATTTTCTTCTTCTTTTTAAATCTGCAATAGACTGGTTTTAGTTTCTTCATTGAGTTGTACCTGTTTGCAACCTGTGATGTATTTACTGATCAGTTGGTCGCTGAGTGGTGTGATATTCATCCTGAAGAAGATAATAAATTTATCGAAAGCTTGGCGAAAGAGGAGGAATCATTTGTTTGGCCCCAATCCTGATAATTTCACGACAGATAGCTGCGTTTGGGTCGATAATCATTTATTCTGTCTAGGATTAAGAAACGAGAAAATGATGGGCGGTGAAAAGATTCCACGAATAATTATCGACCCATAGCTCTCACACTGTCTCTTTCCAATGTGTTTGAGAAATGTATAAAGTTTAGACTTGTTTCATTTTTAACTAGAGAACGCATTCTGCCAGAAAACCAATACGTGTTCCAGGAAGGTTTGGAAACTGACCAAGCCTTGTTTTCTGTAAATAAATTGATTTCTGAAAAATTGGATTGTGGGTTTTTCGTCATGGGTTTATTTTTAGATATCCGAAAAGCGTTGCATGATTTGCTTATAAAAAAATTAAGTAATTTTACTATAGACTATATAAGAGAGGAGGAGCCGCTAAAAAAACACTCATTCATCAAGGAGTCGTCTTATTGATTTCACCGAGATCTGTCACGCAATACTATCATTGAAAAAAACAATTTTTACGATTTTACAAAGAAAAATGTTAATGTACCCGTGATAAGTTAATAAATGTATAAAAGGAGAGTGAAGCCTCGCACGAGATGTTCCCAACAATTACCTCATGGATGTAAGTTCTCTACGACTCATAAGATGTGAAAGGTCAATGCTCTTGAAGGAAAAAATAAGCACAAAACAAACAAGAAAAGTACCGCTGAAATTATATTTTACTCTCTATTCACCATAAAGATATTAATTAGAATAATCTATTTCAATAATAACTTTATCACATCACAATAAAATTGAAATACTGTAATACATTCCTATCGAGTTATACAGTAAATACGGGGAGGAATTAATAAAAAATAGAAACGCTTTGCGAGATAAAAAATCAATAATTAGCATTCTTACAAATTAATAATAATTATAAACTGTCATAAGAATGAATGAACCAAAGCTGAAGCCAGAATTGAACATATACATTAAGTAGGTGGAACCTTAAATCATATTTTTTCAAAGATTAAAATACAGCTAAGCCCTAAGATATTATAGGATTTCTACAGCACGAATATAGATTTCGAAAATGCTACCTAGATAATATTGCATGCAATGAATTGTTCAGGTTTTTCAATTTCACTGAGAACTGGCGAAAATTTCAACTTCACGCTATTATAAGCAGTTGAAAGGGTAATTTTGAAACCGAAATTTTATGGCACTAATTTCTTTCTTAACAAACAACACGCTCTGCTAAAAAAGGAACAAAACTGGTAGTTAGTAACTTTAGTAGTTTTGAACTTCTTGTCAACGATAATGGCACTATTATAAGCAATAAAGCACAATTTCAAATTACACGAAGGTGTCTAAATTATAATGAGTAGATGGTGCCAGTGCGAAGGTGGTACGGAGACCAAAATTAATTTTATTGACAGTTCTTACCAAAATCGACGTACGTTTTGGTGATTCAATATCCTGAAGAATCACAATTCAACAATAGTTTGATGAGGCAAAGACAGCGAGAGCGTAAAAAGGGGAAATTGGATGACAACCATGGTAGTTAAGGAAGGGACAATCATTACAAAATCAGAATCAACAATAAATAAAACTATGTTGGACGGCTGTCTTAGTAACACATTACCAATCAATGCAACATTTGTTTCTTTGTTTTACATAAGTATGCGCACAACATGTTTATAAAGAAATTCTATAACCACAGCCTTATTTCATCAAGAAAAAAAGAAGACTCTAACCAAACAAGGAAATAACATGTCTAGAGCAAAAATACTGACACTAGTCAGCGTGGACAGTAATTAGGAGTTCTAGAAGCAGCTTAGGAGAGAATGATGGATGGAAATTGAGTGCACATTTTACGCAGTATTGAAGTGAGCTTCAAAGTTGGTTACAAAGTTGATAATTAAAATAGTTTTTTTATGTTAATAATAAGTAGTATTACACATGGGAAAACGGCATGGTGGGAAACAAACATAACTAATAAAAACATTATGAGAGGTCCAGCTCGTGTCAATTGAATGGAGAACTTCCATATGTTAGAATTTCACACTTTTGTCCTCAAATTCGGATTCAGCGCCCTTGAAAACCCCTTGTATCAATATTCAGTACAGCTCTTAATCAGATCTTTCTATTGGGTACATAAATTAAAAAAACGAAAATTCCCCATATATGGATGAAATTGGCAAAACATCCAATCTCACTGGTCAATCTAACATAATACATATTCAGTAAAATTTGGTTACCCTTCGAGTATAGAACAATTAGTGCTGATGGCTTGGGACTTTAATAGTCAGTTCATGATGTTGGGGAAGGGAAAGAATGGTTGGCTCCTTACACGGTTCATTATTGGTTCCTTTCCATCATTACCTTCAAAATATCTCAGGATCGCACCAGGTTGGAGCGGGCTCATTTGAATGCTTTGCGCCGAGAACTTCACGTACAGAAGGCTGCTGGAGAGTCCCATATCACAATAAAGTATGTTGGTGGTATCCCGAAAATTGTTCCAATTGATTTTAAACATGGAGGTGGACCCCAAGATTCACTGCAACTTTCAAAAAACGGGAGGACCTCGGCCTGAAGAGGGTGCTTATAGCTATCTACCAGAATGCCCGGGGGGGGGGGGGGGGGGTAAATACAAAGCTGCCAGCTTTGCATCACACAATACCATCCTTATCTTACGACCTCATCTTTCTCACGGAAACTTGGTTGATGTTAATGAATTGGGTTTCTCTAGCTATGCACTGTACCGAATGTGTCGTTCCACCAGCACGTTTCACAAGTTGTCGGGTAGAGGAGTGGCTGTCTCGACGGATCTCGCTTCTTTCGTTTGGAGGACTCAGTTTGATCATTTTGAACACTTGTTCGTCATCATCCCAGCATGTTGTCTTGTTGTTGGATGCGTATATTTCCCTAACTTTTGCTCACCAATTTATTTTGAACACTTAAACAGTGAAATTGAACGTGTCTCCTTTTTTTTATCCCAGTTACAACCTATTTCTAAACGGCGATTTTAACTTGCCGGGCCTGATGTGGGAGGAGTTCTCCATTTCCCCCTATGAGTTCTCACTTGCCAACGAGAAGGTGCGTGCACTTGCGGAGCTGATGTGTTTGTACAATTTGAGGCAGTGGAACCAACTAAAGAACCAGTCGGGGAATACTTTGGATCTCTGGTTGTCTGATCTTGGTGAACTGAACCAGCATGCCTGCGACCCCAGACATAAGTTAGATCTGTACCACCCTGCATTTGAATGTGCTTTTATTTGTTCTACCACGGAGGATGCAGTTTATGCTCCATCAAGATTCAAGTATAATTTCTTGAGGGCTGATTACACTGCAATGAACTCGTTTTTTCAGGGTTACAGCTGGGACTTTTGAGAGCAGTTGCCTTTTTCGGAGGCAGTCGATGACTTTTATTCTGTTCTGATAGAGGTAATACAAAAATATGTTCCTACAACCACTGAAACAATTACTAATTGGCCTAAATGGTTTAATCGCCAGATGGTAGAATCGTCTAAGAAGAAGATATCGGTTCACAATAGAAATAAGTCAACCAGGATGTAGATGTAGATGCATAGGAAAACACTCAGGATGGGGTTATTTTGGGCCCCAAGCATGGAAGCCTGGTGGCTTTTCTTAGATTTTTGCGTTTAATCAAAGAGATTCAGTCCTCTGGTGGGGGATGTGAGTGCGGGCATTATCTTGATTAATTTTTCGCTTCGAGTAGAACTCATTGGTGTTTGTGCCCTAGAGTTCAAATCTGCTACAGGTGAATGCTGTTTCGCCTGTCTCCTCTCAGTCTGCAAAGGGTTGAACTTTGTGTGACACCTATGCGGTGTAGGTGGAAACCTAAGGGGGTGCAAAGCCAGTTATTGTTCTAAGTTCCCTACGGTTTTTAATGAGTAGTCCCAACTCAACCAGCAACTCTGTTGATTATTGTCTTTTTGCGGAGCTCCGGCAAAAGTGCGAGTTTCTTAGCAACCAACTGTATTTGAGCTAACTTGAGAAATTTCAAACATCAATCAAGTTAAACGTGAAGGCGTTCTGGAACCACATCAACTACAGTAGATGTGCGTCCTCTTTGCCAGGAACAATACATTCGGGCTCCCAGTCTGCAGATACCCCTGCTGATGTCTCAAATCTTTTTTGCGAATTATTTCTCATCAGTATATGCAAACTCCAGTCTCCAGCCAGCTGTTTCCAACTACCCCAACTTCAAATCATTCACCATGTAGAGAATTTACAGGCTTCTCTGATAATGTGGTTTAATGAGGTATGCTGAGCGCTTTCGCCAAATATATGGCCTCTTCAGAGCGTATTATTTGATTGATGAGCTGTATAAGGTCCAAGTAAAAGTTGGGATGCCTCCTTGAGAAGCCTGTAAATTCTCTACCCTCAACCAACGCAAACTACTACGGACAAAGCAACACTCCATAACCAATATGATTTTGATGTGTCTGTTGATGCTGTGAGGGGTGTATTGATCGCTTTGGACCCCAGAAATGGTATGGGGCTTGATGGTGTCACCTCTGGTTTGCTATAGCAATGTGTCGGTAATCTCTCACTCCCCTTTATCTGTTCTGTTCTATTCATCCGTTCTATCTCTCTTGGTGAAGTTTCGGCCTGTTGGAAGAGCTCCTTCATTACACCGATCCCGCAGTCTAGCAATAAGGATCAGATAAATGAGTATCGCCCAGTTTGCTCTCTGTCGGCTATACCCAAGATCCTCGAGAGAATTATTGTCATGCATATTGCTCCTTGTGTTGGACCCTACCTCCCCATAAAGCAGCATGGGTTCATGGCTGGACGATCCACATTGACCAACCTGCTAACTTATCTGCACTACATCATGTACGCTTTCCCAAATGGTCTTCAGATGGATGCCATTTACACAGATTTTTCCAAGGCGTTCGATCGTGTCTCCCATCCACTGCTACTGACCAAATTAGAGCGTTTTGGCTTTGGTGGTTCCTTGCTGGCCTGGTTTTTCAGCTATTTATCTGATCGGACACTGAGGGTGCGTGTGCGTGGTACCTCTTCTGTTCCTTCAGAGCAGTGTCTGGAGAGCCGCAGGGCTCCCATTTAGGACCATTGTTGTTCCAAGTATTTGTGGAAGATATTTCCGCTCTGCTAGGGGATAGTGTGCAGTGCCTCCTTTATGCAGACGATCTCAAGATCTACTCGGTCATCAGGAACATGGACGACTGTGTTGCCTTGCAGGAATCCCTGGCTGCGCTTGAGACTTGGTGATCCTCAAACAACCTTTATTTAAATATTGGAAAGTGCCAGGCCATGACTTTCACCCATTGCTGAACTCCGATCTACTTTGGTTACTGTCTGGAGGGTCCGGTTTTGCCTCGGCCCCAAACAATTTGCGACCTTGGAGTCAACTTTGACTGCCAGTTAACTTTCAACTACCATATAGAAAACATCGTTCTTGGGGAAAACCCTAGGATTTGTCAAGTGGGCCCCTCGAGAATTCACTGGTGTCTTGATCATTCTTTTAAATTCCTTGGTGCGTCCGAGCCTTGAGTATTGTTTGTTAGTATGGTCCCCATATTACACCAACGGGAAGCAGGCCATCGGGAGGTTTCAGCGCCGATTTCTTCAGTTGTATGCCTTTAAATCTGGCATCCCTTAGTCGGAGTTTGATATGGTGGCTACTCTGGGCAAATGCGGACTATCCACAGTTGAGGATAGGAGGAGACTCTTGGATGCAGTTTTTTTGTATGAGCTGGTTAGCTACATGTTGGACGCTCCAGAGTCACTTGCGGTTCTCAGCTTTGCGGTTCCTTCCTATCACACCCAGGAGTGCCATACTTTCTACCCTCGTACAATGGCGACAAACTAATTGTACGATTTCCCACTGCTGCGGATGCAGAGAGAGATGAACAGTATGGATGTGGACATTTTCAACTCCTGCCTCTCCTCTTTTTGCCACGATGAACTTAAGAAATTTCAAATTCCCTAATTTATTGGCCTTGTTAATAGTATCTTAATATATTTCCATTTTACCTTTATTTATCCTCATTTATTGTATATTATCTGGCAGTTTTCAATTTTTTGTATACAAAGTGATTGTTGCCATCGTACCAATATTCTGTTGAACCAATATTATCTCATCATGTTATTGAACAATGTTCTGAAATTTTTTACTTATATATATATCTCAATGTCTTTCTGAAATCTCTTGTAAATTGGGCTTTGCCCGTGAAAATGAACAAATAAAAGTATTTTTGTTCTTCCCATAAATCTTTCCTCATATACGCGAAAATACCAACTGAGCATGCGCCAATTTTTGCGTTAACGGGAAAAACTACACAAGTACAGGTAGGGGGCCCCTCCTTTTTCGTGTCTAAAGGAGAAGGCCGTTCGTTGTAGGTACCTTGTAGTCAGGATAACATTGCGCAAAGGTAAACTCACTAAAGAGTATTGCTTCTCCATTCGACTGCCATGTAAGAACGTTTCTTGTTTCCATAATGTGTGAAAAAAACTAAAAACCTATGATAAATTTCATTTGACAGCCAGATATACTATTCAGCTACATGGAAGTAAATTCAGTGTCGATATTTTTACGATTTTATTGTACCTAACTACTCAAGTAGTGTATTCTACGTAACCATTCACACCAGGTTCATCCATATCTTTGTTTACATTATATTATATGTACGTGTTCAAATGCAATAATAAAAGAGGAGACCGATTTCCTAGATTAGAAGGAATGAAGAAACTGAGAAGAGGATGCGGTTGGCGGCAATTAGTTGCGAAAACCAATTTGTTGCAAAATAACAAACCATCGTTTGTTGGAGCCATTTCTGCGCAAATGTTCGACTCAGAGCTTGGTGCTGCGCTCTGCCACGAGCTTCACAAATATGGAGCACCCCCACAACCAAATGCTTTTGGTCTTGATCTTCAAAAACAGACGTTTCTGCATTAGAATTCTTCAGAGTAATATTTTTCGCAGCCAAATGGACTTATTGGTGATGACTTCGGAAGTCATAATAAACAGTAAGAATATCGATCATGTCTAGTAACTTTTGTTTTTAGATATAACGTGAAATAGTTGCTTTCGAGCAAAATACGTATTAAGCATTCTGGTTTGTCTATGTACATATTTAGTAGTTTTCTACCTTTAGACCACAGTATATTTCAATAAAATATGTCACCAATCATGCAGATAAGTTGGTTAGATAAGAAATGATGGTTAGTATCCTTGGACCGCATTGTTCCAAGTGAGTACTTGAGACGTAAATTTGTCACTTTGAGTATATCGATAAATAATTGGATCAAAATGTTTCGTGAGAGGGTGAGATAGGACTTCAGTAGTCCATCCACATTGACAGAATGAAGAGGCCATCCAAAATGTCATTATACCCTCCTACTCCATCGAATTTTTCGTCATCTGTTTACTATACTTATTCTGTTCATAGTATTTTATGAGGGTTAAATATTTTCCAAATCAATGGAATATTTGTTTCAACCTCGTGAGCGTTTCAGTTATCAACTAAAATTCAGTGAGTCTGTCATGAGCGCAAAGCAGTTGCTCTTCCATATTTCTGTATATCCCGCCCTAATTATATTTTGCACTGATAGCCCACCATCGATACCTCTGGAAGTTGTTGGGCTAATTGCACAACCCCTTGGAAGCAAAATCTATCTCAAACTGCTATTATGAAAAATTGGTGATGTTATTTATAGGTTGCTCTGCAAATAAGTTGAAGACCTTATAACTTTACGTTTTCTCTGTGGTATTCTTAGTTTAATGCATTGATCAGTTCAGGTCCCCCGAGTTCTTACTTGGGTTCATGTTGAACAGATGGTCCTAGTATCACTATTCCTTATTAAACTTTGGGACAACAGAAAATTAACAATACTGATCAAATCACTAAGCGAATGAGGGATTATAAAACGGGAGATTTTGAAACTGTGTACACCCACCTCGTTTCAGCAGTGACTCATAGTAAGCGGGAGGTCAAAGCATGTGGTTTAGGATACGATTTCCAGTTATGTTCTTCTACGACCACGATTCCCTGAAGGAACGTCCTCTGGTCATGAGTTTTGAGACTGGATATCCCAAAACAGTTCGCAGGCATGGCTGCTACAAGGAATAAGGCATTATTAGACTTTGTTGGTGACTTTCAGGAAAAACTCCTGTAGTCATAGAGGTTTGAATAAACTGCCCTCAGCAGCCGAGTTGATAATGTTGGCGGCCTTTTCTTCGGGCTTCTCCAAGGAAAAGCATGAGTTCGAATACCCCCTTACGTCCCTTACTTTAATATGTAATCCCTCTCGAACCAGACTGTAAACATCACATACCCTGACGTAGCATCTTCACTTCCTCGCTCATTGAGCCAAACACACCGTGACAATGAGCTTGCTCAACAGTGACTTCTTCCAACGAGCAACTTGCAGAGTCCACACCCCATCATTGCTACGACACCAATACAACCAAGACAGCTGATATTTGACAAATGTTACGTTCAGGAAAAACACCAGTATTGGTTTAAGTTTGATTTCATTGGCCTCAGCAGCTGCATGGATAAAAGCACTGAATTTCTCTGGCCTTCTCTCCGGGGCAAGGCATTAATTCGAATTCTGTCGAGACATCTATAATTTTTTGGTCGGTTAAAGAAAAATATCAAAACCAAAACCTTATTGTTCATTAAAAAAAATATATATATTCTTCTCTTTTCTCGACAATGCCTTCTTTGAATATCAAGGAGTTTCCGATAACCTTCTTGATTGTTCCAAATTTTTGGATAGGTACATTTAGACGTAAGACACCAATACCATTTTCCCACTTAGAATCAGGAAATGCTGTTACTTTTTATGATTTACAACATGGGAAAAAATACCTATCATCAGGCAAAGAGTGGAACAGCCGATAATAATATTCTTATCCTACTCATATAATAAACCATATTTTGACAATTTATGAAAAGTAGTATACATTACACACCAAAACCCAGGTAGTAAGGAAGTACAGAAGTTTAAAACTGCACTTTCAAACCACACCAACTTAAAAACCATGGGCAGGTTAAAATATACATTTAGAATTATTATTTTAACAGATAGTTGATTTCCAGCAAACTATATTAAGAAGATCAAGAAACAGTAAAATCTTCATTCAAAACTAGCTTCATGAGCCAATATAATTCAGCATGAGCTAAGGATTTTACAAATACCCTTGAAATGATATACCACCTCAGCCACGTGCTTCCAGTTTGTGGATCACATGTGCCAACAGGGTCTCTGAATAACTGTCAATTAGTCTTTAAAAACAAGTCGGTCTGTTGAAAGATCCCTCATGAAGTTTGAAAAAAATCTACTTTTTACATCTGATGTTGTGTGAACTAACAAAGTATTTCAAATATACTTGAGTATGATTTCGATTCAGCATCCCAAAAAAACATCGAAAACTACAATAAACACGTATTTTTGAGATTCGTCGTCCAATAACTTCAACAATCATCAACGATCATATTTATCTATTCATCGAATCGGAAAACTCTGAAAGTCGTCTCAATCAATTCAACACGTTAAAAACTATTGAAATCGTATCTGAGGTGTTTTGTTCGACATCATGGATGATATCGCCGCCACATCATTTTGGATCAGCAAAAAACTATACAACAGATTCCGGGCGTCTAAGGAGTCGTCTACCTTTGGTCTGCACCCAAAGACATTGAAAAGGAAACTGATGGAAGAGGCTGTCAGCAGCATTCAGATTTCTTGCTGTAAAATCCTGCAAATACATAAGGCTCCAACTAGTCTTTCCTGTGGGATGAGTGTATATCTGACCGGTATACCTTAGGATCTGGATGCGCCATGTTACTTACTGATCACTAACCCAGAGTGCACCAATTGTGCACCAATGCATAATTGTTCTGCATCACCTTCTCTGTATTGTGGAAAGGTTAGGCCATCTCAGATAAGCGGCATAGATTTCACATTTTTCCAAAACGGGAGTGGACGACAAGCATACAAGAACTGCACCATGCTCAACATATTTAGTCAATTCATCATTAAAATGTCTGCCAAAAGACGCCAAAACACCAGTATTCAACTGAAAATTAAAATAACCCCCTAATTCTTCTCAGTAGTGAAATACATTTATCATCTGGAGAAAAAGAGATCAGCAACATTCTCAGAGAAGGCAGAACTTCAATAAGGGATTTTCACACTCAAAAGCACCTTCACACATGAGATATTCGCAGAGCATTGAATGTTTCACACTTCTCGGGCTATTCATCTAAGATCAAAAAATATAGGAACCTCCGAAAACAATACTAGCTCGCAAATACCGAGAGGAGGCGATAGGGGAAGAATTTTATACACCACTCTGCTGATATATTTCCTCTTAAGGACCTTTTATAATGATAAGGATGCCTGGAGGCAATCTCGAATTCAACGTTTTGTTTTCAAACAATACAAACAAAAATTTAAAAATACTATCTCTCTCAAAACATCATGAAGTGAAGCCGTTCCTTAATGTGATTCGTTGTATATTTCCAGAAACAATCGAATCTATGAAGGTTGTCAAGGAAATAAGTTTGGTTTTGTTCCATAGTCCACAGTGAGTGGAATTTTTTTAAATCTGGCAAAATTGGTGGAAAGAAGGGTTTGTTGAAAAGAATGATAAGTGAATGGTCTCAGTCACTAGTGCGCAGAAGGTGTTCTGGAAACGAGCCTCAAATACATTTTAACATATATCAAGTTTGTAAATATCAAGTTCAGCATTCTTCTGCAGTAACAATATACCTACAAGGAGTTGCAGTACCTTTTCTTTGAAATTGGCATCTACAAGATCACAGCATGTTGAAACTTAGTATAGACTTCCATTTTTATGTCCATAACCAGTTTTAAACACAGACGTACCTTAACCGTACGGTCAATACGATGACATGTATCATAGATGAGGTCTGCAGAAGTAATTCCCTGAAAACTAACAGCTGTCATTCCAAGCATACCATAATTAACACTCGTTAGAACTGCATGACGATTCTCTAATTCTTCCATAACAACATGCTTTCCTTATTTCGTTTTATTTTCCCAGTTTTCTGTGGTAGTCTTTCCCATTCATTTAACCATTTCCATATTGTCTTCAGAACCATAAATGGTGTAGTAAGGTCATAAGACGCGGTCATTCTTATAACAGGCGCCATAGTTGCACACCATGCTTAACCCCATTGTAAGCATACAAAGCCCAACAACAACTGTCCGTCTCCACTAGGCGGTAGTCCCCAAGAATCACCAGCAGCTTTAATTTCTTTTCCCATTGATGATAAAAAATGTCAACAGTTAGTCATGCCCAAGATGCTATTTCTCACCAAGGTGGCTATCAAGTATGTTTCTTTTTAAATCAATTACATCAACACAAAATGCTGGACAATATTTTCTAACAATTCAGCTCCATAACAGAATAGGTACTAGATTTCTAAGTAACCAGAATCAAAGTCATACAATCAAACCAATGTAGATCACACAGTAATGAGTCCATATTCGACAAACCAACCACTATGAATTAATTTATTTCAATTTCACTATTAAGTTAATATAATCCTCTGTCAAGAAAACGTATTCACAGAGTTTTCACAGATCCGTCGCTGTCATCCAAATCAAACAACGCCATCGAGTTCCTTTCACAATATTGGTTCCCTATCTTAAATATCTAAACTATTAAAAATAATGTTACTGGGTAATTTAGATAACCCGAATAAAATTAGGAGGGACAAATTGAAAGCTAGAAGATAATTATACATTTGGATTGCACAAAATAATGAAGTAAGTTAAGATGACACAGGTATAATAAATAATATTGTTCGTTGAACGTTACCAACTATATCTAAAATGGTACATAATTATACATGGAAAGGCCCGAGGAAGTGCATGTTCATGGGCCAGCAATAAATTTCGTTACGTCAAAACCAATAAAAAGTTATTACTAGTTCATTAAAATTGACTAACTTACCCCTGTAGTACGAACAATAACAATAGTTAATTTCCAGTTTATCTGGAAACTGTTTACATTTAATAACAATTAACTTCTAATAGGTACGCCTGAAATATTTTTAGTGAATCTGCAACGTGGAATGTTTTTTTTACCAAAAACGTACAATGGAGTGAGTGCTAAATAACAGTCGATAGCGTAAAATCGTCAAAATTTGATAAATAAATTCGGAAATACCTTGATTTATATAGTTGGGAATTGAGGAAAATATGTAGCCGATATACCTGTAGAGGAATATGTACAAATGGATAATATATGCTAGTTGACAGACTCATCATTCTCCTGTGTCGCTCCATTTTCTCTCCTCTTGTATTCTATAGAAGCAGTCGGACATGTAGGTGAACTGAAATAATAGGGAATCATCATGATTTGGTAATGAATTTTACCCAATACAATTTTATGAAATTACATACAGTGTGGTGGCAGCATGCAATGATAAAAATGAATTTGAGTATCAACTTCATGAACCTACGTTGAGAGTGCATATCGTCTGAACTAACAAAACCCTAGCCTAACCTTAAACCCTGGCCACTAACCTTATGAGGCCGAATCTCTATGTACCGTAGCCTACTACCTAATAGCCGGAAACACTATAGCTCTAACAGTCGAGCAGACTGTAGCTCTAATCGCGGTACCAGTTGAATATGCGATCTCAGCGCACTTTCAACTTCTAATATGCAATCTCAAAGATCTGGATGCGATCTCAACACAAAACGCCAAACTTCGGCCTTTCACCTTCCTTATCTCTCGGTTCCTCCTCTTTTCATAAGGAGTAAGTGTATAGTCAGTATCCAGTGTCCGGTCATTCAGTGAAATGCTCCTCCACGAATAAGCACACGAATAAGCATGCCATAACAATATATGAAGGATCATGCCACATCCGATTCAGGCACTCCCCATGACGATGATGTGTATGATACTCAACGGAATGGTGGCACAAGAGTGCAAGGGCCATGGGTCTTCGGTATGTGTTGCAAGCAGGCAGACATTTTAGAGCCTCGGTTTTTCATTGTAGAGAAAAGGGACAGAAGGACGCTGCTGCCAATCATCGAAAACGGGATCAAAGTTGGTTCTGTGATTTATTCGGACAAGTGGAAGGCCTACAGTACGCTTAGCACCGAGGGGTATACCCACAAGACAGTAAACCACTCAGAAAATTTTATCGACCCACTTACTGGAGCTGACACTCACACCATAGAATCCTTGTGGAGGCACGTAAAAGCGTGTTATGATATAAAAGTAAATGGAGCCGGGGGCATGTTGGACAGACAGTTGATCGAAGAGTGGTGGCGCTCGCTGCACCCGTCACGATCTTCACTAATCTCTACGACGATCTTCATTTTTGGAGAGAAAGGTAAGATTGCCCCTTTTCCCCCATTTCATTAAGCAAGTTATCGATTCCTGACAACGTGTCACGTCGATCGCAGGTCAAACTGAGATCACATATACAACTAGTACACTAATCGCCGGTGATTACCATTTAACTAATCTAATAGCCAGACCGTGGGGGCCCGCAACTTCAACTATTCATCAGACAGCGAGGGGCCCAAGACAGTACCTACCCTAGTCGCCAGGCCAACAGCTATCATGTCAAATAATAAAATGAAGTAAATAAAAATTATAAACTTAAGAATAGAAAACGTAGGATATATAACACTCAAGAAAGAGTAAGTTTAATGCAAACTGAGGAGTCAGGTTTGACAGAAAAGGTTTTAGATAGCTAGACCAGAACGAGCTTTGAGAGACAGAGCAAAGGATTTTATACTGTCAATCCCATTCCACCGGGCTACCCTTTCTTGGGGGTCCATGCCCCTCTCTGTCCCTGGCACTCCCTTCAGACTTTTAGTCATGTGTATTTGGAAAACTAAATATGTACAATGTAGAGCACGACATAGCGTCTAAGTAAGACAAGTTGAGTTGATTCCTGCGCTACTATGGCCTCACAACTCCAAAAATGAGCTCAGAATTTCCAGTCTTCTGATAAGAAATGCATGCATGAAAGCAGCACGATCTGTCGCACTAATGATTAATGTCTTCTGAGACAAGAGATTTCAATTTGCAAAAAATAAGTAATTTCAAGATATACCAGCCCACGTTAACGGAAAAAAATAAAATTTTCAAGGCATCTGAGAATAAAGAAATTTCAAACTCATTGACTTGATCTCTTGGCATAGGGTTGATTGTATGCCGCACCTAAGTGAGTGAAAACCATATCCCAATCCGGTCTTACAGATTCTCATATATAAAGGTTACTGCGAACCCGGACACAGTTACCTCACTGCAATTAAGCATATATGTATCAGTCACAGTCAATTAATTACTAAACAATTACCGGGGAAAAAAAAAATCAATGACATGCTACCAACATAAAAAAAAAACATATTAGTAGAAAACTAAGCACAGTAAAGGTATAGAGTAGTACTGTCTTATTATTATTTTGTATTTCTTAATTGCGTGTGTTATTTAAAATACGTTTAAAATACAATTTCAAATTTCAATGTTGGAATTCAAATAAGTATGGAATACTTGATTGCATTGTTTACTTGTAGTGATGCCCATCTATGTAAGCTTCTGTATAAATTTAAATAAAATCCCATATGTATATATATAAAAATCAATTGCTGTTCGTTAGTCTCGCTAAAACTCGAGAACGGCTGGACCGATTTGGCTAATTTTGGTCTTGAATTATTTGTGGAAGTCCACAGAAAGTTTAAAAGGTTTAAAATTTCAAATCTGCCCCATAGTGGGTGTTTTAGGGCATGAGGGGGGAATGGGTTATCTTTGTCATCACTGAAAAAACTGAGGGTTTGATTGTCGAGTATGTTTGGATTACTCCAATTCAAGTCAAAGACTACTTTTTTCAAATTTTTAAAATCTGACCCACAATGGGGGGGGGGGGGGTGGGGGAGTTAAAGCGTTTTGAACGTCACTGAACGAACTGGGGATCTGAGTTGTCGAATATGTTTGGAGTATTCTAACTTGTTTATAGCCCGTTACAGTGGCGCAGTCGAAATAGGACCCGAAATCATACGAAACAATAATTAATTAAATCCCTCTCGAGCCAAAAGACTGTAAACAACTTAAATCAGAGGCTACTTGAAAATTTTCAAATCCAACCCATAGAAGGGGGTGTTTTAGGGGAAGGGGGGAGAAATGGGGTATCTTTGTCATCACTGAACGAACTGGGGATTTGATTGTCGAATATGTTTGGATTACTCTAATTCAAGTCAAAGACTACTTTTTTCAAATTTTTGAAATCTGACCCAGTGGGGAGGGGAGGATGTTAAAGCGTTTTGAACCTCACTGAACCAACTGGGGATCTGAGTTGGCGAATCTATCAGAATACTTTAACTTGGGTCACAGGCTATTTGATAATGTTCAAGTCAACCTGTGCAACGCACGGGTGAACCAACTAGTATGCAAATTATTGTAAAGGTTGGCAATTCTGTATGCCCTCTCCCCACCATGTCTACCGCTCATGTACCCTATTGCATCAGTCTGTTTCTCGCCTTCCTCGCTTATAGCAATAAACCTTTTATCCCGTTCATTTTCATTAACTCGTGTCCGCGTTATTTATTTTCCCATTTCATTACTTTCAATAGGTTATGGCCCTAGTTCACTGTGTGTTTCATAACGTCGGTTTTGTCGAGTTAAATTATATATAGTTGTGTAGAGTTTGTGGTGTCGCGGCGTGGGTTGGTTTCGTGTGCAAGATGGCCGGTTCAAATCAAACCCCTTTGATCAAACCCTTTGATGGGAGAAACTTTGGCAACTGGGAGTTTCGTGTTCGCTTAGTACTCGAGCAAAATGGAGTGCTGGAAGCGATTGACGGAGAAGCCCCGGTGGAGGATGCTAAAGATGCGACAAAATCCACGGCTCTTGCTACTTGGAAAAAGATGGACGTAAAAGCCCGCGGGATAATCGTTGATCGAGTGGATGATAACATTCTTGGAATGGTCAAAGAAAAGGCTACTGCTAAAGACATGATAAATTGCCTACGGAAGACCTACCTTAAAACGGGAATGGTTTCTCGGATTCAAATTCAGAAACGTTGGCGCCGAATGGAATTCAAAGGTGATAAACCCTTCATGAGTTTTTCATCGAGTTTGGAAACGTTTGTTCGGAACTTCGCACTGCTGGCGGGAAAGTTGATGACGCTGAAATTATCGTTCAACTTTTGGTTGCTATGCCCGAAGAGTACGACAATGTCGTTTCGGCGATTGACATTGCATTCGACGATGGAATTGATGGGGATTCATCTTCGTCGAAGATCAACGTTGATTATGTAAAAAAACCGGCTTTTGGCGGAGGAAGATCGTGTTCGAAGAAGAGGTGGCCATGTTGAATCCGAGGGAGCAGGGACAATGCAGTGTGACAACTTGCGTTTTCGTCATTCAAGAAATTGCGTTCGCTGAAGGAAAATTTATCAACCAAAGGGAATTTCCAACAAGGCAAGCCATTAAAAATTTCGCGGAAAATGTTTCTTTTGCAAACAACGAGGACACCGAAAAGAGAATTGTTTGATGAGAAAGAAACAAGAACAGAGGGCGGTGATAGCAGAGGAGGAAGAAGATCCGGTTTGTTTCTTGTCCATGGAACGGGATGGTGATGAGGCCAACAACAACAACAACGATTTCGGACTTGTTTGTAAACAAAGTCAGGGGGTGATCGTTTTCGTATTGGATAGTGGAAGCACCAGACATTTAATTAAAGATGATTTTGGATCATTTCTAATCAACGGAGAAGCCGTGGATAGAAGGATTGGAGTGGCGAAGGCAGGTGAATCGATTTTTGCAAACCGTTGTGGAACATTGCCTGTCACTACCATGGGCGGTGTTGATGTGAATATCGAAAATGTCTATGTATGCAAAGATTTAGCATTTAATTTATTGTCAATCCGTTGTCTTGAAGCTAAAGGGATGAAGATAGTATTTGAGAATGGGTGTGCGAAAGTTTTTCGTGGAAGGAGACCGATTTTGACTGCGGAGTCGAAATGGAACTTGTACGTCGTGAAGTTGAACTTGATTGTTGACTCGGTGAATAGTGCTTCAGTTGCTGTTGACGGTGACTTGTTGCATGCTCGTTTCGGACATTCATCACGCTACCCGTCACGACGCATTTGCGAAGTGTGCCTACAAGGTAAGCAAGCTAGAGGCAAGTTTATTTCTATACCCGAGGATAAGAAAGCCAAACGGCCTTTACAAATAGTATCAACGGACGTCTGTGGGCCGATATCGCCTGTCTCCAAGTCTGGGTATCGGTACTTCATTAATTTTGTCGACCATTATACGCACTTCACTATTGTTTATCTTCTTAAAAATAAGAGTGAAGCCCTGGATAAGTTTCAATTGTATGTAGCTCAAGCTGAGGCAAAATTCGGAACGAGGATCGAAATGCTGCGTTCAGACTCGGGAACTGAGTACTTGAATAAGGAGTTTAAGAAGTTTTGTGACTTGAAAGGAATCCGTATGTGTCCTTCCATACCCCGGAACCCAGAACAGAATTCGGTGGCCGAACGCATGCACAGAACCATATGTGAAATGACGAGATGTCTTTTATTCGGGTGTAACTTGGGAAGTGGCTTTTGGGATGAAGGCGTTTTTAACGTCAACGTATATAGTCAACAGATTACCCACGACTGCCCTACCAAATAATCAGGTTCCAGCTGAACTATGGTTTCAGAGGAAACCAGACCTTCAAAAAATTTGTGTATTTGGCTGTCCTGCTTTCGCGCTGATTCCGAGGGAGGATCGGATTGGGAAATGGTCGTCCCATTCCAAGAAGATGTTCATGGTTGGGTATGTGGATAACGGTTATCGTTTATGGGACCCACTAAAACGAAAAGTAGTCACCTGTCGTCATGTGCGCTTTGATGAAACCTGGAAAGTGCCTATAAATCCATGTATCCCTGGTGGAATAGACACGGAAAATGAGGAGGCGGAGCCTGAGAGGAACCGACCTAGTGTCTGTAAAGAGGAGGCTACTGTGGAGACGAAAGCGAAGACGCCTGTAAAGGAAGACGTAGTAACGAAGAAATCCCCAGGGGATATGTCAAAGCTGCGTCGGTCGGAACGCACCATACGTAAACCAAATTACCTTCAGGATTATGACTGTGATCTCCTGGCACTATGTGTTGGAGGAACCCTACCAGAGTCATATGATGATGCTGTTGAGGATGGATGGGGGCCTGCTATCCAGAAGGAGCTTACTTCGCTGGAAGAAAATGGAACCTACGAAATTGTTGATCGTCCTCATGATGTGAAGGTGATAGATTCTCGCTGGGTGTTTGTTGAGAAAGATGTGGAGGGCGAAATTCAAAAGAAAGCGCGTTTGGTTGCTCGTGGCTATCAGCAGCCGAAAACGGATTTTGACGTATACGCGCCTGTTGCCCGTCTCGCAACCCTGAGAGTACTACTCTCATTAGCTGTGGAAAAGAACTTGTACCTTCGACAGTTGGACGTGAGTAGTGCCTTTTTGGCGTCACCTCTCAGCAGCAGCGTTTTCATGGAACCACCCGCTGGACTAAAGTGTGAAAGTGGTAAAGTTTTTGAAATTGGTGAAAGCCCTTTATGGCTTACGCGAAAGCCCTTGTTGTTTTAATAGGTATTTAGATTCATTTTTGATGAAGTTTGGTTTTAATAGATCAAAACATGATCCTTGTTTGTATTTTAATAATAGCAAGACTACGTTTTTTATTGATTTTTGTCGACGATTTTTTATGCTTCACTGACGATTTAAACGAATTTGTAAAAATTAAGGAAAATTTATCTTTGAATATGAAGATTCGTGAACTCTCGAAAGGAAGTAACAGGATAGTTTTTCTGGGTATTGAAATTATGATCTCAGATGGTCTAATCGCTATTTCACAACGTAAAATGATAGGGAAAATTTTGCATAAATTCAATATGGAGAACTGTGTTCCTGTTTCTACACCAATTGAACCAAATTTGTTCTTGCCTAAGGGTGGTGAATGTGATGGGCGTTATCCATATCGTGAATTGGTTGGTAGCCTAATGTATATTATGTTGGGTACTAGACCAGATTTATGTTATACTGTTTCGTATTTTGGACGTTTTCAAAATTGCTATTCTGTAATTCATTGGAATTCTATTAAGCGTGTGTTGCGCTATTTAAAGTTGACCCAAAACTATTGTTTGTTTTTCAAATGTAAAGGTAGTGTTGACAATATTTTGCAATCTTATGTCGATGCGGACTATGGAAGTGACATTAATGATAGGAAGAGTATATCTGGTAATATTATAATTTTGAATGATAATATAGTGAATTGGGGTTCTAGAAAGCAAAACACTGTGGCACAGAGTAGTACTGAGGCTGAGTATTACGCTATAGCTAATGGTATGAATGAATGCATTTTTATAAAGAACTTATTGGATGAGATTTCAAATGTAGCCACATGTATTCAGATTTTCGAGGATAACCAGTCAACTATTAAAATTGCAACTACCAGAGAGACCAAACGGTCTAAACATTATGATGTAAAAGTACATTTTGTGAGGAATATGATAGAGGAGAAAATATTTGAGCTCATATTTGTTCCCACTAATGATCAATTGGCTGATTTAATGACTAAGCCTTTGAGTGCAAATAAATTTAGTACTCTTGTTAAAAAATTGAATTTATCTGATGAAATTTATTGAGTATTCTTTGTTATGTAGATTTAGAGAATTATGGACTTATATTTTGAAATATTTGATTTGTATTTGTGTGTATTTTGCAAATAAAATCAAGACGTAACCACATACCAAGACTGGAATGAATCAATCATTTATATGCATATAAATATTTTCTATAATTTACCAAACTTATGTAAATTTAGTGAAACAATGGACCATTTCAAAATTGAGAAAGATGATGATGCGGTGGAGGGCATAGTGATGGTGTAAGGGGTGATTGTTAAAATAGAATATCTAAACACTTCCCTCGAATCTAATGAGAGTCTCCTGAATAGTCAATCCATTTGCTAGGTAACAGTCATAACATAATTTAGAAATTGTAAATTATACTCGTGCTGCAATAGTAGCAGTTGTGTTTTACCTGGCCTGGTAGTTTTCCAGATCTCCAGGTTTCCTCCAGGAAAATATTTTTAAAAAACAGGAGGTTCCTCTAGGAAAATATAAAGTTTTCTGGATCAAATCCAAATTATTTTCTATTATCACTGCCATGTTATTGACAAAAATTTGAAGCGAATGACTGAGTAGAGCACAGAACCCATAGAATGAGCCATAGTGATAGGGGTTTCATCTTCTATACAAAATGTTATTAATTGAGATTTCTACTTCGTGTTTGGACTCTTTTTACATCAATTCTTCACCCTTATTCGGAATATCAATATATAATTCCAAAGAAATTGAAATCCATCAACTTGAGAGGCAGATAGCTTTTAAGGTAAAATTAATGCATGCCGATGGGGTTACACGTTACCAAATGTTGGTCTTATAGCAGCACAAGTATAGCCATGAGATCGTGCCGCTTCAATGCACTTCTAATTGGAATGTCGGCAAATTTCTGCCAACTAGCATGGGGTTTTTCAAACCGTTCAAAAGAGTTGTGAGGCCTTGATAATGCAGAAAACGGTCAAGTCCAGGCTACACTATGGCGACTGGAGGTCACTGTCACTTTTCTGGCATGGGAACAAGAGAGGAAACAACTCCAACTTACTCTAGTGGCTGTTTGGGGAACATTGAACCTGTTTCAGAGTGCCTCAACTCTACAGAGCAGGTGTTAGGGGAAGGCAGTCAGGTGGATGTGTGTAGATTAGTTGGTTGTTAGAAACTACCCCTGTTGTTTGAAAAGTAAACACCGGAGTTTGAACCACCTAGTTCACACAAGAACGGCACCCCACTTGTACAACAACGACCCGTACATTCCTTCGTCACATATCCTCAGAGGCTTTTCTCTCTAGTGAGGAGGACAAAGTGGTAAGCACTGAGTCACCTTTTCTTTGCTGGACCAGCGACTATTCAAGGTGCTTAAATAATGGGCTTTGCCTGCCTCCCAGTTGAGCTTGGATTCACAGGGATTGAGGTTTATGTCCATATTAGGGGCGGCAGCTAGGAAGTAGAGCCAGATGAGGTCTCCTCAACTTGGTGGAGACTCCTTCTATCAACAAGGAGGGAGCCTGATAAAAGCCCCACTGGGCCCCTCTGGGGCTGGCGTAATCCAGTTTCCAAGCACATAAAACTACACGACAACAACAACCTCCAACAAAACTGCATTGGATAATTCAGTTTACTTTTTTGTTGAAAGAAAGCTGCATGACATCACGGAAAACGCCATAGGAATGTGAAGAGAGAGTGAGGGGCTCTACGCTGCTGTCCATCTATTATGTTAATTCAGTTTGTTTCCGTGGGCTTTTTGCCCAAACCATTTGAGTTTTGAACTGAATATTCGCAGTCAGGGGTTTTCAAGGATGCAGAATCCGTTTCTTCGTCATAGGAGAGAAATTCCAACACACAATAGTTCCAGAATATTCCCCGATCGGTAGTTCAACATCAATCCAATATCTACTTCAAATTACTGTTGAAGTGAAACTCATGTTATGATAAAAACATAACAATGGGAAGATATTATTGTATATTATTTTTCAGTTCTCGTTCAAGTAATTCAGAGCAATTTCAACCAAGCAAACTCAAAGTATAAGAGATGTTTGCCATTTAAGTATGTTGGGAGAACTGGAAATTTGCCAATTTTTCTACGGTTTGCCTACCACAAGCATTAAAGTGATCCCAACTTAGAAGTCAGTGGATGAAACGTCAAATAAAAACTGAATTGATAAATCACAACTTACATAAGGAGTGAGAATTTTAACCCATCGAGAGTTCTTGTCACTTTTCTGATATTGAAATGAGAATGACATTCCTTCTTCATCCACCTCCCAATGGGTGATAGTTGTCCACGGAAACTCGACAACCTGTCCCTGTCAATCCATGAAAGTAACAAGTGAAATTATCTAACAACCTTATTAATCAAGTTGCATCAAGTATTGTAAGGCTTAAACTAAACAAAATAAGAGCTCATGGGAGCATATTTACCTCCATTGTCCCATCGTTTTTGCATGCGTGCAGTTTGAACATGCTGTAACCAATGCTAGCAACAACATGACCTTCTTTCCTACTGTCACATGAGCAATGTGGGAAGACTATTTCTCCATAGCCTGGTAAGTCTCGAACTAATTTCAAATACTGAAACAACAGTTGATTGATTCTGGTGAGTTTATCAACCAAATTAAGATGATCAAAAACAGTTTCCACAAAAGTATAATATATTGGCTTAGAAGACATTTCGGGCTTTGTGCTGAAAGATGCTGACGCCATGAGATTATGTTCTAAATTTGATTTGAGTTGATGATGAATACAGGAAACTTTCTTTTCTCAGAAGTTGTTTAACATTGATTGGTTTATTGTTTTCAATAATTGACCTTTGTGACTGACAAAGAAACAAAATTATGAAGTATAATATCAGGATCTCAAAAACTTTTGGAATTATAATAGGTTCTTTTAAATTGGTAGAACTAATTTCAAAGAATCATATCGGACTGCCCGGATCACTGTATTTTCATCCTTTATCCCTTTCTAAGAGCTACCTATGCCTGGAAGAATTAACATCAACGTGTTTGTGAATCACACCTGTTATAGTGCGAGGTAAGAAAAAGTTATGCCCAAAGAAACTCCTACAGTCCTTTAGTTTTGGCTAATTGGCCTCTGTAGCCAAAGAAAAAGTAAGATTTCGAATTCTGCCAAGGTATGTATCTATAGTTTTTTTTGGCCAATCCTGCTGGTTACAATGGAGCGGTCAAGTTCCATTGGCAACTAAATGATGAGGTTATGCGCAATCATCAGACCTCGTGTTTTCTACCAGGGTCTTGAAGAGCCTTCAATTGATAGAGACGATCTGCAGGGAGGACATGGCCCCGGTCCACTGCATCCACCGCCAGCCAGAAGAGGTAGAGAGCAACCATTTCTTCACCATGCAAAGTAAGTTCTATTTGCGGCACAAAAAGCCACCTTCGGATACATAAACATGTGGAGCTCGCCGTAGAGTAATTCTGGATATAAATGCTGTGAGGGAATTCGTCAGGATGCACTTTCCTTTCTGTAAAACAAAAGAAGATACATAATAACATACCTTACACGAAAAACATAAAAATAACGTTATTATTTACAGTTCAAATATTTAATTTAGCTTATATACTCAGAAATAATAAGTTTATGTAATTCAAGAAATATAAATTCTAATGTTTGTGGTAACATATATAAAAATGTAGAAATTTGGAAAGGTTATCGTGTCAAAGAGATAAAACATTAGGTAAGGGAAAGTTTCACAGATTACTCAATTTTTCCTACGTTTCTCCATCAATCAATAATAATGACCGTTTCGATACAATTAATAATGATATGAGCGAAGAAGTAAGCGAAGCGAATTAAGTTCCAGCGAATTTTTGTTTTCACTAGCTGGGAGCAACCTCACCCTCCTCCTTTCGCCTGACCGATTTCAAAGTTTTGTCACTGAATTCCTGAAGGCTATTTTACTCATCTGAGGTTGAATAAAAAAGAAGTAATCTGTAAGAGTACCTCATCTGATGGCGGCGTTAGAACACCTAATCATAGAGTAGGTAGCCATTATTACCTAGAATTTAAATTTTAACCAAAAATATATATCTACATATTTTTCTCACTCAGAATGAATACCCATTTTCAGCCTTGAAGTCAGACTTGATGGATATATCCCGTCATTGGTGGAGTGTATTTGGATATGGGAATCAATTTCTGAACCTCTAATACTGACTTCAAAATTAATATCCAGAATTTCTGGGTAACCAAGCATACCTTTGACCTGGGGCAAGCACATTTTTTCAAGACAGTGGCTTTCTTAACTTGAGGTAGACCTCGAGATCACGGTACTTCAACAAAAACCAGCTTTTGTGCAATAAAATAAATTTGTAAATACAGATCTCCATTTATAACTAGTTAACCTCCGAGCTCAATATGGAATAAAAAACCAGAATATTTTGATTCTTTATACAAAAAACTACAGATCAGTTGCCTACGTAATGATATTTTGTTCAAATCCACCTTTCTCTTGAGACGGCTAAAAAGGCTCTTCACTCACATGTGTGTAGGCATGTGCAGCTCTGGGCACAAGGTCTCATTAGGCCTTATTTCTGAATATTATATTGCCTCGTTACACACTTGAGCATCATGATACATACTTTGGAAACCAGCTATCATAAGCTTGTGATGGATATGGGTAGTTCCCCCTTTCCGTTTCTTGTAACTGGCACCTGGTGCTTTCCAGCTTTCAGGGTATCCTCTGAGTGTTACGGTTAATCGTCTCAGCCCTCTGAAGGGGTAATTACTCCATTACATCACCTCTCCTTGTCACATGTTAGCAGACCTAAGTTATGAACCACTCTTCCCATCTAAAATGGCTGTCCTGACGCCCTTCCCCCTCGCACAGACAAACAACTTTAACTCAACAATTAACTCTTTACCAGTGCAATGTTTATAGAGAGATTTTTCTCTCCCCCCCCCCCCACCCCGGCCATTTTGAAAGCCCTGGGAGTGTGTTGGATATGGGGATGTTCCCCCTCCGAGTTATTGGTGATAAGACCATCGATATGCTGCCTAAACTCATTGAAGATCAAATCTCCTACATGCAACATAAAGCCAATTCCATCTGGCATGAGCAATGGCAGGGTGAGGTCACTGGTCTGCGTGGTGTCCTTCAGGACTTGTGCCCGGTGGGCCTATTCGTTACCCAACTTTGGCGATTATACAGGGTGCGGCAGTGAGGACGGACGGTTTAAAAAAAATCATAAAATAGTTAATTTTCACTCAAAAACAAATTTATTGATGCAATCAGGTTCGCAAGGAAATAGCATTTGAGACAGTCAAGTGTGAAAAATCACATCAGGCATGTGGTGGCCGAAATTGTTTATGCAGTGCTGGAGGTGTTCTTGGGCGTTATCTCCAACATACTCTCTCAACATGGGCGACTTCCACGCGAATTGCGTCCTTCAATTCGTCCAGATTCGGGGCTTGTTCTCGTATACTCTAAGCCTTGAGGTGTCCCCATAAGAAAAAATCGCATATGGATAAATCTGGGGACCGAGGAGGCCAATGAACATCGCTAAACCTGGAAATAAGGCGACCAGGGAAGAGAGGGCGAATATCGTCCACTGATGGCTGTGTGGGCGGTCGCCCCATCCTGCTGGAACCACACACGTCGGGTTGGAACACGTCGCCGTCATAATTTAGGGAAAAAGAAGTTGGTGATCATTACGACGTAGGGTTATGTAGGAGAGAGTCTACACGAACTTCCAAGAACGCCTCCAGCACTGCATCAACAATTTCGGCCACCACATGCCTGATGTGATTTTTCACACTTGACTTTCTCAAATGCTATTTCCTTGCAAACCTGATTGCATCAATAAATTTGTTTTTGAGTGAAAATGAACTATTTTATGATTTTTTTAAAACCGGCTGTCCTCACTGCCGCACCCTGTATATAGTAACATATATTTAGTTATTAGCCTATTCTAGATCTAGTCTTAGTTGTATTATTTTATTTTTGAGGTTTTTTTATCCGCTGTAGGGGCTTAACAGTGGTCATCACTGTACCCCTTATTTTGTCCTCCTACGATTTGCCAGTGGAGTCCGTGATGGCACTCCGTTTGGTGGTGGAGGGTAGCATGGCCCACCTTCGGACACCTTATTTGGTGCCGCTAGTGACCCTTATGGTTGAGGTGCGGCTTAAAGCACTAAATAAAAAATTAGCTATAATAAAGCTACGCATGTACACTCAAGAGTGACATTGCTTACCAAAATTATATTCAACAATTTCAAAGAGGTAGAAATACTTGGCAGCATTGCTTGATATGTTTATTCTTTCAACCACAGCATGGTAGACTTCGTTAGCAGACGAATTTTTCCTAACTGTGACAGTGACAATCTCTCTGTCAGGGAGCAGAACTTTTAGATCTACAGGTGTTGTGTTTCCCTAAAAAACAAAGATATAGTTAGAAGAGATGTTAAGAGATTCAGTAATCTGGAAGAATATAGATGAAATTCAAAGGTTTCTAAATTGAAATACAAAATACGATTAAATATATATATTCAAAGCTTAATAACTATGATGTCAATTCAAGGATCTGGAAAACGAACCGAGACACCGAGAATAGATTTCTGGGGTAGATTGCAGTCAAAAGTTCCTTTTAGCAACTTTTGGTTGGTTACTATGAAATTGAAGGTTGTTCTCAGTAAATCAAGTTTTCCTACACAAAACTGGTCAAAAAACCCGTTATCAAAGCCACCAAAGAAAATTGACGCATACAGCAGAAAAACTTATTAAAATTCGTTTCAGAGTTTGCCGATTTGGAGAATTTTTGAGAATTCTTGGGAGAATTTAATGCCTATATACGAGATTCTCGTTTAAGAAATCAAACTTTTGTTGAAATTCAAAAAACTTCAAGTGCTTAAGCTCAAAAAGTACTCCCACATTCATCTACCACCAGAAATAGGAAAAACATCCCCAAGACCCCCTGCTTAATTAAAAGTATGGACCATTAATTCGTTAGATGCGCTGAATTGTGAATGTTGAATATGCAAGATACGCAGAAAAGACACCACCATATTCTAGAAAGATCTAATTAAACTTGACAGTTTAAGATCTAATTAAACACAAAATAGTGATACCTTCTAGCAACAAAGGTACGTGATTATGTATATTCAGTTACCTGGGGATCTTCTGTATCAGTGAGAAATCGATGCATAATATCGCTTTCAGCTATGACGCGAACGGCACATACTTTTTCCAAATACAATTCCAGTCCACGCCGTCGCTGGTCAACTTGTTGGCCGCTCAAACTGTAAGAAGGACACATGACTCTGACAACTTTATCAACCTTCAAAACTTGACTTAACGTTAAACAAAACTTGAAATCATTTTGGAAATCGACCATGCTAAAGTATGACAATACAGTATTAAATCTGAGGGGTTATTAACGCTAGTAGTAATAGTAAAATTATCATCCTCGTACCTGGAGGGCTAATGAAACTAATTTACATACTAACCACAAAGTGGCCACCCCTCGGAGGCGGCCACCCCCCTATAAATACACGCACGGAGCCCTCCGTCTTCATTCCACCTTCTGCTCTCGCTGACGTCTCTTCTCACCTCTCGACGAAGTTTCTACACGCATTCAAGACTCAGAAAGGCATATCTTCCTCTCCTCACAGATTCTCTCGATCTTCTTGGCATCTACGAGTCTAGTCATTGCACTACTCATTGCCCAACGCAGATCTCCAGTCAGGGTACCACCCGGCACGTTTAAGACTTCGTCTAAAACGTCGCGTCCGCAGGGATACCTGAGTCGTGTCGCCCGAATCTTGCAGCATTACGCTCTTGGTTGTCCGCGGGGCACGCCGGGAAATTGCACAGCTCATACGCTCCAATTTACCGTCCAAGGAAGCCTTTATCAAGGCTCGGAGAGGACCCCGACATCAAGCTGGGAGAGAGCTTTGTCGAGCGAGTCCCTCCTCTTCATAAATCCTTCATCCGAACGGAAAGGTATTTTTTTATCGAGTAAACACACTCGGATATTTCGATGGAGCGAAGCCCCTCTTACTTCCTCGGGTTTGAGGAAGAAGAGCTCGGCGCTGGAACGGGCATCGGCCCCGCTACAGCTCCTTATCCGAAACTCGATTCTCACTCAAAACGTAGTGACAAACTACACGGGCCAGCTCCGTGCCCAAAGCTCGAACCTCTCGACGAGATCGCAGCTTTACCTAACAAATCCACCAAGGGTTTGTTAGCTACTCCCTTACACACACAAGGGATCGAGGATTCTTTTCAGAACCCCTCGGAAGGTAGTTCTTACGATTCTACCCATATACATGAATATACTAAATATTCATCTCACGATCGCACCGCAGATCCAAGTGTTAAACACACTCCTATCCTGCATACACCGCACGGACCAAAAGGTACTTTCCAGTACCTCAATCAAACACATTCCGTCACATACCTTTCTGAGGAGTCCGTCATCACTAGCGAGTCGAGTACCAGGGGCAAGCACTTTCGATGTAATGACATCATCATTAGGCTCTCAAACAGTACTGATTCGAGGGCCTGATGATGATGTCCTTACATCGAAAGCGATCGCCCCCAGTACTTGACTTGCTAGTGAAGATGGCCTCCTCCGAAAGGTACAGATCGGCCAACGTTTCTGTGCGCGCGACCAGAACTGGTCGGGTCTAGGCGAGGGGGTTGTCGGGGGTACTTTTGTGAAAACGGTAGTTTTCATTCTGTTAAGAAAGTAAATAAATATAGAATATAGGCTTTGTACAATGCGGAGAACAACAGGCTATGTTTTTAGTGCGGCTAATAGCGAAAGGTCCGCGCGCACAGAAATATTGGCCCATCTGTATGTATGCCCTCGTATTTTCTGTCAAAATCGGGAATAAAAATAGAACTTTGTATCTGAACCCGTGTGATAATTTTTTACAATTATTTACATTTACATTTACATATTTACAATTACAATCATTAAATATTTGAGTCCTAGAAGCAAAATATTTACTTATGAAAGGTTTTACAGAAAGTTTGTCTAGCGGTTCTACATAAAAAATAGACATGAGCTATTTATAAATAAATTTTCATTTATTTATCCTAAAAAGGAGCCATTTATAAATAAAATCCAGGTGAAATAGAAACAAGAGGCTATCATGGCCAACGCATTTAATTTTATTGACAAAAAACTTACGCAAACGGCCATTTCCCAGGGAGCTTGGGGAAACTGAATCCACCGAACTCTTTCTTCAGTTCAGAATGAAGGTTGGCGAATTCTCGATATCTTCTGGAGCACAAGTGTCTTCCAGCCATGTAGATATTGAATACCTAAAAAATGTCATAAGTTCATTAGCCAAGATAAAACAAATTCGTTCCTTATAGCTTTATGTGTTCATCGTTTAATGTAAGCAGTCAAGTTAGGATTAACTTATTAAAAAGGCATTTGGAGAAGAAGCATAAGAAAATGTCTTCATGCTTGACTGTTGAGGTAAGGATAGCTAGTCAGTCTGGTGGTGGAGATGTGCATTATGATGGTATCAACATGGAGCAGATGCTTAGCAGTTCTGATCCATGTCACTCATGGGAGTATGATTGATGTTTATAATAAGCAATATTTCTCCAAACTTGTTTTTCTAGTCCATTTTAAACACTTTTTCACATCATACCTTTTGTTCGAACTCTAACCTTCACTTACACCCCCCTCAGCTGGTTCCTCCAAATACACCTAGACAGGTAGTGCGCAAATTTTGGGGCCTACAAAGTCTAATAAGTAGATGGGAGAACAGGTGGGAACAAAAATGTTTGCAATTTTAGGATATTTGTCCAACTAGTCATGTTTAACTCATACTTTGTATTGATACTGAGTATTGTGAATTAGAGCTGTTAAAAATTGTCTCAACCCCTATTCAACTTGCATAACAACAGAATAGGCAACTTAGATGAATTAATGAGAATTGCTCGGCTAAAGTACCTCCATACACCAGTAACCAGCTCTGCTGAAAAATGATTACTGATACTTCAGCAGAAATCAACACGTACTCCTCCCAAGAGAAGCCTAGACTACGAAACGACTGAGGTGGATTGATCACAACTCTCCAACCATGGAAACTGCCCTGCAGGAAGCATTACCCCTGAATCAAATATCTAAGATTGTCTGGCCCTTGTGCGAGTAATCGTTCCCTTCCCTCCCGCTTCTAGCACTTAATGTGCATTAACCAAAAAATAGGAAAATAAAAAACAGCAACATCTTAGATTTGAACCTTGGACGTCACAGTCTTCACTACACCACAGAGACTACGACAATTACAACCCAACAACAGACTGCTCAACGGAGAATGGTGGAGCAAAACTACTAGTCTCAGCAGTTGTTCAATATGAAGTGTCACTATTACAATGATTTGAGCCAGAGAGAGAGAGGAACTGTAACGTCAGATAATGCACTGCTTGTGGTTGAGCTCTAGAATGATTGCAAATAGAAATTCAGGAACTTCAGATTCTGCTATTCTGCATTGTACAAAACGATTGTAGAATGGCTGTGATGCTCGAAAATTATAGGCGCCTTGGTAGGATTCAAACTCATTCATCAATCGTACCATTTTCCGTAGGGACAGCTCTTCTGTGCCAAATGCCTGCGGACCAAACAAACTTTTGCTACAGCGTGAATTGCCCTACATATGATACACCTCAAGAAACATGGAAACAGCACATGAAAGTACCAAACTCACCCATTTTGACTGCCTTCATTTGACCTTTGTTCATTTTGAATAGTATTGCAGTGTACCCTACAACAACCACTTTAGTTAGATGCTTTTCCTAGAATGAACAATTTTAGTTAGAAGAACAGCTTACTCTCTGATAGAAATTAGCAACGAACCCAGTAGAATCTCAAAATTGTTATTGGAGGCCTGGTGCAATGCCAATGAACTCTTCCTTCTACCCGTAAAAATGCTGCATTGTCTCTTTCCACCGCTCCACTCAGCTTATCAATAATGCTTATAATTTGTGTGCGGTTCGCTTGGGAAGACGCAGGGAGTTTATTGACTTGGGGGTGATCTGTGATAGGCAGCTATCTTTCTCTGGGCACATCGGGAGATTGCTGGTCGAGCCATGCGGGGTCTGGGTTTTCTAAAAAGAAACAACTTTCACGCTATTACACTGCTGTACAAAACGCTCGTTCTCCCGATTCTAGAATATGCCTCCCCAATTCGGACTCCGACGTACAATGTAAACAAATATTCACTAGAGAGGATTCAGAACAAATTCCTTCGTTACATTGCCTATAAACTCGGCATACTCGGCACGAGGTGAATTATGAATCTATAATGAAGATGAGTAGCCTGAATCCCCTGGAGAGACAGCAATGTGTAGCGGATGTCACCCTTTTCCACAAGTTGATGAACAACCAGATCTCGTGTCCGGCCCTGCTCTCAAGAGTTCGCATCCTGGTGCCTCGAATTTCGGCTCGGTCGACGAATATTTTCTTCGTCCCATTCTCCTTGACTAATTATTCAATGAACCGCCCACTGCATAGGCTCCCTCGTATGGTGAATCTACTCATCGAAATGAATCCGGAACTGGACTTTTCAATTGCACCACCACCCTCAGAAATTTGGTCGCATCAACAGTCATTTAGGCAGTCTCATCATCATTTAGCCAATCACTTTATCACATTCATTCTTCACTGACTTTTTTTCTTTAAATTTTTACTTATAACTTTTTTATACATCCAATTGTAACCATTCTTTTCCCTGTTGTATATTCCTAATAATTAATATTCTTCAATGTATTTAGGCGCTGCCCATATTGTAAAAATAAATAAATAAAATTCAACAACAAGAACTTCTCACTGACTTCTACCTATAATATCCTCATAATATTTCCCAAGACAAACTTTCTGGAAATAATGACAAGTTATAAATACTACGATGATCTAATAGGCAAGGCTGGTTACTGGCTGTAGCGTTCGGATGCGGTAAGTTCAAACTCTTGTTTGATAGAAAAATTCCAAAAGAAAAGAAAGAATTTCCGCGTTATTTTTACCGTACCCTGCTGTTCCTGGTTGTGTTGCTGTCATCGCCATTGCCAAGACTCAGCCCTAAGGATTGATTAAAATAAAAATAGAAACAAAACGCCGTATTAATTAAAATGACTATGGTTAAAAAAGTAAAGGAATGAGCACAGAAATTGGACATTTTCAAATAAGCATTGCTTCGTCAATTTCGCATCTAAAACTTATTTTAAAATAGCAAATGAAAGCTGAAAAATCTGAGAAAGTGTAAAAAATCACATCCCTCAAAACTATTTTTGGCTATTATCATCATTTCAGCAACCTTCTGACGAATTTAGTGTCACGATTCTTTCATGTCCGAAGGCAGGTACTATGTACGCATCGGTATTGTCTGCTAGTAAGACAATGCAAAGTTACATTCACGAACAAGGCGTATTCCCATTATTATGTACGACGAGACGGCAGATTCCCTATGACTCACCTTTTGAATAAACATTTCCCTCTCTCTCCTGCTTGTGCACCTCAGCAATAGCATGGGCTGGCTGGACTTATGTCGATCTGATAAAACATTAAGCGGCAGCCTAACTCCTCAGTTCCAGCAAAGGAGAAGACCATTTAATTTCATTAAAAACCCTTTTGATATCTACCCAGTTTTTTCCCCCTTTGAAATCGCCCATCATAATTTATCCTACGAAATATGTATTACATATATTTAAAAAATAATAATAACTAAAATTGTAGAGCACCTTGCTCTACTTTGTATCGTCGGTTTGGAGAGGGTTTAACCCCCGCCTCAAACCATCCAATATAAACTCAATCAAGCATCTGAACTCAAAGTGCCTTGTTATGCTCCCAGATATCCCACACTCTGTTGACCCCGACACAGTCTACAGGAAGTTTGAATGGTTAATCCCACTCCACCCAGTGTACCTTGCTCTCCTACTTTGTATCTTGGGTTCGGAGAGGTTTAAACTCCCCAAACCATCCTGTATAAACTCACTCAATCATCTGAACTCAAAGAGCCTTGTTATGCTCCCAGATCTCCCACACTCTGTTGACCCCAACACTGTCTACAGGAAGTTTGAATGGTTAACCCCACTCCACCCAGTGTACCTCGCTCTTCTACTTTATATCTTGGGTTTGGAGAGGTTTAAACCCCCCAGGACATCCTGTATAAACTCATTCAATCATCAGAACTCGAAGCGCCTTGTTATGCTCCCAGATCTTCCATTGACCCCGACACTGTCTACAGGAAGTTTGAAGCCCCCCCCCCCCCCCCCCCCTCCCACTTCACCCAGTGTACCTCGTTCTTTTACTTCGTTACTTCGTATCTTGGGTTTGGAGAGGGGTTAACCTCCCCAAACCATCCTGTATAAACTCACTCAATCATCTGAACTCACAGCGACTTGTCATGCTCCCAGATCTTCCACATGTTGACCCCGACACTGTCTACAGGAAGTTTGAAGCCCCCCCCCCCCCCCACACTCCACCCAGTGTGCCTCGCTCTCCTGCTTTGTATCTTGGGTTTTGGAGAGGGGTTAACCTCCACATCTCTTTGATATGGGGGTTCCTGTAGGCACAAGTATACACATCCAAACTTCGGGCTTTGGAAGATTTGGAAAAAGAAATTTGTAGGAGATTGCAGATATAAATTAAAAGTTGTTGGAGACTGTAGCAACGATTAATTTCTGTGAACGTCTTTACTTAACGTTTAGAGCCGAAAATAGTCAACATTCAAGACATTTAAATTTTAGCAAAAAAAAAAAAAAAATCGATTGTCTTTTGAGTTAAATAAGCTTTTATTTACAAATTTTAAATAAATGTTACACCCAAAATTGACGCAGTTATTCTTATTCGAAAAATGTCCGTTTCCCATACCTCACAATTTGATAACAAAAAATAAATAAATAATAAAATAAAAGAAGCCTGATTTTAAGTAAAACATACAATTCAAAACCTTTTAAACCACATTTCACATAAGCCGGTTACCAATCTCCTCATTGGTCTAACTTGCCAATATCTGCGCTAGGTTCCTAAAAAAATGAATTTTGGCATAGAATTTAAACTCGATGTTTTCTTCTGGGGCCATCCATTCAAGTATCATGGAATGGGAAGGATTTTTGTTGGAATAGAACGGAGAAGGGTAGCGATTTTCTCAGTTTAAATTCAATAGAATTAACCAAATTGATTTATTTTTATTATTATCACTTCTTAAATAGATGCAAAAAAGCTAATTTTTTCAACATTGAACCAAAAATTAAATTCAAAAAATATAATTACTAGATAAAGAAATTCTAAATAATGTAGGACTATGTTATTGGTTGTTTTGAAATTATGCCACAAAAAATAAACGAATTATTTCGATGAACGGATGAAACACTGAGGACAAATCAATTTCATAATGCATTCAATAATGAAATATTATGATTGTATATAATTAGTTATTAAACTAATAAAATAGACCCTATGAAAAATTCAAAAATAAATTCATAGTTGAGTATTGGCTTCAAAACAATATAAGCACACTAAAAATTGAACATTTACCACGATAAGAAAGCGGAAGGGTGTTAAGGGGAGTTATTACAGTTTTATCTCATTAGTAGCATTGCCCCTACACAATGTATGAATGGCCATTAACTAACATATTTTGAAATATTTAATTAAACTGCTCAAGAACCAGGAAGCGTCAGTCACATTGTAAATATTTCAACAATATCATTTCACAGTCGATATACCAGGTTTGGATTTGATAGTGAATAATATGTGAACACTCACTGCAAATTTTTCTCCATCCCTCTCAAGGTGGTGATAGTCAGGTATAGAAATAGGTAGAGAACGTTTCTCACTGAAATCGATATAGCTGTTATACCCAGATTGCTCTTCACTGGGTTCCAAACGCTCAGCTTCCTAAAACAAAGCACCACTTGAATTAATAAACAGGTTCCTGCAAACCCCAGTTAGGTAAATTAACACAAATTATATTACTGAAAAACTCGAAAGCAAAAAGGATATATATACATTGATTACAGTCAATAGCATAAAGGAAGCGCTGGACCAAGTGGTACCGATTCTGAAACCTGGCGGGATATGTTATTACGTTTTGGGGCTCATAGTCTCAGACTACGAGAATCTATTACTGCCCTCGTAAGGAAAATGGCAAATGGAATAATAGAATGGGACCGAATAGCCGCACTACTAGCTCGAAGAGGAGTGGCTCTTCATAAGAACCCAGGAGTGAGACCAATAGGGGTCGGGGAGGTCCTACAAAGAATATGTGCCAAAGCTATTGTGTTAATTACTGGTATCGATTTGAAAGAGGAATGTGGGACAGATCAATTGTGTGCTGGAGCTTAGTTAGGAGTTGAGGGCGCAATTCATGGGATGAAGAGGAAATTTTATGGCAGCGAGACAGAAGGAATGCTTTTGATTGACGCTACAAATGCTTTCAACTCACTCAGTAGGCCCTTGGCCCTTTGGAATGCTCGGAAATTGTGGCCCAGATGCTCAAGGTTCCTTTTCAATACCTATAAAGGATTCCCCACAACTGTGTTCAGGCAGAGTAACAACACAATACTGAGCTAGGAGGGTACCACTCAGGGAGATCCATTGGGCATGGCTATGTATGCTGTTGGCACCTTGCCTCTTATCCGAGATTTGAAAAGCTCAACATACCAACAAAACTGGTATGCCGATGACTCGGCTTGTATAGGTAAACTTAGAGACTTGAGAACATGGCTATCACAACTGCAATTAGAAGGACCCAAGTGGGGATATTACCCAGAAGTAAGTAAAAGTTACCTAATTATCAAGCCAGGTCAGGAAAAAGAGGCGGAGGCCCTATTTGATGGTATGAGCCTGAGAATTGTATACTCGCAGCGATTTTTAGGAGGCCATATAGGAACTCCAGCATCCTAACAAGAGTTTCTGAAGAGAAAGATCGAAGGGTGGGTTGAAAACATCAAACACCTTGCCAAAGCCACAAAGAAGAGTCCACAAGCAGGTTATGTTTCGTTTACGAAATCTCTCTCAAAGGAGTGGGTTTTCCTGCAGAGGGTTGTGGAAGACGTCTCAGGCGAATATGAACCCTTAAGAGACTGTATTCGTCAGACGTTCTTACCTGCACTATTGGGGGAAGATGTTAATGATGTGGATGCAGAGCTCTTTGAGCTTCCTGTCAAGCTAGGTGGCTTAGCACTGGAGGATCCAGTGAAGACCAACAGCTTCAACTACACTGCCTCAGAAAGAGCCACCAACGTGCTGGCCGAAGCCCTAGCCACTGGGAATAACTTTGAGATGCATCGCCATGAAGATCGGGTTAGAGAAGTTCAGAAGGAAGAGAAAGCCCTCAACATGGCTGCTGCCGTTGCAAGCAGTGAAAGACTCCTGCGCAACAGCAATTTGCCTCAAAAACGGAAAAGAGCCCTTAAAAGAATTGTGCATAGCAAGCATTCATCACAATGGCTCACAGTCTCACCGCTGCAAAAGGATGACCTGGATCTTTCACCAACCGAATTTCGTGATGGTCTTGCAGTAAGATATGGGCGTGAACCTCTAGGACTCCCACGCCATTGTGATGGATGCAGTGAGCAGATGGATCTGAACCACGGGCTTAATTGTAAGAAAGGAGGCCTGGTAAAGTATGGTCATGATCAAATAAGAGACCAATGCGCTAGAATGGCCAGCCTGGCGTGGAACTCAGTGGGAATCGAGCCAGTGATGCAAGATGGGGATGATGGAAACCCACGATTAGTGGCGGATTTCAAGGTCCATGGCGTGTGGAACCAGGAGAGGGTGGCGTACTTTGATACAAGAGTGATAAACTCAGACCATATCTTCTAAATAAACATGTACCGCACGTATTTGGTGTCCAACATATCAAAAGTAGCAAACAAAGTGTAGTCCATATGTGGACATAATCGCAGAGCCATCTCATCTGGTTTAAAATCTGTCACAGTGGCGTCTTCATATATTCTTAAGAGGACGTAATTTTGCTGTTTACGACCGGTAGGAGTGTTGCTACAATTGAAAGGAATTCCACT
Organism: Adelphocoris suturalis; assembly: GCA_030762985.1. Lineage (NCBI taxonomy): Eukaryota > Metazoa > Arthropoda > Insecta > Hemiptera > Miridae > Adelphocoris > Adelphocoris suturalis. The sequence continues at coordinate 129,859,600 of CM061043.1, read as the reverse complement.
TGAGTGCTAGCATGGTGTTACATCCATGCACTTGGGATGGAGGAAGGAACTGAAGTCAACGGAGATAACAGTATGATATGGTTTCACTTCGTGATGAGGTGACGTCACCGATATTCCACAAATAATTCAAACGAAAAAGAATGTCAAGGGATTGAAGAGGGGAGTGCCTGTAGACAGGAGAATCTCCGGAAAACCTGATCTACCTCAGGAGGTGCCAACCGAGCCATTCTAGCCGAATACCTGTTCCTGCTCCGAATACCGATTTCCCCGACCTGGTGGTGGATGACACAGAGTAACAGAACACTTAAATGGTGGATGGCGGCAGGGGGTTGAACACTATCAAGAGTCAAAGCCATATTCCGAGAAGTAGGATTTGAGGGGTTAGAAGGGTGCCTAACCCTGAGTTGAGTGGCATGCACAATTTTCTGTGTCCCGCAGTCAAGCCTCACTTTGAATATCGTTTGTGATTCCTGACTTATGATTTCCCAGGGACCATGTAGCAGGTTTGCAGTCTGGCATAAGAAATGATCGAGAGTGCTCAGAGGCGGAAGAAATATGACTAATGTGTTAATAAGGCTGCTGTAGGTGCCATGCCAGATAAAGTTGAGAGAGTTCTAAGAGAGGCTAGTATGTATTGTAACAACTCCTGAGCGGATAGACGGGGGTATTGGGCTTTGGTTTTTTGTACTTGATGCATTCTTCAAAATAGAAACGAATTTTTCAGCCTGATAATTTGAGAGAGGGTTGTCCGCGAGGAGAACGAGGGTGAATTAACCAATATGAGCTGTTACATTGAGCAAGAGAAGGAGAATGAACAACCGGTATTCGGAGCAGGCGTTAAACTTGTAGTTATGAGTTTAAGGGCGGAATTCATAGACGGGAATTGAGTCTGAGTGGGCCCCTAAGTGTATCGATAAGGGAATTCATGCACTCTGTGCGATTCATAGACGTGATTTGAGGGCGACCCTGAGGGCGCACTGAGTGTGCAACCTAAGTGCACACTCAACGGGATTCATAAACAAAAAATGGCGTTGAGGTGAGTATCACCCTCAGCTCAATGGTGTAAAATCCTGAGTGACGGCAGGAGGTCACTTAAGTGCGTCAACTGATAACTTTTATTATTATTTTCACGTAGGTATAGGAATAGGTAATATAGTAGAACATACATCGTTTATTTAGTTCGGAGTTTATTCAAAAACTTCATAAGAGTACGCACTCATTAGAGTAGTTAGGCTGTTCCTAAACGGTAGTTAGGTACATGTGTTTGATGTGACAGATCCCATTCAAATGTTACACAATCAACAACGAAATATTTCGCAAACTATTCCGATTCGGGAAAGATACAGTCATGAACAACTACGAACCCTTCGGAGCCTAAAATAAATGGAAAGGATTTATAACTAGGTACCACAGCTGAAAGTGCTGGTCGCTCTTTGATTTTATGCGATCTCTACATACCAAGTTTGTAGTGCATGGTTTTCAGATTCATCTTGGTTTGTGGAATGAGTTGTCGGTAGGTACCTTCCATTCATCAGGATGTACAATCAATGAGAATTCCAAGAAAATGTGATTGCTTGAAGCTCTTCCAAAACCTCACGTCTTCTTTTTGTCCAACAGTCTCATTATACCATAACTCTTCTTATTTTCAACTACATATATCTGTTCTTCAAAACTAACTGGGGAATCATTGTTTTCTCATTTTCTCACTTCTTTTTTGTCACAACTCTATACATAATTATACAATTCAATACAACAAATCAATAGATAATAAACACAAATTATCAGCACGTCAACAAACAAGCAACAAGGATTCACTTCAACTTATGGCTGCCCCGATCTAGGCGGGAGGACCAATAACTTTGGTTTTTGTCTGATAAGGCCTATGTCCTGTCTCGCCAAGGAACAAGGATAATAGCTTAAAAAGCAAAAACAAAGAAAAGTGTAACCTTTGAGAACTGTTATTGATCAGTGTGGAATGTGAGAGGGAATTTCCCCGTCCTTTTTTCCCTCAAACCAGGGAAACTTCCCCTACAACATACTGTCAGGGCTGCCAACTTATGTTGAAAAAACGTTGAGTGTCCCCTGAGTGCACTGTTGAGCTCCTGTAATCTGAGTGTGCCCCTAACTGTTGAGTGAACCACCCCACTCAACTATGAATTCGAACTGGTGAGTTGAGGGTGACCCTCCATTTAGGTGAGTGCGAGTGAACACACACACTCAGGCTTTGTCTATGAATTCCACCCTAAAACCTGTTCCCTAATTTCGACGTACTAGTTAGCATAGCACATTGTAATGGTTTCGTATAGTTATTCCAATAAAATATCTGCAATAAACATTGTGGGGGTGGGGGGGGATCAGTGACCGTCTTCACTTCTATCACCCTCGCCCATTCTGTGCCTTGTATAATTTAGATATATATGCTTGAATTGTACATAACACAGTAGCAGAGGTAACCTTCATCCTCATACTGTCTGAGACTTGTACAAATATGCTTGATGTCATCCAGATTTTCCCTTCCACCTCACCCGTGTTAATACAAGCAGTACATGTCACTATTAGTCAATCATAATTAATCTAACACTGTACAAAACATGACATTTTTCCAGAATAACATGAGAACTGAGAATGTTACAGCAATATAAAATAACCCGACGGCTCAGAAAGAGTAACGCTCAGACCACCGAGAAGTTCCAGCGACCCTCGGTTTGCGCGTAAATTGAAAAGAACCAGAACTTTTTGCTCAAACTCTACATACACATATCAAAAAGCATTAAACTCAATGAATTTCAAAACGGATTTCCAAGAAGGAAATTTAGATTCATTGCAATAGCTTAATTTTCTAAGAAAATTGGCTAAAACGTTCCGACCTTGGTAATACACTGGATTTCGGGAAGTCAGAATTCCATTGGAATTATGTTATCAACTGATAAAATTGTTATAGTTTTCTAGACGATTTTTGATATGTTTTAATGGTTACGATTCGCTCCCTTGTTGATGAATTTTTTTCTTGTCGATTCTTTGGGCGGATACCTATAAATGAAACTCATAAAATTATTACTGTCACATAGAAAGATTTCAAGACCTCTATTTTTGAAAATTGCAGCCCTAGGTGTTGGCCCTTTAGTGTTGATCGAACGCGATGCCGGTGTTACTGGCACATCACCGGCCAATAAATGATTTTTAAACTAAATATCTTAAATTTCGGTCCAATTCTTTTTGAGAAAAAGCTTCGAACGGCGCACAGTGGGACGAAATGCGATTCTGGCTGGACAAAAATATTTTATTGGCTATTCTTATAGGAAATTTCGCGCTGATTCCGAATATACCATATGTTCCTATACCTAAAATAGCTCTTTAATGGATGTTTCTCGAAAAAAACCTCGAAAAAACCGTTTTTTGAAATATTTTCCCCTTTTTCATCCTTAAGATGTACTGGAAACGTTTTTTGGAAAAGTTAAGTTTGGAAAAGTTTTGGAAAAGTGTGCTCAATGGAAAAGTTATAGAGATTCGTCACCAAGGATAGTAAAACTTTTGGTAAAATAAGGAAGTTTATCGAATTTCAAAGTTTTCCAAGACCGGAAAATACCATTTATTGCCGTATTAGAGGTGAAACTTGATATTCAATCGACTTTCACAAAGAAGAAAAGTTGTAAACCATCAAATTCTGCAGCGATTGACTACCAATTTTTTCGAAAAACACCAATAATTAAGAGAGTTATGATGTTTCAAAGTTTTTGACAACTCCTATTTTCCACTTTTTCACTATGCTGATTCCCAGGAACCTATCATCACCTCACCATTCCTTCATATATGCGTTCTACAACTATTATGGTACACCGTGAAACCAATTCCAGCTGCAAATATTTGCAAGTAATCACAATACCCTCGTCAACGTTGTGAAAGTGTGCCAAAACTCTGGTATAATTGCTTCAAAGTCATAGGAACCCAAACGTAAGCTTCTTATTCATGCATGAAATACGTCTGCCAAGTGGGTGTGGGTAATAGGTTCCTCGTATCCAATACGTAAAATGTATAGATATGTTGTAATGAATAAAACATATGCCTATATTCGTATACACCTATGCCTACCTTACGTACCTCCTATAAATTTCATAAAAATCGGTCCAAAGGTCCAAAACGTGAAATGCTATTGGAAATTTTGATTTTTAAGAACAAATTTTGCTTCCAAGTTTACCAAGGTAGCGGGAGCATTGTTTTCACTTTTCCAAAATCAGAATTTCCACTCGCATTTCACGTTTTGGACCTTCCTGAACATTTCTGGTTCCGTGTCTGTCTGTCTGTGTCCGCAAATCCTTGTAAGGTAGGCATAGGTGTATACGAATATAGGCATATGTTTTATACATTTCAACATATCTATACATTTTACGTATTGTATACGAGGAACCTATTACCACACCCATTAGGCAGACGTATTTCATGCATGAATAAGAAGCATACGTTTGGGTTCCTATGACTTTTAAGCAATTATACCAGAGTTTTGGCACACCTTCACAACGTTGACGAGGGTATTGTGATTACTTGCAAATATTTGCAGCTGGAATTGGTTTCACGGTGTACCATAATATTTGTTGAACGCATATATGAAGGAATGGTGAGGTGATGATAGGTTCCTGGGAATCAGCATAGTGAAAAAGTGGAAAATAGGAGTTGTCAAAAACTTTGAAACATCATAACTCTCTTAATTATTGGTGTTTTTCGAAAAAATTGGTAGTCAATCGCTGCAGAATTTGATGGTTTACAACTTTTCTCCTTTGTGAAAGTCGATTGAATATCAAGTTTCACCTCTAATACGGCAATAAATGGTATTTTCCGGTCTTGGAAAACTTTGAAATTCGATAACTTCCTTATTTTACCAAAAGTTTTACTTTCCTTGGTGACGAATCGACGCAGAATTTAATTATCTATAACTTTTCCATTGAGCAAAAAACGTTTCCAGTACATCTTAAGGATGAAAAATGGGAAAATATTTCAAAAAGGTTTTTTCAAGAAACATCCATTAAAGAGCTATTTTAGGTATAGGAACATATGGTATATTCGGAATCAGCGCGAAATTTCCTATAAGAATAGCCAATAAAATATTTTTGTCCAGCCAGAATCGCATTTCGTCCCACTGTGCGGCGGGCGGACGGATTTTTTTTTCGGTTTTTGGATTCTGCGCATCCTGAAACGTAAACCAACAAATTTTGAGGGGTTTTTTTTTTTTCTTAGTCGATTACAAAGGTTCATTATTGAAAATAATAAACCAAAAGTGCAAAATCTGAAATTATTCACTATTATGAAACAATCATCATCATAACAGTTAACACAAGTTGGATTAATGAATAGTGTTGAGTGTAACTGACTGATATGTTAGATCAACTAACATATTACGATACCAATATTTTCCAATTCACCATCCTACTTGGATTCATGCAAATTTTGTTGGGTGGGGCAGCTTGTTAATTAAATACTGCAATGGAATCGCGGAATATGCTATGTTTGATCAAACTGCGAATAGAAATTTAATATAATCAGTTAATGAAAGTATAGCCTCCAAATATAATCCGAGGGTCCCAGTTCAAGTTCGACGCATCTCTCTTCTGCAGTGCTCATTCAGGTACGAGTTATATTTGTTGTCATTTTAACATCAACTTTTTCCATTTGCAGAAGTAGCACACCGTCTGCAGAACGAAGTGACATTTGAGTCACCAAGACTGCACATTCAACTTGTTTATCGGGACCATCTCCTTCTGGAGTTAGTAGCTACCAGAACATTTGATATGGCTTCTGAAAATGGACATAGTTTATGCCCAAAATTTCAATGAACAATAAGCATGACGTAAGGAGAAAGTTTTCCTTTGAACCGATTGAACAAACAGTGCAATATAGTAGAGAAGTTTCGCTTTCTCTGGATCAAGGTTGCGGATGACATACACCCCCCCCCCCCCCCCTACTTTTTAAACGAATTTTCTTAGAAAATTAAGCTATAGCAATAGGCCAAACAATTTTAAAATTCGATTTATTCAAAACATTCTTCATAGAAATCCGTTTTGAGGCATTCTGAAATATTCCTGAAGTTTGCACTTTTTCATATGTATATGTAGGTATTCCAAAGAATATAACATTCCAAAAGAAAGGATGGGTTCGTTCGTTGGTTAGCACTTTATGAGCACAACAAATTGATAAAACTTCAAAAAAAGTGCTGAAAAAATCACTAAAACTTTCAGTCATGCAGCATGATCGTATGAGCGAATTCTTCGTAAATTGTCGTATTATTATGTTACATGGTTTTGAAATTTGAGCACTTTGAGTGGAAAGAAATTGTTTTCGTTGGTTTACTACCAATTTTATGGCAAAAAAAAAGCTGTTCTTGTCAATTTTTCAGCAAATATTGATGATATTTAAGCACATTTTTCAGCATAATTTAGTAAATAGATTTTTTAATGTTCTACTTCATTGTTGATAAAGTTCTTTTGACTAAGATGGCGCTAAAAATTCAACGATTTTAAGTCAATTAAAGTACATTGTTTGAAATTTGATACAATTTAATGGACTCAAACATTGCTAGCCAACAAACTCATTCTTTCATTTGAAAAAATTGATTTTTTTGCGCAATAACAAAATCAACTGATGTCTGGACCGTCTGGAATGACAAACACACACAAAAATTTTTAATTCAATATTCAATTAATTAAACTTTAAAATTTTTAATTTTGATTCGTCTCAGAATGTCTCAAAACGGGTTTCAATGAATAGATTTTAGAAAACAGATTATTGAGATTTTTTTTTGCCATAAAATGTAGAGTTGACCATTTTTTACACTCAAAGCATACAAATTTCAAAACAATTCAACTACATACAAGGTGTCTCAAGTTATATACAGCAAATTTCACACATGCATTCTGCAACTAATTTAAGTTCCTCGTAGGGATTTCTTTCTAAACGCTTTGTTTACGAGTTATACAATTTTGAAGAATTGATTGAAGTGATTTCGACCTTAACACATTCAAACGGCCATATCTCCCTTAATTACCTGAGAAAATTCAAATTTAATTATACCGTTGGAAAGAGTGCTGAATTTTTTTAAGATGGTTCAATTGGTGAAAAATCAATTTGAAAAGTGAATTTTGACAAATCTTCAGAATGACCATTTTTTCATACTTTGTAGATCCAATGATATCATACATGTCGAATTCAGCCGGCAGTCCTAAAATTTGATTCAGAATCTCAGCTTTCCAACGATGTAGTCAATTTTACTTTTACTTTGCTAATTATGGGAGAAACCTATGTTTTAATGTTGAAAAACATTGTTTTTTCAATGAAATCGAGGGTTTTCTTGAAAAATTACCTTCTATGAAAATACGAGTTTGGGGTCGGTTTCTACGTATTTTTTGCACGCTGAATCAAATGTTAACTCTGGCATATCTCCCCAACCCCGTTATAAAATAGTTTTACACTTTAACTAAACAACTTGAGTTCATTTGGTATGACAACTTTTATGTGAATTTAGGGTGTAAGCCAAAGTGTAAAATTCGATATTGAGACACGATAATTTACGAAAATGCACTCAAACGAACATGTTGCATGACAGACACTTTTTTCCCTTTAACCATTTTTTCGCGTTTTTGGTTTCATTTGGAAAACTGTCATAACTCCTAATTTCCAGGCAAAACAAATTTGATTATGCCCTACGAAGGAGCATTCAGTTTCCTATCTTCCCAACACCTTCACAACTAAACAAAAATTAAATAAACGTTTTTACTTTTACTTAGCTTTTATAGAAAATAAAAATATGTTTTCAGGTTGAAAGACGTCCCCCCCCCCCCCCCCCTCTCCCCTCCCCTCCCACCTCCAATACAAGGTTTATTTTGGAAAAAAAAAATCCCCCGATGACAAATTAAAGGTTTCGATGTAATTTTTGATGCTAACCCCAATGATAACACTTGCAGATCTCCTGTTCAACACACAGATCACCGTTACAACCAACTTTCACACTTTAATTAACAATTGAGTGTTGTCTTTTTTTTAATGTTTGACTTACAGTGCATTTAGGGGTAAAACTCGGTTGTAACAGAGTCGGGGAGATCTGCAACTGTTAACTGTTACCATTCGATTCAGACTGAAAAATTAAAATGGGATCGTCTCTCGAAACTCATCATTTGGAAAAAGCCCCAGATTTAATTTTGGGGGTAAGTTTTTCAACACAAAAACATCATTTTCTCCCATAATTAGCAACATAGAAGTAAAATCGGCTATATAGCTTATAACATAAGGTTTTGGTAACATAAGGTCGAAAATGCGCAAAAAAAATTGAAAGTTAAGGAAAGTGGTTTTTAGAGTGAATTAATACGTACTATAGAATAAAAAAGTCACAAATTAATTGTAGAATCAAACCCTAACTGATGGTACACCCAAAAATGAGACACATTGTGGAGTGATATACATATAGTTGTCTAAAATCCTGTACTTTTGACCTTAAAATGAGAACTCCCAGTCGTGCAGCACAACCTCATGAACGATTTTTTGGATGTTTTATATTTTCATGTAAAATAATAATAATAATAAAACTAAATTTGAATTATTCATCATTTAATTCAATTTATTTATTCAACGTGTTCATTTAAATTTTTAATTAAAAAAAATAATTGCTTTTTGAGGTCTTCTATGTAACAAGTTATAACCTTCAAATTTATGGTACAATTTCTTAGCGCTATTCAGTAATAATAAATACATCTAGTAGCAAACTAGCCTTGAGACAAGATTCGATTGTGAACCGACAACAAAAAAGGTATTAGGTCTTTTGAGAAAGAATAGATGAATCAATATTGTTCCTTTCAATGTCTGAGAAGTTTCTGCTATTTTTATTGGTGCGTTCAAAACAATATTGCGTTCATGGTATTTGTTGATTATACGGACCTGCGGAGTGACTGAGATAACGGTGAGCGATAGGACGTCCCCTCCGGACTTGATGAGATCCACCACTTGCTTGTGAGTTGCGCCTTCAACGTTCACATTGTTCCTGAAAAAACAACATTCACTAAAATTATCACTTAAATGGGACTAGATCATTCGAAAGTTCTAAAGCATTATAAGCTATAAAAGCGTAATAAAAGTTATAGTAGCGTAAACAACTGTGTGTGTGTGTGTGTGGGGGGGGGGTTTATACACACCTCCAAAGAATAAAGGGATCACTTTTTCTTGTATACGCCAAAGACCCCAGATCAATCGGACAAAGTTCACATTATATCTCATTATTAGGTACCTAATGGAGGTGGGATGCACCCTGTTCTTTTTGTTTTATCTCAAATACTGAGAAAGACCAGCGATATCAAGCTCCGACATGAGCCAAAACAGAATGAATCGCGCTACTTCATAGTTATCTGCTCAAATTCGAGAACGGAATAAGATATCGCTATTCTGGCTTCACCATCCTGTTCAGCACTAAAAAATCTGAATGGGAAAAATCTCATGAGCAATGGAAAAATTGTTTCCTAAGTATCCAATAAACCCGCCTGGATGGTCCAAAAAAATTTTGTATTTTTATTTGCTTAAAACTTAGTATTGTGGAACCCCATATTGTGCTCTCCAAGTTTCACTTCGATATCTCAAAAATTCTGGGGAAAAAATTAAGGGTGATTGGGTTACTTCTTTTGAGAAAAATGCTCGGATTTCATTCTGTTTCATTGGCACAAGTTGGAGCTTGATATCGTCGGTCTTGCATCCCATCTTCATTAGGTAATCATGAGATACATTGTACGATGGTGAAGCCAGAATAGCGATATCTCTTATTCCATTCTCAGATTAGAGCAGATAACCTTGAAGTAGCGCGATTCATTCTGTTTTGGCTCATGTCGGAGCTTGATATCGCTGGTATATCTCAGTATTTGAGATAAAACAAAAGGAACAGGGTGCATTCCACCTCGATTAAGTAATCATGAGATATATTGTGAACTTTGTCTGATTGATCTGGGGTCTTTGGCGTCTACAAGGAAAAGTGATCCCTCAATACTTTTGATGTGTGTAATAAGTTATTATTATCACTTTATCATTTGGCCGAGCAATTTTCAAAACAAGCATGAATCTAGAGACAAGTATGTGGGAGACAAGGAAGCAGCGTTGAAATCGGAGCAGCAGCCCTCCATCTTATATTATAGCCAACACTGTCACCTTCATTTCTAGGAAGGACCTCGTGATATCAATGGAGCCTTTTCATTGGTCTTCACAGCTTTGTTGGCTCCCACCTACACAGCCCCTAGCGGTTGTGACACCTGAACGGGAGCTATCCTGAGTGGATCGGCACAACCACCCTAACTTGACAAGGGATCTACTCAGCAGGCCACAAAACACCAACGTCAACGCACTCCCTCCCTGCACCAAGGGAGGTGCCCCTCTCCTACCACGCGGAGGAGAGGACTGGGGACGGTCCCAGCTCAAATCCATCCACTCCTATCGACACATTTCGTTTTCGTTGTCAACCCTCTACCAGTTTGTTAGTTGTCATTTGCTCCAAGAACACGCCGTGAGATCCACGAATCTAAGGAAGGGCGTTGCTTGTTTAATATTAGGAACTTCCCATTTCGATTCTTTTCAACCATTCGTTGTAACGACCCCCCTCGACTTTTGCATCTGAAGTCATTCATTACCCTAACTTCTCCTCACTGCCCACAAGTGATAAAATAGCCAGGACTATAACCATTTGACTGGTAACTCCCCCGTGACCAGTCACTCTGTTGTGGACACAGCCCTGCTGCACTTCCCGCCTCCTGGATGATCGCCTTGCGACTAAGTGAATAGTTATAAGTTTTCCCATTGGCCAATGTATGTAGGTAGACATGCTTGCTATATTACATCTAAGAACAGAGTAACTAAGCTAGAAAAGGATCTACTACATTGTACCAGTTCCCTTCCTTGTGTCCTTTTGACTGTTGGACACGCTTTGACACATTTAGTTATTGATGCCCACGGGCAATTTGGATCGATAACAAGTTCATGTTGTTTCTGTTCAATAGGAAGGTAGTCATGACCTCTTGAAAAACAGTCACTCTCTGACACCTTTGGTTATTGACGCCCACGGGCAACTAGGGTCGATAATAGTTGTATGTTGTTTCCTGTCGATAGAAAGACATTCATGTCCCTTTGATAAATAGTCACTTCCTGACACTCTTAGTTACTGATGTCCACGGGCGAATAGGATCGGTAACATTCCCATACTTGGCCTTTTCCATAAAAAGTTATTTTTATATTCATTGCGATAAAATCACCACGCAGTAACGATTACAGTCATTAACGCTCACGGGCAATTAGAGCTGATAACACAGTACGTTGCATTACTATTTCTATTCAAAACCATTAGTATATTTTGTTATTGCATCATTAGTCACGTCATTGTTAAGTTGAATGTTTTATGATACAATCACGCCTGTTAAGAGGTAACAAGCACTCTAAAGCCGGGTATCTAGAACAGGTGGCAGGGGTTACCCCTGTGAAAGTTGGTAATAAGGCGTAACTAGAACGGAGGTTATCTCTCAAACACTAGGTACCCCTGCCCCAGCCCCAGCGGTGACTACTGCAGGGATTTATATACCTATGCTGTGTGTTAAGGTAAGCTCTGTGATAGGCTAGGGCCATTGGAAAATTAAAGCTCATGTCAAACAATTGACTGGCGATTCGAGTGATGCTAATGTATACTATGTATACTACCAATAAAACCGCGAGCATTGCCACCTTCCTAATTAGTTTTCCGGCCTGCCAACTGCGAAATGTTCACCTGGAGACGGTAAAACTGCTTGCTAATACCAGGGGCAGCTGTCCTAACCCTACCTGTTTAAGTTATGCTTTGCAGATACTCTCTGTTTCTAGATACCGGGCCTAAGAAAGAGTTATTTAAATTTAATCTTGTTGTTTTTAGACACTGACTATTTAGTCACGCACGTTGCTACTTAGAATCTTTGCTCAGAAGCACCCTAGTACATCCTCTGAGCTTGAAATTGCTCCTTTCTTGTATAGGCACGAGGCCTATTGTATTTAACATGATATTATGTTGAATCATACTTTTGGTCACAGCATTCATTCAGCCCAATGGTAACGTAGTCACGTTACACATTTCATACTTTTCTAATCTTACTCTCAAGATATTTTATGAGAACCACACAGTTATTGCAATAGTAGTATAGCGATATTAATTCCTTGTTTGTTCATGTCTTGTTGTGTTAAAAGTCATCAGTATTTATATTACCACTTAAAAGGAACGCATCTTTCTTTCAAAGCTATCCTGGCTCCCTCTTGTGCTTAGGCACATAGAGTACTGGTTTGCATTCAGGCGTGTAGGTGTGAAACACGCCAGGTTCATTTGGACTCATTTTGACGAGTCACCTTCCGTGACTCTTTGGGGTAACAAATCACATAGCCACAGTCCTCAACTCACGGCTCATTTGGAGTAATGCACAGTAAATATAAACTTTTCAGCATTACTTCTGGCGAGCATCGAACCACTGCAAGAGGGCTGCTACGCAGAGACACGGTAAGTGCTCAGATCATTACCATAGTCTAGTGCATTGCGATTTTAATATTTGTTCCCCCATCCAACAGACAGCCTCCTCAACAGTCAATAACACCTCTAGCTCAATTAGGGATGTTAACACCCGTGTATTCAAGTGTTCTTCTCTTTTGGCACAGTCGTAATAGTGAGTGAAAATAGCTCATTCTCTTTAGCAATTCAGCCCATCCACACCCGGTTCCATATTACGTCCCATGTAAGCAACTTACCAAAATAGTCACTCCACAAAAGTAATGTCCCATAGTAATATACTTTTAATTTTAGTCACTTTTGAATCGCAGTGCATTTGGCAGTGGTAATTGTGAAGGCTCAAATCTTTTCAAAGAGTCACGCCTCACCCCAAACATCCAGATATTGGAAGCCTTCAAAGTTCAAAAATAGGTATCCCCATTTTCATCGAATTCCCTGTAGTATAGATCTGCTATCTCGTAGAACTTGCCACCTAGAGTCAAATTCCTAAAACATTCCTCCCGGAAATTCATCTTGTCCTTTTTTATTCAAAAAAGTAGTTCCTCTCGCTACAGTTAATTTTTGGCATACTTTCAACCATTGATCCAGGAGATGGCCTTTGAGCCAGGGCACGAATAGAAGACCTGAGAGGTGGACTGTTTCTGGTTGGTCCACAGCACCATTGCATTTCTCATAAGGAGAGCGCTATGAGGTACCTGAGTATCTCTACCCACGAGAACCCTAGCCACGGCTCCATTGAGCTGGCAATATCTTAATTAATATCTGGTTCTCAGTGGTCCTAAATAGGCAGATTCCTGTTTCATCGGTAGGTAGATCAATACACTGATGTCAATAATCAATTGAAACAACGTTTGGGTTTTCAATTTTAGTCCAACTATAATAGATTTCATGTCTAATTAGAACTAGAAATGATATATTGATCACTTGATAGTGTGAAACTTTGTTAATTATATGCGATCCTATATGTTGGGTAGATGACCTTCCAATAATAGGAGACGAATGAGTATTTGTTATTGAAATTTTCATCATATTATAGTAAAAATTTTAATTTCCCCAACCATCTGGTATTGATGTTATGTGAATAACTGTAGTTGATATAGGTATTGCCACATGCCGGATTAGAACTAACTTCTATTCTCACAAGAACGAACTACAACCATGTGATTGAAGATGATATTCACCATTATGTACCTATGGATATTCCTTCAAATGCTCATTGACACACCACAATAATTTAAATTTCTCGAAGTTATTTTCAACCATGTTAACAATTCTTTCCTTATAGCATGTCTGTAATAGAAGTAGTGAATTGAAATTTGTGTTAGTTTATCATCAATGAAGCATTCATTATTTTTCAAGCGTAATTTAAAACAAAACGCAAACTAAAATTATATCTAACTCTTTAGCCTTCAGACGAAAGGTGGTAGATTTTCTCTATGTTTCATGTGCGCCTACACTTGCGAATTAAACATTTCACTAATGATTATTATTACCATTTTTTACCAACAGAGCCCTACTACAGAAATGTGTTGTATGGAAAGAGTTGGGAGCTAACAAATCCATGTTAACTTTCATGTGTTACTTTTTTGAAATCATTTCAATTTTCCTTTGGGAATGTAAAAAATAGTAATGATAACGATATAATCCAAGTGTGTAAAAAGGTTCTACCTATGTACTATTTTACACGCACAAAGTTCCTGATAACAATAATTAAATTATTTAACAGTTTGTAAGTAAATTATTTAGAAACCTTTGGCCACCTTGCACATTTCACTGAAGATATAGTACTCTTTATTCAAGTTCAATTGCGCTCCTTTTTGTGCCTACCTGTTCAAATGAAATAAACGAACCTCAACGCAGCAAACAACTAAATGTCTACGTTAATTTTGAATAGTATTCTAGTCTCACCACATACGTAAACCATCATATTTAAAGCCTCTCATCAAATCAATCATTCAGACACTGACAACCTAATTTCTTCATTATTTCCTTTTGTTCTTCAATTTCCAATTTCAGAAGGTAAATTATTATTTCAGTAGGTATTTCAGATTTTTCTACCTAAATAACACTCAACTTTGGCAAAATTATGATATATAATGAAGTTGAAATTAATCAGTCCTCATAAACGAACTTGAAGTACATGAAAAATCAGATAGGTAAAAAGTTCGATGGGAGTGAGTTATGTGGGAACAGTTTTTCATAATAGTGTATTGCTAAGGAAAGAAAGTTGCAACACAGCTGCAGACTGGTGCAGTGGATTTGACGTCTGGAGTGGTTACACAACCTTCTACCACATTGTTGGATTATATCGATTTTCGTATTAGGTTCCAACTAAAATAAAATATGGCATAAAAAATCCAATACTGATAAGATTTTCTTACACTTCGAGAATCCTGTCGCCTTTGCGGATCCCGGCCTTTTCAGCGGCGCCGCCCTCGAGAACGGCGCTGACGTGCTGGAGCGGAGCGTAAAGCTCGCCGTTGATGCTCCTCAGCTGACCGCCCTCGCTCACCTGCCCCCGGACGTTGAATCCGAAGCCCGTCTCCGACTTGTAGATCTTGACGACCCGCGGGCCGCTGGGGACGGAGCTCCGGACGTAGTGCTCCGGTCGTTTCGTATCCACGTCCGTCATCGTCCGTCCGAGCCGAACGACTTGAGTCGCGAAACGATATACCGTCAAGTCCGGAAGGCGAGATCCGAGTCGGAGTTTTATCGACTTTCAGTCCGAGGCGCACTCTTATCGTCACAATCCCCGAAGAGTAAACGTTATTTTAAAACTGATGCATTTGAGTCGAAACGTCTCGCAAAGTCCTCAACTGATAAGTCACGGATTGATAAGTGGGGGAGCACTGGGGGCCAAATGGTTTGTTCCTCTGGTGAATTAAACGGGCGAAAGGCCTGAGCTTCCTGCTGCTTCTCTACGGCAGAACCGAGGCTGAAATCACAAATGGGAGAGAAGGCATTTTCAAAAGGGGAAATGAGAGGAAACCAAAGAACTTTGAGAAACGACGGCCTGGAACAACAGACTGGAGGCGTAGACACAACAACAAGACAAGGGAATAGGGAAACCCCCTGCTCACCCTTTGAATACTTCCCAATGTTGCCAACTATCTATCACACTAAGCGAAAGTCCGTACCTCAAGGATCAGAAACAACATTGAATAACTAATGAACGCTTTTGAAGAACACAAGGTGTGTTTTTTGAAAAACCATTCTGAAGAATTTTGGGTTATTATTTCCAATAATTAAATGTAATCCAACCAACCAATTCCAACATGATGGGTGTAGGGGCTAGGGAGTTCAATAAAAGCAACCCCTGGCTGTAGGTTCAGTAAAAACAACCCATATAATAGGTATTTCAACTATGAATGACTAACAATTTTATAATTTAGGTACCATGAATTTTCTTCCTCCGGCATTTTTACTTTGATTTAATAATGAGTAATGAGAAATATAAATTAATAAATTGCGAAGGTAGAAAAGAATGAGCACTACCAAATTCACAACTTACACTACAGGTACCTATCTGTGATTAATCAATCTATGATTTCATCATGTATTGCGTAACCTGGGACTCTGCATACATTTTTTTTAATTGAAATTGGGCTTATGTCCGTACTAATTAATAAATAATAAATATACATATACACAACATACACTGTATACGTACAAATACAAATATTAACATAGGACGTTTCTACAACTTACATCTCATATTTACGGTATTTGGTGACTGGGGACTTCCTTAGGTGATCATAATGGATCATTTCGCCTTTTTTGTATTTCAATCAAAAATCTCGACCAAGCTATTCGAAAAGGTGCAATATGCAAGGGTATCAGATAGGGTTGGGCGATAGTCGATAGTTACTATCGATATATCGATAGGTCATGCCTATCGATGGTCACTATCGATAGAGCCCACTATCGATGAATCTTTATTACCCTCTAGTTTGAAATTCTCGGAATTATTACCTAATGTATAATGCACAAGATTGAGCCAAAGGAAAGCAGAAATGCTAGTTTTTCTTTCGGGAAACATGTGACTCAAGGAGCACAGTTGAATCTTAAAATTAACTAAGTATTTCGTTATTTTTATTTTCTGAAGATTTAATTTGTTAATTGTCATTGTAAACATGTAAATTGTAAATACTTTTTTAAAATTCAAATAAAGTAGTTTTTTCTCATCTTACAATCTTATAATTTATATCCTGCAAATTTCAAATAGTAGGTAGGTAATTGAATTTAATTAAATTAGTTGAAATTCTTTACTGAATAGGTCTGAAAAAAAAAGAAGCAGCTATCGAAAACTATCGATAGCATTCGATAGTTTTTTAACCGATAGTATCGGCCTATCGATAGTGCTAACTATCGACTATCGCCCAACCCTAGTATCAGATGATTGGAAGTGGGCGAAACAGCAGTGGATATACAAGCATGGAGTTATAGAAACATGGATCCGGCCAACAGAGTTATCTGTGTCCATTGAGTAGGGTGGAGTCGGTGAAATTACCTGGCCGTCGCAAGATAGCGCTCAAAAGGCTGCCGTTAGTGACCCAAGTCCTGTGACTTCACAGTAAGCATTAAGGTAGATAGGTAGCATTTTGGAGTATTAAAATTGTTGAAGTTTCTTAATAGTGTGGATCAGAGAGGGGTTAATGTAAGTATTTTATGGTAAGAGCTTTCCAACGAGCAAAGAGGTTAGAACTTAGCTAACAATCTGTAAAGAAAGTAAGACAAATTAATGGAGAGTAAGACAAACTATAGTTGTCAAGTTTTCCAGCAAAAGAGGTTTTCTCACATTTTGAAGTCATTTTGGACTAAAAAAATAGCGAATTTGCCTGAAAAAAGAGTGTAAAGAAATTTGTATCTATTACTTATTTTAAATTAATTTATTAATTATAACTTAATTATAATTATATGTATTACACACACATATATAATTATTACAATTATAATTATATGCATATATAATTATATTATATATATAATTAATGATAATTATTTTTATTTAATAATTTATTACAGCAGAAAAATTTACTAAATTTTTGTTTTTTGCCATGGTTTTAACGATTATATGCCAGTAATATCAAAGTAGGCACTCCTCTATTTTGGAGCCTGTGGTGAATGTCCTACAGGGCTAAAGCTTAGATGTTTTCCAATGCTCAGGTCATAAAAATAAAATTATGTCCATTGTTAAAAGTCACCACATGTCTTCGGATTTTGAAACGAATGCTATTTGCACTTCTGGCACATAGGCGTGTAATTGTTGTACATCTTGAAGAATTATATTGATTATCAATATTTACATCTGATTATAATAAGCTAATTATATAGGTATAACTACTGCAGATTTTTGGATGCGCCATTTATTCGTCAACTCTGTGGTGGGCTCTAAACTTTTCCCCAACATGTACCTATACAGCTCAAAGCAACAAGCCAAGTTTAGCAGTGATAACCAGCCCATCCTTATTTTCCCCTGTTTATGAGTTATTTTTAACAGCAGTTTCTTCTTCCTACAAGTTTCTTTTTCTGAGATTTTAATCAAAAACTGTATTACATACTTGAGGGTGATTTGTAGTAGTTTCAACTCTTACCGTTAGGCTGCGGCCCACTCCTGTATAGCATCCACGTACTTGGAGAGGGTAAACGAAGAAGAAGCAGAAAGCGCTTGGTTCGCTTTGTTTGGTGGAAGAGTGGGAGTTTCCCTTACAAAATTCCGTGATTGGGTGTGTTGGGTTGTGTTGGTTTCTTTGATTCCCTCTACAATAATTTAAATCGTTCTGGTCTCACGGAAGAAGTAATAAATAACCATTATCTAATAAAAACCGCGAATCTTTCGGTGAAATGAAGTCCTTCCTGGGACTTTTCTTTTTGACGACAATCTCAGCAGGTAAGCAATTTTCTCTAAGTACTTACCTACTTCGGTTCATCTATCATGCTGACCGTAAACTTGAAGTTGTCTTTTTCAAATGTTGTGTGAAATCCACGGATCGTTGCTAATACATTCTTGTGAAATAAGTTGTGAAATACGTTTTAAAACTTCCAGAACTAGCTAGTTTTGCCGTGAAATCAGGAATTTGTTGCAGTGTCTGAATCATTTCTGAGCCATGAATCACCCCGTCATGGTTAATTTTGAAGTCGAAGCCTTTAGCTTTGCTATGCTTCCGCTTCCGTGGTCCTAAGCATTCAATTGCTAGAAGGTTCCGGTGCTGAAATTTTACTTTAGAAATAGTTTGATAGGATTGTTTCTAGTATTACCTGTACTCACACTTAAGGATTGTATTATAAAAACTGTTACTATGCAGAAACTTGTCATTAAACGTTTAATAAGTACCTGTCTATACACAAACTTACAAAAGTACAAAATACTTATAACTATGGGCGGTGCAGTGCTTGGTATGTGGTCAAAATCATTAGTAAAAAAAATGATGAAACGATGGCACATTAGGTACCTATGTAGCTGTACCTAATGTATTATTAGATATTTTTTATACCAGTCAACCAATGTGAAATATCGCTAACTGCTATGATTAGTGATGAGAAATGCGTGCTTTCTTAGATCGTAAGTCACTTCTTTTTTGGTTCTTCTGTACCGTAGGTAGGGAAAAAAATTTTGTCCTCCAAAACGAAAATTTCCACTATTTTTGTGCGTTTCAGAGCTTGCTGATCAATTTTGGTCCCGCGTCTGTCTGTGGTAAATCCTTGTCACGCCCATAGCTATACCAAGTTCAAGTCTGATTCCGATGAAATTTTCAGAGATTGTGCGAGTTAGCTCCTAGACGGTCCCTTATAATTTTCAATGCCGTCGAATCAACAGTAGCCTGTGCGCATGCGCAAACGCGAATTTATCATAACGTTGATTTTTCAATTATCTGTTGGTTCGATTTCGTTCAAACTCGGTAGGTATATGGGTATATGTTCCAGAAAAATGCCCTATAAATGTTATCCCGATTGGTAGAGTAATAATCATTGCGCATGCGCGAAACTAACATCGGTTGACATGCAAAACTCAGTCTCTAAGGGCCATGTCATACGAGCGCTATTGCCGTCGAGATAGCGCCGGAAAAAGTACATGTCATACGTGACGGCAAATGCGTCGCGTTGATGCCGTCCCGCCAACGCCAGGTGCCTGTCATACGTAGCGTCTTCCGGGCGCATTTGCCGTCGCGGCAATTATGTTATTAGGTGTTCCAGTTGTTCTGCCAGTGCTCACGCGGCAAATGCGTCCCGCTGGCGCTAACGCTCCGTATGACAGGGTCCCGGCGTCACGTGCGCCGCGTTGCTAACGCGACCGTCTGCGTTGGCTGCGCTCAGCGTCCGGCTAACGCGGACTCGCCGACGGCATTACGCAGTGTCCTACGTGGATTTGCCGCACGCGTCAATGCGTTCAGGCGTTCACGCGATTAAATGGCGGACCAATGAAATTTGCGAAATTTGTCATGTGACCCTGCCCGCGCGGCGACGCGACGGCGTTGAACGCTTCGGTTTGATTTTCAAACAAGTTTGATTTTTATCGCGTTCGCCGCGCGTCAAACGCGATTATATGATGTTTTTCTAACCTATTTCGACATTTTGAACTTGTTTTCGTACTTTTTCCGCACGTTTCCTTCTGTAATAATGGAGTTAGCTGATGTAGAAACGGCCTTCTACATTTGTTACATTTATTATACACCTTTATCGGAAGATACCCAGTTTCGAAGAAAATTACAATACATTGTCTAGTGTTCCAAGACAATCGTAAAAAAGGTTTGAATCATGCTCATGTGAGTAAATTTTATTAATTATTCAGAGTATATTTACCTATTGCAATTTTTCTGGAAATCTTTCTTGTAGGTAGTTCCTATTATTCTGCCATTCAAATAAATTTTTGGATTCTACCAAATATTTGTTGTTATCCTTTTTTAAAATCATTGTACTTAACGAATTAAAATTCTTGTTGAATGCAAATGGTAAAATTCTTGCTTAATTTTGTTCACGATGTAATCGAAGGTTTTTACTGTCATTCTTGCATATGATTTAAAGTGTTATTCACTTTCCCACAATTTGGATTATAAGTAGGTTTTAGCATACAAAAAAGACCTTTAAATTATCACTGATCTAAATTAATCACTGAAATTAGTGGTAATTGAAAGGTCTTTTTTATATGTATGATAAAACCTCATTATCTAAGATTATCACACAAAATCTTCAGAAACTCTTCTATGATTATTGGAGTATAAACGATGAAATTCACCGAACTCGCTCCGGCTTTCATGTATTTACAGCTCGGCCGGTCTTCCTCGGCCGGTCTTCTTTTTTTCTATTATTTACAGCTGAATAATAGGAAAGAGCCGTTGAGCTGGTCAGCAGCTCAAACTTGTTGATCGACGGCATGAATGCAAAATCAAATTGAAAAAGGAACTTGAAAACACAAGTGATGAGAACAGAACAGGTTAACTTGCTAAACTACGAAGCGTTTTTGCATTTCCACGTAGGACACCTTTTTTTTTCCGCCGCGCGGCATGACGCGGCAACGCACTGACGCTCGTCTTTAACGCGCGGCTTGACGCTCGCGGCGGATCCACGTAGGACACTGCCTTAGCGTCCGTATGACATGCTCCATAAGAACCCCATTGCCGGGTTGGAGCGTTTTTAACGCGACGCTATCAGCGCGACGGCAATAGCGCTCGTATGACATGGCCCTAATGGAAATATTTTGTCGAGATTTCCAGTGATTGTGCGGGATAGCTTCTAGACGGTCCCCTCTCACTTTCATCGCCGTCACGTAAATAGTAGTGTGTGCGCATGCGCAAACATTAATTTCTTATAACGTCGATTTCTTATCATCTATTGGTCCGATTTCGTTCAAACTCGGGGAGTAAGTAGGTAGATGGGTATTTATCCAGGAAAATTCTCAATATTGCGATTGGTTGGAGTAATAACTATAGCGATGCGCAAAACTAAGATTGATCGACGTAGACAAAACTCCGAGACTAATGGACCGATTTTTATGAAATTTTCAAGGGTTCTAGCTCTTAGACGTTCCCCTATAAATTTCATTACCGCTGGAGTCTGTGCGCATGCGCAAACGTTAATTTCTTATAACGTCGACTTATCAATCACTAGTTGGTTCACCCGTGCGTTGCACAGGTTGGCTTGAATATACTCAAGCCCCCCTCACCCATTACATTTTGTGACACCCCTATGGATCTGATTCAAAAAAGTACTTACTTATAAATTACCTTTTAGGACCAAACTACTGAGATCAACCCCCACTCCCTCTCCACAAACACCCTCTATATTTCAGATTAAAAATATTCTTATGGGGTTGTCAGGGTGAGACGGATATACTTAAGCAGAAAAAATTCTTCTCTGAGTTTCTTTATTGCAAGCTTTCAACATCAAAATGTCATCTTCAGGCCCCTTCGTTTCTGTCTAGTATCCTCTATCGCTCATCCGCCTCTGTTCCACGGTCAGGTGCATCAGTCTCCGGGGGGGGATCTTTAATTTCCATAGGAATTGTTGCCAGTCCCGAGATTAACTTCTTGGGTTGTCTTGTGTGCTGTTGAAGCTTGAGTCGAAATATGAAGGATTTTCTGCTGCGGTTATAGCTCTGACTTGTCAGAGATGATGAAGTTTTTGTGTTGTGCGGATTCATGAAATTTATTGTAGAAGAGATTGTAGAAGAGACTAATTTATGGAGAAGAGATGTAAAAATAAGAAATTAAATTGAACCGTTCAATGTGTGTTGATGCGTTCTGTGTTTTTTTAGTATTATCCAAACATATTTTATCAATCAGGTCCTCAGTTTATTCAGTGATGTTCAAGATACCCCCATTCCACCCCACCCCTACCTCAAGATACCCGTTATGGTTCAGATTTGAAAATTTCAAGTATTTTGTGATTCAAGTTAGAGTGTTACAAACATATTTAATCAATAAGGTCCTCCGTTTATTCAGTGATTTCCAAAATACCTCATTTCACCCCCACCACCCTCCTCTAAGAAAACACCCCCTTTGGGTCAGATTTCAAAATTTTCAAGTAGCCTGTGATTTGAGCTAGTGTAATTCAAACATATTTTAGCAATCAGGTCCCCAGTTTATTCAGTGATTTCCACGATACCCTCCCCCAAAACACCCCCTATGGGTTAGATTGGAAAACTTGAAGTAGTCTGTGATTCAAGTATGAGTATTTCAAACATTTCTTACCAATCAGCTCCGGTTTGTTTAGTGATGTCCAAGATAACCCCATTTCACCCCCCCCCCCCCCCCCAACCCAAATGGTCGGGTTTGAAAATTTCAAGTGTACCTAGTCTACGATTCAAGTTGGAGTAACCCGAACATATTTCAACAGTCACGTCTCCAATTTATTTACTGATGCCCATGATACCCCCCTTCTCTCCCAAAACACCCCCTATGGGTCAGATTTGGAAAATATCAAGTAGCTTGTGGTTCAAGTTAGAGTAATCCAAACGTATTCCGCCACTCTGATCCCTGGTTATTTCAGTGATGACAGATACCCCATCCCCCCCCCCCCCCTCCTCCCGTAAAACACCCCCTATGGGGTAGATTTGAAAAATTTCAAGTAGCCTGTGATTTGGTTAGAATAATCCAAACACACTCGCCCAATAAGAACCCCAGTTCGTTCAATGGTGTCCGAGATACCCCATTTCATCCCTTCCCCTCCCCTAAAACACCCCCTGTGGTTCAAATTTTAAAAACTACAATTAGCCTATAATTTAAGTTGGACTGATCTAGACATTTCCCGCCACTCATATCAGTTGTACAATGACCCCTGTAAGCGTGAAAAGCGGACAAACATACGGGCAGACAGACAGAGAAAAATTGAGAAAATGGTACCAAATAGGTAGTTAACAATTTCTTTGCACTCAGAGTTCAAATTTCATAACAATGTATCATAATATAATTTACGAAAATTCGCTCATACGATCATGATGCATGACTGAAGCTTTTACGTAACAATTTACTGAAAAGGCGCGGACTAGTAGGAGATCACGTTCGAAATTTATCCGAAAGGATGGCTATGAAATTTATAAGGAAAATTGATAAGGGCTAGCCATAAAAAGAAAAAAAATCAGGCCAATAAGGTCACTTCATTAAAATTGACCGAAAATTTTCTGCGATTGCTTGTGATAAGAATTTTACGGCTACGTCAAGGGACCGTACCTAGCTGTTCTAAACTTTATGATACTTATTTTCCTACCAATCATCTTTAGTCCATCCTCTCGTTATATTATCTTCGAGTTATGGGAGTGTTCACATTTGGTTGACCCCTGGAATAATTGTTATCGTTAGTGAGGTCATGCGGTGATATTATGTACGTATCTCAAGAGTTGAAGAAGCGCAGTTTCTGATTAAAATAATATCTGGTGATATAGAAATACATACGGAAACAACATTGTCTGTTTCTGTTTGCGCAATAACTAGTAAAATGTTTCCTCCTTTCTTTCTTTTCTCACTTCGTGGGATTTTCTAATGATGTAATAATGTACTTGCGTTGCATTCTTCTTTATAATGTATTCTTTATACCACATTGAATTATACCTACTGCCCTTTGTGCAACCTTTTCTTCACCTGCTTCTCATTATTCAATATGTACATATTGCTTGAACTATATCTATTCTTATAGCGCTCTAATTCTTGTATGTTTCGTTGCATTATTTCTTTTCATTCAACGTACAGATTGTTTTTCCTTTCTCTCCTTCTTCTTAAATCTTTTACCTTGATTACTTTTTGTATTTTTCATTTTTGTTTAACGGGGAATTCACCTAGGTTTCATTTTAAATTGTCGCTGCCTGTAGTAACTTTAGTATCGCCGGAAGCCTTTTACAATTGAACAGTTTCATTTCAGTTTCATATCTGGTGATATAGAAATGCATACGGTAACAAACATTGTCTATTTCAGTTTGCGCAATAACAAGTAAAATGTCTATGCAGATAATCTCTTCTAATTCAACATTTTGGTAACAAACCAATTTTACAGTTTTAGCCTTTAGGTTTGTCCGAAAGCAATGCCGAGAATTCAGACCTAACTGAAGCCTGTTGACTTACAAAAATGTGATTTTTTACTCAAGTTTCATTAACTTTGGTTCCGTAGTTTTGGGGGTAAAGCTCCAGAATGCGTGCAGAGTTTCGATCCTGGGGGGTTTCGGTGCAAAAAAGTCCGAAACCACAAAAATCGATAGAAATATACTGGGTTCTATTACCGTATCTAATGGCGGAAACTAATACAAATCAGATAAATAGAGAAAAAAATCATGTTGATGCCAAATTTCATTGATGAAGTTAGCTAAAAATAATAATAAGGTGATTTGGCTAATGGATGGTAAAATTTCATTAATTTTTAGAAAGTAGGAAGGCATAAAAAAATGACCGTATTTCACGGCCATTTCTAAATAACAACTCACTGTTTCAAATTATGCAAAGTGCTTCCGAAAATTGAAGTAAATCAATATTTGCAGAGTTTGCGGAATGATCGGGTTGAAAATTCAAATTTAGCATTAAATTCTTTAAAGAATGCATCGAGTTTAGAGTCTTGACAAACCTGTACTCACAATTTTCCCCAACTACTGGTTTTCAATTTCCATTTCTGATAAGAAGAGATAGAAATTTAAAATTAATAACTATTTAGAACTTGAGAATATTATTCGTTGAAACCTTTTGGAGAAACATCCAAGCCAAGGTGATCAGAATCCCTCCAAAACTATCATTATTCCATTCTGTATACTTCGGAGCACCGGTCCCGAAGGTTTCAGTCCAAGAATTCTTTAACCTGATTTTTTTTTGGGCTGTAGAACCAGCAAGGTTTTGGGGAAATTCCGATATCGTGAGAGCAGTTATATTAATTATTTAAAATATCGTAGCCGAGTCATTTTTCACTCCAAAAAATTCGTGAAACAGGAAATTTGTTCAGCATTAACTCAGCTACGTGGCAGTATTTTATCTTTTCACACAAAAAAAGCTCGTTTCCACGCACCTAAGACGGTTGATAATGAACTTCAAACATCGGTATCTGCTTTTGGAGCAGATAAAGATCAGATCTTCGAACTCTGCTTCACGCTTTCCTAACACCCTGGTGGGATGTAGCTTATTGACGTTGATTAATAACACTGAAGGACGGAAGTCATATATATATATATATATATAATATAGTTTTGATGAAGGATGAAAACACTCGCGCGTAATATTAAATTGAGGTATTACAGATGGTTGGAAAAAATAGGAAACACATAAATATAACTTACAAAATTGAGAGAATATACTACTTCTTCACTAAGCTGACGATGCCCAAACGGCGAAATATTCTCTCAATTTTGTAAGTTATATTTATGTGTTTCCTATTTTTCCAACCATCTGTAATGCCTCAAATTAATATATATATATATATACTCGGACCCCCCTAATCTATACTCGGCGCTTCGCGCCTCGCCGGATCTTTTCTCTTTTCTACTGCGTAGAAGACGAGGATAATTTGCTATGCAATTCTTAGCCTGAATCAACGTAGTTTTGGAATGTTGCCAGGTACGTAAGGAGAGGGAAATTGGTAGCTTGAAATGTGAACATTTATCACATAAATCAAGCGCTTTCCAACGAGTGGCGAACGATTTTTGTGCGATGAAAACTGCGGAAGTTTCATTCCCCTAACAACGGCTGGGTTGTACGTGAAAAACACTGAAATTGTGACACAATCTATAGCAACTACTCGGTTGTACGTGAAAATCATCGTTAATTTCGTTACGGACATTACAAAAAAAATTATTGGGGGTCGACCTAAGAATTGCATAGCAATTAATATAAGTATAAATTATTTATCATTAGTTTTCGAAAAAAGCATTACGAAGCCAAATGCGGATGTATTTTTTTTTTTTTTTTCTATAAGTAGAAAAGCGAAGGAGATCTTATCATACAGTGCGATGAAAACTAAAACTTTAAAAATTGGCAATAATTGACAGGCAATTTTCAGCCACAAACTCCAAATGGTTAGGCAAAAAAAGAAAAGATTGACGTCATAGGTGGACGGCACTCAAGTTCCTCCCAAGCGGACGCGGAGGTGAAGTACTTCCCCTTTGACGTCATTCAGTTTTCTTTAGATCGCATTTTGGCAACTTCCACTCATCCCGGTACTCTTCATATTGCACCTTTTTGGAAATCTTTGAGAGAATTTAATATATTAGGTGAAATTGTTCATTGATGGGTTGCAAAGTTATTGAACAAGAAAGGATATTGGTTTATGCAGAAGGTCTACGTAGAATTTTTTGTAATTTATTGGTTTTCACAGGATCATAAAGATGCACTACTGTTGATTGCTGTAGTAGTTAGTACAGTAGTAGCTTAGGTGTTCGACTAATATAATATGGTCAAGCTGTTCTACTCTTATTTTTCTCATACGTGCCTACTAAATTCGCATCGAAGGATATCGGAACTGCAAATTCTTAGCATCAAGTACGACTCAGTACCTCACTTATTTATACGAGTGTGCAAGTACGTATATAGATGATTATGCTGCCTCCTTCGCTCTTCCCCTACGGTAGGAAACAGGTTATGAATTGTTATTGATGAGTCGGTCGTGTAGTGTCCCACTTCCTCGTAAGGACTCAGCTGCCCACCCACCTCCTTCTCCGCTCTGACCGGTTGTAATGTTCTTATTTTTTGCCTTCTCCTCCTTCACGTATCCGTTATCTAACTATACACCTTCATTCCCCGGCCATGGCGCATCACATTTTCCAACTAGGAGTAACATGTTAATAGATCTCAAAGTTATATTTTAAGGTTTTCTTCGACGTTTTACAGAAATCCCTTTTTGAGTCTCACATTACCAGATTTTGATTTATTAAATTTATTTTAAACTTATTTAACTCATTTAGCGAATTTTGTAGAAAATTGAAGCTATGTATTTGCAAAGGCTCTAAAAAGTTTTTTTTTCTTCATGGAAATCCTTTTTGTATTATTCTGGAATGATTCCTGGAGTTTCACGCTTTTACACACACGCGCACGTTGTTGCCTATTTTACGCTCCAGGAAAGTAACTCTCACAGTCGAAGAGGTTTGGTCACCCTGGCCTCATGGCTCTGATCGTTAGAGTCTCGCAACTCCGGGAAATTAATAATAATTTCTCGTAGTTGTGACGACACGAGTTCGAACTCCTGTCGAGGTATCAAATATTTTTAGCCCATAACAGCCTTGAAATAAAAATAAAAACGCGTACGAAGTAGCAATATGCACTTACTGCACACAAAATTAACACGGTAATTTCAGACAAAGGGGACAGGCCGTACAGAAAATACCTAAGTAGGTCAGACTCAAAAATTAAACAAGAAAAACTAAATTCCGGCAGTAGGGGAATAAATCCTGTATCCGCGATATTTGAGAAAGCTTAAAGAAAAAGGGTAGTCTTTACTACTCCGAGACTACACTATGTACCTACAATGACAAACACGTGTCGCACCTGTACTACCAAAGTACCTATTTACTCACAACTATGCAGAAAAATAGCAAAAACAGAATCCAGTACAATTAAAAATACCAACCAGCAAATGAAATCTTGTAGAAGTGGGAACCAGAACGTACCTACAACACGCGTTAGCTAGGGGGACACTTAGCCCAAGTGAACGCTAGTGTTGACGGAAAAATTCAGTTCTATACACCCACTCCGAATTAAAAAAAAATTAAAGTAAGAGGAAGCAGGGAAATGATCCACTGAAAAACAGGTCGGATGACCAAGGGAAGGACTTCAAACAAGCGGTAAGTACTTGGCGATGCAAAAAGTAGGTCAATAACCTGACTTAACACCTAAATCATAAAATTAATTTAAAGTACAGCTAGTACTTACCTGAGAACGTGTTCGAATCGCGAGACTGCGCCAATATGTTTGGTCTATGCTGTTGATTGTCCAGCATAGCACACTACGCCTGCATTTATGGAGATATTGACATTATGATCTTTATCCTGATGCTTTCAGTCGTTGTTGTTGAGGCCGGATGGGCGGAGAGAAAATTCAGATACTTCGCTGATTGTACACTGAAAAAAATACGATTGGGCATTCTTTTCATGACGGTGTTTGGTAAGAATCTTGTTGTTGCCTCGAGGCTTCTTGCCTCAGGGTGGCCCCCAACTGGAAAAGTCAGGGAAAACCTGGAATTGTCAGGGAATTCTTTGCGTCGGGAAAAGTCAGGGAATTTTGCAAAAACCACCAAATGTCAGGGAATTTTTTAAATGAAAACTTGGTGTAATAATTTAAAGCGTTTTTAGGTATATTATAACTCCTAAACAATCAAACTTCAATAGCGTACTTTATCATAATAGGTACATATTATTTCATAGGTGAGTTATATACGAATGACAAAAACAATTATCAAGAGTTTTAGTTAAACTGTTCAAAAGTAACAACGCTACATGCACAAAAAAAGTGAATGGATATGCCATTGGCTTCCTAACTACATCACCTAGACTAAATCATTTGTGAAAAAATCAATGGAGTATTGAACTAGAGAGAAAAAACCCAGCAGAGTAGTGGATTGATTCAGTAAGAGTTCCAAAACTAGTTTGTATCTGTAGTGGATTTAAATATGTTTTACTTGGCGTAGGTAGGCCAAGTGGAACATTTATATTCTGATTATGCGGGTTAGTCCCCGGGTTATTCCCGTAAGGAATGTGAGCGGATCCGCCAAGGTCAACTTGCTTGGCAGACTGAACTGAGAGATAGTTCGTGTCGCAGCCGCGTGGAGCACTGGGCTCGCCTAGTGGGTGCTGGGTTCGATCAGTTTGGTACTGAGCCGTTTTGTAATATTCCGGCCTAAGATTTATATCTGTAGGGGGAATATGTTGAGCTTGGTTGAGGTACTGAAAAGTATCCTTCGCTTTTTGCACATTTGGAGTGTATTTGACACTCGGATCGGCCGGGTAGGCCTGCGTCGAATATCGTGGGTACTCGGACAGCTTGGTCGAATCGTAATGATCGGCTTCAGAGCGGGTCTGAAAGGTATCCTCGATCCTTTGTATAGGCGAGGCTTGATCGAACGTTTCTTTAACGAATACGTCATGTGAGAAGGCGATCCCGTAGTGAGGATCGAGCCTCGCGCCGTCGCTGGGTTCAGCGGATTCGCCGGGTAGCCTGTAGGGAGCGCTACGGGGGCTACGCGGCCCGGCTTCGCCGTCGTCTGCCTCCCCTTGCATGAGGAAGTAAGACGGCCGACGTTCCATCGAAATAACCGAGTTTTTAGCTCGTTTCGATGCCTCTATGTATAGAAATAGAGGGTTTGGGAGGTGGACTCGCTTGACAGAGCGTCTTTCCAATGCTCGTATGTCAGGGTCCTACCTCGTAGTCTTGAAAAAGACTTCCTTAGACGGTAAATTAGAGCGGATGAGCAGAGTAATTTACCGGCGTGCCCACAGCGGTCGGTGACGAGCTTAACGCTACGAAACCCGGGCGACACGGCTCGGAACGTCCCTCGGGCGTACGATCTAAAGAGAATATCGATAGATGTACCGGGTGGCGTCCTGACAGATGAACTACGTTGGGCAATGAGCAGGATGAATAATCACTGGACTCGTAGATGCCAATGCGAGATCTGTGTGGAGAGAAGGTAAGCCTTGTAGAAAGCAGTAGGAAGCCGTTCTTGAGATGAACTCGGAATGCAGAAGGTTCGTCAGCGTAGAGCGTGTAGAAATCTTCGTACTTCGAGGTGTCGTCGTCGAGAGCGGAGAGTAGAATGAATTTCGGAGGCTCCGAGCGGGGTATTTATAGGGGGGTGGCCGCCTCCGCGGGGGTGGCCACTTTATGGTTAGTATGCAAATTAGTTTCTCAAATTTCTCAGCTCATCTGGGCTGTCTCCTGGTTGGTCCGCTTAATTTCATTAATTCGACTGTGTAATCTCATTGGCTCGCACATTGTTTTCTCAGTATCTGCGAGTATGATAGCTGAGCTGGTCCTCCGGGGTGCTTACGAGCGTCCGTCGCGGAGCCGACGACCTTGAGTTTAGCCGGGGATCTCGGGTGCTTTCTCTGCGTCAGTTGTTCAGACGGGGTCCCCGGGGAGGCTGCTGGACCAGAGGTGGTTGCTTGCCGCCTCTTGGTTGGTTCGCCTATTGTCTCTCGTGTAATCAGTGTTTCTGATTGGCGAGTAGGCTTGTTTGAATTGTCCTTGCTAGTTGTAGAGGACGTTTGATTTTCTGTTTGAGTTTTCTCGTTCAAGGCGACTTGGTTCGAGATACTTGTCGCATCTCTCTCGCCCAGTAAGTGTCTAGGGAGGTCGCCTTGTGTGTTATTAGTTAATATTTCACTTTTGAGAGAGAAATTCGTATTTTCTCTCTGGTGAAATATTTTGTTTGACGGAGTTATAACTCGACGTCTTGTAAATATTTTTGTGTTGTGTCTACCTCTTTTTGGTAGCCCTGAAAAGGGCTGTTGACAAGAGGGGGTGGTTTTCACCACAGTATCCATAAGCTGGGACTTCTCTGGAGGGTTAAGGAGGGGGAAATTGTCCCATTGGCATGTGGAGTCATTTGTTATAAATTCACAGAGCAACTTTCCAACGAACGATTTTTGTGGGATGGGAAATCAGGACTCTCTCTGGCAACAATTGGTAGTAGGTGAAAAAAAGCGTGACATTTTTTGCTGTCGGACGAAAATTTATCTCCAGAGCTAAGAAATCCATGTAAGGAAAAATGTACTTCAACAAATAGCTTCAGATCACAAATTGAGAGACCATAAAATATTAAATAAAAAGTCATGCATGATCGTACGGGCGAATTTTCGTAAATTATCGTATCACATTTAGGTTAAATTGTTATGATATTTGAGCACTTCGAGGGCAATGAAATTGTTAAATATAAGTAGTCTATTTTTTTCTTCTTCTTTAAATTATACGATTTTCGTTTTAGAAGCATTAAAAGTACAATAAAATGAAGAGAAAACAAAAAAATTTGAATTTGATATTTTTTGTCAGGGAAATCTGAAGTTTGGTCAGGGAAATTAAAAATTTCCGTTTGGGGGGCCACCCTGTGTCTGCATTCATGGTGATATTACCATAATGATATTTATCCTGATGCTTTCAGCAGTTGATATTGTTGAGAGGCGAACTGAGTTATTATTATAAGAAGCTCGGGAAAAGTTGAAGGTGAGAGCTGAGGAGATGACTCAGAGATACAACTGGAAAACGGCGGTCAATGAGTACCAGGCAGGAGACAAAGTGTGGTTGTATAACCCTAGAAGAAGGTTGGGGCAAAATCCGAAGCTGCAGCGACCATGGGAGGGACCATGCCAGGTGGTAGCTGCCTTGAACGACGTGGTCTTCCGGATCAGGACTGCCAAGGGACGACTGCTGGTGTTGCATCACAATCGGCTGGCTCCTTACAATATTGAGACATGGTGGATGGTTTGCACCCAAGACTGTCTTATGGGCTCAGCATACTTACGGATTACTTTTAGGCATAGCACCCTCCCCCAAAGCAATCATCAAAACTTGCTTGGTGTGATCGTGCATGCTCTGCAACAGGAAGCTGCCGGGACTGGTTTACCGATGATCTGTGAATGTTCACTTTGAGATTGAGCGATGTTGTTGTCTTACCAACATGAAATTTTACACTGCCGTGTTAGTTCAAGGTGTCACATGGGAAAATGTATTTCCCAATGCAAACCTAGTGATCAGCGTGGTAGGAAAATGGTTCTATGAAAACTGTCTAACTTTGAACACAAAAAAGTAAAGATTGATTATTTATGGAGGACACGAAACATATGTTGATGAGAAAGATTTATGCATCACATAACATACATGCAAACCAAATATGATCTGTTCATGTGGCGCAATAGAGCTCGTTGTCATGCATAAGCATCTTGGTATAGTCTTGGACGAAGAGCTAAATTGGAAACCCCATAAGATTAAGAAATTTATGTACATTTTTTACAACATTAGACACTCACTTCCGAGAGATACGATAAAACTTATTTATTACAGTATGCTACAGTCTGTGCTTCAATATGGAATAATAGCATGGGGGGGGGGGGGATTCTCCTCACATATAAATAAATTACACGTACCTACGCCAGAAAATCATTATGAAAATAATGTTGTCATTACCGCCAAGGACGCCATATATAAATGTATATAATATAGCCAAGCTGTTGACCATAAGGCAACTGTATTAAACATTTACTTTTGCAATCCCATAATTATCCACAAATGATAAATTCACAGCGTAATCCAGCATATATACCACAAGATGTGTAGTCGCAGGGAATGTAATTGCACCAAGACCAAGATTAACGCTGTCAACACACAGTCCAAAATTTATTATGTACGTCATTCACAGAGCGCTATGAAAAGTCATGCGCTCAGTCATGACATATGACATAAGAGTCATATGAAAAGAGCTCAGAATTATACTAGACCAAACTAAAAAAAAGCAAATTTTAACATGACTTGTGAAAAATGGGGCAGTGGATTGCGAAACTATGCTTAACTAACAGCATTTATGTATAATATTATAAAACAATAATTTTACTATAGAAAGTTTTTCTACTTATAGAAGATAGGGACATCAAATACCATTGTAATTATAATACTTAAGCTATGTGTAGCAGCTGCGTAATTAATTAAAAGGGAACATTCTGAATTATTGCAATTACAAGGAAGTTGTCCTGTCCAATATTGACAAAGTTTTTTATTAAATTCAATTTTATTGTATAACCCATAGGTATTACAAGGAGTTCCTCAAATACATATTAAAAAATAGCACATGATATCTTGCCTTCATTTCTGTCTCAACAAAAAATGTTAGACTTTTACGTATGATGTATCAAATAATTACTTATATAGGTCTACATAATTTACGTATAATAAATGAGCACTGCACAGTTAACATAGATCACAATCAATAATGACCACACTCCACTGCTAAATTTCAATAATAATCCCGAGTCATTGCCAAAATTTCCAAGTCGGTGTTGATGTTCGTTCTATCTCTTGTAGATTTTCATCTTCTTCTTGACCTGTTTTCTGGAAATGTTGGGAGGGGACGGAGGAGGAGTATCCAGATTAATCTCCACTTCTGACCCAGTTGATGTAGAATCCTCCAACGTACTTCGTCCATAGTGAATGATAAGTTTTTTTCCATCAACCAGTAGTTCATCTCCAATGAAGACGGCGTGCTTCCTGTCTTTTCTTGCTTGAAACAACTTGGGTAAGAGATGCTTCCTAAATTCCCGTGTTCGTCTGTAGTAGAACTCGGATGTATTAAATTGAGATCCCTTGAACTTGTAAATGTTCTGGCGTACTTTAGATTTAGAGAAATTATTAGCAAAATGAATGTGAACTGGTCTACTTCTAGAAGGTTGGATGGTGCCTAAACGTCTTACACCTATAACTTCATAATCCTCAAGAACGCAATTTAATTCCATTCTAAAAATGTCCAGCACCCCTCTTTCCCTTCTAGAATGTCATGAAGAATAAGATCGTTTCTGTTGTCCGTGTGCCGGTTCTGTTTCGTATTATTTTTTTCAGATAATGCTAGATTTTCTTCTATACTGTCAATTCTCTTATTAATTTTTTTAATGAGCAAGATAGTTTCTTGGCTGTTAGCGATTTCTTGCGACAGAGCATGCGCCTGTGTATTCAAAAAATTTGTATGTTCAAAATGCAGTCGCAGTTTTGAAGTTTGGTTGTGGTTATAACAAGGCATTGAATTACCTGATGTAACTCGGAGGTCGACATTCTCATAGTTGCAATTATTTGACGTGACACCGGTCTTCGAGTGCTGCTGACTAAAGAATACGGTATTCGGTCGTGTGGATAGTCCTTTCCCTTCGGTAAACAACAAATCACCAACCAAACTCGCAAAAATGACCTTTTCCCAGAAATCTACCCGTTAAAAATTTTATGAGAGTTATAAAAGAGCAGCCACAAAAAACAAAAAACTGAAACGAAATTCACAATGCAAACCTGCTAAATCAATACTCAATACGGCGCTCGCAAAAAACACGTGCGCTCGGCTCGACTACCTGACTGGAACTCCATTAGGTTATATTAATTTCATTATTATTCATTAGCATTTCCATTCATCTACGCTTCCTAACGTTCTTAAATTCCAATGATCATCTGCACAACCATGCTTAAAATACTTGCACATCTTTTGTTTCAGTTCTGGGACAGCGTACTCCGACGATCTCCCACATCACTCAGGAGCAGATAAAGGACATTGGGGGTGTAGTTGAGCTGGACTGCAGCGTCCAATATGCCCAGGAATACCCCGTGCTCTGGATGAAAATCAGCGCTGGCCGCCCTTCAGACCCTTTACCCATTTCCACGGGCCCCACACTAATCATCAGGGACAGCAGGTTCGCCCTCCGATATGATCCATCCAGCTCCACCTACACGTTACAGGTAAATTACTTGCATATCTTTTGTGTTTAAAGTAATTCATTAATCTAAAAGAGATTGTATTTGAACATTCCAATATCTTTGACAGTGTAAGTGAGGTTCTTTGTAATGCTGTGCTCGCAAGAGACAGCTGGGCGAAACAGAGGGGTTACCATTAGCCCATTTTCGTAAAAAATGAAGCTATTACAGTGGATCAAAATATTTTAAAATCAAAGTTTTTGAAAAAATTCTTAATAGAAATCCTTTATGAAGCATTCTGTAACGATTCCTGAACTTTGCGCTTTGTGAGCACAGTAAATTTGTTAAATTTCAATAAATGAGCTTAAAAAAAATCGCTGAAAATGGCAAAAACTGCCAAAATTTTTTCAATTTATAATTTTTCGCAGAATTTTAGTCAAAACAAAATTATCAACTATTAACTAGGACATCAAAAAAATGTTGCACAAAATTATGCTGAAAACCGTACTAAAATTTCGTTAATGTTTGGTGAATAATCTATAAAAACTGAAGAAAAAATTTCAAAATCCCAAAAAAATGTTTAATTTACTCATACGACCATGACGCGTGACTGGAACTTTTTTCTGTATTATGTATGCTACCTTGTGTTATGATAGTGTCGAAGTCTCTGATTCCTCATAGGTCTTCCGAACTAAGGCTCCGATCCACGTTATTTCAATACAAAACAACCGTCTACAGATTGAAAAACCAGTGCAACCTCAGGGTCGCCCTCAAATCACGTCTATGAATCGCACAGAGTGCATGAATTCCCTTATCGATACACTTAGGGGCCCACTCAGACTCAATTCCCGTCTATGAATTCCGCCCCTAGTTGCAAATTTTTACCTTATGCGGTAGATCTAATGATGCCGAGGTTACAGGCACATCACCGATAAATTTTTAGGCCAAATTCCATAAACTTTGGCCCAGTAGCTTTGGAAAAAAGCTTCAATCGGTGGACGGACGGATTTTTTTAAATTTGATTTTTGGAATCTACGTAATTGAAATGGAATCCAACAAATATAATTTTGAGAGGGGTTAATTTATTTTCTTTGCCTTCTTTGCAAGTCCATTATTGAAAATGATAAACCAAAATATCGAGAGAGGAATCGAGACAATACTCAAAATGCTAACATTTGAGCAAGCGTTTCCAGCAAATTAATTTTGTTTTTATAGCTTAAAGTGAAAATATACTGAATAAATCTAACACACACACAAAAAGAAAAAACTAACAGTGATATGAGCAAGTAATTTTCTAACGTTGCTATTGTTTATTCCTGTGCCTGAATAATTTGACGAATTAATTACGTATGTGTTCCATGTTTCATTTCCCATAACTCCAGACGATGTTCATTAGCAGAGACAGAAGGAGCTTTGGCTTTAGGTGTGCAAGCCTATGTTCTACCTACCTATTTTTTTCTTCTTTGTCATTATTTATCGATCCAGACAAACTTCTGGGTGTAACTCGTGCATTCAACCACCATTTCCAAATTAAGGTGCGTAACTTCCATCTCATTACTTATCGGGCTTTTTTTTCAGATCAAAGATATTCAAGAGACTGATGCTGGCATTTATCAGTGTCAGGTGATCATCGCTTTAAACAACAAAGAAAGTGCAGATGTGCTGCTGCAAGTTCGTCGTCCTCCAGTCATTTCCGATAACTCCACACGGTCAGTTATTGTAAGTGAAGGGCAGCAAGTTACTCTCGAATGCTACGCCAGTGGATACCCCTCTCCCAGAATTTCCTGGAGGAGGGAAAACAACGCTATTCTCCCTACTGGTGGCTCCATGTTCAGGTAACTGAAAGCTGTTAGTGTTTTCATTTTCGAATCTTGGAGGGAATCTGGGAGTTGGCATTAATGGATACTGGATTTCATAACTGAAGTAAGCTTAGGTCCAGTAATTTGGGAAAAAAAAGCTTTATATGGACAGATTTATTCTTATATTCTATTCTTGGAATATTTTTACAGTAAGTCTTAAACTAAAATAAATGTTAGCGGAGTGGAATATTTTTCCTTGGTCGGTTACAAAGTTCTCTTATCAGAAACTAGCCTAGTTTTCTCGCTCACTCGGTATGGCTGTATAGATGCGATAGCCTTTTACTGTAGAGGGGAACATGTAGAATGATTGGAAACGGTAGATTAATAAGGGATGGTTTATCGATTATCTACATTAACTGCAGGATATCTATACTGTATAGCGCTATATTCCAGATGAAGAATGTGAGTCGTTTATCAATGCCAAATTACCTAGCAGATACAATTATCCCTCAGATAAATTCTGTCTGGTAGATATGTAGGAGACAAATTAAGGGCGATACTGATAGAGCTACCTCAAAGTAGAGTAGGAGCTACATTTTCTTCATGGATCGACTATTGAAAAAAACCGGGTCTAACATTTCCACAACAGTGTCCATCATGCTATCAAGCTCGGGAAATAAGAAACCACCAAATTTTCCCCATTTGCTTCATTTCTAGAGAGAGAAATACACAAATTGCGATATTGCAACCTGAATTATTGTGATCTGTTAGTTGTGGACTTAATTTAATTTTCGATCTTTCATCTCGAAACTCGCAAGGGACCAAATTGGAACTTGTACGAACATTTTAAGACCAACCTGAGCCAAAACATCAACATTTACTGGGTCTATTGTGGAAAAAAAAAAAAAAAAAAAAAAAAAAAAACAGCGGGGAATGCATTGTTTTCGTGATTTCCCGCATATTTTCGCTGATTTCTCCGGGAAGACGACATCTTTCGCCAATTTTGAATGTACCATCGTGTTCTACGGGTTCAGCAACATAACTTTCTCACTGACATACGAAGTGCTCTCGATCAAATTTTAATGTGGCAGCGGATAGAAGATCGAGCGCTTGGCGAAAAAACGGCGCATTAAAACGGGCTCTCACCCCACTCCCGCCCTCCAGCCCATGGTTCGGGTGGGAGTAGAAAATTTTAAAATCGTTTATGCCCCCTTTCGGAAAAATCCAAGAAGATCCCCCTACTCGTAGACTCCCCCCACTCAGCCGTTTTGTCGTGCATAGGGACGAAAAACAGACAAACTAACAGGCGGAGTTTCATTCTTGTACAATAGTGTAGATAATTAACCAAAACATCAAATATCGACGAGTTGCCTTTGATGCAAGTATAATATGTGTGAAAGATATGGGTTGTTCCCCCTTCTAGATTATTGCAACTGCTACATCTTGGGATAATTCCTAGGCTTTTCAGCTTTCAGGATTTCCTCTGGGTGTAGCAGATTAATCATTTCCACCCTTTGAAGTGGTAACTACACCGTTTCCATCACCTCCTTGTCATATGTAGATATTTTCCCAATCAAATCCAACACTATTTTCTAGATCCACAAAAAAAGCAAGGGAATTTTTTTTTGTGGGCCTAGGAAATAATGTTGAATTTGGTTGGGAAAATGTTGAATTAGGTTGAATGTTGAATTTGGTTGGTAAAATGTTGAATTAGATAGGGAAAAGCTATATTATGTGTTGGCCAGTAACGTAATATTTGGCTTTAACTTCTAAAAACTGAATTGATTGGAATAATAAATTGATGCCCTCCAAAATTGTGTGCAACTTTTCTTTATTCTGGCAGTTTAAATTATTAAACTGCACTATTATTTCAAAACTAAAAAAGAGGCCTTTCTGTCCTTTAACTGTTTTATATTGTTCTCCAATGTTTCTCCTCAGGAACTGGGGCTTCATCAGGGAGATGCACATTAAATTCGAAATTTCAATTTAAAATAGTAAATTCTCTATGTTCTTCTTTTTGTAAGAAAATTACAATTAAAATGATCGGTTCATTAACATCACATTTAAAATTTGAGTTTAAATGTATGTCCTAGGGAGAAACGTTGGAAATATAAAACAAGGAAAGGGAAAGAAAGGCCTCTTTTGTTAAGTCTCCAAAATTTTCAGGGATTGTACGAGTTTTCATACTCAATACCTTCTTTTACAGAGGGAACATTCTTAAAATTATCTCCGTCAAAAAAGAGGATCGTGGTACCTACTATTGCGTTGCTGAAAACGGCGTTGGAAAAGGGACCAGACGTAATATCAATGTTGAAGTCGAGTTTTCGCCCGTCATCACCGTTCCCCGTCCTCGTCTAGGGCAAGCACTTCAATACGACATGGATCTCGAGTGCCACGTCGAGGCCTATCCACCTCCAGCCATTGTCTGGATCAAGGAAGACGATGAGCAGCAGATTGCAAACAACCAACATTTCAGGTACTAATCATCCAATGATTTGAGGGGTACACTACATTTTGTGCCTTTCAATGCAACCCCCCCTCCCCCTTTTGGATTTGTTTAGAAGTGTTCAATGCCACAACGCTTCCTTAATCTCGAATTTATTTCCTGTTCCATGATACTACTATTTATAATTTTTAGCCATAAATATAACTTATATGTATAAATTATAAGTATATCATCCACCAGGAGATTTGGTGATATTTCAAGGAGGCTGCATTTTCCTTCATATTCACTCATGCCTGATGTTTCGCAGTGGTGGAACTTTGAACCATCTGGGAATCTAGAGATAATAAGCAAGGAATAAAATCCTGTACCCTCTCATCACAAAGTCAGAGAAATTCTGTACCTGGCAAATTACAGATTAGAATAATACTCATCGATTTTTGGACAAACGAAACAATCCATAAAGTAAAAGTTTTAAAATAGGAGAGTCCCCTTTTTCTCTTTTGGTGACTGCTATGGTGTGCATGATACCCACGTTCCTGGATTTTGTTGACTTGGATTTTTTCATTTGTCCGAAAATCAGTGAGTATTCTAGTCTATAATTTGGCAGGCACTGAATTTCTCTGACTATGTGGTGAGGGTACAGAAATTTATTGTTTGTTGTCCCTTGATTCCCTGAGGATTCATTTTTCCACTATGGTAAAAGGTCATGCATAAGTAAATAAAGTAGGTGAACAAAAATAAAGCCTTAAAAAATAGCCTAATCTCCTGGTGTAGGTACATACTTGAGTAATCCTCAGCAGTTTAAGAACGTAGAATCACTGTCAGGCACTCAAAAACTACGATGAAACTGTACATTCATATTCAGGAACATGAAAAATCATGATATTTCAATTCATCAGTTAAACAAATGAAGTGTGCAAGTTTTCAGGTTGAACGGTGCTCACCAATCTATAACTGTTATTATATCCTTGTTTCTGAAGATGTATATGTTACCGGCAAAGTATGAAATCCAGGCATTGTATACAATGACTAGTCGTTCTATACAATGCCTAGGCAGTGTATATAATGCCTACCATTGATTTAGTCAAAGTATAAATACTCATCATTCTGACCTACATGTCCAACATATCTGAATTTTTACTAAGGGATTGACTACTTGATGTTATGAATTTTTGAGATGCGAGCTTGCGAGCATCCCGACCAACAAACTATACACATCATTCAGACATATATCTTCAACAAAGGTGCCTAGACCAGGTCAGAATGATGTGTATAGTTTGGTGGTCTGGATGCTCGTAAGCCCGCATCTCAAAAATTCATAACATCAAGTAGGTAGTCAATCCCTTAGTAAAAATTCAGATTTGTTAGACATATAGTTCAGAATGATGAGTGTTTGTACTTAAACTAAATCAATGGTAGGCATTCTATGCACTGCCTAGGCATCGTATAGAACGCCTAGTCATTGTATACAATGCCTGGATTTCATACTTTGCCGGTAACATATACACTTGAAGCAGGAACTAATTTAAGCTGTTCACTGTAATGTTTTTGTTCGTGTCCAAATTCCGATTAATCAAATTTGCACTAGATTGCTTTAGGACTGGGCACTTGGAAAAATGTTCAAAAATATTGAAGTAGGTTTGTTTGAAAAATTTTTTGGGCGATCTGTGTCATTCAATTTTTTATCATTTATCATTTTTGTTTATTATCTGTGGTTTAAAAATAAGTCTTTTTTTTCCAATACAAATTTTGATTGCTTCTTCTTCCTGGGCATTTTAATTGATTTGTTTTATTATTATTATTATTATTTTGAACCAATATCTCGAGAGATTTTCAAAAAGGTGCTGTTTGATACGTATTCTTCAATCTTATATGAACGAGTGCAGAGTTTATAAAAACTATTAACTTCAGATAATCAAAACATTTTATACCGGTTTTTATCACGAAAAAAATAGCTGGAATTCATTCCATCAGTTTAAATACACTGTACATTTTCTATTAGCCCTGCTCCTTACGAAAGGTAATTGCATATATCTAATGGTATACACATGTATCGAAGTATTATTGTGTATCTATTTAATTTAGTGTGATTAATATCATAATATAATCGTTATACGTTTTGATACAGTGTCTCCCACTTTGCGACTGCCGACGAATTTACCGACACGACCCTCCGAGTTATTACCATTGAGAAACGTCAGTATGGCTATTACAAATGCAAAGCCATAAACAAGCTGGGTGCTGCCGAGGCCAAAGTGCACCTGTTCGGTAAGTAGATAAGTGTGTGATTCGAATCGTGATACCTATGCTCCTTGTCTAGCATCATTGAAATTCGTATGTGCTCATTTAATTAGCTCTGTCGTATGAAACAATTTTTTAATTGTAATCTACAAACACCGAAGAAGATTTTTCGAAAAATTCTGTGTATATTTTACGCTAATGAAGTTTTCTAAAAGCCACCTGCCATATCGGTCATAAAAGCCAGTAATTCCTGTCATGCATCTTGAATCATGTCCATAGCTTTTGACTGGATGTTCAGTTCTTAAAGTTTGGTATCTGGCTCTCCCAGAGTCTTATCATCTGGGGCCTACAAGGTAGGTCAAGATTACACGATTTATTTTAGTGGCAGTATGGATTAATAGCTATGAGTTTTTTTCTTCAGTTTTCTGCAAGAAAGTGTGGGAAATGTGTGCGTTTATCCTGACTTCCATACATTTTCTT
Source organism: Adelphocoris suturalis (assembly GCA_030762985.1). Classification (NCBI taxonomy): domain Eukaryota; kingdom Metazoa; phylum Arthropoda; class Insecta; order Hemiptera; family Miridae; genus Adelphocoris; species Adelphocoris suturalis. Next base: position 129,817,780 of record CM061043.1, on the reverse strand, counting down.
CATCCCTTTTATCAAATACTTGACACCTTAGTTCCTTATTAGTTAGATCATGTAATGGATTTACTAACGGTCCGTGACTTTCTGCTCTCAGTGTGGTTTGATGTTACTTTATGGTGTACCTAATCCTTGAGTGAAATTGCGTTAAACAATGTGCATGGCAACTGTTCTCCAGCTTGCCCAGCTCTCATCATATTCAAATTACTTACGTCGATTACCTTCATACACTGACTTCATAATGAAAATGAACTGAAACGAAATGTTAACGTATCTAGTAATAAATATCTTGAGTTTGGTGAAATTGGTTGTTGATATTTTCCATCTGACTGATTTCAGAAAGAGCAAACTTTTGCAACATAACAAGAACTTAAAACATGATTTCCATTGGATTCTTGCCTGATTTATGAGTTTATTAGAAAAATTCATTTGCCTAAAAGTTTCCACCAGAGTCTCTAAGTTTAAATTTACTTACAAGATGAAATGATGTTTGGATAATTATCATAGTGCTCTCTTGGCAGTTTCAATGGTGAGGAGACCAACGCTGAAAATCCTATTCTTTGTTCCATCCGCCCAAAAAGCGAAATGACATTATAGCATCCTAGTTTCAGAAAGGTAAACGCAATTTCATGTTAGGTACCTAATTTTTCAAATTCGAGAGAATTCCCTTTATCTTTTAGTAGCATTGAAGAATGCAAAATAGTGTTTTCCGTATAGAAATAATAATGTATGATCAGTCGTTGGAAATGGTAACTACAAAATCCTTGGCCATTGAGATTTCGGCATAATCATCTTTTCATCACTCAGTGTAATATAGTTGTACCATTGCTTGTGAATGTTGATTTGACCCTTGTTTGCTTGGCTTGCCCGTTTGGAAAACGTTGTGTTGTGTTACAGAAACTGTAGTGCCTGTGTGCCCGCCTGCATGTGGTCAGGCACGGTACAGCTCGGCTTCAGCTACTGATAAGTCCATGGTGGCCTTCCTCTTGCTTCCTCTCATGGTCTTCGGAAACAGGTAATTATAGATCATAGTCTTAGCTTTCAGTAATGTTAGTCATTCTTATTGTATTGATGATGTTGATTCAGGATTTGATGCGATTTTTGGGTTGCCCATAATTTTTGTAGTTATGTTCAGGAAAAACTCTAGCGGTCTCTGAGCCAGTTCCACCAACGAGAGTTAACTCTCGAGTTAAGTAACGCAGGATGTAGATAATAACCGCGAGTCAATGTTTTCACTGTTTCACCATCAATTTTTAATCCTAAATTAGCCAATCTACGGATCAATTATTAACATCCGAGTTACTGTTCTCAGACCAACAATTATTGAACAACAGCTGGTAAAAATGGAGCTACATTAATATTTGTCCGCCACACTTCGCCATTCCAACATCGAAATGGAAGATGTCGAGTACAGTTTGGTGGCAAAAATTACTCTGTGGCGGCAATGTTTATGTTTTGGAAGGTTATCGTTATCATTTCAGACTGACCACTTGAGATTAGTTGATTGTTCTTTTGTTTTTGGCGATCCTTTTCATGTTGTATGAAACTTTTTCCACTATCAAGTCTAGCACAAAATGAATAGCCCCTTTGGATAACGATCAAAAACATTTGCCTTCATTTTTCTTTTGGTTAATGAAATACCCAAGTAATAAGCCTGCCTGGTTACTTACAAATCAATTTATTATACTAGTACTTCGAGAATTGTTCATACTTAATACTTCATCTATAACTCTGCTTGGTGTAGCTCAGCTGCTTTTATTTTTGGAGCACTGTAACATAAGATTTTAGAATAAATTGAGATGTTTCCAATGAGAGATGAACCATTTCCGTCGGATAAGAACTGACGTTGCTATATTTCCCTTGGAACGGTTCCATTGTAAGTGAAAATCGTCGGAAAGAAATTTTAGTGAGTAACGCTGTAAAAACTGTCAGTTTTCCTGTTGTGCGCCAAAGTAGAAAACATAAAAATTTCACAATCATTGCCCATCCACTTAGGCAAGTGGTCCACTCTTTCCCTACATATTCTCATTAGAGGAATTGTCACTGCCTGATTCCACAAAAACGTCGTCTTCCGAAGACAAATTCATTTCTCTTCGATGTCTGGACGGAATAGGAAATGAATAATTACGGAAATACGGAGGGATCAAATTATGAAGAAAAAAATGGAAAACCACGGTAGATACACAACCTTACAAGATGGCAGGCTGTGAGATCAGCTCTGTTCAGAATTAGCGCTGATCCGTGGGTTAACCCATCCCAACAGGTGGATTCCAGAATCTGTGTGTTATCGCCAAAAGATCCTAAGTATAAAGCATTGGTTGGAAAGGTCGTTTTGCCGTTTTGACGAGAAAACTCATGGTACTGGGTTAATCCAAGGAAAAATCCCATTGGTGGAACAAGCCCTAAGAGGTTTGATTAAAATGGCCTTGAATAGCACAGTAGGCAAAAGCACTGCCACTGAAGAGCTTTCCTAACAAAGAAAGTAAAGGCACGAGTTAGAACACTGTCGAGGCATCACGTGTCTTTGGCCGTTACATTTGGCGCAGGGCAGTAGGACACGGCCTTACTGTGTAATTCCTCTCGAGCTAAATCTACACATTCCATGATGTAGTATCTTCACTTCCTCACTCACTTCAGTCAAAACACACAATGACAATGACCTCACTCGACTGCCACTTCTTTCAGCGAGCGTCTGTTGAGCAGTAGCCTGCAGTTTTACTTTGTCATTCATCCGACACCAAATTAGTCGAAGAAGTTTGATCATATTGGCCTTGGTAGTGCAGTTGGGAAAAGTACAGTAACTAAAGTGCTTTCCTCTTGAAGAAAGTAAAAGTACGAGTTCAAACTTTGAGAAGGCATAAAACATTTTTGGGCCATAACAGTTATCCACAATCTTGAGGCGTGTATTATTTCTACTGTTGGATGTTCATGTTCGATCGAACATTTTATTCAGATTGTTTGATCAAGATTGATAATACTCGTGGAAGATATATAATCTGATTGCATAACAAACAATTCATTTGTGATCATGGTCGGTCGTAGTGGTTGTTCGTTGTAGTCATCACTGTATCTGATAAGTAACAATAAATTATTTCTACACGTAGAATTCTCCCCCACGCAATAGAGAGTTTTTGTTCTTCCCGTAATTTTCTACCCGTGTACGTGAAAAGACTGAAATAACAACTGCGAGTACGTCAACGTGTAGAACTACGCGTGTACGGGAAAAAGGCTCATTTACACGTGCGCGGGATAATGTATTCGTTGGCATTTCAGCGTACGGGTAGTCATCATAGCCTGACGCAAAGGTAACAACAGTTGCCGGTAACCACAGTGTGACCAAGGTAACCGCAGTTACGCAGTTACCAGATAAGGTAACCACAGTGTGATTCGGTCAACATGTCGAGAGGTTATAGTGAAGTGCTCCGCTACAAAATTCAAAGCAATAAATTTATTTATAACTCATGTATTTATAAATAATCATAAAGCAATTAATTATTTAAATGAAATGTAGTTTAGGTGAATGACCTTTGTTATCACGTTAGCGTGACGTTAGCTTTTGGTTTTTCGCGTATACGTGTAGCAATACGCGTAAAAATCACGTGAAGAGCTAGCATCTCCAGCGTAAACGCGTAAACGGGAAAAAATCATACGGGAAGAACAAAACTCTCTAATATCTCAACAAATGTCTGAGTATCCAATGCTACTGTTTTCTTCCTTCTTGATTTCAACTGCAAATTTGAATCCAACCATAAAACCTACCTAACACTATGAAAATAAATAATGATAATAATTATTGGTTGGATTGGTTGTTCTAGTACTCAGAGTACTCAAAGCACTTACAATATGTAGAATTTACTGAGTTCAGCAGACCCTCTTTACTGGTCCCTCATTAACGGAAGATGAGCCTTCAGATGTAACACACTTATATCTCGGGGCCTTAGAGGGTGTTTTAGCTGTGTACTTTTACCAGCCACAGGCCGGACAGAGTTGGTTTCACAGGGATTTTTAAAATTTAGCCTTTAGGGAGAACGTACCTACTGCTATTCCGCCCGGCCTGTTGGCACCACTGTCCGCAGCCCAAACCTCTTATTGTTTCTAAGCTCGCACCTAGAACGTGTCTAGCTCTGAGTTCTTACACTTTCTTATTCTCTTCAAACACAATAAAGTCCGGATTGTGGTTTTCCATTAATTAGGTAAATGTCAAAACTACCCGAGGCTGTGGTGTGTGAGAAGATTTTAGTGAATTTAGTATATTTATTTCAAAGTTATGTTTCGTACGCAGGGGGACACTCTCTCCTGGGATTCGGTTTAGCATCCGAAACAAGACGGGGAAGTGTTGACGAAGATTCTTGGGTACAACAGTTCTCGCACACATCTGACCGACCGGGAAAGATAGTTTCCCTTCGCACCCGTTCGGAGTTGGGGAGATCTGCAAGTGTTACCATTTGATTCAGCGTGAAAAAATACGTAAAAATCGGCCACCAACTCAAGTTTTTTTAGGGGGTCATTTTTCATGAAAACCTCGATTTCATAGAAAAAAAAAACCATGTTTTTCAAGATACAAACATTATTTTCTCCTCTAATTAGCAAAGTAAAATAAAAATTGATTATACCGCTAGAAAGCTGAGCTTTTGGGCAAGTTTTTTCTGCAATGTGTACGGTTTTTTAGCATCTTCTTTCAATACTTAACGCACCTTGAAAAAACAGTAATTTTTAAAAAGTGAATAATTCTCGTTTTTAGTCCATTTTTTCGCCTACTTAAAAATAATCCAAATACCTCGGAGAGATGGGAAATCCAACGCTCTTTTCAACGATATATTTATTTTTAATTTACATTTTAAGTTAGGGGGAGATATGGCCATTTTAGTGACGTAAGGTCAAAAACACGAGAAAAAAACTTGAAAGTGAAAAAACTCCAAAAATCAAGGGTTAAAAAAAAATTGCAAAGAGGAACTTTTTGTTGGAAATCGATCCCTAGGAGGTTAACAATCTTAAGTGTGAACACCCTGTAGAATCGACTGACGGATTAACAATGTAAATTATCGTTGAAGAATTACTGGTAGGTACTATGACCTGCGAGGCTATAAAGATATGCTTGGAAAACAACGTTGAGCACTTCACCGAAACTATGACTATGCGACTGACGAATATAACTGTACTGACTTGACCTTAATTCTACACGAAGAGGGTGTTAGTGTCGCACTAGCGGAACAATTGAAGCCTAGCTAAGGGATGTCAGGAAAGTGATGCGCCTATATACCAATAAAGGATTATTATTATTATGAAAATACATGCTTCTTTCACTCTCCCACAATCATTGGAAAAATTAAAAATTCTTTAAAGTATTCCATTCTACTATCCAATAATCCAATATTTGTTAATCTCTTTTCCAGAGTATGAAGTACCTAATATCAACTACAAAAAAGTCATCTATAGCCACGGGACCTTTACACATTTGACTGCAGCCCCCATCAGCGCAGCTCTTCTCTTGCACGTCTTGGTAACTTTTTGAGTTATTCCATTTCACTTTTTTATTTATTTTTCGAAACTTGGAAAGCTATTTCACGTGATGTTTTCCCAAACGGTAGTATCCAGCTTTATTCACCCGTTGATTGATAGGTTTTTTTTAGCGCACATAAAACTGCTCTCACGAGCGTACATGTGCCTTTTGGAAACATGTAATCAAGTGATATATTGTAAATATTGAGTTGTCTTTCAAACCCAAGACAAAGAATCTCAGATAACCGAGGGCAGAACCCTCGGTTGTTTTTTTTAAACAATGGTAATCAAATTTTGTTTGTTTTAATTTTCAATTTCGTTCACGATCTGTGGACATTTAGACATGGGTGAAACCCTTTGTGTTGTGAAGTTTTAAGAAACTTCACTGTTGATCACTGTTTTATACTTAGATCATTTCTTATGTGATTCAAGAAATGCATTTCATAAGTATTATTGATTCCATCCATTTGAGATTTTAGTTGTATTCCTTCAATTGGTTTTTTCAGTGTACTCAGGTAGATATTATTTTAAGCATTAGGGACTTTTATTCTATGTAATATTTTTAAAAAAAGTAAGAGTGATTTTGATCTGACATGGAATGCCGTTTCGTACCTGTTTTATTTTTTCGAGTGTTTGAATGATATTCTTTAAAACATATCATTTTGGTTTGGTTCAGTCAGCAGTTTTTTAAACACCGCACTGCGAGAAGAAGGAACTTTGCAATGAAATTAGCCTTCTTAATTCATTAGGTGTCGTTTCTCATGTGTCTATAGTTTTGCGCGTATGCGTTGAGTTGTGAGTAAATCCTAATTAATTAAAAACAGGCATATTCACAAACAGTGCCCAAATACTGCATCTCCGCGTTAATATTTTGAGTGGTGTTTATTTTGTTTGAAGTATTTTAAATTGTATGGTCTTCCGCGATTTGAAGTCGTTTTGTAACGATACTTTGATTCCTAATTCGAAACCGTTGCTGTTTGACTGCTTAAAAATTCATCTATCTCGTATTGCGTACTATTCTGTATTCAGCCCATTGCTTCAACGATTCAAACGTAAATACCTACACATTATAACATAATTTTTGTAATTGTGGACCATTTCCATGTATATGTAAGAATGTAATCAAATACACTGATCAAAAATTAATAAAAACAGAATAGTTGACTTTTTACTCATAATTTTAATCTCAAATTAATTTAAATTCTGAACTATAGTAACATAACACCGCAATTAAATAATGTATAGGTGGTTCTAGTTTGACTGCATTTTCATTAACACTTCTTTTCGTATAGTTAAGTAATATTTCATTTCGCTTTCATGTAGAGTACTATGCAATATTTTTATAAATATTTTGTACATTTTTTAAAAGACCTAAAATAGTTTTGATTGATGTGTTGTACTGTAATTTCCTTTTGAGGTCCAACTGTGTAGATGTATTTTTGAATGACGCTTGGTGTGTTTGCCAATTGTTTTGTAAAATTGTAGGAATGAAAAAAATTGTTTACTGTTGAATATAATTGAATTCATGTTTACATAACTGCCAATGTAACAATGAAATTTTGGTTCATGACATTACACTTATATGAATCTGATATATTTTTTTTTAGTTCAGTCTCAGGATAACATAGTTTGATTGATTGTGCAACATAGGTTTCTGTCACTCTTTGATATCATATTAGCCATTTATCGCGTTCAATCGTGCATAATTTATATACGTATTCTATGAAGTTAAAATTCTCAAGACTAACCTGTATTAAGCTCGGATTGTATTAGAAATTTCGCGAATTTTCCCTATTATTAATAGGTAGCAATAAATTAGTGATGACACTTTTGTAAATCAACAATTCGTTACTTCGATACTGATGACCATCGAAAGAATCCATCCCGTTGTACAGAACACAGATTCGATTTGTCATGGAGTCTGATTTTAGGCTTCACTAAGGACGTTTGAAAACATATTTTTAAGGAATTATTTTATAAGATGCTGGATGTAAACTTGTTTGCACAATAATTTTCAGAATAAATTGTAATATGGTCAAAATTGTGAAAATATTTATTTCTTGTTATTAAAATATATTTAACCTAACCAATTTCGGCGAAAGTGAGTACAGGAGATAGAGGGGAGGTTAGTTTTAAGAAAGATTCGTTCTTCTGGCTCATTTCTAGTGGACCCATATCATGCAAAAGAGATGATGAGAAGATTGATAGGTCTAGTAGACAATCTACCCCGAAAAAATTCTAGGAAGTTGTTCAGACTAACCTTCTTGTAATAAGTCTCACATTTTAAAAAATGCTCGTTTCCAGTTAATACATGTGATGGATATGGATGGTTCCCCTTCACGTTTCTTGTAACTGCCACCCCTTAGGATATTTTTTAAGCCCAGGGCAAACACAAGGTCACTCTGTTGGGGAAACGCAACATGCCGCGGTAGCTATGGGTGGTCTCGGGGCTTGGTGGCTCTGGGGGGTCCCTAGGAACTCATCGAACACAAACTCATCGAAAATATGAACTCGAGACTTTTGAGACTTTTTGATGGCCTCATGGATTAGGCAACTAGTCGAAACTGAATGGATGGGAAAGTCGTCAAAAATATGAAATTAAACATTAGGATATAAATTGGAAAGATAAAAATGATTTTTGATGAGTTTTCTAATACCTGTGGAAAGTGATCAAAAACTGATAAAATGAAAGTCATTGAAAGGAAAGTTATCAAACCAACCCTTTAAAAGGCTTCTACTATCTGTATTGTCCCGGGACCTGCGCTACTAAGGCCTCATTTCAAAAAAGACCCATGCTAGTAGGCCCAGAATCGCCGACCATCCCATAAAAAATGCTATGAAGTGGCACGATCTCCCTCACTAATATTCAATTTCTTCCGAGCCAGATTGAGATATCGACCAGCGAAAAGTATGAGATAATCTCAAGACTCACATTTGAGTTGGAATGAACGTTTATATTGTGTTCACTCAAACCTTTCAATGAACCTTTTTCTACTAAGACGTCTCTCTTCATATATTTCTCAATGTGTACTCTTCAAAGCATATCATGGGTTGTTCTGTTCAGTAGTGTCGTATGGAATCAGAGAGACTAGGTGCTAGTGAGCAGTTGAACCTCATAAAACCAGTACGCCATCCAAAAGAAGGTATATAAACGTCTGTTCTATAGAAAGTAAGGGGTTTGGCCTGGTATTCATGGTGGCCATGAGTTGCAATAATAGCAGGTAGTTCAAGGTTGACACGAAGGTGGCGAGTTTCCCATCAACTATATTATTCCGATAAGTGTCCCTACTGTGCGGGACAGCAGTCGAAAGAAAAATAAATGCAAACTCATTACTAATTTTATGCGGATAAATTGATTTGACGAAGTTTTTAAATGAGTTTCTCGTCCATGGAGTTTCGACGAGTTTCCAACCCGAGCGGGAAACTCATAAAAAAATCTCGAGTTTAGATTTTTGATGAGTTTCTTAGTCCCCGCTCTGGATACCCCAAGAACCCAGATATTCCACCTTGTGAAACACTTGTTCCTTCCCTTGCAATCATTTTTACTGTTTTTATTTTCATGTTTTTTAAATTTACTTAATTTTACCCGTAGGTAAAAACAGTTTACAAGCCATAAAAAGTAAGAATAAATCCAGAAATATACTATCAATATTGTGTCGTTTGTAGTTAACCGCAAGAGTTGTCCCATGTGTTATGATTAGGGAGGTACTAAGTCAACCACTGTTGGGATACCGAAGTGTAGACGACTGTGATTTCCGTGATAAAAGCTTATGCAATGTTTTTCCATCGCTAATGGTTAAGCCTGCTCAAGGTGCAACTGAAAAGTCATGGATTTTTATCTAATGAGAATGCTGCGGTAAGTTTCCACTTTCTAGGTAGTAATTCCCTAATACAGGGGTTCCCAACAGGTGGTCCGCTGACCCCCGGGGGTCCGCGAAGGGAGACCCGGGGGTCCGCGAGCTGCTTTAAAAAAATATAATTTAAGCTTATTTTTTATTAGGAACTCTAATGACAGCAATGAACGCGCAGTCGCAGCGTTGCAGGCTCGCAGGAGTTGAGGAAGGGGATCGTGCATGCAGAGTAGCGCTAACATAACCTAGCGTTATTTGTTGTGTAGAAAGTACAATAGTGACTATTTGCAGCTTGGGTTTACTCAGACTGACTCTGAAAGTGAGCCTAAACCACAGTGCGTTATTTGCTTTGAAACACTTTCGAACGAATGTATGAAACCAGCAAAACTTCGGCGGCATTTGGAAACAAAGCACCCTGAATATAAAAGTAAGTCTCTAGAATTTTTCAAACTTAAATTGGGAGAGCTAAAAAAGTGTCAGAAAAATATAACTAAACATGTTGCCACACTAGCTTCCTATGAAGTTTCGCAGCTTATCGCAAAAACTGCAAAAAACCACACGATTGCAGAGGATCTTATCCTTCCTTCAGCTATCATCCTGTGTAAAAGAATGTTGGGTGATGCGGCAGCTAAGCTTGTAAGCACTGTTGCTCTTTCCAACAACACTGTCCAAAGACGAATCACTGATATGGCGGATAATATTGAAAATACATTGTTTCCTCGCCTTGAAACATGTGATATGTTTGCTCTACAAGTAGATGAAAGCACCGACATAGCAAAAAAAGCAATAATGCTGGTTTTTGTTCGTTATTTATGGGAGGGTCAAATATTTGAAGATTTTCTGTTTAGCTGTGAACTACCCCATACTGATGCCGATGCTATTTTCACTGCGTTGAATGATTTGTTCAATAAAAATAACATAAGTTGGGAAAAATGTGTAGGTTTGTCTACAGATGGGGCAAGAGCTATGGCCGGCCACAAAATAGGCCTGAAAGCTCGCGTTGAAGCGGTTGCTCCTAACGTGGTATGGACACATTGTTGCATCCACAGAGAAGCCCTAGTAGCTAAAAGGCTGCCTGAAAGGTTGCAAAAAACATTAAACGAAATAGTTAAAATTATTAACTTTATCAAGACTCGACCTTTGCAATCCAGGTTATTCTCTTTGTTATGCAAAGATATGGGGAGTGAGCATACACAGCTTCTCATTCATACGGAAGTTCGTTGGCTTTCCCGTGGTAAAATCTTGACAAGGTTTTTTGAGCTCAAAGATGAAGTCCGAGTCTTCCTCGTTGAAACACAGTACTCCAACCTACTTAACAACTTCTCTTGGCTTTGTTCTCTTGCATACCTGTCTGATGTGTTTGAACATTTAAATTCTCTGTACCTAAAATTACAAGGAAATGATGTTGACTTGTAAGCGCGATGGTAAAGAAGTGTGAGATCTGGGCAAAAAGGGTGGAAAAAGACCTACTAACTAACTTTCCGAATTTGAAAGGGTTTTTGGAATCATCGGAACTGAATGTGCCCCATGAAGTAAAAGATGACATCAAGTCTCATCTCCAGTGCTTCGGGAGTATTTCCCGGAGCCTAATCATGAGAACGACTGGATTCGAAATCCATTCAAATGCCTTGAAGTGGACCAAATCCAAACCCTTACAGAAGAGCAACAAGATCAACTTGTGGACCTAACAAGTTGTGGTACAATGAAAACCGCTTTCAGTGATGGAAATATCACTGAGTTTTGGTTAAAAGCCAGCAAAGACTACAGTGACGTTAGTAAGAAAGCGTTACAATGTATACTTCCTTTTGCTACTACCTACCGTTGTGAACAAGCCTTCTCTGCAATGTGTGTAATGAAAAATAAATACAGAAATAGACTCGACATCAAATCTGACTTTAGAGTTAAAGTGTCAAACATCCAGCCCAATATTTCCGGTATAATGGAAACCAAGGAACGATTCAACTCTTCTCATTGATCTTACACTTACACACTTCAAGAAGACATTCTTACAAGAAATAAGTTAATCTGAGAGTTATAAATTTGTCCTTATGTTTTTGTATTGATGTGACTGCAATTAAGCAATATACTTTCAATGTAAAATAAATGATTACTTGTAACAGCCGCCTGTTTCTCTTTCCATGTGATCTATAACTGTATATATAAAAATACATAATAACAGACTGGTATAAAAATTAACTAAAAACTACAGTTTTACCAAACTAGAAGGGTAGGCCTAATTTTTTTGTAACGATAAAATTTCCCTTTTTGTAATTTTATATAAATTAGTACGTATTTCACTGTATACCGGTATATTAATATATTAAATGCATTAGTGGTACAACATAAATGCGTGCATAATGTATACATATAAGTAGGGGGTCCTCAAAATATTTGTAATTTTTTTAGGGGTCCCTGGAAAATTTGTGTTGGGAACCCCTGCCCTAATAAATAATTGAGTGTTGCTTGAAACTGGAACCCGAGAAAACAAATATGTAGCAGTGCAGTAGCTCGTCCATAAAAACATCGTTAAGTAATGCATGCTATACAAGTACATCCCTAGGGGTTGGCAATTTTAGTGGTCTTTGCAAATAAGTCGTGGTTTCACTATATGTACTCCTCCATTTATAACCTAACATGAATATGTTACAAGCAGAACTGCTTTTACAAATTGGTTAAAATATCAAGATATACCGGGAATCCCCCCCCCTCCCCCCTATCCAACATTATGAAATTTTAAATGACTGTTAAAATCCTACTGTAGGTACCTACCTGTCTAACAGAGGTTCCGTTCCGAATTTCAGCGTCGTTGGATTAATTGGATAGAAATTAGCGTTAAGAGTTCACTCAGCTGATTAGGGTGGTTTGGGGAGTTATACGTAATTCTATCCTACGTGTCGCACAGAGGCGTTTTAGCTTCTTAAGATAAATAGCTTATAAAATTGCGTTGAGTTCACTCAGCTGATTGGAGTGGTTCGGCAAGTTAAAATCCTATCCTAGTTGGCTCACAGAGGCTCCGTTCCAAATTTCAGCTTCGTAGGATAAATAGCATAGAAATAGGATTTTTTGAACCACGAAATCTGCTCACACTGCTGATTATCAATGACGGTTTTTGCAACTACTTTATTCTGAATGACAATCTGATCATTTAGCGACCCATCCCGTCAAATTCGGTCCTGCAATTCTCGAGTTGAAGCACTTTCACAAGGATACCCTTACTAATATGCATCCATACACGGAAAAAGTGAATACAATAGAACATTAAAAAAAAAAAGAAAAAGCGCTAAAAAGCGAACGATATTATAAGAGGTGTCTTACCAAGGAAAGGAAGCAAATAAGTAGGTACCTACATCAAATTCATCAGTTATACTGTTGCTGAAGTTTCTCGATAGACAAACAGTTGTTTTTATTGAATAACACCCAAGCTAGCATGGATAAATATATACTGCTATAAGACTATAAGGATTAGCGTTACCCATGGAGGTACTTCAACTATTTTTATATTGAAGAAGATTCCATCTTAAGAAGTTTGGTATCAACCGCACGCTCTTCAGATGATTAGTTTTATTTTAACGGTTTTTCAAAGTTCGCGCACTGGGGACGTCAAAGCCCCCCCCCCCCCCCCCCCCCCACCACAACCAAGCGTGAAGTCACCAGTGCATGAAACTGGTAAATCATAGGAAAAAAGTTCTAGTCATGCAGCATGATCGTGTGAGCGAATTTTCTTAAGTTATCTATCGTATTATAATTGTTAAATTGTATTGAAATTTGAGCAATTTCAGTGGAAAGAAATAGTTAAAAACCAATTTATGACAAAAAACTCGTACTAAATAAAATTTGGTGATTCAAAAAACATTTTGGATTTTAAGGTTTTTATTGCAGTTTTTATAGATTTTTCAGCAAATATTAATGAAATTTAAGCACGTTTTTCCGCATAATTTTGTGCAAAATTTTTTTAACGTCCTAGTTAATCGTCAACAATTTTGTTTTGACTGAAACTCTGCTAAAAACTATAAATTTAACGACTTTTGGCCGTTTTTAGTGATTATTTGGGTACATTTTTTGAAATGTGACCAATTTGATGAGCTCAAAATTGTTGGCCAACGAACTCATCCTTTCGTTTGAAAAGCTTTATTTTTTGGCGCTAGAACGGGATTTTTATCTCAATCCTAAGGTGAGTAATCACCTGGAATGACACACACATGTATACATATGAAAAATTGTTAAAATATAGGAATCTTTTCAGAATGCCTCAAAACGGATTTCAATAAAGAAATTTTTCAAAAATTTTGATTTTAAAATTTTCCGAGCCATTGCAATAGCTTCATTTTCTACGAAAATGCGCTAAAATGACTCATCGTAGGAGACTGCGGGATAGAGTCAACTTTCTTACGACGGAACCTATTTCAATTTAAAAATATAAAATGAATACGTGGATAACTCATTAGAGGGGTGTACTTTAGTCCCCCCCCCCCCCTCTTTTAAAAAAAGAAGATTTCTCGACTTAAAACCAACGTTTTCTAATTTTAAAAATACGATTTGGAATCGTTAGACTTCCCTTTTCTCCATCATTGACATTAGAAAATTCCTAAAAATGATTTACATTAATTAATTGGGATTTTAATAAGTTGGGGGGCAGCATTGAAGTTGTTGCCTAGTCTAAAAACTTTAGTCCTGCCCCCACTATTTAATTTGCAGTAACAACCAGAAACTTGAGAGTTTGATCGAATCTTAAGAGTTCTGAGGCGATAATATTGCAATAAGTAATCACTATGGGAGTTATTGGACTCGTCCCATCAAACCAATTAGTCGGATGTTTTGGACTCGACTCTGTTTGTCCTTGGGAGAGTCTGGGGGATCTTCCATTCTCCGATTCGAACCAAAGATTTTGATCTACTTGTCCAACTAATCTATTTTCACTAACAGGATTGATTTGATATAGCTTTATTTATTTCTGAGGTGCGGACTTGCGAGCGCATCCAGACCACCAAATTATAAACATCACTCACATTACATACCTACATACAATTAAAATATTCTAAACCAATTTTTCTGGTAAAAAGTAGTTTAGTTGGACAAGTAGATCTGAATGATGTGTATACTTGGTGGTCTGGATGCTCGCATCTCAAAAATACAAAGTCCAGCTGTCATTAATCGACTTACTGCTTCACGGAGACAAATTTAATAACTCCCATAAGTGAACTGATTAAGTATTTATTGCAATATTATTGTATCTAAACCCCTCTGTAGTGGATTTAGATATGTTTTACTTGGCGTAGGTAGGCCAAGTCGGACATTTATATTCCGGTTATGCGGGTTAGTCCCCGACTCATTCCCGTGAGGAATGTGAGCGGATCCGCCAAGGTCAACTGGCTTGGCGGACTGAAATGGGAAATAGTTCGTGTCGCAGCCGCGTGGAGCGCTGGGCTCGCGTAGCAAGTGCTGGGTTCGATCAGTTTGGTACTGAGCCGTTTTGTAATATTCCGGCCTTAGATTTATATCTGAAAGGGGAATATGTTGAGCTTGGTTGAGGTACTGAAAAGTATCCTTCGCTTTTTGTGCATTTGGAGTGTATTTGACACTCGGATCGGCCGGGTAAGCCTGCGTCGAATATCGTGGGTATTCGGACAGCTTGGTCGAATCGTAATGATCGGCTTCAGAGCGAGTCTGAAAGGTATCCTCGATCTTTTGTATAGGCGAGGCTTGATCGAACGTTTCTTGAACGAATACGTCGGGCGAGAAGGCGATCCGGACGTGAGGGTCGCGCCTTGCGCTGTCTTCAGCGGATTCGCCGTGTAGCCGGTAGGGAGCACTACGGGGGCTACTCGGCCCGGCTTCGCCGTCATCTGCCTCCCCTTGCAAGGGGAAGTAGGACGGCCGACGTTCCATCGAAATAACCGAGTTTTAGCTCGTTTCGATGCCTCTATGTGTGAAAAATAGAGGGTTTGGGAGGTGGACTCGCTTGACAGAGCGTCTTTCCAATGCTCGTATGTCAGGGTCCTACCTCGTAGCCTTGAAAAAGGCTTCATGGAAGAAGGGAGAAGGAAGGTTCACTCAATGTAAAATGGCGTGCCGAGATCTCTCCTTTGTTTGGAGCGCTATCTTTGGTAAGTTTTTTGAACTAATGTAGTACATATCCCGATCGATGGATCGCACTATTTCCAGACTAAGGTTCATCTCTCGCTTGAAGAGCATTCTATTGGTAGGCAGTTTGAACTAAAGTAGTACATTTCCCAACCGCTAGATCCCACTACTTCCAAATAAGGGTCGAATCCCGCTTTCACAATATAATATTTAAATATACAAAATGATCTAACCTCATCAGTCCCAGAGGTAAATTAGGAATTCCTAATTTCCCTGTCTGGGACTGATGAGGTTATCATTTTGTACAATTAAATATGCTAAGGGTGAGGGCGGGATTGAAAGAAAGAACATTTATTTGTATAATATAGGCCACACAAATATAAAGGGGGCAACACAATTTTCCTAAAGAATAAAAATACTGAATTGGACCAACCATTGGAATTAAATTAAAGTTGATCCTCATCCCAATATTTCTAAATTATAGAAGAACCAGTAAAATTAATTCGAAACTCTTTCAGATGACTTCTACCTTATTTAAACTCATTTATTCATATTGCACTTATGCAAGTTTCAATTCAATTCAAATAAAACACTTCAATACGATTATCACTATATTTACAGGAACTATTACATTTATTTTACATATTTATAAAGCTTAATTCTTAATATACCTATCACATATGTACATATTATGTGCTACAACTAGTGCTTTTACATTTACATACTATCTTTATTTACAGGAACTATTTTTTACATAGGTACTATCTTTATTTACAGGAACTATTTTTTTACATAGGTACTATCTTTATTTACAGGAACTATATATATTATTATCTAACTTTACATACTGTTTATATTTACAGAAATTATTTACTTTGTCTAACTTTACATACTAGCTTTATTTACAGGAACTATTTACATTATTATCTAACTTTACATACTATGTGTATTTACAGGAACTATTTACATTATTATTCAATTATTTACAACTTTGAAAGTTTCTTTACAGAGCATCGTTTATAAGAATTAGGGTCGTCAATCTTTCTATTAACAGATCTGACGACCCAAAAAATCCTGTACCTCACGAACATCTGACCCAGAGCCATCTCCTGCTCGTCTGAGCACAGCCCAAATTTTATAGCCTTCAGGTGTATGGCTCGTGTAATGCTTTTTGCGATTCCAACTTTGTGGCACCGAGGTGAGAACCCCCGGGAGAAAACGCCTTCCATTTTTTGGAATACATCAAATGCTCGATCTGTAGGGAGAAACAAATGACCGAACTCTTGGCCTAGTTCCTCAGCGTATGCTTTGAAGTAAGCCAAGAGTTGATGATTATGTTCTAATCTACGATCAGATTCGTTTATGAGCATTTGTTTGCACTCCAAGCAGTTATGGCTTTTGAGAAATTTTCTCAAAATAAAGCCACAACAATAATGGAAGGCACATTCTTCTGTGGGATTCAATGACACAAAAGTTGGATCGCAATCTTGTTCCAAGTCGTCATCACCTTCTTGTGGCTCAGTTGCCTGGGAGGTACTGGATGGTAACTCGCTCAGTCGAATGAGTGCAGTCTCTATCTCATCCTCGCAATTCGACCTCTCAGTCAACTTGGCCATTGAAGAAAGCGATAATGACTTGAAACCAGTTTCCAGCTGTTTAGCAGTTGGATGATCTGAGCATCCGTGTTGCTGACGAACTATGGAGAATGTATTTTCAAGAGCATCTTGGTTCAGCAACCTTGTCCTGATACTACGTTCCCCATAGTTCGTTTGCATGAACTCAGAGAAGTATATAAGTGAACGAATGTTCAACATCCAACCAGCTAAACAGTCTGGCTGTCTGGCGCAACCAAGGAATTGTGCTACAGAAAGGTTTTCCAGCATTTCCCACAAGAAAGACTTGTGACGGGATACTTCAGTTATTGGGTATCTATAGCTCAATTTGTCCTGTGACTTTTGTGAACTGTTGAAACAGTCAAATAAATCATTGAAGTCCAGGACAAACTGAGCTGTAGGTAAGGCGGTTGATGGCAACTTACTCATTGCTTGTAAAACAAGCATTGCCACATTCATAGACCTGGAAAAAGTTTGGGTCGCCAACTTCACCTTCATTTTGGCGAACCCACCCTTTTTCCTAAAGTCTACATGATTTATAGACACCTTTGGCGCAAGCTTCAAGCGAAGTGGGTCGTCACATTTAACAGTATCGACAATATGACTCCACTTCGCTGTAGCCCCTCGCCAAAGGATGTCATATTTCATAAGATTATTTCTCATCGATTTAATTAAATGAGGAGAATCCCAAAGGAAAAAAATTTTTTCGACTTCTGAAGAAGAAAAATGGATTTTCCTTCGAGATTCCTAGTTGCCTAACGACTTTCCTATTTTTTGGTCCCTGGTCACAAATCACCATTGTGGGAATGAGCCCCACAGACTCCAGGGCCTCTAGGCACTGAAACAGTGATCCATTGATAACAGACGAATTTAGCTCATTGGCTGTTAACCAATGGCCAATGACCTGTTTCCAAGGAGTCACTGTCCCCTTAACCATGGCCACTAGAGCCTGGTCAGCAACAAAATCTTTTCTACTTGTACCATCATCCACCAAGCCTACTATAGAGTCGCTTTTGGTACTATAATATAAATTTTTTTTAATCGACATTTCATCAAATACAAGGGTGCACAACTGTTTTGAAGTTGACCATTTAGGCACTTCAGACTTCAAAAAGTCAATAACATGATTATGCACCCCTGTATTCAATGAAATTCTGGCACTA
This sequence comes from Adelphocoris suturalis, assembly GCA_030762985.1. Taxonomy (NCBI): domain Eukaryota; kingdom Metazoa; phylum Arthropoda; class Insecta; order Hemiptera; family Miridae; genus Adelphocoris; species Adelphocoris suturalis. Next base: position 129,799,579 of record CM061043.1, on the reverse strand, counting down.
AAGCGTTTTAGGGTACTTACACTAGGTAGTGCAAGGAACTTCCTAAGGAATCTATAGGCCCTTGGTGAATGGTAATACAAGCTTAAAGAAAATTCCTTAAGAATACCAGACCATCGACGCCCATATTTGTTCATACGAGCCATCTTCACCTGGGCTGTGAACAGTTTATGGCTCAAGGGTGGAAGCAACGATCGTGGGATGCCTGCTGCGTTTGTTGCTCTTCTTCCACGTTTGGCTCGATGGACTTGCATTTTGAGGCGGTGGATTGTCTTTCTCGCTTCAATAAGTTGCTGCCTCATCTTAAATTCTTTGCTCGTGTTTTTGCTGCAAAAAAAAAAAAAAAAAAAAGTTAAATTAGGTAGGCTTGTTACTGCAAGTGAGAAGCAAAATAGGTAAAGAAGTAGAAAAAGGAATATTCTTTGAAAATTGTCATTATCACTAAGGAAAAAGAAAAAAATAGAGAAGAAACAACACATTGTTTTGTAATACTAAACAAAACAATGATCGAAGTTTTGAAATGTACTTTTTTAGATGTCAAACAGGAAATCTATCCATTATTCGAAGTATACCTATTTACTTTTCATAAGTTCGATTTTTAATTGTATGAGTCTTACAGATGACATCAATTGTCCTAAGAACCTATTTATTTTTTCCTTGGTTATGCACAAACTCACCATCCAAACGAGATACCTATGATTGTTGAGAAAAATCTCAGGTAAAAGGCGCCCAAAAGAGGGGCAGACTGGTCATCTGGCGCATACTTTTCAATTTATAAAAAAATTTGTGTTATCCACGTATTCATTTCATATCGTTAAATAATGAAAATAGATTCCATTCTAAGAAACTTTACACCATCCGAATTTCCTAAGATGAGTAGTTTCTTTGATTTTTCATTCACTGATGGCGTAAAACTGGGCTTAAAGTCACCAGAGCGCAAAACTTTGGAAAATCATAGAAAGGAAACTACTCATCGTAGGAGAGTGCGATTCAAGTCAAACTTCTTAGGATCCAATGTTCTTCCAGTTTAAAATAGTTAAAGTACTCTTTTCCAACCAAATTGACAGCATTGGCTTTAAAAAAGTGTTTATCCTATTTTTTCTTACTCTTAACTACCTAGCATATACATTTAACAACATATACATTTTGTAGAAGACAACACATGGAATCAATTCTGACAATTTTCAAAGAACGTCCCAAAGAACAAAAATATGATTCCTCAGGGTGGATTCCACTAAATGTGAAATTTTTCCATTCCAATTTTCCATTCCTCCATTTTAAAATTTCCAAGTAGAACCAATTAAAGTAATACGTTCATTTCCCTCATAACTTTGAAGATTTTCGTGCTAATGACATAACTATCAGCGTGAAAAATTAAGCCATTGCAATAGCTCTAAAATTTCTGAAATCAAAATTATCGAAAATTGTTTCTAATGAAATCCGTTTAGCTAATAACTCTCCTTAGGATTGAAATAAAAATTCCGTTCTTGCGCCAAAAAGAAATCTAGCTTTCCAAACGAAAGGATGAGTTTGTTGGCCAGCAGTTTATTGGCACATTCAATTGGCCAAATTTCAAAGAGTTTGCCTATAAAATAACTAAAAATAGCAAAAACGAAAAAAAATCGTTAAATATATATTTTTTTAGCGGAATTTTAGTCAATAGAAGTTTACCAACGATGAACTATTTAAAATATAAAAATAAAAAAGCACAAATTTATGCTGAAAAATTTACCTTAATTTCATTAATATTTGCCAAAAAATATATGAAAACGGTAAAAAAAAAACTAAAAATTCAAAATCTTTTTTGAATTGCAGAAGAGTATTTAGAACGAGTTTTTTACTAATTATCTTCAAATCAATGTAACTTTATATTGTGGGTAGGAATGATAATTTACAAAAATTCGCTCATACAACCATGCTGCATGACTGTTCATTTATGTCATTTCTATAAATAAATAGTTGAGGCGGATTCGTTACCGTTTGAGGCAAACATATAAGGGTTGAGTACCTGAAAGCGGTTGAGCAATAGATGACTTCACACGTGAAGATGGGAAAAGTTGCCGACGAATGAGTCCTGAAAAGAAATGATACAGATTTTATTTACTACAAATATTTGTTAAGTTTTTCATACACCCAATTTTCCATTATCTTTGAAGAGTTAAAATTGTCCCTACTAAATTGACAATAAGATTTTGCAGGTATGTACACTGTCAAGGAAATTATACAATTAGAGAGAGCGTGAAATTTCCGATCTTCTTGATATCAAGCCATAATTATTAAAGCAGACTTGATGCGAAAGGAAAGAGGTCTTGGTTTTTTCAAAATAACAAGGAATTTACATCAGCTAGAATTTCACACTTTTGACCTCAGATTCGGATTCAGCCCACTTGAAAACCCCCTTGAATCAATTTTCAACTCAAAAGACAGTTTAGTTCGGGCAATAAACAGGCAGAAAGATCACGGGTGACGTAGAAAGGCAAGGGAGCAGAGGGTTCCCCTCAGGCGGGTGGGGGCTGTGACGTCATACTGCAAATGAATTTCAAGAGCCATTTTCCTGGGTTAGATACTCATCATATAACACCTTTTTGGAAAGCTCTTGCTCAGATCTTTATAGTGAAGTATTGAACAAATAAAAAGTATCCATGAATAATTCCTATTGTTTGCTCCAAATACATCATGTACCTACTCTCGTAGGTAATATTTATAAATATGATCCTCTGGAGAAATTTTCTTAGAATCTCAGCTTTCCAAACGTTTTAGTCAAATCAAATCTTGTTTTTCTGATTGTGAGTGAAGAGTTTCTTGGATTGGAAGACAAAAAAAAAAAAAATAAATATCAAGAAAATTGGTGGTTTATATGGAAAACCACCCTCTACAAACAAATTTAGGTAGGTAGGGAGTGGTCTTGACGTAGTTTTTACCCATCGAACTAAATGGTAATACTCGCACATCTCCCCGACCATATGATAACTGGGTTTTACGTATTTTAATTTTCTATGATTACTAAGAGCAGTTGGATTGATACATATTGGCATTAATTTACCTTGAGATTGTTGAGGAGTCGAGTCAATGCTGGTGGACCAGTGAGAGCACTGAGGTTGAGAGGATGACAGATCTGAAATCATATTGCAATTTCGATAATGGACAAGCATGATAAAAATGATCAAGTATGACCAGATTCGCGAGCCAAATATGTATATACATACATATATATGTATGTATATATATATATATAAATATATATTGCAACATTTTGGCACCCATACAACATTGAAGTTAGGAGGCACCCTCCTTATCCGCTGGTGTATATATGTATTTTATGGTGTATATTGCTTCAAATGACCTCTAAAAACAGCAAGGTATACTTTTTATTTCATTTTAATGGTTATTTACTGAATCCCATAATGCTATACTTGTGGCACCATTTTTGAGAATTTTAAGTCACCGTCTATGTGGCAACCATACAATATTGAAGTAATGTGGCACCCTCATTATTCCCTGGTGTATATGTATATAAATAAATATTCTAACATTGTGGCACCCATACAATATTGAAGTTAGGAGGCACCCTCATTATTCCCTGGTGTATATATTTATTTTATGGTGTATATTGATTCGAATGACATTTAAAAACAGCAAGGATATTTTTATTTCATTTTTATGGTTATTTACTGAATCCCACAATGCTATACCTGTGGCAATCTTCCAGGAAATTTCATATCACTATATCTATGTGCCAACCGAGATATACAATTACAAATCACTGACTAAGTGGCGACCACTTTGATACCTAGGTGGTATCTGCGACGTTGCCAAACCACCTTCAGAACAGCAGACAAATCAACCGTTTTATAATAGCGGACAAACAAGAGCGAACCAAGAATTTCACAACTCCCATTGGTCTTCCTGGGTTCTGTTGAGGTAAACAAACTATGGTCAAAGATCCAGAGACTGAGCTTCAGGGAAGGAGAATGTTTAAATCTCGTAGACTTTTAGTTTTGCCAGCAGATTAGGTACCTAGATAATTTAATTTTGTAATTCTATATCTTCTTTTGTTAGTGCAGGTACTAAATACGCTGAATGTGGATATTGTAAAACCACAACCAGCAAGCAAAATTTTTAATAAGCTTTGAAAAGGCGTAGGTATTAAATGTGCTCCAATTTTCTCAACAAAATGTGAATTATTTTTCCCACAGAAATCGTTTTGGGTTCTATGAAACCTGGATAAAAATTTCTTTTTGTGGAGCTACAGCCAGTAAGCGAAGGGTCTTTTTATACCTTCCACAGTTACGGCCAGATATAAGCAACTTTCGTCGTTAAGAATGGCCCAGAACACCACGGAGATCACTCCGGAGGATTGACCAGTGCAGATTGTGTTTTCGAGTCGAAATGGGGGGGTATGTATCCCCTGATGATTTATACAAGAATTTCTCGTTTAAGAGTATAGGATAAGTGAAACAGTCGCGAAAGTCGCGAAGCAGATGGGGGGGGGGGGGGGGGGGGGGGGGGGGGGGGGGGGGGGGGGGGGGGGGGGGGGGGGGATAACGGAATAGCACCTGAGTACAATACTATGTAATCAATGTTATTTCTTGGTGTCATTCACCATAATAATGATCACTTATCAACTCCCTACCTATCTAATAAACCGTCTTTATGCGTTTTTCAAAAAAACATTATCTCGTTTAAGAGAATCGTTATTTTTTACGCGGAACCATCGTTGTATCACCATATAGTACATTGGTGCACAACTAAGTGCCGTCCTTCTCACCGGAGAGAAAGAGTTCATCCCCATCATTATGGCTCCAGATGTTTTCCATGGATCTCACAGGCATGTTTTTTACCTTGGTAATATGAACATTCCTCTTAAACGATGGAAATGGTAGCGCAACTACGAGGTTCTACCTCGGCCAAAAATTCTCTTACCCCAGCCCATCATTACACTTGCAATTTGTGTGTATTGCACAAAAGGTGAGAAGAAACATTCTGGTCCGTAACTTCAAGATGTCTAAAGAAATGGAAGTTTTAGTGGACAAAATCCTAACTTTTCAATTTGGAGTACACGACCTCATAACGAAAATGAAATAGTATATTTGTGGGTAGTTCTTGGTTGCTTAAGAACTAGTAGGTAACACTTTCCCAGATATACGAAAGAAAATTGTCTTTACGTTTCGAGACAATCGTTTGACATCCCAAAAACACGTTCTGACATTGTAAAAAAAATATTTCAGTTCCACCTTTGCCGAATTCCCATCAATACAATCGTCCAAAGAACGTGATCAGCAATTTCTAACCCACAGGGGCTCCTAGAAAATCATCAAATCTATGGAAAAACTGCAAGACACAAATAAAATAAAATGAGCAGTTCTAAAATTCCAATTCTTATCCGACCTTAAATATCCATGCCCCTTTTGTAAGAAGCCCTATGGAGCGAGAAAATGTCCCAGTTTCAAGGTATCAAGGTCATGATTAACGTAGTCAAGTGCCCCTTTTGTATGGTTAATGTAAAAGCCGTCTACCGGCTGCCCACAAACTCGAAACCTGTCCTTCACAGACCGTTTGCATGTATTGTAAACAGTTCCGCAACTTCCACCTTCAATATCATCCTGGACAAAAAATGGAGATCGGCGTTTTTGACTTCGCTATCAGGGTTCAAGTTGATAACTGACACACCCTTTCGATCGGAATTTAAATCTGCATAACCATCGGAAGCAAAACTCATGAATCCCTCCAATTTCTCGTCTGGTTTGGATGCTAAGGACCAACCTCGATCGGGAGCATCTCCAACCTCATCTGCCCGTAATGCCAACATCTCCGGATGCAAAATCAGGCTCGACAAAGTTCTTATATCTACTAAATTCTACGACGCACGATGTTATCTCCTTCAGCTAGATGACCGTGATCGCCCGAGGACAGGCGATATCAAAAGGAGGGACATCAAAAGTTTTGAGACATTAAAAAACTTGAAGAAGAGCATAGAGTTCTATGCTTGGTGTACTGTGGTCGAATGTGAATTACAAATTTATTTTAAACCCACCACAAACTCATAGGAATTATTTTGGCTGTTTCATCTAAATTGCTTTCAAGCATTAAACAGGTATTTCTTATGCCTACTGCAACATCCGCGTCACCTTCCACTTCCACCCTTATCAACTTCTTCACAACTGCGTGTAAATGCGGATGAGGACATGCACAACTAAAGGGAGGAGGCATCTACCGAGCATTTTGCTGGTTCGGGTGTTAACTTGCTGTCGATACACCGGCCTAATTTTCCCCTTCGACACCGCCTCATCTTTTTATTCAGCCAATGTATAAGATATAGGTGCTAACCACCAATGCCACTAGGAGCTCGGCTGAAAAGGGGCAACTGATCTATAGAAACGGACCAATTATTGAATTTGTTAGTATTCAATAATTGAGTTTGTATAAGATATGCACGTCTGCTAGTCCAAAACCGATGGCGACAAGAAAAACAGATCTATATGGCTTACAGCTGGAGGGGGAACCATATCGGCCCTTAACACTTTCATCCATGGCCAACTGAACCATGGTCGTCTGCTATCTCAAGGTGGATGGGTGTTACATGCAGATGTGGTTGAAATATATGAGTTTGAGCGCCCAAAAACGACTGTTTTGTTGATCGCTGAAACTGTGGCCCATCATACCAGGATATTGATAGGTTACGTGAATTCAAGTCTGCTACCTTAGTATCGCTAGGTCTTTGCTACAGACGCAGTCCAAAAACACAAATTTTGGGTCTGCAATCGACTTATTGGTAAATAAATGAAATACGAATCAGATGTACATGTAGATGTACTGTAGTTATGCAGATCTGCCACTCGAATATCGCCGGTTCGCCAATGTAGACGTCGTTCAAAAACACTGATTTGGATTGGGGTCAAAAAGAAACTCGTAGGTATACATATTACTCAAATTACGGCCAATATTAATTGGTTCAATAGGTAACTTAGAAATACACGTCTGCCATCGAAGCGTCACTGGCTTACTGGTGAAGATGAAGTCAAAACACTGTAAATCCTTGACACAAAGGTTTATTATTTTCCATTACAGATAACAAACCTGAGGCAGAATCCGTTGGTATCCCCCGGTCAAATACTGTGAATCTGATTGCGTACTATTAGAATGATATAATCAATCGTTATTGTTCTATATCCGATCTGATTTATATTTTGATTTGATTTTTAGCGCATTTTCTTTTAAGAAAGGAAAAATGAGCTATTGTGTTCACTTTGTTCGCTGATGTATGTATGTATGTCCTCTTAAAATCGTTTTAAATGCCACTTCCCGACGTCTGATTTTGATGAAACTTGGTATGGATGTAATCTGTAACATTGAGGAAATAAAGATATGCCAGGGGTTGATGACGACTAAGAGGTCATTGATCAGCTGATTGAGCTGCCAAGCCATTTTATCTCTAATTCAACGCAGGAAACGTCTACTATTTCACGCGGATCTCCTTACAAGAAAATACGCTATCATGTGTCTCATTTTGTGAGCACTGATCTACTTGTTTATTATTTTTTAATAACACTATCCCCCTCCCCCCAAAAAATCATCAGTCCTGGGGGTTAGTATTACACGTCCACCTCCTCAAAAAATAGACGTCTATGTGAAAAACGGGCTTCGGATTCGGGTTCAATACCTTCAAAAACTCCCAGTACCAGCTTCGCCTTCAATTTTTTTTTTTTCCAGTGTAATAATTTATAGTATTGATATGGGTTTCCACAACTTCACTGCTCTCCAGTCTGTGTGTCTTATCAAATGAAAGTCGTAGGACATCTAATTCTATATCTGCATTTTATATCACATGTCATTTTATTTCATTTTCATGTAATACATGTAATGAATTTCATCTCATATAATACATGTCATTTTATGACGGAAAATTCAAAATTGTCACTAGACCGCTCCTTCTCTAACACGTGATAGTTTTCTAAGGAAATTATTATTTCGTAAAATTATATTTAGGTAATTCACTAATAATAAAATTAGCGAGACTAATTGAATTCTGTATTATAAGGATATTATAATTAAATTGCGTTTAAGATTGAGTAGTCATGCCAAAATTAACCTTATTTAGACGAACCACCTCCGGTGTACGACGGGAGTCGTGTATGGACAATTTGTATTTTTTGTCTTAAAGGCGCTAAAAATAAATTAAATTTCCAATGTTTGGTACCCATTAGTTACAAAGTTAGACTATTTATGACTTTCATCTAATAAGTTTTTCAATTGGTGTGACAGTTTCTGAGACTAAAGCTCTTAAAAATCCAAGTGAAACATTTCACCCAAATTGAAAAAAGTGCCTTTTTTTACAAGCGGTTGCATGATTATTCATATTTCAAATTTTAATAGGTTATTCTACGTAGAATTTAACTGCCGTGAATATTGGTAATAGATGTTTCCTTGCTAACTAGCTTAGTTTTGGCGTAAGATCAAAAATATAGAAAATAGTTTGAAAGTTGCGATGTTTTTTCGCAATAGCTTAGGTCGCCCAAGTAACTGGAATAAGCACACTTGGGTTTTTACTATACATGTTGACTCTAAAACTGTGAAAATCGAAACAATCCGACCTTATGTTGAATGTCGCATTTGGATTTATTATTTTCAATAATGAACCTTTGTATTTTGAAGATAAATCAACTTTTTTTCTCCTCTATTTACTAGACAATTTACTAGTAATGTGACATTTTCGGTTTTTTAAACATTATTATTACCTATACAATCATTTATGTAGGATTTATAATTTTCATCACCATTTATCACATTCATTTGAAATTCCCAAATCTCGAGAAAAATAGGCAAGGAGACTAATAATTCCATACCACTTGACGATGAGAAACAAAACAAATTGAATCTCAACTCAAACTCAAATATTCATAAGGCATTCATAAGACTTCAGTTGTATAGATCCTGTAAAGTTAAGTTGGATCACATCCATCGAACTATAGGTATATCGAGGTATGTCGAATTATAGGTATCAAAACATAATTGAAGAAATAGTAAGAGCATCTATGATCAAGTAGGCACTGCACAGGTACGAAACGAAGTGATAAATTGCCCTTTTTGGTTTATTATTTCCAATAATAAGCCTATGTGATCGTGTAGCAAAAAATTTTTATAACCCCCCCCCCCTCAAACTTTGTCACTTTACGTTTCAAGGTACGTAGAATCCAAATTTGAAATGTCCGTCCGCCGTTCGCCGTCCGGGCCATAAAAGGCCTAAGAATTGACTTTAAAAACCCGTTCTTTCGCACATAGACTCCATTTGGGGTCTAGTTGGTCCTAACGTTTAACCATCCCGATCGCTTTACTCGCATAGATGCTATGTGCCAAAAACGGGCAAAAAAGTGTGTTTTTCGACGCGCTCACGCCTGGCACGCTTGGCAGGGGGTCACGGTGGGTGGTGAGGAGGGGGGTGAGCGGGTGGGTGGAGTGAGAGGAGGCGCCGGCGCCGCGGCTTGTGGTGGGTACGGCGCCGGCGTTCGTTCGAGGCATGAATATGTTTTTTTCAAGGTCATAGTTGTGTGTTAATACCAAAGCTTTTCCTACGCATATTTAATAACATATTCTCTCGACTTTTCGTACGTACTTAGATAATGATATTATTAAGGCAATAACTATTTGAATAGATAGGAGCTCAAATCGAGAAATATAAACATGCGTATATAATTATAGAAGTATAGGTTGTGGCAACTCGAAGTAGGACACGCCGAAGAGTCTGGACGGGCCTTATGACGTACGCTAGCCTACTAAAACTATGATCATACTCAATTGAAAAAATAATAAACCTTTGTGAAATAATTTGCAGCGTTTTATTTACTATTTATTCAAAAGCGGCAGGATCCAATGTTGAGTGTAGTCCCAACTGCCAACACAAAAACGTGTTATTTTTAATATATCACTTTTCATTAATTTCTCTTCTCATGTTTACAGAAAAGCTTTTGTTTTTGACTGGTACGATGAATTGTCCATAAAATATTTTGAGTTCAAAATATGAACGAAAGGCTACGAAAGTAAATCAGTAAAAATAGTAAACCCACGTAGAAAATCCCTAAAATCATTAGTTTATTTCTATATAGCGAGTGAACAGAACTTGACCCGGTGAATCGTGACAGTTAGTACCTACTCGGAAACCAGGGACTAAGTGAAAAGTCACGGATCCAGGGGTTTATCGTTAAATATCAAAACCACAAGTGATTGGCTGCTACATCGTTACTGAAAGCTTATGCCGCACAGCTACAGCGGTTTTCCCTGCCCTTCATGCTTTCAAAGGGTGTGTGTGACACCACAAGAAAATTTTGACTAAAATATCTGCGGTGATTACCTTAAAACACTATAAACCAATAGACGCCTGGCCTCACTTGGAGTTGGAAGACAAATTACAGAAACTCGGCTAAAAAATCTTGAGCATTTGTACTTAACGTTGATTAAAAAAAAAAAAAAAAAAAGAGAGAGAGAGAGAGAACAGCGCAGATGAGGCTAGATTCAATTGGCTGACGAACTCTCTCAGTATAATTGTAAACTTTTCCTGTGTACCTTGCACTTTAGATGCTTCATTGTTTGAGGTAATTATTACTTACATATTTTTGGTTGAGTGCTTTCGATTGTCAACTCTCAAAACTGGATCCTGCCTTGAGTAAATACGAAATCCAAAATGGCATATTATCACCATACCACTTTGTTTGTGCAAAGGAATGTGTGGAACGTTCTCTTACTCTTGTCAAAAAAGTTACTTTTCATGCGTTTTTCAGCGTCAGTTCTCCGAAGAATGTTTCAATTGTTAAATTTTATTAAAAAGAATCATTTAAATAAAATTTCAAATTTAATTAAAATGTAGAACAATGCTTTACTACATAGTGGCACGTAGACGGTACCTATGCAGTTCCTACTTGAATATTTACAAGCTTATACATGTTCTTATTATTTGATCAATTATGTTATGTTGATACCTACCGATGCATGTGGTCGAACTTTCCTATAGGTACTCAGTGAATCCGCATTTTCGGCTAATTATTCGTCTTGTAAATTTGGATCGGAAAGCGGGGTCAAACCTGCTTCCTTCGTCAATAACTATTTCGTAGCAATTTTCACAGATAAACACAGTTATATCATTGTCATCAATAAAAGATTTGGTTGATTTGCTACATGCTTTGTGGATAATTGTTCCGCAATTTATCATTTAATAATGATTAACTGGACGTTTCCATTTTTTCCTACCGTTACGTTACGGCGAAAATATTGATTTTCATGTACAACCAATGCGTTAGTAGGGAAGTGTAACTCCCTTAGTGATAGCAGGAAAATCAATCGCCACTTTTTGGAATGCTCTCATTTTATCACAGCATCTCATGATCCCTTAGCCTCTGTAGTGTCAAGGAAAGCTGATTTATTACGGTAAATAATAAACTAATATTGTTAAGTAACCACAATGAACTAATAATGTGTAAAATTAATCATTATTAAATTATGTGACTGTAGAACCGTAGGTCTATCGTTCGTTTTTTTTTTTTTTTTTTTTTTTTTTTTGATACATGGTTTAATGTCGTTCTTACGTGTTCCTTCTGTTATTTTCTGGCAAAAAAGAGTAGGCACTGATCAAGAGTTACATTTCCAGGTTGATCCCTAGGGCCTCGTATTATCACATTAAATCTCAATTTTCGGAGAAAATAAATTATCGTAGTTCATAAAAACTACATCCACGATGGCCAAACTGTTTTGCAAAAGAAAACCCGTACATTTTATAGAAAAAATCGGAATATTCCGAACTACTTCCGAAAAGTCGATTGAAGATAAACAACATCCACAGCAGGTAAACACAACTGAATGTGATAAATGTGAATGAATAAATTAATGTGGTAATTGGTGATGAGAATTATAAATAACTGATTAAGATATTATTAATAATATTGAAATAATAAAACTGAAAGTTTCACATTACCTACCTGTCTCTAGTTAACAGAGGAGAAGAAAAAAGGAATTTTTTCAGCTTTTACCTTATTTTAAATTAAACCTGATAATTTTAAAAGTATTTTGCTAATAACCAAAAGTAAAGCTGGTTTAAAAACGAATAATTTGAGCTAAAAACGATTGTTTGCGTTGGGCCATTCGTAAACTATTAGGGTCAAAATGGAGCGCGCTCCCATGCGCTCTTATATCCCCCCTACCTTCCGCGACCACTCGCGGCGAATCATCCATTTTTGAGCAACGTATAACTAGGTACTGGAATAATGCATAAATGATGTTACTTCATCACGTATGTACCATCTTGAAATACTTCTGTGGAGATGATCTTGAATTTTATTTTACTTTTTGTTGCATAACTGGAACTTTCTATTCCATTCCAGATTTCCTTAAGTCCCAAATATTCGCCTAAATGGATTATATTACGTAAAAGAAGACTATAGGAGATCATCTAGGGTCCCCTAACACTCCTTGAGAGTATTCGGTCAATTAGATTCAGAGTTTCACGTGAGTTAACCAAGTTAATATCAATAAGGCGATAAAATGCATGGCAAACCTTCCTAAAAACCTCTACCCAACTACCCTCCAAGTTTGAACATAGTCAGACCAATAGATCGTAAGAAATCGACATTGTTAGAATCTGACGTTTGCGCATGCGCGCACCCTATTATTGATCCGACAACTATGCAATTTAAAGGGGACCATCTAGAAGCTAACCCACACAAAACCAGAAAATTCCATAAAAATCGGTCCCTTAGTCTCCGAGTTTCACAAGTGTCAAACAATTTTATTTTTGCGCATGTACAATGGTCATTACTCAATCAATCGCAATAAAACTCATAGAGCATATTTCTGATACGTATAGCCAACTACCCTCCGGGTTTGAACAAAATCGACAATATAGATCGTAAAAAATCGACGTTATTTTATGAATTCACGTTTGAGCTTGCTCACACGTCATTATTGATTCGATTGTAATGAAATTCATAGGTAAACATAAAGAGGCTAACCAACACAATCCCTGAAAATTTCATCAAAATCGAACGAAAATTTAGATTTTCCTGTGCTTTTGACTGGGAGTAGTTGTGTAGTCGTCCAACACATGGTCGGTGAGGCTCTCAGCCCGCCCGAACCCTGAGACAGCGTTCCAGTTGTTTTAGTTCTTTGCTTTTTAAAAGAGAAGAGGTGGGGAGAAGATGAGGTTATTGAAAGCAATGGCCGACCCTGCCAGATCTCCGGTAGCCATTCAGTAAGCAAAATAGAATGTGTATATTATTATGTATATTATAATATACACGAAACACCCGACAGCGGCGAAGCACGCGGAAAAACGATGAACTACAGCTGTATATTTGTGATCCATAATCCATTCAACTGGCACCCACCTCTCAAACTTCAAAGCCTCTTTGTTGGTCACTGAATCAATGTAACATTGTAATTATGAATCCTTATCATCCAGTAGAGCCTAAATTAAATAGAGAAAATCGTTTGTGTGTTTATTGTTGAAGTTAAGGTAAGATATGAGGGGTTGACAAAGTGGCACCCTTATACGGGTGCCATAAAAACTTGGGTGCCACTTCGTATGCTGTTTTTATTGTTTCGGGTGCCACAATGTATGGAATATATATATATATATATATATATATATATATATATATATATATATGTATATATATATATATATCTCAAACGTTAAATTTCACGAAGAAATGATCCATCGCTCGATTTTCTAAAATCGAGGGATGGGTCGTTTCTTCATGAAATTTCAGGTAGAATTCAAATTTCCAATAAAACATGCGGGTTCCCATTTGAAATAACGAAGTTGATGTCATTGCGTATGTGCGCAATGCGCAATTTCGTCAATTTTGAGATCCTTACAAATATCATCAAGATTGAAAAAAAAAAAAAAAATTAGTTTTGACCCACTATTAACGATTCTAACAGGAGGGGGAGCGTTTATTGGGAACACCCTGTATGTATGTATGCATATGAAAATGAATTATCGTTAATAAGTCTTTTCTAATGAATGAATATTGGTATAGATTTACCTTGAGAATGTTGAGGAGTCGCGACAATGTTGGTAGACCATTCAGAGCAGTGAGGTTGAGAGGATGACAGAATGGGGTGTTCTGAAATCATATTGTTTTTGCGATAATGGGCAAGCATGATGAAAATGATAATGTATGACTACATGTGACGTTCTGGGAAAACGAAAAATGAATTGATTGGAAAAATACATTTAAAAATAGAAAATCTGAAATGTGATTATTTCTTGGCACAAAACTACTTGACTCACAAATTTATAAACAAATGTATTAATAAACTTTTCATAAATAATGTTCGCCTATATAATACCGTCTTCAGTAGTATTCTTTAAACCGATTTTATTAGAACGGTTGAAGTTTTTATAGATTTTAAGCAAATTTCAATGTCATTTTAGCAGAATTCTGAGAACAGTTTTAACCATCTAGCTTATAGTATTTTTTAAATGCAACAATAAAATATAAATTTTTTAAAGCCTAAAAATGACGTAGCTCAAGAAATAAGTTTCAAAAATGCACAATAACATTCAAAAGTTGACATAATTAAAATACAATAACATGCGATAATGCAAAATAAGATTCGTTCACATGGTCATACTGCATACATGGGATTTCCGTAATTTTCTACGTCCATTCCTCGTAAAATTAACAATTTAGGTATTGTCCAACGAACTAATTTTATTTGGGAACGCCTGATTTATGGCCGAAAGAACTGATTTTTCATCTGAATTCAAAGGAGAGAGAATGCTGCACACACAGAATGCATGAATGTTAATTCATTTAGAAATAGCAGAAACGAGGATTAGGTTATAATGTTCGATAATAATGAATTTCAACGTTAAAAAGTTCCCTTTTTTATTTTGATTCCAAGGCAATAGTTAATTTTTTGTTCGAAAATTCGCTAATGACATGAGGTGGTCCAAGGTTATATAAATATGTATACAGTTTCCAAATTATCATCAATCACTTAGGTAAGAATTTTGTTAGAACGAAAGAAATAGGGTTGTGTATTAGTGGTTGCCCACCTACCATGCAAATGTTGTAGCTGCGTTTCCAGGTTGGACGACAAACCGGTTTCCTGAGATTCTTGGGGTTGCAAGCCAAGAGAGCTCTGTTGGTTGATCCCCCCGGTTTGTCCTTCCTTTCGTCTAGAGTAGGTACGAGACACCTGTTTCGAGACGTGAGGAGATTGTGGGGAAAGAGTAGAAGGTAGAAAACGGGGAGAAGACTGAACAGGGATAGATTGGTTTTGATGAGATGAAATATCGGAAGGATTGAGAGGAGGATCATTAGAAAATTGTCGAATAGATAGATAGGCAGAAGCGTGTAAAATATTGATGCTTTAAATGCTTTAAAATCGAAAGGCTTGAAATGGATAGAACAGATCCGAACAGTATTGAAAATGGTGTATGTGGTTTTTCCTTGTAGATCGGGTCGGTTGATAAAAGACAGCCAGCTTTTTTGCCTGCAACAGAAAATACACTATTAGAGTAGGTACCTACCCAAGAATATTTGCGTATAAGTTAGAAGAGTGAATCTCCTTTTGCGAATCCAGATAAGTACTTTGATATTATGTAGGTATTTAACCTACCTACCAACAAGGGGTTGTTGAATGATTTGGTATGTACCACGGTTACTTTACTAGACGGTACTTACCTGTCAATCTGAAGGCGCTTAGGGAAAACCCAAGGAGCGCCACGTCACTGGTCCCCTCTGCCACCTTTCACTCGCCCTGTGCATAGACAAAGCTCAATGTAGACAAAGCTCGAGTATGTTATTATACTCATTTTGATCAGAGTGATTATAAGCGTGATTTGAGGGCTGAGTTACAAAAATTCCTCCGAAATTTCATTTGAAACCGGGCACAGAACCACACCTGCTTTTGGGTATATCTCCTGCGACAAAAACCATATCGACAGCTTTTCCTAACGATGATCGCGAAAATCGATCGGAAAAACTATCCATTCGCAAGTAAATTCAGTCTGTTCTGAGTTCCGAAACGGAGACTGATTTAAAACTTGTTGAAAATCCATGAAAATCAAAAAAATTCATGAACTGTGTACGGGAAATCGAAGACGAATTTCAAAAATTTTACGGGAATTTTATTTGTCAGAACGCAGGAGTTTTTTCTCGTCTAATTGAAGTCGTAAAACATAAGAATCCCGAGATTGATGATTTCGTAGTTTCGTGCTTTGTTAGGACTCGAACATTTATCAGAATGAAGAATATAAGTTACGAAAGGAAGAAAACTTTTGAAATCAAGAAAACGGCGTGCCAGTGAAGACAGAAAAAAATTCAAGAAAATGAAGAAACTAGTTGGATAAATTTGTATTTTTGTGTTGTTATTATTATTACCTACCTATTATGTACCTACAATCAAAGTTTACCAAGGAATTGTTATGTTTTACTTCTAATTTTTTGAAAATAATGAAAGTAAATGACTTACGCAGAATTAATGTAATTACCTATCTGTAATTAAATATTTTTATTTCATTCATTATTCTTGAATATTCTCTTTATCCTAGATACCTACCTTGCAAACTCGTTTGCCTCAAAGTAACATATACCTATCTGTTCTTTTCTCCGTAGATAAATGATGAAAAGATGATCTTTCTGTTTTTTCTCCATCTAATTTCTAGAAAACCAAATTTTAAACTAGGTATAATACAGAAAATAGCTTTCAATAACAATCAGTAGAGTTACTTAAAACGTTTGTTTTGCACTGATTCCGTGCGTATTCGAGAGGCTCCCGCAATGGTAAAGGGACCACCTACGTCATAAGCCAGGAGCCCCCGGCGTTGACAGGTACCGTCTAGTAGAGTAACCGTGGTATGTACCGTGTTCGTTCTCCTTTTAATTAGACACCTAAGTACTCATAATCGATTTAAAAGGAAAGCAACTTACCTTTCTTCGTCAGGAGGGGGTCTATGTAAGGAAATCTGGTTAGCTTTGCTCGCAGGCCTGCTGCACCAGATTATGCTGCACTTTCGTGGAGGCGTTGTTTGCCTTTCGGCAAGCACTTGATAATGCGACTACCTACATACTATCTAAGCGGTTGGATAACTTAATGGCTAACGTAATAATAATAACTTATTCAATAAACACTAATGAAATATAACTAAGTAAAAATAGCTTTAATAAGGCAGAATCGATGAGAACGAAAAATAACTTCCAAGCAGAACAAAGCAGAATGGCGGATAGGCCACATTCCAACAGCAACGGTAATCAGGAGACAAAGAACCACGCACTCTATGGAAAGTTGACAATACTACATTAGTTTTGTGCACTTCCAAGGGACAGCGCTCGCGTCAGGAGTCTAAAAAGCCTGAACATTATTTCCTATGGAGTGAACCTTCCTTCTCTCTTCTTCCATGAAGGCTTCCTTAGACGGTAAATTAGAGCGGATGAGCAGAGTAATTTACCGGCGTGCCCACAGCGGTCGGTTACGAGCTTAATGCTACGAAACCCGGGCGACACGGCTCGGAACGTCCCTCGGGCGTACTGTCTAAAGAGAATATCGATAGAAGTACCGGGTGGCGTCCTGACAGATGAACTACGTTGGGCAATGAGCAGGATGAATAATCACTGGACTCGTAGATGCCAATGCGAGATCTGTGTGGAGAGAAGGTAGAGCTTGTAGAAAGCAGTAGGAAGCCGTTCTTGAGATGAACTCGTGATGCAGAAGGTTCGTCAGCGTAGAGCGTGTAGAATTCTTCGTACTTCAGAGGTGTCGTCGTCGAGAGCGGAGAGTGGAAATGAAATTCGGAGGGCTCCCAGCGGGGTATTTATAGGGAGGTGGCCGCCTCCTGCCGCCTCCTGGTTGGTCCGCTTAATTTCATAAATTCGACTGTGCAATCTTATTGGTTCGCACATTGTTTTCTCAGTATCTGTGCGTATGATAGCTGAGTTGGTCTTTCGAGGTGGTTTCCCTGCGTCCGTCGCTGTGACGGGGTCCCCGGGGGTGGCTGAACGACCTTGAGTTTTCCTGTTTGAGGTTTCTCATTCAAGGCGACTTGTTTCGAGATGTTTGTCGCATCTCTCTCGCCCAGTAAATGTTTGGGGAGGTCGCCTTGTGTGTTATTCTTTAATATTTCACTTTTGAGAGAGAATTTAGTATTTTCTCTCTGGTGAAATATTTTGTTTGACGGAGTTGTAACTCGACGTCTTATAAATATTTTTGTGTTGTGCCTACCTCTTTTTGGTAGCCCTGAAAAGGGCTGTTGAAAAGAGGTGGTGGATTTCACCACAGGGGCCCCCCCAAGACGTCGTGTTATCAACGACGACGCCGATGGGGGAGAACTGGGAGGTCTACCCGGAATTCTCCGTAGGAGAACCTCGCCAGTTGGGGCGGAGGCGGAGGTGAAGGCCTCGCGTCCCGCGCCTGTGGTGCGCCCCGGCCTCGTCGGGTTCGACGAGCGCCGCGGGGCGGCCGTGGCCGGCCCGAGCTTTGCCGACGGGAGCCAAACCCGCGAGGGTTTGGCCCGCGGCCGCGGCTGGGCTGTTGCGGAGGTGCTCGAGATGTGCTCGGCTCCGACCACCCCGCAGTGCTCATCTCCTCCCACCGAGGCACGGGCACGTCGCCCGAGCTGATCCACTTGCGTGGTATCGCTGGGAGCTGGTGAGCGGGTGGAGCTGTAGGTAGTGGTTGGGCGGGTGGAGCTGGTGGCTGGAAAGGCCGGGGCCTTGTCCACACTACCTCTCTGGGAGCGCTGTCCGTTTTCTCTGCCTCCCTTGTCGGTGAAGGCGGGAGCGGGCCGAGCGGAGCCGGTAGATTCTCCTCGGCGAGGAGGAACTCTTCTACTTCCTCTGTCATCATGTTTGTAGGACTGGAGGCTGCCATGGTTGAGATTGGTATGATCTCTGGCCGTGGGGTGTTCTATATTTATACCTCCCACTGCTCCTACCCGAGAAAAATGGGCGTGGCTTGTTTTGAGTGCAGTCACCCACTTCTCGTCGAATTTGGTAGAGGGGACGCGCCCTCTGGCGGATTTTCGGGGAGTTTTCTCCTTACTTTCTGTCTGATTTTGTGACACAGATTGTCCTTGTGATACAGCTTCTTCCGAGTGTAGAGTATAAGCTGGTTTGATTTGCTGTTTGGGAACTTTTTTAGTATGTTCGCCAATTTGCACTGTAACCGAAAACTTATCTCTTTTAACCACTTTGAATGGTCCCGTGTAAGGACATTGCAGAGAGGTGAGCTGTGTGGGCACTCTGATATAGACATGAGTAGGGTAGGTGGGGGCAAAGCTCTGCATTTTTCAGTTTTTTAATTATTGTGACCACCCAGGAGCAGATTTCCTCAAAATTTTATGCTTGGGTTTTAGGTTGGGATCTTACCTGTAACCTCCGGAAACACCAGCTCCAATCAATTTTCAGGAAGAAATTTGATTTTTTAAAAAAAAAGAGAATTGCAGGGATTTGCCCCATTTTATGGGGCAAACCCCTGCAGTGCAGGGATTTGCCCCAATTAGGGGGACATGGATAAAACAACAGTAGGCTATTTAATAAAAACTCTCAATAAAGTATTTTAATGTTTCATGAATAGTATAATTGTTGAAAAACTTGAACGACAATAAAATATAACCTCGAGGGTAAACTAGAAATAGACTAGTAAAGTTAAAAAATAAGACTGTTTTGTTTTGCCCTGCACTTTAACTATAGCGTAGTCATTGGGCAAAAGGGATGAAGAATCTTTAGTTTTCGGTGCAGTCGTACGGGAAGGGCCAGGAAGGTTCCAGTGGACTCCCCTCGGCTCCTGTGAAATGTTAACATCCTCCTCTTCTTCGCTCGCATCGTCGTCAATTAAACAATTGAAATCCGAACTACTGTCGTGTATTGAGAATTCCACATCGCTCTCTGAAGAGTCTTCAGCTGGTTCTTTGGCAATTTTCTTTCTCGCATTTGGCTTAGACGCAGTGAAGACTAGCTTTTTTTTTTTTTTTTTTTTTTGCATCACCACGTTCTCTCCTTTCGTTGGCTCGTTTTCCAAACGTTTTTTATTAAGTGTCGACGTTAGGAGGACAGATTTCAACCCTTTACCTTTACGTTTCCTCAATATCTTGATTTTTGAGGGGGTTGCAAAATCAAGGTTGTTGCTCCCTTGCTGCCTGATAGCATTATCCTCTTGTGGTGGTATGGTAGCTGGTGCAGTAGAAGTGGAGGGTTCTATATCAGGAGACATTTGTTCGCAGACAGCGGCTTCACTTTCATTGTTGTCACCAGCGTATTCATCGTTAGGAAATATGATTCTTCGATCATTATCGTCATTGGCGGGATCTAGTTCTGGGAGCTCTTGATCTGTCACTGCTGAAGGCAGAAAGTCGGCTTCAACGAAGACGTTTGGGTCAAGTGGAGAAATACCTGTTGCTCTGAAACCTTGAGCTGCTGTTGCAATGGTTCCTGCTTTCTCAAAAGCAACCTTGAAAGTTGCAGCAACACTGTAAACATCAAACGTCTGACCTGGATTGGAAACATCCCACAAATAATCGTTATTTCATCTACAATGTTAGGTACAATGCCAAAATACATTCTAGTACTGAATGGGGCAAAGCCCTGCATTCAAGGGGTGCAGGGATTTGCCCCAAATAACCTGCAGGGACTTGCCCCATTTTGCGTGTTTGGAAATGGCATATCAGAAAGGTTAGATGAAGTGAAGTGAAGCAAACGTTCACCCACGACATTAAAGCTTTGTTGTAGTACATTATTCACTGATAATTAGTTGATTCATTTGGTGCAACCCTACCTCATACAAAATCGAGTGAAGATTCAAGAAAATTACATCAAAAACGTGAAAAACAAACTTACCTCATTTTCTCCACGCGTGTCCTCGGAGACGCCTTCAACTTTTATAACAGAATACCTGTTGCCAAACCCCAACTGCTGCCTGGTGGCCAGTTCTAAAATCAACGGTGGTCAATTCCAAAACTCGATGCAGAGCTTTGCCCCATGCAGGTCTTTGCCCCCACCTACCCTACATGTATCCAAATTTTTGGGCATGTTTACGGCATATTTCGTATTATTATGTTTAATATGCGTAGGCCGGAAGAAAAGAGGTTCCGAAAGGTTCGTAGAAGTTACAAAAATGTCTCCTGGGAGTGGTACGTCAATTCCGTAAACTTTTTGGAAAGGCGTAGTTTCGGTCGCTGGGTCTACTGCCGTACGCATGGCGAGTAGAACTTTTGGAAGCGCGTCGAGCCAATTTTCGTTTTGTGCTTTGAGAGCCTCTTTCAAAGATCTATTTCTGCGTTCTACCATTCCGTTTGTTGATGGTTTGTATGGTAACGTGTGAGTATGTTTTACTCCGAGACCTTCCATAATGGAATTGAACAGATCTGATTCAAATTGAGTGCCTTGATCACTTGTGATGTATTTAGGTACGCCTTTTGAAGCTACCCAAATATTGATAAAGGCGTTTGTGATTGTGGTTGTTTCGATGTTGTTAAGAGGGACTGCCTCTAACCAACCCGTTGCTCTATCAACCATCATCAAAATGTAACGTTTCCCTCCTTTAGCTAAAGGTAAGGGTCCGGTAATATCAACGTGTACGTGTGAAAATTTGTTTGCCGTTTCAAATTCGGAGTAAGGGAGCTTCACGGAGCGCGTGATTTTCGCTCGTTGGCAAGTTTCGCACGCTCGGACCCAGTTGGAGACATCTGCACGGAGTCCGTGCCAAAAATATCTTTGTTTAACTTTATACACTGTAGAGTGTATACCTGGGTGTCCCAAATTGTGAATTTGGCTTATTATTTCTTCCCTTATTTCGTTTGGAATATAAGGTCTAGGGTGTCCTAGGTCTAGGTTACACCAAATTTCTCCTTGCGAGAATTCAACTCGTGTGAGTTTCAATTTGTCCTCCGCGGTAGGGGGAGAACGAATTTGTGAATTTGAAATGTGCAGTAGAAGATTGCATTCTATTGCAGCCGTAATTTTTGAAATTTCGGCTATGGGTGGACCCTCGTCCGTCTGGGTTGAAATCGATTTCGTTTGAATTTCAACCGGATCGAAGGGTCTGGAGAGTGCGTCGGCGACGACGTTGCTCTCTCCGGAAATATGACGAATGTCACTCGTCATTTGAGAGATGTATGTTAGCCATCTTAATCTCATTTTAGAAAAATGTGCATTTTTCTTAAGCATCGTGCCTAGCAGAGGCTTGTGATCCGAACAAATATGGAAAGATCTGCCGTCCAAGTCATTGTGCCAGTGAATGCACGCTTGGTAAACGGCGAACATTTCTTTGTCGAACGATGCTTTGTTCTTCCATTGTTCTGGAATTTCTTTACTGAAAAATCCCAATGGTTGGTACGATTTCGAGCCATGTTTGTCTGTAATTTCTTGTTCTAGTGCCGCTCCGATGTGTGTGTCGGATGCGTCACAGACTAATCTCCACTCCGCCGTAGGGTGTGGGTGAGCAATGTTATGCAATGTTGCTTTGATCATTGCTTGTTTTAAGCTGTTGAAAGCTTTTTCTCTCTCTGATGTCCATTCGATAGGTGTTCTGTCATTTTTTTTGTTTGACTGAATGGAGTCATACAGAGGTTGTGCCGTGTGAGCGAATTTGCTTGAGCATGCTCGGTAGAAACCACACATACCTAGGAATCTGCGTAGACTTCGTACGTCTACTGGCCTAGGAAATTGTTCTATGGCTTCTATTTTATCTCGTTTAGGAATTATCCCTTCCTTCGAGATAGTGAAACCTAGGAAATCGACGGTAGGTTTTGAAAAAATGCATTTATCAAAACCTACTCGAAGTCCGTGTTCCCCTAGTTTGTCAAAAATTTGTCTGAGGTGGTTCATGTGTTCGTTATAATTTTTAGAAGCCACCAGGATGTCATCTAGGTATACAAATGCGAAATCAAATTTTCGCATGATGCTGTCCATGTATCTTTGCCATGTTTGAGCCGCTCCGGCCAAACCCATGCTCATTTTTTTAAACTCATAAAGACCGAAAGGTGTAATAATTGCAGTTTTATGAGCGTCATCTGGGTGCATCGGAATATGATAATACGCTGATTTTAAATCTATTGTCGAATAGATTTGCGTATCATGTAAATTCGCTTGGAAAGAGCGAATGTGAGGAGGAGGGTAGGCGTCTTTCTTCGTTTTCGCGTTGAGGAAACGGTAGTCGCCGGTGATTCTCCATGACCCGTCTTTTTTTGGCACACAGTGTAACGGGGATGCCCATTCGGAATCCGATGGTGCAATTATGCCTTCTGAAAGCATTTTGTCAAAAGTACTTTTGACTTGAGCCCGTTTTTCGCCCGCCATGGGTCTTGCTCGGAAGTGTACTGGTGTTCCTTCCGTGTTTATACGGTGGTAAACCCCGTTGTTTTTCCATTTACCTTGAATTTTGCTCATTTTATCATTGTATTTGTTAATGATAGAGCGAATGTTTTCGTCCTCCGTGATTTGCACGTCCTCTGGTTGAGGGGTATTTTCACGATGAGGGATAGTAGCTGCTATTTGTTCGTCAGTGAACTTTTTGTCCATGACTGCAGCTATTTTTTGATCGGCATAGCACTTTATTTTATCTTTATAAATGTACTTGTGTTTGACCCGTATTCCGATATCCCAAGACTCGAGGAATGGAATACCTAGGATCGCTAGATCAACTTTCGTGATCATAAACTCGGTGGTCATGTCCCCGAGGCCGATGTTAATTGTTGTGTCAGCTCGCCCTAGTGTGTCTATAGGGGCTCCGTTAGCTGCTGTGAGCTTAACGTTGGACTTAAGAATTTTCAAGCCCAATTTTTTTGTGACATTGTGGGGCAGAATGTTCACTTCTGCTCCCGTGTCAATGAGAAATTCAGTGCCATTTAGTTTGCACTTGAAAAAGAGCCTTTTATACTCAGTAGACTGCCGGCGTATAGGCTCAGATACGCTGGCAGTTATTCGTTTTCCGAACTCTCTGTGTCGGAGGTTGGAATGGTACTTTCTTGTACCGACTGCTGAGTATTTTCGGTAGAAACCCGGGTTTTAGGCTGGCTTATAGTCGCAGCCTTTTTGCTAGTTTTGGAAGCAGTGTTTGTCTTCCAAGTGCAGTGTTCTGGGTCTGCACATTTGCGAGTTTCGTTACCGAAACGTGCGTGGTTTCGACAGACATAGGCCGTCGGTTTGTGAGGCTTACTCTCCACTGGTTGGGGTTTGAACTCAGCTTGTTTCGAGAGGGCCTTTTTGAAACCAGTATTTATGGGTTTCGGAGTAGATTCTACTCCTCGTATGTTTAGAGAAGTATTCTCTGTTCTGTACGCGTGTAGCGTATCAGCTAGGTCGAGCCGGGAGGTCGTGGTAGGCTGAGCTGCGACCATACCTCGTGCTTCGATGGGTAGAGTCTCGATCCACTTTTGAGTGATCAGAGCTTCTGAAAAGTACCCAACAGCTTTCGAGTACATTTCGTGGTACTTGGTGCTGGGTTTCTTGGCGAGAGATGCGGGGTCCTCGAGTGCGAGGAGCCTGTCCTGTAAGGTCAACCCGTATTCTCGCTGGAGGCGCTGTTTGGCCTCTTCGTAGGGTGCGTGGGGTGCCGTGAGGTAAGCTGAGTCGATAGCTTTTGTATATAGCTGAGAAGCATTCGTTCTGCGTTCTCAGGTGTTTTCGCACGCAGTATTGATCGAACTCGGCGAGTGCACGATCGATATTCTTCTTTTGGAAGATTGGTTTTTGATAATCTCCCATCTCCTCTAAAAGTGCTTGAAAGCCACTTTGTGTAGAGGGATGTTGCGTGAGATGTGGGGCGTAGAGGCCCGGCGGGGGTCGCACGCCCGCAGTGGTTCCCTGAAATCCACTAGCTTCATAAGAGGGAACGAAATGCTCCGTGTTGAGCCTGTTCAAAGGCGGGGTCACCATTTGTAGTGGATTTAGATATGTTTTACTTGGCGTAGGTAGGCCAAGTCGGACATTTATATTCCGGTTATGCGGGTTAGTCCCCGTCTCATTCCCGTGAGGAATGTGAGCGGATCCGCCAAGGTCAACTGGCTTGGCGGACTGAAATGGGAAATAGTTCGTGTCGCAGCCGCGTGGAGCGCTGGGCTCGCGTAGCAAGTGCTGGGTTCGATCAGTTTGGTACTGAGCCGTTTTGTAATATTCCGGCCTTAGATTTATATCTGAAAGGGGAATATGTTGAGCTTGGTTGAGGTACTGAAAAGTATCCTTCGCTTTTTGTGCATTTGGAGTGTATTTGACACTCGGATCGGCCGGGTAAGCCTGCGTCGAATATCGTGGGTATTCGGACAGCTTGGTCGAATCGTAATGATCGGCTTCAGAGCGAGTCTGAAAGGTATCCTCGATCTTTTGTATAGGCGAGGCTTGATCGAACGTTTCTTGAACGAATACGTCGGGCGAGAAGGCGATCCGGACGTGAGGGTCGCGCCTTGCGCTGTCGCTGGGTTCAGCGGATTCGCCGTGTAGCCGGTAGGGAGCACTACGGGGGCTACTCGGCCCGGCTTCGCCGTCGTCTGCCTCCCCTTGCAAGGGAAGTAGGACGGCCGACGTTCCATCGAAATAACCGAGTTTTAGCTCGTTTCGATGCCTCTATGTGTGAAAAATAGAGGGTTTGGGAGGTGGACTCGCTTGACAGAGCGTCTTTCCAATGCTCGTATGTCAGGGTCCTACCTCGTAGCCTTGAAAAAGGCTTCCTTAGACGGTAAATTAGAGCGGATGAGCAGAGTAATTTACCGGCGTGCCCACAGCGGTCGGTTACGAGCTTAATGCTACGAAACCCGGGCGACACGGCTCGGAACGTCCCTCGAGCGTACTGTCTAAAGAGAATATCGATAGAAGTACCGGGTGGCGTCCTGACAGATGAACTACGTTGGGCAATGAGCAGGATGAATAATCACTGGACTCGTAGATGCCAATGCGAGATCTGTGTGGAGAGAAGGTAGAGCTTGTAGAAAGCAGTAGGAAGCCGTTCTTGAGATGAACTCGTGATGCAGAAGGTTCGTCAGCGTAGAGCGTGTAGAATTCTTCGTACTTCGGAGGTGTCGTCGTCGAGAGCGGAGAGTGGAAATGTAAATCGGAGGGCTCCCAGCGGGGTATTTATAGGGAGGTGGCCGCCTCCTGGTTGGTCCGCTTAATTTCATAAATTCGACTGTGCAATCTTATTGGTTCGCACATTGTTTTCTCAGTATCTGTGCGTATGATAGCTGAGTTGGTCTTTCGAGGTGGTTTCCCTGCGTCCGTCGCTGTGACGGGGTCCCCGGGGTGGCTGAACGACCTTGAGTTTTCCTGTTTGAGGTTTCTCATTCAAGGCGACTTGTTTCGAGATGTTTGTCGCATCTCTCTCGCCCAGTAAATGTTTGGGGAGGTCGCCTTGTGTGTTATTCTTTAATATTTCACTTTTGAGAGAGAATTTAGTATTTTCTCTCTGGTGAAATATTTTGTTTGACGGAGTTGTAACTCGACGTCTTATAAATATTTTTGTGTTGTGCCTACCTCTTTTTGGTAGCCCTGAAAAGGGCTGTTGAAAAGAGGTGGTGGATTTCACCACACCCTCTACTTCAGGTTAAAGTGTATATCAGTGTCATCAGACATACACGTGTTATAGTTTCTGGTTGTTACCTCCAATTTGATTGTGGTGGCGGGGGACTAAAGTTTTTGTTAGATCAAAATGGGGCTGCCCCCAACTTTTTAAAAAAACACAATTCATGTAAATCATTTTAAGGAACTTTCAAATTTCAACGATGAAAATGAGGGATGTCTAAGGATTCCAAATCGTATTTTTAAAATTAGAAAACAATGGTTCGGAGTGGAGAAATTTCGTTTTGAAAATGGGGGGTAGGACTAAAGTACACCCCATTATAAACTCCAGCACAACCTAAACTTGGGATCACAAGATCACATACAGCAAATGGTAACCCCTCTGTTTCACCCAGCTGCCTCAGAGTGCTACAATCGATACCTGATCATTTCAGCCCTTGGAAAGGGGTAACTACTCTATTCCATAATTCCTTTGTCCCACGGTTGCAGAGCTTGTACACCCTCCCTAACATTGACTGTCCTGACCATCCTTGCACTGACACCATTAGAAAAATGGGTATGTACATGGAGTCGAAAAGTTTCCTGGTTATCCTCTGGGTTACGCAGGCTAATTGTCCCAGCTCTTTGAAGGGGTAGCTACTCAATGCCATCAACCATCACATGGTAGCAGAGTGTGATTCCAAGCAACTTCTCTCACACTTCCTCCATATGCCAAATGGGCAATCATTATTGCTTTACATTAGCTTTTAACACTTATACCTGACTCTTCCCTGCTCGGTCTATCGAGAGTCCGTTCTGGCGCATGTCAAAAAGTCCATCGAAGCGAGAATTCCGCCTACTCCATGACAAATTTACGACTACAATTCAACATGCCGACGTTCAAGTCAATTATCTTAGTTTAACACTTCTCTCCAGTCACAGGGACTTTGCGTCCGTACCAGCGTCAACTTATAGCCCGAACAAGTTGACAGCCTCTCTGCTCCAGTAAAACAACTGTACCGACGAATGTGTGACAGATGTGGATAGTTGTTCAGGAGAAGCTGGACCCAGGGCGGTGTTGACTCACTAGCTGACCAAGCGCTCCTGACGGGAACTGGTGCAACGAACCCCAGTTCCGTTGAATGAATTGGCGCCTCAATTTCTATTAATCTATATACGCTGCTAAAATATAGATTAGCTGGAAAAATATATCAGAATGATTTGTGTAGTTTGGTGGTCTGGATGCTCACAAGCTCGCATCTCAAAAATACATAACATCAAGTAGTCAATCCCTTAATAAAGATATAAAGACGAAGTACCATTTCCCTAGCAACGACTCAGTTGTAAGCGGAAATCATCAGAAAGAAACGCTTGCATTCGAGTCTGCAACACATTGGGACATTTTATGTCTTTAGTTGCAGACTCGTATGCAAGCTCTAGGAGCCACTCAGCTGAACCGGACCCTGAGCATTGTCAAGTAAATGTCCTAAAGAGGCTACATACGAAATTACAGCTTCCTAGAGTGTAAAGCATAGAAATTAGCTTTAAGAGCCACTCATCTGATCCGGACCCTGGGTATCGTCAAGTAAATGTCCTAATGAGGCTACATACGAAATTACAGCTTCCTAGAGTGTAAAGTATAGAAATCACCAATTAAAATGATTTAACTACCGCTTCACAAATCAAACCGTTCTCGCAATATTCGGATCACCTGCTATGGATAAAATCATCGAAACACCAGCTCAATGAAATCATCAGAAATTAACAAGCGGTTGCAATCATGTTCACAGTATCAATTATTGAGAATGATCACCTGTGTGTAAACAATTATTCATACCTATAACCAAGCTCATAACCCAGCTTGTTGGGCACGCACTTCGCAGTAGTTAACATAATATGGTTGGATAAATCGAGGGCTTTCGAACGAATGGTCAACGAATTTTTTGCGATGAAAAACGAAGAAGTAGGTACCATTTCTCTAGCAACGACTCGGTTGTAAGCGGAAATCATCAGAAAACAAACCGTAACGCTTTTTTTTACGCTTTTTGTTAACGCTTTTTTCGTTTATGTGCCAAAGTAAAGACATAAAATGTCAAAATTCCAAAATTCAGATTAGTTGGACAAACAGATCAGAATGATTTGTATAATTTTGTGGTCTGAATGCTCGCATCTCAAAAATACATAACATCGAGTAGTCAATCCCTTAGTAAAATCCTTCCTTAGGAAAAGGAGCCAAAAATTCAAATTTTAAATATTTTCTAGAATTTGATTTTTTCTATTTGTTTTTCTGCTCTTATATATACCACTATTGAGAGGCCCTCCACCGATAAACTTCCTTGGAATCTCAGCTTTCCAACAGTTACAGTGTTTTACTTTTCCTTTGCTGATTAGGGGAGAACATTATGCTTTAATGTAGGAAAACTAAGTTCTTTCAAGGAAATAAAAATAAGAGATTGAGTCCAGTTTCTAGGCATTTTTTCTCGCTGAACCGAACGGTAACAGTTGCAGATCTCTCCAATTCCGTTATAACCGAGTTTCACACTTTAACTAACTTTACCCTTAAAACATTTAAAATTAAGCATTACTAATAAACTACAAATTTGTAAGTTAATATTTAAAACTCGGTTATAACGGAGTTGGGGAGATCAGAAACCGTTCGATTCAAAATACGTAGAAACCTACCTCAAACTTGTAGGTTCATAGAAGGTCATTTTTCAAGATAACCCTTAGTTTCGTTTTCCAAGGAAGTTTTTCCGTGGAGTGTCTCTCAAATATGGCACCTATAGAAAAATTGTCTAGGAAATTCGGAATTTGCAGTTTAGGCTCCTTTTCTACGTACTAAGTCGGCTTGAAAAATATTAGTTTAACATAAGTGAGAATCGATATTTAACGCTCTTTCCATTTTAAAGTGATTTTTGGGAGTTATGGCGTTGTCATGAGAAAAAAGCTCGCAGCTCCATTTATACGTGGCAAAAGTTATAATAATCTGAATTCCTTTGGAATTATGTCAGCTAATACGATCGTCATAGTTTATTAGGTAATTTTTACTATGTTTCACCTGTTGCGATACATCCCATGTTGATTTATTTCCTTAGGGAGGATAGAAAACCCATGAAGTTACAGTTATCTGGGTGGTTACTTTTGATTCTTTGGGATAGTATCTATAAATTATTATTAAGCCTCGTACATAGTAAACCTGTATTAAATAGCCCTTCACCGCAGAACACTGGTCCAAAAAAAATTACCTACCAAACTGAGTCTAAGGTGCATTATCGAAATATAACTGGATGATGTCACCTACCAAAAGAAAAATCTACACTCCATGCAGATACATCGGTACATGGATATGCCTTATTTTTCCCCCTATGAAATATGTGTTTTTGTGTCTCAAGTTAAAAACGTCTCAATTAAATTAGCTAAGTCAGCTGATTAGGAATGAACCAATAATTTCAATAGTCTTTTAATGTCCCAGGGAGTCTCCCTATCACATCTTAACTTCCTAGGATGAACAGGAGAGATTTTAGCTCACTCAGCTGATTGGGAAAGAGCCAATAGTTGCAATAGTCTCTTAGTGTCCGGGAGAGTCTTCCTATCAAATCTCAACTTCCTAGGATGAACAGGAGACAATTCAGCTCACTCAGCTGAGTAAGAATGAGCTAATCTTTTCAGTCGATTTCCAATGTCCCAGGTAGTCTTCCTATCAAATCTCAACTTCCTAGGATGAACAGGAGACATTTTAGCTCACTCAGCTGATTATAAAAGACCCAGTAATTGCAGTAGTCTAGTACCAACTGCTTACAAGTAGTAGAAGTAAGTTGTTTATTGTATTAAATCAATGATTATTACAAAGAGATCAGGTCCACTTACACATCATCATTAGAAAAATATATAATACTCGTAGATAAGAAATAAGTCAAATATCTTCTTCCTAATCTAGTTAACAGGGCATTACAGCTTAATGAAGTACAGGGAAAATAAACGAGGTAATCGATATGAAATTAATATAAAGAATAATAATCCCTTATGAATCCATAACATCCACGCTATACCTGTGGTACTCGTACAATATCCACAACAAGCCTATCCTGTTGTACACTATACAATGCTAATGCTGTACATATCAGACACCTATTCGGTGAGCGCAATTGATCGAAGTGCTAGTGCACTAGTAACAAAATGAAATAAATTTAACATTTTCTCCCTATCATCACCAAAATCGAGCAAATTAGCAAGACGATCCTCATCCTCAACCACTGGGAGCCCACAGATGTATTTCGCAATGAATTGCCTTCGGTACGGTTCTAAGATCGGGCAACGTTGACAAAAATGGCAGAGGGTGTCAGCTTCTTTCATATTGCATAAGCTCTAACTTCTAAACTTATGAGAAGTACCTCTATAATAAACAGTTACGAAAAACTTTGAAGACAGACGCTATGGCACAACACCCTCTCAATCTGGACATTTTGAATGAGTCCCAAGTACTTCTGCCTACCTGAATAGTCCGCTATCCTCCTATAGAACATAATATGTTGAAATGAATGAATAATAATATTATTTAATATTATTAAATCTGGCACTGTAAACCAGATTGATGTCCAACTGCTTACAAGTACCTACTACGCAATAGTATACCTACCATGTACCTAGTGCCTTCTTTTTACATTATTAGGTAGTTCATTATGGTTACTTAGCAATAATAGTTTATGACGTAGCGTAATAAATCAGCTTTCCTTGACACTACAATAGATTAGGGATCATGAGATGTTGTGATAAAATGGGAGCATTCCAAAAAGCGGCGAACGATTTTCCTGCTATGAAAACTAAGGGAGTTACCCTACGCTAGTAACGCATTGGTGGTAAGTGAAAATCAATAGAAATAGAAAAAGGAAACTTGTAAATTTTTACCGTTTGCGCGGGAAAAACTCATGCATAGATACCTATGTCTTGGAATATGAGTTGGAATGTTGCTCTTCTTTGAATCCCAAATCCCGTTTTAATTTTTTGTTTTCAAAGGTGAAATAACTTAAATTAAAAATTCGAATTGTTTTGTTGTTGTTTCGTTAATTGCTAAGAAATAGTGACTTCCTCATTTTCTGGATAGAGTAGTGTGATTAGTAATGTGATGAAAGTAGGTAGGTACCGTCAACTCATACAACTTTGTGCCACTTTTTTTGGTTTTTTGAGCGTCAGAACTTTATTTGTCGTCGTATCTCGTTGAAATGTTTACCCAAAATACTTTCACATCTCAGTGATCAAATGTCGCTAAGGAAAAAATTCCATCTGTTCAGCGAATAGAATGGGAACTATTTATTCGTGGCACATTCACCCCAGAAAGGTGCTACTTTGTACCACCATCTTTTTTAACCTATCCTACAATGACATGAAAAACGTAATGTGGCTCATTGTTGCGGTTTGAATCTTGTTAATCAGCATGTTGACTTTGCAATGTAATACAAAAAAAATTTGCCCTCGGAATTGTTAGTGTTTTTTTTTCGATTTTTTAAAACAACGTGAATATAAAAATCAATGCAAAGCAACTTCCTGTTCATTTTTAATATAAAATCTTAACAATTCATACAAAAATATCCAAACAAATCTTCAACTCGTCCAGCCACCTTTCTCCGATTCTGAGCACCCATTTTCTGTAAAAATACAACGAGAAAGCATTAAATTTTATTGCAGAAATAATAAAAAAACGGTGGCACAAAGTTGTACCCCTAAGTTCCCGTTTCTAACATATCTGGTCATATCATAGAAACAAACAAACTTCTGATAACACCAAATACTGTAATTGGTAGCTGACAGTATAGGGATGAAAATATGAACTTACCAGACTATTCAGAAATCCGCAGCATACTCATCCAAAGGAGACTCCCAGCACAAACTGAACAATTCCCTTTTAGTGGACTAGAGAAAGAGCTACCTTGCCGGCACTGAAATCCACAGGGAAGACTTGTGGAAGCGTCGGCATCCTCTTCTACCATCCCGCTGTTCGTGGGAATTTTTTCGAACTGATAACTTCAAGTTTGTTACCGTTAGAGAGCATAAGGTTCAAAAAACGAGATTGGCACAATGTTGAACGGGGTGCACAAAGTTGTATGAGTTGACCCGTCAACTCATACAACTTTGTGCACCCCGTTCAACATTGTGCTATTCTCGTTTTTTGAACCTTATGCTCTCTAACGGTAACAAACTTGAAGTTATCAGTTCGAAAAAATTCCCACGAACAGCGGGATGGTAGAAGAGGATGCCGACGCTTCCACAAGTCTTCCCTGTGGATTTCAGTGCCGGCAAGGTAGCTCTTTCTCTAGTCCACTAAAAGGGAATTGTTCAGTTTGTGCTGGGAGTCTCCTTTGGATGAGTATGCTGCGGATTTCTGAATAGTCTGGTAAGTTCATATTTTCATCCCTATACTGTCAGCTACCAATTACAGTATTTGGTGTTATCAGAAGTTTGTTTGTTTCTATGATATGACCAGATATGTTAGAAACGGGAACTTAGGGGTACAACTTTGTGCCACCGTTTTTTTATTATTTCTGCAATAAAATTTAATGCTTTCTCGTTGTATTTTTACAGAAAATGGGTGCTCAGAATCGGAAAAAGGTGGCTGGACGAGTTGAAGATTTGTTGGGATATTTTTGAACGAATTGTTAAGATTTTATAATAAAAACGAACAGAAAGTTGCCTTGCATTGATTTTTATATTCACCTTGTTTAAAAAATCGAAAAAACACTAAAAATTCCGAGGGCAAATTTTTTTTGTATTACGTTGCAAAGTCAACATGCTGATTAACAAGATTCAGACCGCCACAATGAGCCACATTAGGTTTTTCATTTCATTATAGGCTAAAAAAGATGGTGGCTCAAAGTTGCACCTTCCTGGGGTAATGAATGTGCCACGAAGGTAACAACCTAGTTAGGTACCCATTACATTTTGTGATCTCAATCACGTTTATTTTGTCATGAGACTATGATCCCCAGCCAAAAGACTATGTCAAAACCTATGTACGAGGAAAAAATATGCGAAAAAAGCCCATTTTTGGTTCATAGCATTGATGCGTCTGAAGCGCTCGGGCTGGCAAGATACTAGGACCAACGAGACACCAAGTGGAGTCCATGTGGGAAAGGGCGTATTTTTCTCATCAAGTTAAAGGCCTCTTATGGCCTGGACGGCGGACGGACATTGCAGTTTTGGATTCTACGCACCTTGAAACGTAAAGTGACAAAGTTTGAGAGAAAATAAAAACAATTTTCCTATACGATTGCAAAAGCTTATAATTGGAAATAATAAACCAAAACCCTACTGTAAAACACTTTACAAGTTAAAAAATAATAGAGCTTTCAGATCATGTAAGTAAAAAATGAAGTTGTTGAATGATCTGTGAAAAATGGAGTCTTGAGTACCTATGTGGAACTTAGAGTAGTAATGGTCGGAAAAGCCGAGTCAAAGGTGAAGTATTCAAAGATCAGTATAGAGGTCTGAACTTGATAGGTGAACTCAGAGATGAACTATAAAGATGAACTCAGATAGTATAGAGGTCTGAATTTGATTATCCAAAACTGTAGTTCTTCAATCAGCTAGGTGGTAGTGGTCCAGCTAAAAAATGGACCCTCCACCTAAACAATGAAACATCAGGTGATTGATTATAACCGGAGATTGTTAGGTAGATATGCGATGATCTACGCTCTGGTAATATAATACATGACCATTTGTGCCGAAAACTTTCATTCAGCGCAGCTTGTAAGGATAATAATTTTTCAATAGTCTAGAACCAAAAGCAGATGTTTTTATTGTAAACGAGAAGTAGATTAGTAGGTAGTTTGGGCGGTGCAGGGTCGTGAAAATGAAAAGTTTATTTGAAAGTCGAATTCAATCTTTCATGCTGCCCTTATGATGCAAATGGTACAGCCTCCCCCCTCCCGCACGCCTACCCCTATCGATTTGACCTGAAGCCATGGTAATGTTATGGTAATACCCTAGAAGGTGCGAGCTGTAGGCTAGAACTCCTGCTGTCGCGATAGCTCCTGTAGACGAGGGACCCTTGAGGTCTTGTATCATGTCGTTTTTCATTCCAATAACACCCTTTCCTACGGCTATTACGGAATACAGTGTTTTATACCTTGATGTGTTCCACGATAACATTGAACTGGTATTACTTTTCCAACTCCCCAAAAGGTCAAAAGAAAATTATGCGCTTGATTTTTTTATTTTTTATTTTAATTTAAACATTTTTTTTTTTTAACTTGGAACTAACTCCCTGAAAATATAAGTTTAGGCCCAAACTGAAAATATACCTTCACGAATCAGAGAAGTGTACGTAGGTTGGTGGGTACGTACCTACGTTCATATGAGTAGAAATGATAAGTAATCAACCCTTCTCCTTCATAATTAAACCCTGATGTGCACTGGAAGCACTGAAATATTCTTTTAAACTTAATTAGGTAAGTTCACGGGCTTAAGCACCAAAACTCCAATAGCTTCCAAGGTTTATCTATTGGGGACGGGCAATTAACTTAAAGCCTCGTGCTAGATTCTAATGACGATTTTTATAGTTTGCTCGCTCGATCGCATCAGGTCGCCATGTTAATATCGTCCACGTTTTAATTTAAATTATATTCTTTTACTTTCCTTATACTTCGAGAAGGGAAGGGGTCTGGTCTGTTTACGGTAGTCTGTTTATTTTAGTCAACTTTAAAAAATTATTTTCCTTCTAAATCGATCGACCGAATGGCATTACATTTATAAAACTCTTTTCATATGTACGAACCGAAATGGTAAAGAAAAACTATTTTCTGTATCACTTTGGTAATGACAGAATTCAAATTATTTCTCGTACGAAGATTCTGGACGTCGCCTAGGAAAACAAGCTCACTTAGCTTATTCTTGTGGTGGGTCCACCATAGGTAATAGTTATGTAGATAAACAGTAACTTTTATGTGCATATTTCTTTAGGAAAGTTTTTTTAAAATAAAAGCAATGAAAATAGTAGTTACGTTTTTGAAGCATTTGTCTTATTCTTTTTGTATTTGTCTTTGCCAATAAATATTTATGCTTATTCTTCTTCAATGGCTAGGAAAAATAAATAAGTACATAGGTACAGTTCTTAATTCAGTTCTTCCGGGTCTACCCGTAGATAGCAAAAACATTGTTTTTACTTTCAGGTGATGATAAGTATTTTTCTACAAAATCAAAATCGCCTCGAATTTTACGTTTTGTACTATTTTGAACAATTTTGGTTGCGCGTGTGTGTTAGTGTGTCTGTCCGTGTCCACAAATCCATGCAACACGCATAATTTCTACGGTTTTTATAAGATTTTGATGAATTTTCAGTGGATGTACGGATTAGTCTGTAGATGGCTCCCTATCAGTTTAATTGCACACAAATCAATACTTTACTCTGCGCATGCGCTAACGTAAATTCTATCAAGCATCATTTTATCATGTTCTAGTGGTCCGATTTCGCTCAAATTTTTGGGAGTTTTTATGAAAAGCTATTTGATCTTCTCATATAAATTTCATCACGATTGTATCATCAGAAGTTGCTGCTTAAGCGTGAATGTGAAATCCTTGTAACAAGCATAACTTTACTGTTTCCATTCGATTTTGACTGCATTTTCTGGGAATGAGTGAGTTAGCCTGACGATGGTCTAATCAATTCGATCACAGAGGTATTTAGTTTTCACTACGCACGTCCAAACGTACAGTACAATCCGTCATTTTCTCATGCCCTATCCTATACTATACTCGCATAACTATACTCGTCCGATTTTAGTGATTCTTTTTTTGTTCAACTATGAATTTGGTCTAGTTTTGGAAAATGTGTAAGGAATTTAAAATTTCATGATGGAAGGTGGTGAATGGAGGGGGTAATAACGATAAATCGTGATATTTTTACTATATTCATAAGATTTCCTTGAGTTTTTATGGTTTTTTCGTTCCAGATTTTTGTCCAGTTATGCAACCATGGAAGTTTCAAATTTACTGTCGGTGAAGGGGTTAAATGGTGGGAAGGAGGGGGGGGGGGGTATTTCCGAGAAATCATGCTACTTTTGTTTTTTTCTCTTATTTTAATTCGCACCATCCAAAAAAAAATTTCGGATTTTCAATAATATCGGCATAAAATTATTTTAGTTTTGAGCCTACTTAATCATTTTAGAATTACTGTTCCTGAATTTTGAATCTCATTTGTAGCCTATTGAAACTGTCACTGGGAGGAAGAACATTGTGTGATCAGTACGTTAACTTCACAATAACCTTCTGAAAATGCAAATTAAGCGTGTAGGCGTTAACATTTCATTGTCAATATCTGCCTCAAAACTTGATCTTCAAATACATAAATCGAGAATGCAATTTTAGTCCTACTCAATGGATCGGCTCGTTGTGCGCATATCGATAAATTGCGCGCTATGGTCTGTCTTGATAAATTGTGCACGGTGGTTTATCTCAACTCATCTCCATTATTCACTCCCCTTCCGCACTGAATAATCGTGAGAAGAAACATACGCTCCTAGCGGGGCAACGCAGGTGCGAAACTCGCTCACGCTTTCAAAAATTATGAAGGGCGAGTGGTCGGCTAGTTTATTCTCGGATCGGCGGGAGGGTGTTCAATGAATAATTCACGGAGGGCCAACATATTCCGGCAACCACTGCCCCATTGTTGATGAAGCTTTCGAAAAGGGCGGAATGTAGATTGGGCGTGATGGGTTGTTGAGGGTAAATTGTATTTTATTGTGACCTGACTCGAGGAAAGTTCGGTCGGCCATGAATGCGATGCGGTGTTTTCCTTGAGTCCCCTCGCTGGGGTCCGCTGGAGAAAGTCCATTTGGTGGAATTAACATAACGAGATACTATCGATCTAACAAGAACTGAAGAGGCCTCGTCGCATATAAACGACGCTGAAAAGGGGTCTTGAACAATAGTCGAAGTTTCGGAACTATGATTTTGGGTGCCCTTGTGCGAGCATGACCATTCCATTCACTAAAACCCCCTCGAGAATTCATACGTACCTACCTAACTTTTGATAACGTAAATTTTATAGGTTAACATCAAAGCTTGTAGCGTTAATCTGCTCATTGATTACAAACTGTGGGGCGCTAGAAGGCAAACGTTCCAGCCGTTCAGCTCAATCATTAGACCGAATTTTCGTAATTTTTCTACTTATTTTTGTAAAATTATTTTGAAATTTGAGAAGGTACTTTACGTGATCAGAAATTATGAACTATTAAACAAACAACGGCAAAATAGTTCCACATTATACGAAAATCCGCTAAAAACTGTTGCTAACTAATATCGTCATCTTGATATTGATATAGACCGAGGGGTTTTTTTCTGTTAGTGGTGTGTGCTGCGCTCTGTGGTTGTCAGAATGAGAAAATCAGGTCATGGTTAGTGTTTAGGAGAATCTCTTCATGTTCACGTTTTGTCACGCTCGATTAATCAGGTTATGTGTGGTTATCATGACTTCCGTGAACAGGGTCGCCGTTCCACCGCAATTCCGGTAGGTCTGCCGGTATTTAACTTTTTCTACCGGGCTGCTGGTTTGAGGCTTGAATCTACCGGGATTTAGAGTTTGTGACAATCTTCCGATTGTTGTGATCAAAATTCTTGAATTTCTATAGTATATTTCAATCTTTCGATGTAATTTTGGGATACAGGTGAAATAATTAGAACAAGATTTCAATAACTGGGATAATTTATTACGCTTTTCTTTATGTCGCTCCAAAAGAAAGGTAATAGCTGTTACTGTTACTTATAAGGGGTTTTTCTTTCTATCTAGCCTGTCGGTTGATTAGTTTCTTATATTCACTTCTTTGAAATATGAAAGAAATACCAGGAGAGGGAGAAATATGCGGGATAGCAATGGATTAGGTATTATTATAAACGAGAGGAGTTTTTATAATATTATTGCTATTAAAGCAACATGTAAGAGAGAGGTAGACTCACCGTCATGAAGGTTCAACAACGATTTGATTTCAAGTCCTCGTGGGCGCTGGGGATACCAGCGGGCACGACGTTCCATTGAACGAATCACCGCAACAGTTTTCGATAGCTGTTACAAGTTCTGTGCAAAATCCAAGACAAAACCTTTCACATGGATCAACGAGTACACATTCTCTGTATTTTTTCTACCATGGACAGTACCTACATGGAAAAGTGGACTTTCCCTCTTCCATAGTCTGTACCTAGTTTACTATTACAATGTCTTTGGTCTGTACCTACCTACCAGATTCGTCCATGTCTATTCTGTGGTCATCTTAGGCTTTTGGTATTACTTCAATATGATGCATTTTAGGTTTTTATGATTTCCTTATTAATTAGTATTACCATTTTAGGTTTTTATGATTTCCTTATTAATTAGTATTACCTAGGTACATGAATTTTACTTGCTCAGTGCTCCCATCTTTGTTCGCCTTCGCCTCGTTATTTACTGTGGTTACTTACTGTGCTTATTCGTCTAGTGTTTTATTTTCTTGCATAAGGATCAGCGTGGTTCAATTTCCGATCTTCAATATCAGTTCAACTGTTCAGGTAAGCTAGTTTCCCTTTCCCTATAATATACTACCTACACTTATTTAGATATCTGCTGGTTGCAGCTTCTTGTTACCTGTTCAGGTATATAACTCTTATAGCTTCCGATTCTTCCAAGGTAATGGAAACGTCAATTTTGAAAGTCTGAATGTATATCTTGCGTGGCACTTATAATATGGGGTCTAGACCACAGATGCATATTTCAAGACAGGAAGTACAAGTAACTTAATAGAGTGTGGTTATTGCTGGTACATAGCCAAACTCACGGGTATTGTATTAAATAAATCACAAAACAGCTTGGCTGGAAATGAAAGAAAATGTGGTTGAACAAATGGAGTATTGAATGATGTGGATAGTTTAGAGCTCGCTTTTGGCTCGCATCTCAAAACTGAAAAAATATCTGAAACCATTGCTTTTAGTAAAGTACAGGTTAGTTGGACATATAGATCAAAGTAATATTTTACATCCATTGGGCCTTTCATTTTCCATGGTAATGGGGGTGTGAGGGGATGAGTTGTATTTGGCCAGTTTCTCATCTTTTTTATTGTATATTCAAGCACTTTCGCCTACATAGGCCTCATCAGGGATTATTAACATGTAGTTTGCTATTGGTAGTTGTACATATTTCCTTGGCTGCCAAAGATTACTTATTATAATAGCTTCAGTTAGCATCACCCACTGTTTCGGGATATTTGTTGTGAGATCTATCTGAGTTAATTGTTGAAGGTGTGAAGTACTACAAGATGCAGTAGTGTTGAGTGAATAATGCATAACTTATAAAGAGAAAACATATTAAAGTTGGTAAAAACAAGGACCACATGGTGATAAATCACTTGCGAAAGTGCTTGGATATAACATAAAAACGGATGAGAAACTTGACAAATACTGTTCATCCCCTCACACCAACGTAATATTTATATTACTTTTACTTACTTTTATTACATTTTATTACATTTGGCTGGGATTAAAAAAAAAAAAACCTACGCCATTAGAAAGACCCTACGAAGGCAGAAGTGAATTCTGCTGTTAATAGAAGAAATTAAATCTACATCATCTGATCTAAGTAGGTATAAAGATCGTGACGCCCACCTACTAAATGGTTTTACCGGGACCTATTGCTAAACTTTGAAATTTCTCCCAGAGAGAAACTAAAAGATAATGGATATGAATACTGAGCATGGAGGCTCGCATATATTTAACTATAATTAATTTGGATTACTTTTACGCTTATCGACTTCACTGGAGTTTTCGTTAGTATATGAAAGCGTTACTGCATGTGGGGGTGTCTACATACACATTATACGAATTGCCGAATTCGTATTATAAGTTAAAACGGCTTACATCTCACATTGTAGGCAATTATTGTAGGGGGCACTTCAATTTACCTCATAATTATTATCTTTATGCTTGTTCTGTACAAGCCTACCCGAAGGCAAATTTCCATGCTAATTGCGGTCAGGCTGTTTCACCAGCTCGCCTCCGCTGTAATCAGATTATCACTGGCCAACTTTGTGTAGCAAGTTCAACCAACTTGGGTTCTTAGAAACGCTCGCTCCACTGTTCCTCATCGTCTGATATCAATAATGCCGTTCTAACTTTGGATGCGATGAATCTCATTTTCCCTGGTCAGCAAAGATGACTCCCTGTCATTAGCAAAGTTGGATCCGCCAGTGCATTTAGCCCCAAAGTCACCGGGGAGAGAGATAGCAACTCCTAATCAAAGCCTCGTAATTCAACATAATTTTCTTCCAAATCGTAGTTCGTTTTCCCTGCGCTACATAGAATGTCAGTTGTGAAGTTTATGTTTAAAACAAAAACAGCAGGGTTGAGGCTCGAAATTCCTCTTTATTCATGTATAAGTTTTAATGACAAAATCATTTTACCTACAGGTACCTTACCTATCTTTTCATTGCCTTTTCGTGTCATTGTTGGTGCCTCACAAGAACTCAAGGGTTAAAAAAAGGTTCAGTAGTTCAGCATGGACTTATGAGGAAATATTCGTAATATACTTAGGTATAATATATATTTTTATGTTCTGTTTTTATAATTTGAGCACTTGATTTGAACGCTTATAAATTATATCACGATCGGTAGAGTAATAACCATTGCGCATGCGCGAAACTAGTGTTGATTAACACAAGCAAAACTCTGAGTCTACTGGAAACATTTTAATGACATTTCCAGGGTTTGTGCGAATATCTTCTAGCCGGTCCACTATAACTTATAACTGCCATTGCCGTCACATAAATTGTAGCCTGTGCGCATGCGCAAAAGTTAATTTATTATCACGTCGATTTCGTATCATCTATTGGTCCGATTTCACTGTGAATGATATCGTGATTGGTGAAGTATTAACTATAGCGAATGCGCAAAATTAAAACTGATTGTCACTAACAAAACTCCGAGACTAATGGAGTGATTTTTATGAAATTTTCAAGGATTGTGGGGACTAGATTTCTAGAAGTTCCTCTATAAATTTTATTGCCCTTGAATTAATAGTAGTCTGTACGCGAGCGCAAACATTAATTTCTTATAACGTTGGCTTGTCACTAATTTCGACTCGTACTTTGTTCCTCAACTAATTCTATACGTCCATGTTACAATACGTGAGGACGCTATACTGCCCACCCAACTTGGCAGACGAGTTATGTTTTATCGCGCAGGTACTGGTCTTGTTTATTGAAATGTAGATATATTATACGCTGCACAATAAATTAATGTACTTATTTGAATGGTAGTCGTTTCTTTTAATCTATTAGGTAGGAACACTATAACTCTATTCAGCTGGTGAATTGTAAGTGGTAGGTAAGTCAAATAATCAGGGTTGACTATGGCTCCATGAATAAGAGCTACTTTTTGTGACGTAACAAACTTTGTAACCATAACAAGGTTGTTGGGTTTGACAAACCCAACTCAAGGGTTGTGCGGTTTAGCTCCTAGAAGTTCCCCTATAAATTTCTTTGCCACTGAATTAGTAGTAGTCTGTGCGCATGCGCAAATATTCATTTCTTATAACGTCGGCTTATCAATCATTTCGACTCGTACTTTGTTCTTCAACTAATTCTATACGTCCATGTTACAATGTTTGAGGAAGCTATACTGCCCACTAAACTTGGCGAACGGATTCTGTTTTCTTGCGTAGGTACTGGTCTGGTTTATTGAAATGTAAGTGTGTTGCATGCTGCCCAAAAAACTAATCAGTATAAAATAATGTACTTATTTAAATGCGAGTCGTTTCTTTTAATATGGTGCACTATAGCTCTATTCAGTTGATGGATTTGTTGGTAGCAAGCCAAATAATCAGGGTTGACTATGGCTCCATGAATAAGATCTTCCTTTTCGTGACGTAGGTAACAAACTTTGTAACCATCCGCAGGGTTCTAGGGTTTGGCTTCCGCCATCAAATTATTCTCGAACCCCGCCACCCTAATAAATACCCTCACTCAGGAAAAGCCCGAGATGGAGAGATCTGTCGACGAGGCGCGCTCAACAAGAAATTGGAGAGCTCACAAGTGGAGGAGGCATTGAAAGTCAGGACAGCGCCCGACCCTTTGAGGGACCTTTGAAACTCTGCACCCAAAGACTGGAGGGTTGGCTTGTGAAATATCCCGTTGTGCAAACGGCCCGCAAGTATACCTCCCCTAGTCGGGCTTTCTGGAAAATGGTTCGCTTTTATAATAATAGGTACCTGCCGTAAATAAAGGGATAAAAACTTGAATAAGCCTTGTAGGAAGGTTTTATAATAATAGTTATGTGCACAAAGTTTTGTGAACTTATTTATTGGTGACGCATTGATGCATTCAGACACTACAATTATGATTTACTATGTGCCTTAATGTACCTATTTAAAGTGTACTCTATGATTTTCATTATAATGCCGTATACTATTTTATAAAGTTTAATGTAGTTTTCAGCGAGAATGGTGTCCAGGTTGAATGACTTACTGTTGAAATTGGATATCTTGGTCAAGCATGGGGATGCAATGATGCGTTTCTATCGCAGGCCATTATGATAAACATCAAAGACATACCGGAGTTACGAATGTAAATTAATAAAATTGCTACTATTTCTACCGACCTAGGTGGTTCAAACCCGAATATATCTGAAGAGTGGCTGAGAAGAAGGGTGTGCTATATATCTTGTTGGTATCTATAACATGATTGTGTAGTGGAAGTGATTGCCATTCAATTACGGTTCTGTGGAGGGATTAAGATTGAGCAAGGGGGAGGGGGGGGGGGTATGCAGTAGGCTAGGCTACAGTTTAGAAAATGTATGACTTTGTTGTACGTATTTGTACATCAGTACAGGCTACATTTCATGTGAAAATATTCAAATTCTCGATCTCAAACTTCGAAATCGAACGGAAGCTGCAGAATTTATGATTCCCGTAAGAATTTTGGTTCGGTATGAGCAATCCATGTTTCATTGTAATCAGACTGAGAGACAGTACCGATATTTTTGCCAGGTAGGTAAAAGAATTAGTG
Organism: Adelphocoris suturalis; assembly: GCA_030762985.1. NCBI lineage: Eukaryota > Metazoa > Arthropoda > Insecta > Hemiptera > Miridae > Adelphocoris > Adelphocoris suturalis. Next base: position 129,756,093 of record CM061043.1, on the reverse strand, counting down.
GACATACTGAAAAACACTAAATTAAAATCTCCCTGGACGGTCCAAAATATGAATTGCGAGTGGAAATTTTGATTTTGAAAGACATGTTTGCTCACTTTTACAAGTACCTATAGAGATGATTCTTGTGGGGTGGGTGGTTGTGGGAGGAGGGGCTCCCAACACCAAATTGGACATTTCTACTAGTTTTACATTTTCGATATCTAAATAATTTTGGTTTCATCAATTCTCGTCACGGGTAAAACAATAATATGTTTTCGATTTTATGCTATGTGTTTTTACGCGATGAAATGCTTAGAAATTTGGCGGATGGTCCCCTATGAATTTAATTGCTGTAGGATTAAAGGTCTTAGGGTTAAAATGTATGCTTAGAACTCTTGCAGCAACAGAAATAGATAATAACTTTTGGAGACGCATGAATGTTTTCTTCCTCTCATGACTTCAACTATATAATTCTCTCCAAAGTGATCGAAATGCTTCTGCTATTTGGTAGACACGTAAAATAATGGCATATCCCAGCAATGTTTGTATTATTCAAGAGAATGATTCATTTTGTTACGTATCAGAAAAAGAAAGAAAAAAAGATACTTCAGGCTTATGTGTACTTACAAAGGTATTCCGGTACCAGAGTGGTCCGTGTCCTGTTTCAATTCACCTTCGTAAGCATCCGTCCACTTGTCAAGCTCACGCCAAAGAGATAAATCCCCACAGATTGGAACACTAACCGCTGTCAGTTGTCTGGAAACCCTCCCGCGGCTCTTCAGCTGTACACTTATTGATGAGCCACCGCCACTCTTGCTAGTTAGGTCGTGTCCCATTTACATGAATCTGAACGTGTTTACAGCGTGTCGTCGAGCTCTCTGATAAACGGATTGTTAAAAACACCATAACATCATTTCCTGAACAAGCACTACGCGTATTTCATTGCTTAAGTGGTTACTCTACAACTGATGGGAGCTTCCATAGCTAATTTAAAAAAATCCCAGTCATGCAGCATGACTTAATGAGCGAATTTTCTTAAATTATCGATTATATTATGTTACATTGGTTTGAAGGTTAAGTACTTTATGTGCAAAAAAACGTGTTAAGTAACTACCAAGCGTATGGAAAAAAAAATCCTTCTTAATATTATTCTGCAATTCAAAAAAATTTTGAATTTTCACTTTCCTTACTTAACCTGAAGGGTGAAGGGAAAGTCTTGCAATCACCCTGAAAATCAATTTCTGAAACTCATGGTAGGATGAGTATTTTGTTCAACCTGAACCCATATCTATACGTTTCATGAAAATGGATGTATGTGTACACGATTGCGACAATACGGTACGACATTAAAAAAAAAAAAAAATTCCAATTTCGGGGTTGGGTTTTTATACTTATGAGCTAGCTGCAGTAGAAAAATCAGCTTAAAATCATCTGTTTTAGGGGGTTAAAAAAATCAGAATAGGTGAAACAATGTCGTTTTTAGCACTTTTTTGCCTTTTCTCCAAAATGACTCGAGGGATTTTGATGAAATTCACAGGAGTTACTCCTCTTCTGGATAGAAATGGTATCCCATACCCCTCATACCTAGGAAAATACTTTGAAGGCGGTAATGAGCAAAAAACCTTCAAAAATTGGTGAAAACGCCATTTGTAGCATCTTTCTTTTTAGCACTCTTTTTGTCTTTCCTTCAATATGGCCAACCATCGAATAACAACTCCATCCTTCCAAGATGTGGTCCATCATGATAGCATCCATTCAAAATGAATACAAGTAAGGAAAGTAGTGTGAAGCCTCGCACCAGATGTTTAATTTTTTCCTCAGTTTTTATTGATTTTTCAACAAATATTAATGAATTCAGGTACATTTTTAACATAACGTACGTACATTTTTTAATGTTTTAGTTGATTGTTGATATATTTCTTTTAACTAAAATTCTGCTAAAAACATAAATCTAGCGATTTTAGCGGTTTTTTGTGATGTATATAAAACTCCTTTTGCTTCCGAGTCAACCTATAGTTAGCGGAAACGTTGTCTTAACTTTCGTGAGATTGAAAATTTATGGTCTCCAAAATCAAAATGTTCACTCGCATTTTACGATAATGACCGTTCTGATCAAATTTCGTTCCGTGTCTGTGTGTGATGTCTGTGTCCGCGTGTCCTCCTTGTTAACATTTTGAAGAAATTTTCAGGGATTGTGTGGGTTAGGGTTTAGATGTTCTCCTTACAGTTTCATTGTTTAAAAATCAGTACTCCACTCAACGCATGCGCAAACTTACACTCCATGAAGCATTTTTTTCTCACGCCCGTCGTCCGATCTCCCTCAAATTCGGAGGAAAATAATCCATTTCAAAATGATTAAAACCTTAGTAGCCCCTACGCATGTGAAAATGTGAAATTCTTGTAACAAGATTAATTTCCACGGTTTTCATCTAATTTGGACAAAATGTTCAGTGAATGTGCGAGTTGGTCCCCTCCCAATTTCATTGTTCTCAAATAATTACTTCATTCTACGCAATCGCAAGCGTGATCGCCTTCACACATCATTTTCTCGTTTCCTAATTGACCGATTTTGAGGTTTTACGATACCCACATGTTGATTTACTATTTTCGGATATGGATTTTTTCAAGATCATCAAAAAAATTTCAATGATCTATACATTCATGTCACGGATACGAAGGAGCTATGTGCCCCTGCCAATTCGGCAGATGTTTTCTAGTGTCAATTTCATAAAAAAAATCATCAGTCAATTTATTGCGCTCAAGAAGTGCTGGCCAACCAACTCATCCTTTCATTTGGAAAGCTTGATTATTTTGAGCATGAACGGAATTTTTTAGCTAAATCATAAGGATAGTTATCGTCTGGAATGACACAAATAAATATACGTATGAAAAAGCGCACACTTCTGGAGTCGTTCAAGAATGCATCTAAACGGGTTTCAATGAAGATAATTTTCGAAAATTTTGATTTTATCTACGGAAATATTCTTTGATACAAAGAGTTGAACCCGGTTGACTATCAAAGTTGTATTATACTACTTGAAAGTATTGATTTTGATTACAATTCACTATATACGTACCTGAATACACACGCTGTGTTTACCTATCTATAGTGTTCGATAAGACTACCTTCGTGTTCATTGTTAAACATATTTTGAAGTGAATTGGATTGTTGAAATGAAAGCTTGACATTTTCAGGAACATACTTTTTGCGCCTGCTTATGGAGTTGCTTAAAAAAAACTTAATATTAGTATAGCTAGCAGCATAAGTGCAACATTACATCGAGTAATTATATGGTACAGCCTATAATATTGGATCTCTCTTTGTTTGGCAAATTTAACAACTATTAACCTTACCTGAGGTACTTGTTTTAATGTCTCAGCATTGTAGCAACTAGTATTAACAAATGTTGACGTGTGCGTTGTGACACTAATATAAACCATTTGACTTGTTATGTGGAGTAGTGTCGCCAGCATGACAAATATATCACTGAAATTTAGGTTAAATTCGGCGCGAGTGGTCAATTTTGGCCGAATCTGACCAATTGTGTATTGTTTAATTTACGTATAGTTTGTCGATATAAGGTGGATGAGAAATTCAAAGAAATTGTTCACCAAGTTAGTCATTGTTGACCAGTTAGTCGGTGTAACATATGAAGCCGTACTCGATAGATGAATCATCCTCTGATAGAATTTTACCTATTTGTTGTAGGCTCTCTCGCTCTCTCTCTCCCTCCCCCAACCTCCATCTACAGTAAATTAATGAATATTGCGCGTCTATAGGTGTAAGATTATTCAGTGTCAAGTCTAACATAATTTAAATTCATAAGCCCGTTGCATCACCTGTTTACAGTGCACAGGGGAGCCAAAAATGTTCTACACGAGAATTATTCAATTTTAAACTCTTCTAATATGTTCACGGTTTAAATAGGGGAAACAATAAATGAAAGTGTCGTCCGTACTTTCGCTCACTAAATGTTGTCCGTCACACTGAGGCATGCACAAACAGACTGATATGGACACATATAGATACTGACTTAAATTTATCTGGATGGTAAAGATGATAATAATGTTTCATGCTAAGGCTGTTAGGCCTGTAACCTATCTGGTGAAGACTGTAAGGCCTATCTAGTGAAGTTCCCGAATGAAAATATCGAGTCAGTTTCGTAAATTTCCCAAACAACCCTTATGAGTGTTGGAAGAGTTATGAGCATTGGTGAAACCATTACTCGTTAAATACCAAGTGCACTATGAGTTTTTCCTTCCCCAACTATTCATTCAAAGTACCAATGGCTGCAATAACAATACTAAAATATATAGTAATTATAGACACCCCAATAATGAGAGTTGCAAAGATAATGAGCTGTTTCATTTTCTGAGATCACCCTCGTCCTTCCTGAAGCCAGCGATCGTCTACGATAGCCAATTAGAAGCCAATTTTAAACGAATAATTAATTAGGACAATAAGAAAGCGCAATGCCGCTCTTTCAAGAGGTTACAGGTGGTCCAAGAGGTCGAATGATTCTGTGGTGCAGGATCCCCATGGCAACTGGCGGTGGCCTCAAACTCACAACCCGTTCAGCTGATCGATAACAAAAATAAGCCAACCGCCCCGTCAGACTCGACCACCCCTTCCCCCGTCACCTGCTGGCCTATTAATCTGTCCGACTCATCTAGTTGTCTCTTGAACGTTCTCCAACAGCAACACGTATCATTTCGGGTGTACATCAACTGAATGCAAAATAATTCAGTAATTAAAATGACTTCTATAAATTCGTGCTAGTTATAAGAAAATGAATTCTTCTGCTTAGTTCCGTTGTGGTGAAATCGAGAACTTGTCTTGCCAAAGACTTGTTTAACAGACCCGCTCTGTAATCTCATCTTATGATACATAGATGATTCAATTGGCTGTTCAATGAAATATTTGATTTACCAAAATGAGTATGGAAGTTGAAAGTAGCATAACGTTGTTAGGTACGAGTACCTCCATAGTTACAATCCACTTGATGACACATTTCTATTTCTAATTACTTGGTAAATCCTAATAAACTGTGAACGACAAAATCAGCTTTTTACCTATTCCGTAATGAGCTATTTCGACTCTCAGTTTTTACGATTCAGTATATTTTCAATGAAATAATATTAATCTCGTCCTATTATAGTCGTAATCTAAAAATACTTAATGGGGAGCAAATTGAAGCTCTAGGACGAGAGAACGTACTTGATCACTTTTCCTTCTTTTCCAGCCCTTTTAGATGTCTTCATTGGAGGCCACTCAGTTTCGTCGTTATCCCAATTTTCCAATACACGTACTGTAAGTGGTCATTAAACACAAGACGGCAGCTGTTTTACAAGGTTTTTGACAATATTTTAGGTGTAGGAACTGAGTAAATATGAAGGAGTGCAGTGTGAGTGAGTGAAATTATCAAGGGTTTTAAAATGAATACTATGGTCTTTTATGAATAAAAAAAGAACATGAAACCAAAAGATTTCGGAATTTCTTAAAGAAAAAAGTCGGTGTAGTTGCCTACTGAATAGTTCAAAAATGATTTTGAAATATTTAGAATGATAATTACAACACGTTCTGGCCAAGCTCATTGTTTATTTCAAGGATTTGAGACATTAATTTCTTAGCTTAAATATCCATATACAACAAACTAGGTACCGAAAAAATATGAAAAACTGGAATTGATAAACTAAACGTCTGCTCATGCACAAACCAGTACCTATCTACACTGCATGGATATGTCACTGACTCTGAACCTTATTTACACCATCTTCTTACAGCCTGGTTACCAGAGTTGGGATACCCAAGTACATTTGCACAGTAGGTACTTGAGAAAATCTTCTTTTGTTTTACAGCAGTCGAGAAAAATCAGTAATAAGAATGAAGAGGTATAGCTGCACAAGACGCAAGTACTTCAAAAGTACTCGCCGAGTACAAATACAATTACATGTACTTGCAATTCCACTTTTTAGTGAGTGCAAGTACAAGTACTTGCGATCCCAAGTACAAGTACAAGAACATGCACCTTTACTTGTATTTGTACTTCAAATACAACAAGCTAATTTTCTATTCTTCAACCTAGAATACTGTGGAGAATGATAGGGAGACATTTCGGACACCCACGATTTCGGGCCCCACGATTCTCGTAATGAGAAGGAGAGGGGTGGAAGGGGGTCCGCAATTCCTCCCCATCATTCTCCATAGTATTCTAGGTTAAAATCGAGAATGTGCTTGTTGTACTCGAAGTACAAGTACTTGTGCTTGCCACCTGGACAAGTCCAAATCCTGATGTACTTCTACTAGTTGAAAAAACAACATGACACGGAGGTTCAGCTCCGAGACCGATACATTATAATATTAACATATAAACAATCATTATTATTATTACTTATTTTATACTTATTTTATGTAATTATATATGTGTTTTCATTATGTGACTAACCATAAATTTCCTGTTTTCTACAAAAAAATTTCAGGATCATAACAACTAATCATATTTCTTGTGATTATAAATCATTCAGGAAAGTATTACACCTGATATCCAGTTATTATAATTATTATTTAAATTTATTTTTTTTTTTAAATAATTTTAAATTCTTATTCAATAACATACAGGAACGAAACTCTACAAGTAATTATTAAAAGAAATACATTTACATTTAGGTATACATTCTTTTTTCTCATGATTATTTGTCCTTGTTTATTAGGTATTCAAAGAAGCCATTATCTAAATTAATATAACCAATACTATCATCATAAGCCCATCAATTTGGGTTCTTTCTTACTTCTAAGTCAGGCTAATTAATTGCCAATAGTAAATTATTAATCAATTGTAGATAAGCTCCTTCACTCTCCTGGTTGTATTTAACATCTTTAGCAGGTGAACTGTTTTCAGGTAGTCTAATCATCAGTGCAGCAGCCATAAAATAGCATAAGTTGTTGGGAATTGTTGTTCCCTCTAGATTTCCTAATAACTCCTTCAAGGTTTCTCGTGTGACATTCGTGTATTCGTTGAGATATTTTATTCGAGGTTGCAGAGACGTCGGACATTCCAATAAAAAATGAAAGAGATCGTCATCTGTCGCCATTGTACATCGAACACACGGTTTTAATGTTTCCCACGAAATGTTACGGCCGTTACATAGGAAGTAAATTTGTTCACGGCTTTGTGTTCGCAATTGACACAGGAGACGTTTCTTCCATAACGGAAGATTTTTTTTCAAGTAGGAATTCGAAGAGGGAGGGAGGGAACCGTAAATAAATGAAAATGACGAATTTATGATACGTTGCCTGTCTTCGGCCTCTTTCATCTTGCAGTATTTTAATAATATCTCCTCAGTCTTTCCTTCCACGGCACGCGGATCGGGATTATACCAGTATGTACTTCTACTAAGATTAAAGAGTACAAATACTTGTGTACTTGTACTTAGAACTTCAATTACAAGTACTTGAATTTGTACTTACTAATTTTATTTCAATTACAAGCACATCAGTTACTTGTAATTGCACTTGCAATTTTCCGAGTAATGTATCTGTACTTTGTACTTGTTAGTACATTTTTCCCAACTCTGCTGGTTACAACATAACTACCTCGTTTCTAGCTTTATCAGTTGTTCGCCATATTTTGTGGCGTTACATTATTTTGTTACGGAAAAATTTGACATATCTATGTCAAATTGAACTATTTGAATCGTTACAAGAGAGGACACCAAAGGCTAGAGAATGTCATAGTATTCAGACCTGCGAAGAGCACACTATGACGAAGAGACATGTGAACGCGAAATCGCAACAGAAACATTGATTACTGAGGTCATGATTTTTGTATTAATCATAATTAATTATGATTAATAATTCACTTATTAATTAAAAAGCCAGAGGTCTGGTTGAATGTGAAGTAAAATCATGAAAGGGACCTAATGTTAACTACGTTCAGTAATGTGTAGAAAAAACATTTTTTTGATGTTGAGGGGAATAAATGAACGTGTGGTTTGGATTTTATGTAAGCCATAGTATACTATCGAAGATTGCATTACGTAGTTGTTATCTGCTTAGGTTATATCGTAGATTTAGTTACTCGCCGTATTACTGTTTGAAGCTTCCCACAGCACTTTCCAAGCATTCAAACCAACCTGATTGGATTGCTGGTAATTTGGTACGGCCGCCTTCGTTTTGGAAACCCATTCCGTGATGCTAGGATATTTTGAAATGTCTTAGCCAACAGCCTGGAAACTAAATTTTGACGGATAAATATCACCTGGAATATATTATCAAACAATACAATTATGGTTAATTTTACCTCCGTTAGCGTCACGGTTGCTAGGAGTGACAAGTCAGCAATCGTCATCCGATTTCTAGAAGCCCATCCATTTCTAGTGATGTAGGTACTCATCCAACAAGCCTAAAGATTCTGCAAATCTTTTCGTGTTATCCTCCAATTGGTTCCCAGTGCCGATTCCCTGGGAAGATTGTATGAAAACTTTGATAAATTCAAGAAAACGTAGGTAGCAACTAGTTTAGCAATGAATTATACATACTAGATGAGGCTGCACATTATTAACAAATGTTTATTATGAATGTTTTCTAAGATAAACTTTCCATTTACTTCAATGTTCCTCCCGGTTAGTACTGACCTATAATAGTAAACCTATTGTAAAAGTAAACCTAACTTACCTATTGTAGTAAACCTCTACGATTTTGCTATGAATTTAAGGCTATGCTATTCACAGTCCTGTTTTTTACAGTTCATATAAGTTAGTCAGAACTTTCAACCAGCTTGAAGAATTAAAACCTCGAAAACTGCAACGGGATAGAACCGAATCAGTTGAAGTTCAGCTTGTTCCTTTGTGACAAAATTGCAGTGCTAATCACAATCGTGATGACGATCTGACGGGTGCTCTTTTGAAGTCTAACGGAAAACTACCCTTTTATTTCTATTGGTTTCAGAAATAGATTTTTGAATTTCACCCCATAAATTTTACTACTTACAATCGTTCAAAAGTTGTACCGCAAATGGCCAATATTTGATTTTGAGCTAATATCTCGTTAAATATGATTTGGGAGAAAGAGAAAATGAACAGACCTAAAAATTCGATTTTCGGAATCTACGTGCCCTAAACGAACTAATTAAAGTTTGAAAAGGTTCAAATTTTGAAGAGTTCAAATTTTCAGAGGTTCAAAGGTTCATTTTTACCTCCTGTCCTCTTTCCTAGAGTGATAAAAAAGATGGAACACGTCAGAGGAATAGTATTTGCCCCATTTTGGCCAGCCCAGCCGCGGTATTCGGTGTTCATGAGTATACAAGATTCTAAGCTATTGAAGTTCGGCCTGTCTAACGACCTATTTCTTGAGCATTCCAGAGGACCCAGCCTGCCATCACTTCAACAGGTGACATTAATGGCTGCGATTTTGTCAGGAGGGCCTGGATCAAAAAGGGAGTCTCTTTAGAGGTAGTTCTCTATGTAACTCATTAGCCCCTTCTACATTGAAACAATACGCCGCCTCATTTAATCAATGGGTCTCGTTTTGCACTTCCGAAGGCTGAGACCCTTTTACTGTCACGGTTCAAAAGATGTTGCAGTTTTTTGAGAGTATTCTGGGCTCATCAGTTCTTTCAACGTGCATAGATCAGCCTTATCTTGAATCTCGGGCTCGGATTTGGGTTCCGACCCACTCGTCAAGCGTTATCTTAAGGCTATTCTTCGTCTGCGGCCCCCAGCCGCGAAATATGAGGAATCTTGGGATCCTTGTGTGGTGCTACGCTTTTTTACTGCGTCATCAGACACTTCTTTAGCATTTTTGACAATAAAATTGGCCACTCTTCTACTCCTGGCCCACAAACGATCCTAGCGATCAGGGGATCCAATATTAAATTTGATGCTGCGGGAGTTCGGATTTGTATACCCTCCCTGCTTAAAACGTCTCGCTCTCAGGCAATGGCTTCAGTATTGAGTTTCCCCCGTTCTTCTGCTCTGGGGCAGTACTTGGACGCTACGTCACAGTCGCTACATCAGGATCACCTCTTATTGACAATACGTCCCTCGGTCCGCCTGGCTTCCCATGCAACTCTTAACCATTGGGTTTCTAGGACCCTCAACAATGCAGGTGTCGACGTTGCCAACTTCTCCGCCTACTCCACTCGCCATGTGGCAGTGGGCGGCAGCACGAAATGGAGTTTCGCTGCATACCATTTTACTTGCGGCGGGGTGGACGCAGAACTCCGCAATATTCGCCAAGGCCTACAATATACCTCTATCTTCTCAGGGAGTATTTTCCTTGGCTGTTTTACAGAATACCTCATCTGTATGAATTTATTACTACTTATCATAATTTGACATTATCCTCACAAGGCTCAGTCGTCGCAACTCTACTTTCTACATAATTTGACATTATCCTTACAAGGCTCAGACGTCGCAACTATACTTTGTACTGAGCATGTAGAGAAACCCCATTAATTATTTTTTTAATTTCAAAATTATTTACATATGAAATGTTTAGTTGTCACGCATTGTTAAAAACCAGTTTAGTTGCAGAATTTCCAAAAAATAGTTTTTGTATTTGCTAATAATAATTTCTACTTAAATTAGCATTACAAAGTGGTGACATTTCGACGTTTTAAATCTAAATTAAAATCTGATATTGGAATTGATCAAAATTAAGTATGACGGAAAATCAGGTCCAAGAAGAAAACCGACTACAAGCATCAACATCAAACAACAATGATGAAGCGAATGTTATTCGTTTAAAACTTCCTCCTTTCTGGGCGGAAAAGCCCGAAATCTGGTTTTTTCAAATAGAGGTTACATTTTGGAATAAAAAAATCAGGTCGGAGACCAGTAAGTTTAATCAACTACGAGTAGTTGCAAATTTAAACACTAGGTATCTTGAAAATATATGGGACATAATTACTTGTGACGAAGCTACAAAATACACTGCTGCGAAAAAAGGCTTCTTAATATATTCAAAGAAAGTGAAGACAAGCAAATTAAAAAATTATTGACAGGTCTTGAACTTGGAGACATGAAACCCATTCAACTTTTGCGAAAAATGCAGTCTTTAGCAGGTTCAGATATCACGCAAAAAGTATTAAAAACACTTTGCCTTGATAAATTACCTAACTCAATTAAAAACATTCTCATAGTAAGTGACGAACATTTAGGAAAGTTAGCTATAATTGCGGACAGAATAACAGAAATAAATCCTCATAACGAACTTTACAACATTCAACAAGACAAAACAGAACAGAAGAACACCAGTACTGACAGTAATGTTCCAGCCGAAATACTAACTACCCTCACTGCTCAAATCGCATCACTGACCAAACAAATTGAAGCACTCAAGTCAAGATCCCGCTCCAGAAGACGTAGTCCATTTAAGCAGCAGAAGTAAATCTCGTAACAAGTTTAATCCTGATGGTAAATACTGCAATTTTCATTTTGTATATGTTAGCCGTTGTTACCCTGATAAATGTAAACCATCTTGTGGTTGGATTGTTTCGGAAAACAGGGATCAGCAGTCGAAGTAGCAGCGAGCACGTCTGCTGAGTTTAATGACAATAGCTGCAAATCTAGATTATTCGTTGTAGACAGGAAAACAGGAATTCGATTCCTAGTAGATAGTGGAGCTGAAGTGTCAATCCTTCCACCATCCAAAAACAGCGTTTCATCACATACTGATTATAAATTATTTGCTGCTAACAACACTGAAATACCAACATATGGAATGAAAAATATGAACATTGATCTAGGTCTTCGCCGTACATTCCAATGGCAATTTATAGTAGCAGAAACAGCAAGAGGCATACTAGGAGCTTATTTTCTAAAAAAAGTTTAACCTACTAATTGATTAAAAGGCAAACGACTCATAGATGGTGAAACTAACTTGTTTTGTAAAGGCGAAATTTCATCAATATCTGAAACAATCATAGTTAGTACTATGACCTCATACCAAAAATTTGTACATATTTTCAACAAGTTTCCAGAATTAACAAAACCAAATTGGGTACCAAGTGAAATAAAACACGAGGTTAAACACTATATTCACACTCAAGGACAACCAGTATATTGTGAACCACGCCCACTAGATTCTAAAAAAATGAAATTAACGAAAGAGGAATTTCAGTAAATGCTTGAAACAGGTATAATAAGACCATCTAAATCACAATGGGCTAGTCCGCTTCACATGGTTCCAAAGAAAGGTGGAACCTGGCGTCCATGTGGAGATTGTAGGCGATTGAACGATTGCACTGTTCCTGATCATTATCCACTGCCTAGAATAGAAGATTTCCAGTACATGCTCAAAAATAAAACAATATTCTCCAAAATTGATCTTTTTAAGGCTTACCATCAGATACCTGTAGCAGAAGAAGATAAGGCAAAAACAGCCATAACCTTCATTTGGACTTTATGAATTCAATGTTATGCCATTTGGTTTAAGAAATGCACCCGCTACTTTTCAAAGATTCGTTCATGAAGTTTTTAGAGGTCTCGATTTTGTTTTTCCATATTTAGATGATCTACTGATTTCTTCCTCATCTTCCGAGGAACATCAAAGACATTTAGAAATCGTGTGTGGTCGTCTAAGCAAATACGGACTGAGAATAAATGTTCCTAAATCTGTCATTGGTGAAGAAGAACTTGAGTTTTTAGGCTGCATGATCACACCAAAAGGTTCAAAACCACTGACATCAAAAGTTAAGGTAATTAGTGACTATAAGCTACCAGAAACAGTTCACCAGTTACGTACATTTTTTGGTATACTTAATTTTTATCGAAAGTATTTAAAAGGCGCAGCAAAAACCCAAGCAATTTTACATGAATATTTGGAAGGAGCAAGAAAAAAGACAATAGGAAAATTATTTGGACTAAAGAAGCAATGGAAAATTTCAACAAATGTAAACAAGATTTAGCAAATGCTGCTCTATTTACTTACCCAAACCCCGACTTCACTTTGTCATTAGTCGTTGATGCCAGTGATTTCGCTATGGGAAGTGTTTTGCAGCAATATGAAGGAGATGGATGGAAACCTATTGCATTCTATTCTAAGAAATTGAACGATACTCAAAAATTATATCCTACATACGATAGAGAACTTTTGGCTTGCTATTTGTCAGTTAGAAATTTCAAAAATTTTCTCGAGGGTACAAATTTTACAATCTACACTGATCTTAAACCATTAGTTTTTGCTTTCAAACAAAGAAATGAAAAAGCTACTCCACGACAACAGAGACACTTGCAGTATGTATCACAATTCAGTACGGACATTCAATACATCAAGGGTGAAGACAACATTATGGCTGATAATTTATCCAGGTTGGAAGCTGTCACAGTCTTAGATTTTGACAAAATAGCTGCCAGTCAAACAAATGACATTGAACTTGAAAATTTAAAGAAAAATGGCCAAACCTTGACATTCAAAAGCTATTCATTACCGTCAGGAAAACAACTATGGTGCGACATATCAACAGAAAATATAAAACCATTCATTCCAAAAAGTTTTCGTTTCCAAATTTTTCAACAAATTCATAACATGGCTCATCCAGGCGTCAAAAATACTGTGAAACAAATCACGTCTAGCTACATTTGGACAGGTATGAATAAGGACATTAAACAGTGGACACAAGCTTGCATCGTTTGACAGAAAAACAAAGTTTCAAGACACACCAAGTCCCCATTAAGTTCATTTCAAGAGCCAGACGAACGGTTCAGTTTTGTCTACATTGATATAGTTGGACCGTTACCACCTTCAGATGGATTCACGCACATGAATGACCGATTCACCAACTGGATGGAAGCAATTCCCATTTCTAACATTACTGCCGAGACAGTAGCAAAAACATTTTACAATCACTGGATAACAAGATTTGGGGTACCTTCCAAATTATTATCAGATCGTGGAGCTCAATTTCAATCATCTTTATTCAAAAAATTAACAGAATTATGTGGTATCAAATTTCATCAAACAACTGCATGGCATCCTCAAGCTAACGGAAAACTAGAACGACAACACAGAACGTTGAAAACAGCAATAAAGGCACACAATTCAATTAAGTGGACAGATTCATTGCCAAGAGGGCAGGATTGCGAGAAGACATTAACAGCTCAATCGCCCACATGACCTACGGAAAATCCATAAAACTTCCTGGCGAATTTTTCGTTGAAAGCAAAATTCAGTCTGATCCCGAAAAATTAGTTAACAAATTGCAGAAATGTATGAATTCGATAAAACCTGTTCCAATTCAAAATAAAACATCAAAAACCGTATTTATCCACAAGAATATGATACACTGTACCCACGTCTTCGTGAGAGTTGATAGAGTAAAAAAATCGCTCGAACCAACCTAGGAAGGACCATTTAAAGTTTTGAAGAAAGAAGATAAATACTTTACATTACAAATAAAAAACAAAGAAAATAATGTCTCAATAGATAGATTGAAACCAGCATATCAGGTACCACCAGAATACAGTGAACTCGAAACCGAGGAACCGAAAGTTTCAAGAACTAGCGGAACATCCTCCAGGAAACTAAACAGTAGAATGGAGAAGAACAAAAACTTGCTATTTCGAAACCACGATTTAACCAAAGTTTATTTTTATTAACCGGAGTCGTTCCTGGAGGGGAAGTAAATGTAGGGAAACCCCATTCATTATCTTGTTAATTTAAAAATTATTTACGTATGAAATGTTTAGTTGTCACGCATTGTTAATAAACAGTTTAGTTGCAGAATTTCCAAAAAATAGTTTTTGTATTTGCTAATAATAATTTCTACTTAAATTATCATTACAAGCACTTACGATTTCCACTATTCAGTGTGACACAATCATATGTTCTGCGTATATTTTTATCTATATCCGCATACCTATGCATTATACCTATTGAACATTCACAAATTTCACCCATTGGGTGTGGCACATCTCTATAATCGATTTTTGTCTTATGTTATCTACATTTGCATAATTATGCAGCTCGCTCCATATTGTAACATGGACGTATAGAATTAGTTGAAGAACAGAGTACGAGTCGAAATGATTGATAAGTCAACGTTATTAGAAATTAAGGTTTGTGCATGCGCACAGGCTAGTATTAATCCAACGGCAATGAAATTTATAGGGGAACTTATAGGAGCTATAAACCGCACAATCTTGGAAAATTTCATTAAAATCGGTCCATTAGTCTCGGAGTTTAGTCTGTGTCGATCAATTTTAGTTTTGCGCATGCGCTGTTGTTATTACTCCAACAACTGTACCATCCCCGTACGCATATTTCAACAAAATTTAGATGTTCACCAAATGAATTTAGTCAAAAATAACGAAACTTGGTTGATTTTGAAATCAACTGACAAAACATTTATTCAATAAAACTTCATAAAAAAACCGAAAAAAATTAAAAAAAAAATCATCTTCGATTGATTTCTGATGAGGATTTCTAGTGGTTCGAGCTTGGAATGTAAATCGGTGAGAATGGAAGTATATATATTTATGTGAAGTATTCTGATATCATCATCATTTATCGCGTATCACTGATCGAAATAAAGTTCAAATGAGCTCCAGCAAGGGGCTTGCGCTCACATGGTTGTATTTTTATAAGATTAACTTTGCTAAAAATCCTCTCACATTGTGCATTTGAGTGAGGGAGGGCAAATAAGATCAGTACAAATTATGGCAGGTGTTGCATTCATTTTTCACCCTAGATAGTAGGTAGTAGGTACCTACCGAGAACAAAAGGGTTGAGATTCTCCTTCTTCAAAACCTGTTGTAACTTTTAGCTATGAACTCATGCTAAAATGATGTATAGATTTATAATAATATATTTACCTGGGATTTCAATTTTACCGTATTTTCGCGTACGGTAGTGAGATTACTACCGTACATCGAACGTGCATCAAAATTACCGTACGTTTACGGTAATTACAGTACTGATGGCAACCCTGAGCACTGCCGTTGCTATGCCGACATTTTATTAATTATTAATAATCATATGGATGCGCGTAATAGTCCTCTATTCCTTTCGCCCCAACAAATCTATGAAATCGACCTCTCCTCGTTCGATTAATTTGCTCTTGGATGCCTACCCTGACTTTGATGTATTTACCCGCTCAATGTCTAATCTAAAATCTCAGCTCAATTCATGTTCCGTGATTCTCTGAATGTATTTTGTAGTAATGTCTTTACTGTTTTTCTTTTGTCTTTCTAATGTTAATTTGTTTTATAAATGTATTTTTATGTAAATTGTATTCAAGATACGAACTTTTTCTGATTAGTTTGTTACCTATGTGCGATTGGGCTTGTCCCATAAGTATATACCTAACATAAAAATGATTTAAAATTTTTTTTTGACATTTTATGTCTTTACTTTGGCACATAAACGAAAAAAGTGTTTAAAACTCGGCGCTCCGCGCCTCGCCAGAGGGCAAGCCCCCTGGACCCCCGGTTACCTCTATTTACATACTTCGGACGAAATTATTGAAACACAGAATGTGTTTGCGTTGTCGCGCAACCAAGTGACAACCAAACAAGCGTCATTGTTTACTATTCATTTATAACATCAATTTATATAGTTACAGTATGAAACTACGAAAAAAAAAAAAAATACGAAATAAATTCGTGATAAATCAAGAGCTTTCCAACGAATGGAGAACGATTTCTGTGCGATTAAAATGGCGGAAATTCCATTTCCCTACCAACGGCTCGGTTGTACGTGAAAATCATCCGTCACACATTTCGTTCCCATCCCGCGTTCCATTTTCGGCTAGTTAGTCCATGGCTAAAACACATTCTGTGTTAAAAAGCGTTTAAAAAATGCGTTAAAAAAAAGCGTTACGGTTGATTTTCTGATGATTTCCGCTTACAACCGAGTCGTTGCTAGGGAAATGGTACTTCGGATTTATCCAACCATATTATGTTAACTACTGCTAAGTGCGTGGCCAACAAACTGAGTTATGAGCATGGTTTTATAAATAATTTTTTATACACAGGTGATCATTCTCAATAATTGATATTGTGAACATGATTGCAACCGCTTGTTAATTTCTGATGATTTCATTGAGGTGGTGTTTCGATGATTTGATTCATAGCAGGCGATCCGAATATTGCGAGAACGGTTTGATTTATGAAGCGGTGGTTAAATAATTGTAATAGGTAATTTCTATACTTTACTCTCTAGGAAGGTTATTTCGTATGTAGCCTCTTTAGGACATTTACTTGACGATGCCCAGGGTCCGGATCAGCTGAGAGGCTCTTAGAGCTTGCATACGAGTCTGCAACTAAAGATAAAATGTCCCAATGTATTGCAGACTCTTATGCAAGCGTTTGACTTATGTCTTTAATTTGGCACATAAACGAAAAAAGCGTTAACAAAAACCGTTAAAAAAAGCTTCTATATCTAATATATGAAATTCTCGTGTCACAGTTTTTGTTGCCATACTCCTCCGAAACGGCTTGACCGATTTTGATGAAATTTTTTGTGCTTATCCGGTATCTATGAGAATCGGCCAACATCTATTTTTCATCCCCCTAAATGTTAGGGGTAGTCCACCCCTAAATTTATTTTTTTTATTTTTTAGACAAAATTTTTAATTTTTTTGTTTGTAAGAATTTCCAACAGAAAAAAACCTCTGCCAAGTTGGGTGGGCAGTATAACTTCCTCGAGCGAGCGAAGCGAGCAGCATCCCCTACAGAAGTTAAACCTACCCTTAGAGATCTACCGTTTGCGAGCGAAGCGAGCAACATCCCCTACATGCCACACTTTGCGAGCGAAGCGAGCAACATTCCCTACATACCACACTTTGCGAGCGAAGCGAGCAATTTAATGGGGGGCCCGGGGGCTTGCCCCCCGGCTGGACGTGGAGGCGAGCGAAGCGAGCCGGAGCGGCTAGTATAATATCTATAAGATTTAATATGATTATGATTTTAATGATTGTTAAAGACAGGGTCAGGTAAACATGGAACAGAGGGTTCGCTGATCTACAAGACTTTTTTTGGTTTCTCTAACATCAGAAATGAAAAGATTTTATACTTTTTTCAAACTTTGTGAGGAACCTGTTCATTGAACTCACTAATAAATAATAACTATTCGAGATCCAAATAAGCAATATTTTGAATTATTTCCCTTTGATAACACTACAAAACGTCGTAATACAACTCGGCCGTTTCAGAAGAAAGATACCAATTGAGTCTCCATCTGAGGCTGAATTTCTATAGAACAACTGAAGTCTTCACCGGTAGGTACCCGCAGATGTTTTGTTTCTCATTCAAACGAGATCCAGTTGGGTTTGACAGTCAAGTTTGGGAGCAACTGTAAAGGATCGGTTCCCAACGATTCCAACGATGTTTCCGCTCAAACTACGCTTTTGAGGCGATTCCTTAACTGATAAGAGAGAGGTTTCGAGTTTTCAAACTGATCTGTTTCCATTGCTTTGATCCATCCTTTTTGGGCTTCGATGATTCTTTAATAATTATATTGAATGAGACTGTTGCCCATATGGTGCGACATAGTCCACTACTTTTTTAAGTTGTTAGGGGTTTATATGATTGTTACTGATATTTTCTTCATTCAAAACTTCAAATTCAATTTTTTCCAGAAATAGCCTAGACCTATATATATATATATATATATATATATATATATATATATATATATATATATATATATATATATATTCCTTTGTAAATATAATTTAATTTTTTAAACCAAGAAACCAAAACTGTGTTGATTGATTATATGATATTTATTAGGCTTAAGCCTTTATGTAAATACCTAATATTCAACTTTGTAAATAATTTAACTTTTTAAGCAAAAGACATTTTAATCATTAATCACCAATATAATATCCATCAATATTATGTAAGTGCTTAGCACTGAAATTAGAATTTTAGGCACTCGATTAGCTGATCTCCCCCCCCCCCCCTCTAAACCACCATCTAGCGCAGTGAAGTATCATTGATGATAGCACCGAGTTGAAAGTTTCAGATAAAAAGGCTTTTTTTAAAACTTATTTTGCAAGTTTATTCCTGGATGGAGGGGTTGGAGGGGAGGGGGAGGGGGGGGGGGGGGGTTGAACAGGGGGATTAAATAGTATGTATGGTACACATAGATATGTTGAATACTCAATTTATGATGGATAATCTATATTATGATCGCAAAAACATGTTTTTTCCGCTAAAATCCACATTTTTTTAAAATTTCCCATTTTTTCAAATGCTGTATCTCAGTACCAATTGGCTACAAAAAGTCGCATGGCCATTTTTTTAAAATAGGAAATTCAATTCTCTTTAACTTTTATGGCCAATGGGGTTGTCAGGGTGAGACGGATATAAGTAAAAAGTCTTCTTCGAGTGTTTTTATTGCTAGCTTTCGAACATCAACATGTCATCCTCAGGCGTCTTCGTTTCTAAAAATACGTACAATAGGTCGTTACAAACTATGACTAGGAAGATATAGCACTTAGGAACTTGCCTAATATACAGAAATTGATTCCAACATACCTGTCTAGTATTCTCTCACGCTGCGCCTCGGCTCCGCGGCCAGGTACATCAGTCTCCGGGGGGGATGTTTAATTTCTTTGATTTCCATAGGAATCGCTGTCAGTCCGGAGGTTAACCTCTTGGGTTGTCTGTAGAAGGAGTTTAGGGTTGATTAGGCTTATTTTAAGTGATTTATAATTGACTGACGAGATTTGAACACGTGGGGTTTGTTTACCTTGTGTAATGTAGAGAGTTGCGTCGAAATCTGAGGGGTTTTCTGTTGCGGATATAGCTCCGACTTGTCAAGAGATGATGAAATTTTAATATGTATATTTAGCGGTGTTTGAAAATGCGAAGCGGGACACACACACACGAGAGAGAGATGTACAGTGATTATAGAAAAATATTTTAATGACGAATGCGGTGAGTTTATGATTTGACAACAGATGAGATGATAAATAGACAAATATGTGGATAAAAGTGATAGAAATTTGAATAAAATTGACTATTAACGGCTACACACGCGGTGGTAAAGATGGCGAGAGTCAACGTATAAACGCTTGCGTAGAAGCGCACAAAATGAGTGGGGGAAGGCCCCCCAGGGGTACCATCGGTATGCGTGGAGCATCAGCTGTTGCTCAGTTGGCGGGCAGTTAACAATTTACAAATCTCAAACATACTCCCCGGCTGGCTTGTTGTGACAAGTCATATAAATAAGTACCCTAGTATAACTTAAACTACACTTGTGCGGACACATCACTGCACTTCACTGTTGGTTGCTTAGAATTACACTGTGACAATGATGCGGTCGGTCAGACAAGTTAAGAGCTAGGAATGAAATATACTAATTGACAAGTTAATTGCGTAGTAGCCTAGTTGTAAATTATAAAGAATAATTTAGCTGTAAGGCCGGTAGCGGCTCATAGCTCCCCGGCGCGAAGAACACACTCCAAGAGCGGATGAGGACCAACACTTTCCCTGGCTTTGAGCCTTTCCGGTTATGTGGAATAAATACGTCCTCATGACACGGAGCAATTATATCGATAGGAGTCCCATGATGAGCGTGTATGCAGATACAAACGCGTGACATGTCCATCATGAGCGAAGCTCAATACGTAGGGTAGGTATGATTAAGATATTGGTAACATTCAGAGGAATCCAAAGATCTCCTCGGCATGAGTGCCCTAACCAGCAAATTAATTAGGAGGCAGCGAAAAGAGAAAAGAAAATGAATACATTTATTGTCGATTAATAAGCCAGAGGAGGTTGTAAAGCTCCCCGGCGTGAGCAACCCAAACTAGAAGGTAATTGTGCGGGTGCTCAAGATCTTTGAGAGAGGTGGCGTGGGCGTCCCAAAATAATGACAATTAGTCGGGCGCTCTGGTGAAGAAGATATGTATGTTAAATACCTCAGTACAAAGATCAAGTTGCTGTATGCAACACAAGGTGGAGCTGCCCATGAGGCAGTATGATTACCCAATAGGGTGTTGATAGCAAGCCCATGTGGGCGATGTTGATGAACTACCCTTGAAGTGATGGGTAGGATACCCATGCGGGCGGTGTTGATGAAATTGCCTAGAAGGCAATATATACCTTGCCCGGAGGCGATAGGTTTGCCCAAGGGGCAGTGGAGAAGTTGATAAGATGCCTATGCAGGCTAAGTTATTGATGAAATTGCCCAGAAGGCAATATATACCTTGCCCGGAGGCGATAGGTTTGCCCAAGGGGCAGTGGAGAAGTTGATAAGATGCCTATGCAGGCTAAGTTATTGATGAAATTGCCCAGAAGGCAATATATACCTTGCCCGGAGGCGATAGGTTTGCCCAAGGGGCAATGGAGAAGTTGATGATATGCCCATGCGGGCGTAATTTTTGAGATTGCCCGTGCAGGCGTTGTTGAGATTGCCCAGAAGGCAAAATACCTTGCCAGGAGGCGATAGGTTTGCCCAGAAGGCAGTGATATGCTAACCTTGCCATAAGGCAATAAGTTTGCTCAAAGGGCAGTAAGCATCATAACCTTGCCAATGGCGATAGGTTTGCTCATAGAGCGGAGTTATGCCCATAAGGGCGGAAAGTATACCCAAAGGGTAAAGGAAATGCCGAAAGGGCGGAAAGATGCCAAAAAGGGCGGTGAGTATACCCAAAGGGTGAAAAGAATGCCCAAAGAGCGGAAAGATGTCCAGAAGGGCGGTAGATAGAAAGTGAAACCTACTAAAATTCGATGAGCGGACCTAACACTCTCAGCACTGACAAGAGTGCGGTGTGCTTTGAGCTGAGTGGACTGTATTGAATGTGATGATGAAGGAGATATAAATATGTAGGTTTCATAATATTAGTTGTAATAATGGCGATCATCTAAAGAGAAAGCCGAAATATACCTTCACAGAAGGTGAATAGAATGGGAATAGTTGATAGCAAAATTTGATCTAGTACAAAATCTATAATTTGATAAAGCGATCGTAATCGTACTAGGAGCATGAACATACTGGCTAGCGTGCATTGAAACCTACTTAGTACTAAAATTTGTTGATATCGATACACAAATTACATGTAATGCATCTAAGTAATGTGTACATAATCCAAGGGAAACCAAGCATAGGTTGTTTGTTACCCTCTAAATGATTACTCGAAGCTTAAGTTCGCATTCCTAAAGGGGATTATAGCGAAATAATTGCATAAAAGTTGCGGGTGAATATTATACAATTTTAAATCCCAGCTGCGGAATGATATTGAGAGGTTAAGTAGAATCCTACCGAAATATCACAATTAATTAGGAAGGGGTGAGACCCTATCAGGCTTGTGGAAGTAAAAAATATTTATATTATACTAATATCACAGACTTGGAATTTAAAATAAGTTAGCATTACTATGAGACGTTGAGGTACTTTGTACTAAGTAGAAGTTGATAACAATTAAGAAAATATAGCCTAATATCACAGATGATTCATCAATAATGTCGTTGATATGTGGATGAAATCCCAGGATGAGTTATCCTACAGGATGCAAAATGTATTAAATCCTGAGGTGGAATGAAGTTTTCATGATACCAGACATGTAGGTAATAGTTTCTTGATGATGATGTTGATAAAGAAGATGGGATAAATAGTTGAGAGGTACCTAGTTACTTTGTTGACTATATCGAGTGACATCAACATATGCGGTAAACGAACGCTCGTAAAGTTTAGGACATTACCTGATGCTTAGTTTTGGATATAACGAATGTAATAAGGTAGGCATACATGTCATAAAGGAGTCAATCTTTACCTTAGTCGGAAACGCGGAGTCTTGCCTCTTCCGACATGCAGGTAACGGATAAGGACGGCCGACAGCTGGCCGTAGGATTCAAAATGCGGTAGGTAACTAGGTCAATGTGTCAAATCACCTTCTTCCAATTTTTCAAATAAGTACGCGGAAGTATTGTCCTACTAACTCAATAGTTCGCAAGAACACTTTTCACTTCGCGGAACCGTACTGAAGATAATTCTCAACGATATGATTATATGATAAAAGGCTTGAGTGAGTTGTTGCTGTGTGTAGCCTGTCGAATTGTTGATAATATGTTTACTAGAACTGAGAGCTCGCCAGTGAATCGATTGAAGAGGGCCGAAGTGATTTTGTGGCTATATCACAAGCGACGAAATAGATGATGAGAAGTTGATAGTAGTTGATAAGTTGTTGAGTGATTAGTTGATGAGTTGATAGTTGACAAGTTGACCAACATAGCTGAGACTATGAAAGGTAACGGTGCTGACAAATCAAACCAGGTAGGTAGGTTGAGTGGCGAAAACAAACATATTTTCGCGGTGAGCATATAATCGTATTCACATATAAAACAGCAGAGCTTCAGTCAATGTTGTAGATGTTATCAACACGTGGATTTCAAGTTCACAACTAGTTCGTTGTTGCGATCCTCAACTTCCCATGCATTGAACAGGCGGTAGGTTAGGTAGAATTTCCCAATTGCGTTGTTGTAAATCGTAGGTAGTTGATGTATGTAGTAGCCATATTACTTTCTCGAGCGTCGACGAAAGCAGGCGGATTGATCTTAAAGCAAGATCATATATCTAATGCTGAATATAGTTGAGGTTTCATCAGCGGTTCATGAGCTCATTGATAAAGGGGAAATTCAGCGGTAGTTGATGCCATGTTCACGGGAAGCGGATATGATATCATAATGATGAAATGAATTTCACGAATAATGCGGAAATAATACCTACACACTCTGTTGAAAGAAAGGTGGCAGAAAAAAGGCTGCGGTCCTGATGTAAACAACCGAACTTCTACTCTCTCGGGTTCACGAACTAACAGTGTTCAGAAGGTTGCTAAGGTTATAAACAAATGGGAATTGGTTGGCTATCCTTGCTCGTAAAAGTTGTTAATTATTCTTGTTGAGATGGTTGTTATGAATTGTTGCTGGTAATTGAACTTGATGCGAAGTTATTGATAAGTAAGATAAATAATTGTTGGAACCTCCAGTTGTAAGTTGGTATGTTGAAGTAGGAATCGCTTCAAACGAGGGCGGCAGTGAGGAAAGAGATGGGCGTAAAACTATAGAAACCTTTCCGTGAAATGTCCTTCCTCGGAAATGCGGTAGGTCCAGGTGTCCCTTTCTTTCCGCGTAGACGTTGTCAATACTAATAATTGGTATCATGAGCTGGCTAAACTCGACGTATCTTCGTCTCAACGTCACCACAACGGCGGCACTGTTCGTTGCTTCGAAATCTGTAGTTAGGAAAGGTATTTTCTCGTGCGGTAAATCCATCTCCGTGCTGATTCGTGCTTCATATTGCGGCTCACGAGCAGATAGTTGTTGGTAGATAATATTTCAAAGCCGCGAATAGGATTCGGATCGACTGGACCAAAAATGTTTGAAAATGCGGGAGCGGGACACACACACACGAGAGAGAGATGTACAGTGATTATAGAAAAATATTTTAATGACGAATGCGGTGAGTTTATGATTTGACAACAGATGAGATGATAAATGATAAATATATGGATAAATGTGATTGAAATATGAATAAATTGACTATTAACGGCTACACACGCGGTGGTAAAGATGGCGAGAGTCAACGTATAAACGCTTGCGTAGAAGCGCACAAAATGAGTGGGGGAAGGCCCCCCAGGGGTACCATCGGTATGCGTGGAGCATCAGCTGTTGCTCAGTTGGCGGGCAGTTAACAATTTACAAATCTCAAACAAGCGGATTCGTGGAATTTAATAATTTATGGAGCGGAGATATGAAATGACGAAATTAAATTTGATTTTGCACGGTAACCCTTCCTCCAAGAAGGTCGGGTGGCCTGTGACGTCAAGTGTAACAAGGGGGGAGGTAACATCTATTGTGGTTGTTGCTGACGTATTCCGGAGGCTGAGTCCTGATCATGGAGCTCCAAGGCCTATCATTAGGCTATCGTCAGCGGAGGCAGCGGTAACTCGCATTGATTTTGCCTAGAGCCTTCATCGATCTAATCGTCGAAGATCCTATAAATCCTCTTCCCGACTAAAACTTGAACCTGACCTACTAAATCACTTCTTTAGAATCGTTTTCTGATGCTATGTTCCATGGAAAATCGAATGTCTAATCGTCCCTGAGGATACGGGTGCAGCAAGCTGATCAGGGACATGATTGTGATGGTTCGTTGTGCCACAACTGATCAGCTTTACGCTCCGATCCTTCGAGTCAAAAATCAATTTGTTTGATGAAGAATCGAACCAAACTTATCATTCGAGCTTTTGAAGTCAACAGAATTGAAGTCTGCTCTCAGTGAGCGAATATGAAGGAGCGAATGCGTATCCCATCAAGTAAGTGAACAATTAGACACTGCTACGTTGTGGAACACTGGCTAATGTTGCCAGCTGTACCGGAGGCATGTTCCGCATCGTCAAGTTACTCAGAGTCTAGTACCCTAAGACGCTTCAGCTCAGAACCACTAGTAGTTTCCTTATAAATAAAGGTTGTCTCCTAAATAACATCCAATATGTGTCAGGTAAAGACTCATCAACGTTTAAGCTAGATTTAGTCTAAATACCTTTGTCTGGGGAGATTACCTTATTGATAATACTTCAACGTTGAAATTTCCATTCGTGATAGTGCTTCTTAATCAATCCCTATCACTTAACAGGAACTTTTTCGAAGATACCTAGTTAGAAGAATTGGGGCAAATTACTATCTTTGGCTTAGGAATTGTATCATTGTTGTGAAAAAGAAAAACTGTTGTTTTAAGAGTTTCCAGCTTCTAAACTGTTCTGGCAACTGGCAAATTAGCGTAGATTGATAAAAATTTAAAAATGCACACTGCGAAATCTCGTTTATTATCAAACTCGGGACTTTCAAGATTTTACTGCCCGTATCAACACTCGCTTCGCTTACCGAATCTCCGAAACTTGGTAATCAGGTCCGCTAATGTATGCAGCCGTTTCAGACAGCTTGGGAGAGAGCCTCGCCCCACTGGAACCGTAAACAAGCCAGGGGAGACGAAATATTTAAACCTCTACCACCTCCACTACCTCAACACCTACCACTCCCACCAACCAGCCCTTCGGTCCGTCCGCCCCTTTGTTCGCCCATTCACAAACAAAATTAGAAATTCATCATCCCGCCGTGCGCTGCTGGAGAAAAATTCATATTTAAATTTTTTTAGAGATAATAATAAATCACCTCGCAAGACGGCTAAAGCGGTTCGTATTTTTTATTATTTTTTTTGTCTTTCCAGTTTTTAAATCCCGTTCCACCTTTTCCGCCGACATGCCAGATTCAAGCTTCCTCCCACGGGCTCCTAACATTACCGCTTAACGACCGGGGTACTTAGAGTGTCAGTGACCTCTTTTCCCCCTCTTGAAAAAATTTGAAAAGAGCGCTAATTCTTTAGAATAGGATGGTACGCGTCTTGATTTAGCCAAGGCTAAAGGCTTGAAGGAAGATTCAAGTTTTCACCCGAGCCAACATTTTTTCGTTAAGGTTCGGAACCCCTGCAATATTTATTTATTTAGAACGGCTGTCAACAAGCAGAAGTTTAAGCATCGACAGTAGAAACATAAATTATATTTATATATATATGGTTTGCTGTCACTATACTTAGACCTACCTACCTTACCCACTTAACAGTCAAATAGAGAGTCATATGTAAAGGTAAGAGGGTGAGACACAGTATTAAATTTTGAACTTCAGCATCACGAAATAAATAATAATTGTTTGAGACTCTGCGAAAGCACGTGGACGGCCACATGAAAGTTCCTCATCGTAAAAACAAAAGAAGAGTGTGAACATCTGCAAGCGTGACTTACCTGAAACACCTAATTCTAAAGATCTAAAACCTAAATATTGTTCTAAATCAGGGGTAGGTTGGGAGATCTGCTCAACCTGATTGTTAAGGATTTTATCGCAATTTCATCAGTGATGATAGATACATTTACTGAACCTATTTAGCCACATTTCGTGCCCCTCAGGGATTTTTTCTGATTGCTCTCTGATCATCTAAGAGTTTTACTATTGCCGATCCTCTAGGAGCATGTACTATATATGGGTGAATATAAATTCCACCAAACAGATATATCTCACGGTCTAGTATCAAAAATCTGCTAGCGAAAACCCGCTCGTAATTGGAAAGTTGTTGAAGGATGGCCTAAATGTATAGTTAAACCCTTATTCTTGTTACTTGAAGTACCTCCTCAAAAGGTTACCAAGAGTATCACGTCCAATGGATGGCTTGAATGCCAACAAAATGCCGAGGGCTAGGATAAAAAATGACGTAATTCAGCCACAGGGTTGGCGAGGCGCGTTGAATATCAACCTGTTTACATTCAGGGACTATCTGGCGGGAATGGGTCTTAAAACCCATGATATCGGACCCTCCTCTGCCGTTATAGAGCGAACCATTTGAATAACACGTCCTCTCTAACACTATCTAGACGAGCTTGTCTCAATAATTTATCCAGCACTTACTCTACCCGCACAAATTTAAGGGTAAATGTTCATCAAATCAAAAGCGTCTTCAAAACGGACCATCCAAGTTGATGAGAGAGGCAACGAGTAATTTTTAAAATTCGGTGTAGTTTGTTTATGATGATGTCGAATTTTTAACTATCACCCTGCTTATAATCATAATTATTTTTCATTGAATAACTGGTAGCGTTATAAACAAATTATATTATGAAGATAATGGTTTTTGATTTGAATAAATGGTTTATTACCTATTTGCTATAAAAACTCTTTGTAATCAGCCTAAAATAAAATAAAAAAAGGATGGAAAATCCCTTCCTTATTAGACTACGTCTAAAAATTAGCAGATTAAAAAAAAAAAAAAGTCTACGAAGTTGGGTGTGGCACATAGCTTTCTCGATTGCCTATCATCTTCCTTCAACTATCATCCAAATTTAAGCGAACTCGTACGACTAGAGAGTGTAAAGATGGAACATGATGGAATTTACGTTTGCTCATGCGAAGAATGAAGCATTGATTTGGCAACAATGAAACTGATAGGGGACCATCTACAACCTAACCCATTCTCTGACAATTTCGTCAAAATCGGATGAAAACAGTGGAAATTAAGATCATTACAAGGATTTCACATAGGCGCATGAGCAGTAACTATTAGTGGTACAATTGAGGAGCTGACATGGGAAACGAGTTAAGTCCAAAAATCGATAGAACATTTTGTTTTCGTCAAAGTGCGAGTAAACAGTCACGCCAACGGCCTCAGGTCCTCCTGTCCTTGCTAAATCGCACCCTGAATAAATGTGTGACCCTTGCATGGAGAAGAGATTATGTCCAAAAAAATCTGATAAGAGTTCCGAGGGAGTTCCTACAAAATTTGATTTTTGGACTTAACTCGTTTTCCATGTCAGCTCCTCAATTATGTTGAAATTGATATGGGATAATCAAATCGTCATCCTCCAACACTATCTTCCAAATTTGAGTGAGATCGGACGACAAGGGCGTGAAAAATTGAGCATAATGGAATTTACGTTTGCGCATGTGCAGAGTGGAGTATTGATTTCGCAACAATGAAACTAATAGGGGACCGTCTAACCCCTAGCTCGCACCTTCCCTGAAAATTTCATCCAAATCGGATGAAAGCTGTGGAAAATAAGCTTGTTAAACAAGGATTTGCGGACACACACACACTAACACAAAAACTGACAGGTAGACAGACACGGAACCAAAGTTGTTCGGAATGGTCTAAAACGTAAAATGCAAGCCAAAATTTGTTATGATTTGTATATAAAAAAATAAAATTAAAACAAAATAATAATAATAATAATAAAAATATAAATCGTCGCTCCATTTGAAGCGCCGATTACCATCCAGAGTTTTTGCTTCAAAGCTGCTGGACTCTAGGAGTTAACGAAATTTGGCACACATCGGTCGGGGGTACCTAAATGCCTGAAATTTCGGGACGACTTTCGATCAACCCTGAGAGGTGAAATTGCGAGTTGAAATATATAAAAGTCAATATCTCAAAAACGTTTTAAGTAGCGGAATAGTTTTAGCGAATGTTCGTAAGAAATGGAGCTACTGAAATGGGTCAAAACATTTTAAAATATTATTTTTCCAAAATTTGTATCAAGGAAATCCGTTTTGAGGCGATCCAAAACTCTTCCTGAAGTTTGCGCTTTTCATGTATATCTCTCCTTTGGATTGAGATTAAAATTCCATTCTCGCACCGAAAAATCAAGTTTTCCAAATGAACCTTATGGACTAAAAAATAAAAAAAAATTATGTACAAAATTATGCTTAACAAAAACTGTGCTTGAAAAATCGATTAAAACTGCAAAAAAGCTAAATATCCGAATTCTTTCTTGAATCACAGAATAGTATTTAGAGAGAGTATTTTTTGTCGTAAAATCTGCAGTGAACAATTTCTTCGCACTCAAATTGGTCAAATTTCAAAACAGTGCAACATAATATATAAAACTATAGCTAACGAAAATTCGCTCATTTGGTCATGTTGCATGACTGGATTTTTTTGTTTGTTTGATTTAGGTAGAACTCCCTCATAAGATTAACCTCTTTCAAAGTGATTTGGTTTACGTTATAATAACATAAGCCAGATCCCGTGGTACGGATAAAAATCCATGCGTCGTATGCCGCCGCTCAGTGGGGCAGAGATGAAAAACTGTCATTTTAAATTATGTCCACTTCGTTGAACCGTTACACTTGTTTACTGTATTTTTTCTCGGGTAATCAATCATCCTATAGCGATGGCTTCACAGTAAAAACGCTTCAACCAAATGTAATGGGCGTCAGTCCAGAAATTTGAGCATGTAATTATTGAACTTGGAAAATCACACCATTGGATTATTATCAGTCATAAAAAAATCGATCCATCTCAATTTTGTAACTGTACTCTCATTTTTACACGATATGTCAAATACGATAGGTATTCATAAAACATACTTTTTATCCACTTTTAATGACATGTATTTTGGAATTTATGATGATTAGCTCTTATAAGTTTCTCTATATCGGACGGTTAGTACGTAGAGTGGGCAATAAATATGATATAATAGATTACTTCCATTCATTTCGTTACCATGTGCAAGGTTGCTATTCTCCCTTGCCAAATCACCAGGAGTTTCTATTTCTTCAAAACATTAATTTGAAATTATTATGATGTAATTGAAAAGTTCGAAAAAGAATGACTGCTGTATTCTGCGAGATATATGTTTGGTGGTGTATGATAGAGATGGTCAGTATGAGTTGGCCACAATATGTCTTTCACATTCCATAACCTGCCTCAGTAGGAATGATTGAAAGCTTGAACGATTTCTATTAGCGAATTTTCGTAGAAAATGAACTATTGCAATGACTCGGAAAATTTTAAAATAAACATTTTTGAAAAATTTCATCATTGAAATCTGTTTTGGAGGCATTCTGAAGCGCTTGTGTGTGTGTGTGCGTGTGTGTGTATTTATTTATTTATTAGCGAATTTTCTTAGAAAATGAAGCTATTGCAATGGCTCCAAAAATTTTAAAATAAAAATTTTCAAAAATTTTCTTCATTGAAATCTGTTTTGAGGCATTCTGAAATGATTCCTGGATTTTAACGCTTTTTTATATGTATATATATATATATATATATATGTATATATATATATATATATATATATATATATATATATATATATATATATATATATATATATATATATATATATATATATGTATGTGCCATTCCAGACGATAACTCTCGATAGAATTGAGATAAAGACTTCGTTCTTTCGCCAACAAATCAAGCATTTCAAAAGGAAGGGT